>WNWU01013815.1:20295457-20546999 GCA_012654045.1 Ptyas mucosa
CTTTCCTTTCCTTTCCTTTCCTTTCCTTTCCTTTCCTTTCCTTTCCTCTCCTCTCCTCTCCTCTCCTCTCCTCTCCTCTCCTCTCCTCTCCTCTCCTCTCCTCTCCTTTCCTATTGACTAGAGCGAGAAAGGCTTTTGCCAGAAACCGCTCTGAGCCACTTGAGTGGCTTTGGTCTGCCTGCTGGCAAGGCCATAGGCATTTTCTGCCCACGAGCTTGCTCCGCGGCATTTCTGAGCCCTTAATATTTGTTTGGAGGCATTTGGAGCCATTTTTAAAGTGTTTGAAGGGCTGTGGGCTACTTTAAGGGCTTCGGCTCTACAGCTGGGATTGTCCCGACAAGCCAGAACGGCTAGGAATCACAGAGTTTCTCAGGAGCATTACAACAGCAAGTATTTGGGGTTTTTCAATCCCCTGGAGCCTGTGATTACTTATTTGGTGACTGTTTGTGCTAATTAGTGCTGTGGGAGGCTTCTGTACCTTTAAGAATTTCTGGAAATTGAAACTTGTAAATTCAAAATGGCCGCCGCTATTCCTTCTAAGGCTTCTCGTAAGTCATCTAAAAGGAAGCAGCCACATGGGACTGATCCAGGGGAGAGTTGTTCTTCCCACACACCCCCTGCTGCTAAAATAGCTCACTCATCTGCCTCTAAAGGATCTAAATCCTCTAAAGATGAGGAAAGACGCTATAGAGCCATGGAAAGGGTTTTCAAAAAGGCTCAAGCTGATAAGAACAAAGCTCCCCCCCCCAGGCTCCCACAATCTCTGTAATGGCTCCTCCCACAGAAATTCAAGCTGCTAGATCTCAGCCATCTCATACTGCTTCTCTATCTCCAGATAGATCATTGCTAGATGATACAAATTTAGCAGATACTTCCACTGTTTTTCCAGTGCCCACAGCAGAGGCCAGCATTAATCAAGCTGAAACTCAAGATGTTACTCTGACTGCTCCTGTTCAATCAGGTTCTGAAATTGGATGGGTGGGGGTGAGCATTCTACTTCTGCCCAAGATATTCCAGAAATTTCTACTGCTTTAGCCTCCCTAATTTCTATGGCCATTCGCCAGGGTATTGCTGCAGGTCTTCATCAGCGGGCTCCTTCTGAGGCTTCAGAGGCGCAGAGTCATCAGAGCCATACTCATAGACATCAAAAATCCAGAGATACTGTAATTCATCAGGAATCTCATGATTCTCCCCAATCTGACAGTCAGGATTCTCTATCTGAGGGAGAGATCATTCCAGATCAAGAACTTTCCGAGGATGAGGGCTTGGAACCAGACCAACCTGCCTTTGTGGGCGTATTCAAACCTCAGCTGTTTAAATCATTGTTATTCAAAGCTCAAACCACTACACGTATGGGTATTCCCAGTTCCAGTTCTGGTTCCCCTTCTTTGTCCTCTGATCCTACAACATCTGTTTTTCTGGAACCCACAATTCGGACTGAAGTTGTTCCTGCTCCCAAACTATTTCCAGATGTAGTCCAAAGGCAATGGAACTTCCCAAGTACAGGTCCTCTTCCTAATTCACTGGACAAACGTTTCTTTAACCTGGCAACTGACTTTTCCAATATATTGCAGGTTCCTTCTGTTGCTTCTCCTGTAGTAGCTTTGCCTTCATCGTCTCCAGTTTCAGGCCCAGCTGAAGAGATGTTGCACCCGGAGGACAAAAGAACGGAGATAAATCTCATTAAAGGACATTAGGCTTCGGCCTGGTCTGTACAAGCTTCTTCTGCGGTCTCTTTCTTCAACCGGGCTACCATCCTTTGGCTGAAACAGCTCCAGGGGAGAATTCCAGCCACTGATCATAGGTCTCACCAGGACTTAAACAAGATTTTAGCTGTGATGGAATTCTCTGCAGATGCTACCCTCAATGCAGCTCGATTTTCGGCTAAAGCTATCGGTTCTTCAGTTACATCTAGGCATTTCCTCTGGCTCAAAAATTGGCAGGCAGATCAAAGGGCCAAATGGCGCTTAGCTTCTTCTCCTTTCCAGGGTGACAAGTTGTTTGGGGCTCCTCTAGAACCCCTCCTGGTTGAGACTAAAGATCATTGTAAAATTTTACCATCTATTTCTAGGAGGTCGGAGATCTGCCCACAGACTTCCTTTTGTTCGGGATCCTTTCGGGCCCACGACTCCAGTTTCTACCAGCAACGTTCCCATCGGTCATTTCATCCACGAGGACCTCAACAACAGGAATCTCAGGTCAGACAGGGGTACAGGTTCTCCTCCAGGAGACCTTTCAGAGGATCCAGAGGCCGGCCTTTTCACCAGGCCTGTTAATTCTCTTCCTGATTCTAGGATTGGGGGCAGGTTATCCTTTTTCACTGACATATGGGATAACATTGTTTCAGATTCTTGGGTTAAAGATACTATTCGATTCGGCCTAGCTCTTGAGTTCCGCTCCAGTCCACCCAATTGTTTTCTGTGCTGTCCTTTGTCCTTAGATAGAGCCAAACGTGCTCGTGTTGAGGCGGCCATTGAACACCTTTTGCTGATACAGGCCATCCAGCCCGTCCCTTCTCTCCAATGGGGTCAGGGATTCTATTCCCGTTTATTCCTAGTGCAGAAACCTTCGGGGGATTGGAGGGCAATTCTTGATTTAAAATCTTTGAACCGGTATATAATTTACCGCCGGTTCAAGATGCAATCTCTCCACACTATTCTTTTAGCTATTAGAGAGGGAGATTTTATGTCCTCTATTGATTTAACGGAAGCCTACTTGCACATTCCTATTCTCTCTGCCCATCGTAGATTTCTCAGGTTCTGTTACAATGGTAGACATTACCAGTACAAAGCTCTTCCATTTGATTTATCTTCAGTGCCTAGGGTGTTTACTAAAATTATGGCGGCCCTTATTTCTCACATTTCCTCCATCCCGGTCAGGATTCTCTTTTACTTGGATGATATACTCATACTTTCCAGATCTGAGCTTCAGGCTCGTCGGGACATGGCCACATCTATCCATGATATCTTAAGGACTCATGGGTTTTCCATTAATTGGAAGAAGAGTCATTTAGATCCATCTACCCGTCTTCAGCACCTAGGATCTGTAATTGATACGGTGTCAGCTAAGGTTTTCCTATCCCAGGATCGACAGGATGGTATTCGTGGTATGGCCCGTAGATTTGTTCAGTCCAGGTCAGCTTCCCTTCTGTGCTTGTCTAGCCTGCTAGGCAAGATGGTGTCCTGTTATGGTATAGTACCCTGGTCTCGTCTTCACAGCAGGGAGTTGCAGTGGCTTCTTCTGCCCTACCAGCGAAACCTCAGCAGTCCCTCAACCTTCCTAATTCATCTGACCAGCAACACCATTGAGTCTCTCAAATGGTGGATACCAGAGAATGTCTCCAAGGGCAGCTCGTTCCTGGAAGCTCAACGGTTAGTTATAACGATGGATGCCAGCCTGGTAGGTTGGGGTGCTCATCTGCAGATGCACATGATTCAGAGCAGGTGGACCCCGCAAGAATGCAATCTCAACATAAACCTCCTAGAACTCAGAGCGATCTTCCTCGCCCTTCAGGGGTTTCGGGACCAGGTCCAGGGCAGGGATATTCTTGTCCTCATGGACAACATCACTGCCAAAGCACACATAAACAGACAAGGAGGGACCCGTTCCCGAGCTCTTCTCCAGGGGGCTCTTCGGCTGGGGCTCTGGGCCGAGTCCCACCTAAATTCTCTCAGGGCAGAACACATTTCGGGGGTATCCAGTGTTCTAGCGGACTCCCTCAGCTGCAATCCAATCAACCCGGCAGAGTGGAACCTTCACCCTCGTCTGTTCCAGGAGATTTCCAGGCGGTTCGGCCATCCTCAAGTGGATCTGTTTGCCTCAGCAGTCAACCATCAACTACCCCATTTCTTTTCCCGTTTCCCCGCCCAGGGAGCGGAATTAGTCGACGCCTTACGCAGCCTGTGGCCAAAGGGAATCCTTCTCTATGCCTTTCCTCCTTTCCCTCTTGTAGCCAGGGTGATCCGAGAAAGAGGGCAGAACTGGTGCTGGTGGCCCCTCATTGGCCTCATCATCCGTGGTTCACGGACTTAGTGTCCCTGTCAGTGGCCCCTCCCTGGAGGATTCCAGACAGTCAGGTGTCGCTCCTACAAGGACGGCTAGTTCATCCAAATCCACAGTCCTTCCAGCTAGCCGTCTGGAGATTGAGCGGTTTCTCTTGACGCAGGTTCAGGTTCCACCGGATGTCATCGCAACCATTCAAGCCTCTCGGCGCGGATCTACCACTTGCATTTACGACGCCACATGGTCTGCTTTCTCCAGATGGTGTAGACGGCACAGTATCGTTCCCACGTCAGCGTCGGTAGTTCAAGTCCTTGGTTTCCTACAAGACGGTTTCTCTTCAGGTCTCTCTCCGAATACTCTATGGCACCAGGTATTGGCAATTTCATCTATTCTGTCTTACTCGTCAATGGTCTCGCTGTCGAAAGACCCTTTGATTCGCAGTTTTTTGCGTGGCGCTACAAACCTCAGGCCTCCAGTCATTCACAGGTACCCTACTTGGGACTTTCCCAAGGTATTGTCAGCGCTCACTAGACACCCTTTTGAACCTCTCCAGGAGGTGGATCTCAAATTTCTGTCATTCAAGGTCTCTTTTCTGGTAGCCATAACCTCTGCACGCCGGATTTCAGAGTTGGTGACTCTGAGGGTCCAACAAGACCGGTGTATTTTTCATGCGGACAAGGTGGTCCTGCGTCTGGATCCAGCGTTTATTCCCAAGATCAACTCTGTCTTTCACAGATCACAAGAAATTGTTCTTCCCAATTTCTGTCCTTCTCCACAGCACCGACTGGAACGGACATGGCACACTCTAGGGCCCTTAAGATCTACATTGCCCGCACATCTTCCTTCCATCGCACGGAAGCTCTGTTTGTTGCCTTTCAGCCTTCTTCCATGGGCGCCAAGCTATCCCCTTAGGCCATTGGCCGGTGGATCAGAGCTACCATAGCTATAGCTTTTTAGTCCAGGCTTTGCCGGTTCCCCGGGATATTACAGCACACTCCACAAGGAGCGCGGCCACATCGGCAGCCTGGTCCATCAGGGCTCCCCTGGAGAAAGTTTCCAGGGCAGCCACCTGGTCCTCTCCTACTCCGTTCATCCAGCATTACCGGTTGGATACCTACGCCTCGGCTGATGCGGCATTCGGAAGGAGAGTATTGCAAGGAGTACATCTGGAGACTACTTCCCGGGTCTGGCTGGATCCCACCGTATAGGACATTGGCTTTGGTATATTCCAGGCATGACTGCCGTGCCCACCGTCAAGAGAATGGGTGTTGGTCTTACCTGATATGCCCTTTCTGTGATAGGTGGGCACGGCAGTCAGACCCTCCCTGTTGGGCCATTCCCGGGCTTGGGGGGTGGGTGGCAGTCTCATGTTTGTGCTAATTTTCCAGACACGACAGTCTGCTGATCTACCTTGTCTCAAAACTGGACTACACAGGAAGAGGCGGGACTTAAGAACTTTTCAGCAGACTCGGTCCCATTGGAGCAAGGCAGTGTCACTCCCAGGCATGACTGCCGTGCCCATCTATCACAGAAAGGGCATATCAGGTAAGACCAAAGCCCATTCCCTGATTAGTATATGATGATGAAATGAAGGATTGTATTATATAAGGTGATCCAATGTAAAAAGATATTACTTCATTAGTATCTTTCATGAATATATTTAGTAAATAGAATTAAAGAAAAAATGTGTGTGTAATTCAGGCTTCTTTGTGTTATGTGGCTTTTAAAATTATTGCTGCCAGAATACTAATGCCTGATTGGTGATTGGTGTCGTAGAATCTAATATAAAGTTTTATCTACCAACAGTAAGTTCCTAGTTTTGCTATGATATGAGTGTCTGAGAAGTCTCAGAATTAAGTTTTGTATAAATCTGTTATAGGGAGTTTTGAACACATTTGAACTTTTTCTGATTATTTTCATATGGTGAAGTTGCTAAGAAAAGTTAAATTGGTGGGAACATTTTTGAGAAATAACTTTTATTTCATAGTGGTCTTTTGGGAGAAGCATAAAAGCTTAAAGACCTTTTTACACCTCCTGCTAAAAGTAGAAGCAAAATATCTGTGAGAAGCCTCACATGAGTGTCTCTTGTTTGGTAAAGGATAATCACTTATTTTGTATGACTGTCTAGACTCTAGACAATATCATGTGCAATAAATAATAAAAGAATAGAAAAAATAGTTTAGGGTTTGTTAAAGTATAAGTTGCTGTAGAAATGATATGACATATCAGGAAATTTTCACTTACTATACAAATGTTATGATCCTTGACATAGATTTTTAATGCTAAATTGAATACTTTTGTTATCACTGGGAAGTACATAAATATAAAGTGTATTTTTGCTATGAGCTTGGACATTAGATCATGGATTTGCTTATCAGCTTGGCTAGAAGTTCTTCACAGATATAAGAAAGGAAACCATTCCTGATGATGATAAAATAAGATATGCTTTTTAAAAAGCCTTTCTTTTCCATGATATACAATTATTATCCATTCTTTGCTGATATGTATGTTCTGAAAAAGAAGATATAATCTACACATTTTCTAGTGGACCACAGTATATATTGAGTATTGAAAATACAGTGTTGTTTTCTTGGCTGATGTCATCATGTCATAATAATCACAGGGATTGATTCCTACCAGTGTTAAAATAATAGATAGAATACAGGAATTTTTTTCTGTAGTATCGCTGCCCTGATGTTATTCCATCACATACATTTTCCCATAAAATGAAAAGAACCTGAAATGGAATGCCATGCTCTTAATAAGGCAAGTGAAAACATTGCCCTGATTTGTAGTTAAAAATATTCTGATCTGTGTACATGGGCACATGTTCTTTGGCAAGACATGAAAAATTTATTTGAAACCTGTAATTATTATATCATTGCTTAATCAACTGTAATTTTTAAAGAGTTCATTCTAGCAATTTTTTGAGAATTAAACTTTTCAAATTCCAATAATTTTATAGAACTGTGTAATTTTATAGGACTACAGTGTTTGAAGGTATTAGCAGAATTGGATTTTTTCATAATTTAACTTTTAAAAAAACACTGTAAAATGTTTTACAATTATAAAACAGACAGCAGAATTCAACAATAGTGAATAGTAACTACAAAAATCTATCTTTTTTCATTCCTTTCTCTTTATGTTATTTGACATACCTGAATATATGATGATTTTGTTGCTTGTTTACACAGTCCATTTTTCTTTGCTTAAAGCAGTCTTTGAAACATTACATCCTTGTCACTTCTTTTTCTGGCATAAGTGCATTAGGCATTAGAAAAAGCCTACAAGATCAGTTCACACAGGAGCATTTCTGTCTAATTTTAATTCTAGATCTGTTTCCTGTGTTGGCTGCTCACATAGTTCAACATGAAGTGAGTTTTAGTATGCAGATTTGATTGAGAATGCTTGCTAACCCAGAAACCATGTTCAACAGGGAACCTAGATTAAGGGTTACTTCCTGATAGAACATAGACAAACACATACAGTTATTCAGTGACTGTTTGAAGTTACAATAGCACTGAAAAAGTGGTACAGGTAGTCTTTGATGTTTAACCATTCATTTAGTGTGGTCATGTGACATTGCACTTTATGACTGCATTGCTTAGTGAGGGAAATTCTGCTCCCATGTACCATTATTAAGCAAGAACTACCTGTAGTTTAATTGTCCCTTTGTATGTATATTTAATGTATGAATGCATTTCAGTGTAATTTTTGTTATGATTATTTTCTTTATTTTTGCTACTACTACTACTACTACTATTATTTTACTGTAGGAAGGAAAGGATTAGCTGTGGTGACATCACCATTGCCCAGGGGAGGGCCAAGGAGGCTTCTTTCATGCCCCTGATACCTATTTGTCTACTTGCATTTGTATGCTTTCAAATGGCTAGGTTGTCAGGAGCTGGGACAAATTGATGGGATTATTCCATCATGCAACTCACTCACAGGTTTCAGGGTCCTAACCACATCAGCTTCTGCGGCTCCTTCTTTTATGGCTTAAACAGTTACACATCGTAGTTTAATTCCTGGGGTATAGAGATTTTTTTTATACTGTGCTCTTTTTGTTTTAGAAATCAAAGTATTTATCTTTTAAATTTTATTTTAGATTTTTTATCCCATCTTTATTATTTTTATAATTAACTCAAAATGGTGAAGACACTCATTCCTCCTCCTATTTTCTCCACAATAACAATTCTGTGAGGTGAGTTGGGCTGAACCAAGTTGTCTAGAAGAATACCATAACTAAAATATTATTCATAGTGGACTACCATGGATGCTTTCATTTATGTGAATATTGGAGATAGGTTTTATAAACAGGTGAACCGTTGCTAGCTATATTACTCTTTGGATTTTTTTCTGATGCTACTCTATTTATAGCTTCATAAAATGAAAAATATACGAATGGAAGCCTATATCTTATTCAAATGATAAATGTTTATTTTTAATAGCTCCTAAATTGGACAATTCTAAGCATACAAATATAATGAAACATAAATAACAAAAAAGCAATACATTTGTTAAAAACACAATACTCATTTCAATTCATTAAGGTACAATAAGGAAATCATACATACGAGTACAATTTATAGTTAAGATTCCTTTGATCTGTGTATATGACTAGCTAATATTTCAATTTGTGACCCTCTGGAGTCCAGAAATAAGAAAATACAGCTGTCTAATTGTAGACATTTTTAATGTAGGTAATCAGTGCAAACAGTCTACAATCATTTCAAAATGATACTGAGTCAAATTGTTATACTTCAGGAAGAATTTGTGGTCCTGCTGTACTCTAGCATTAAAATTCATCAGTAAACTCCTGGAGAATGACTGGCACCGTTTCCCCTGGGACTGAAAGCCATAGAGAAGGGGTGTCAAACTCAAGGCCCAGGAGCCGGAGCCGGCCTTCAGGGTACTTAGATCTTGCCTGCAGGGCTGGCCTGGAAACAGTGGAGAACCGGACTGCCATGCTTCTGCCAGTGAAAACGGGCTCCCAAGCTCCGTTTTTGGCTGCCATGGCCTCCTGCAACCCTCTGCCAGCGAAAACAGAGCTTGGAAGGCACCAGGTCCCTCAGGTCACCACAGGCGCCCCCGACACAAGTGACATTGAGCTGGCCCTGCCCATCCTGGCCATGCCCACCCCGGCCCCCGGAGATCAAACACAACCCTGATGCGGCCCTCAATGAAATCAAGTTTGATACCCCTGCCATAGAGCAAAAGTTGCCCAGGCAGGGAACTCAAGCAAATGCTTAAAAATCAACTACTACTGGTAAACTGCCTTCTTCCCTTTATGTATACTTGAAATTCAGAACTGAACAATGAGGCTCCATTATTTTTGGTGATGGTGGGATAGGGTTACATAAGGTTCTTCCTTGCCACAACTGTTAGTTATATTTTGTCCATGAAAACTCAGATTTTAAATATTTTCATGGAATCTTTATATAAAGCTATATAAAACATAAAGCATATATGGTAGTATTCAAAATATTCACCTTTGCCAAGTTATACTTTTTATGAAGAGGCTGATGTGAATAGAATTATGTTAACAGAGTTTGGCAAAGAAAGAAAGATATGCTACTTCTCATGCCAAACCACTTAAACTGCAAGTGTGTACCTGCCAAGATAGTTCAAGGCACCCTTCTTTCCATCGTCACAACTCATTGGGTGTGGTGATCCAAATTAGGTCAACAAACATTTAAGAATGGGAAACTAACTTCAGTTTGGGCTATCTTCTGATTCTTCAGGTATTACGTGTTCTTTGGTTCAACAGTTTTGTTATATAATGTAATAAATTTCTAATGTATTATGAATGTACAGTTTTACATTCAGTTCTAAATATCTGAGGAGATCAAGATCCTTTCCCAGCTGTTACCTGTCCTTGAGGGTCATCTTCAGTTCTAGAAGTGCCAGTTTCTAATTCCTGGAGTATTTGCAACTTCAGCAGTATCATTGATCATTTGCTGCTTCTAGAAACAGCAAGGAGTATCTTATAATCATAGAATAAAATGGCAGGCTATCAAATAAACTAGAGATATAAATTTGTCATTTGAATTTGAAATTTGAAAATTCTTTAGCTGTGATGCGATGTGCTCAGAGCAGGATGGACATTTGCCCTTCAGATGATATCTTCTTATCAAAATGCTGCTTTAGGAAAAATGAACTGTTGACTGTTCATGAAATAGTGAAGCTGAATGGATATGCCATTGAAGTAAATTACATTATGGATTTTGTTCAAAATGCAGTACTGTTGTGCTGTTGATGTTAAACTAGAGCAGCCTTGCTTTCCTTGGCATGTTCAGATGTGTTGAGACTGGAATTTTTAAACTTCTCAATCAGCATAGCTAAAGAACAGGCTGCCTAAGAATATAGAGAATTGAGTTCTGACAAACATGCAAGGCACACAAGGTAGGCAAAACGTAAAAGCTCTAATTTGCAAATTTGAAAATGTGCTTCAGGAAATATATTCTATGCCTGAACATGCCTGGCCAGAAAAATTAGTAAAACTCAAGGCAGAAAGCAGAAACCTTGAAGTTGTGAATCCAGCTTCACCAAATGTGCTGTTGACGGCTATTACACTATAATTAAATGCGAAAAATCAATTCACCAGAAGTCTGGTAGTGTAAAGTGAAAATAGCTTTGGTTTTGCTGGATGTAATTTTCATCAGTCTTATTTCTTGCAGAGGTAGAAAATAAATTTTGTCACAATGTCTTCTACTCTGATTTGGAATGTATTAAATAAGCATTACTTAATTAAAGTTATTTAATTTAGTGAGATGGATTAAGGGCAGAAAGTAGTTTGTAGTGTGATATAGTTTATTTTCAATTTAAAATACAATTCAAAAATATGAATATTTGAACACCTGGATATAAATTACATTATTCTATCTGCAATATGTTTTTATAATAATGTCATGGCACCATCGGAGCCTGAGTCTGAGCAGGAGGAGGACAAGACAGAGCTAGGGCCAACGGAAGAACGACCAGAGGTGCAGGATAAGGCAGTTCCAGGTCCCTTGGGCCTGGGAAGAATCACCAGTGAGGGAGAGGGGGCACATGAGGACCAGGTAAGGGGGGAGAACAGGGCAGGCAGTGGAGCAGAGAAGCAACGGAGCTCCGGTGGCAAGCAATTACCTCACCCCCCTCTGATCCCCAAGCACGAAGAATGGAGAGGAGGTGGGATCAGTGCAGGGCAACCGGACGACCCAGGAGGTGGGCGCCCCACCCCTCTTCATAAAGCTCACCTTGGGAATGAGATTTAAGAGGCGCTGTTGGGAGGAGAACAAGCGTTGCTTTTTCCAGCCTCACATGCTGTTACTGAAGTCTGGATACTTTG
Organism: Ptyas mucosa; assembly: GCA_012654045.1. Lineage (NCBI taxonomy): Eukaryota > Metazoa > Chordata > Lepidosauria > Squamata > Colubridae > Ptyas > Ptyas mucosa. The sequence goes on from WNWU01013815.1 coordinate 20,306,793, forward strand.
CTGTGTTTTGTTTTGTCTTGTTTGCCTTGTTTGCTATGTATAACAGTGTCAGTAACACATTTATACTCTGGGTGGTGCTGCAGTTCCAGGGAACTCTTCCTGGGACTCTCTGAAACCAAACTCCTTGAACTGTGGCTGCTCTAGGAACTGTGCTGCTCCTCCGGACGAATAGCAGCCAGGACCTATTGGAAGTGCAAGTTTAGAGTTGGCTCCTGGACTTGCAGGGAACGGTGGGAGTTTGGGGGGAAAGTTGGAACAATAAAGGAAAGTTAAGCCTTCTTTCTGGCTGTGTTGTTTCCGTACCTAGCCCCAGGTCATCACCAGTAAACATCTGAAGTAATTGATTAGAGAATTTCAGAATATGTTAATGAATCTAGATTGGTGACCCTGACTCAGAAATTGATTTTTAAATTTAAAGTAATAATTTAAATAAAAATATTAAAAAAAATTTTTAAAGACGTACAGGCTTACAAGTGCACAATAGTAGAAACTGAACTTGCTGTTTAAAGGTAAACACACCACTGATCAATAGCCAACACAAATGTCACTGTTGCAGTTCATTTGAAGTGTGAACTTTGCTTTATTATTAAAACTGTAGTGTTTTAATTGCATTCTAGCAACCACTGCTGAGTCTATTACTTGCACTTTAATTTTAACTTGGACAGATTTATAACACAAGTACTCCTTGCTTAATGACCATTCATTTAGTGACTGAAATTATTATATCATTGAACAAGTGGTACTTATGACTGATCCATGAAGTTAAGGCTGTCTTAATACCTCGATGGTCACATCAGTGGTGGGTTGGTACAGGTTCAGATTACAGATTAACAGCGTTCGACCTGGATCAGGCAAACCGGTAGCGGCAGCGGGACGCTCTGCTCATTGCGCATGAGCGAACTGGTAGTGACGGGTTTTGAAACCCAGCCCTGGGTCACATGATTGCAATCTGAGTGCTTGGCTCACACTTAACAACATTTGCAGCATTCCATGGTCATGTGATTACTATTTGTGACACTCCCTGCCACTTCCCACGAATTAAGTCAAAGGGGAAATCAAGGAAGGTTTTAAGTCACTCTGATAAGTTACTGGCATTCTTTCCGGCCTCTTCAAATAGGCTGCCTGGACTCTGTCTCCTACCAAGCAGCAACCAGCCCTGGTTTTACCATGCTCACATCCTACCTTAAAGTACATGTTTTACTTGGTACTTGTTTAACCACCCACAAGCCTTGCTTAATGACAGTAATGAGGAGTCCTCGGATTACTGTTGCTTAGCAATGGGGTCATGTTGCACTTTGCAACTGCATCTTTTAGTGATGGAAATTTTGGTCACAATTAACATAATTAACCAAAGACTACCTGTGTATAAATTGGCAGGAACACATTTTTCTAATATAAATAGTAACAATTGTTATAAGAAGCAGTTGTTTCCTGTTCTTGTCAAGAGAAGGCAGCTGTTTATGTAAAATAGTTCAGTGATGACTTCTGACTTTCTTTTTCAAACAATATTGAATCTGTGCATCTACCCATGTGATTATGTGCAAAGCTACGCTTGATATCTATATATCTCATGATAAAAAGATTATTAATGTAGAAGCCATTTGCAAAGCCCAATCTACTATGAATAAGATGAGCAATAAAATCATAAAAGCACAATATGTCAATAGCTTCTGTACATATAACACAAGCTTTTCTGTCTAGTGCTCCCCACCAGTGTTAGGATTACTGTAGAGTTCTAGAATTTCTAAGAATTATGACTCTTTACTCATGTGGCCTTCTAATTTGGGAGCCAGGCTGGAATAATAGCTGAAAAGTTTAGCTCCCTAGAGTTTATATAAAGTGTCTCAGGGCTCGAAAACTAAGTAGTTTCTTTAGTCTGTCTAGCTGATTATTAAATCTACTTTGCACCAAGAAGGATTTTTTAAAAGTCTACAATGTATCTTCATCCTTGTAATATTATAAGAACAGAAATTGTATCTAAGGTCGATGCTCCTTTTATATTACACATTTAAATAATAAAAGAACCAATGGGCTATGTTCAGATGTCATAAATGTTTATAGAGTAGCATCCATCTTTCCATTCTTCATCATCTCAGATTCATGAATACAGATTAAACAAGTGTTTTGGAAACTATGTAGGCTTTATATTTCTATATATGGAGTGGAAAATCAAAGATAAAATTCCTTCTCATTGCATGTACATTGTCACATTACCAAAGAGGAATTTTGCTTTATACTTGTGCTATGTTCCCTGATATGCTTGCTGCCTACCTCAACAGAAAAAATATATATGCAGAAATGTGAAACTTTAAATTTAACCAAAAAAAAATTTTTTTTAAGTATCTGTTTTTCTTGATTATATTCTTGGAGAGTATAAAGTTAACTTTATTCAGATGATCTTTAAAGTACCGTGAATGGTTTATATAAACCCATTCCTGTTTTTATGTGTTGGCCAATGGATCTAAAAATAGAAGAGTCTTGAACTTGAATTAGGGAAAGCTAAGAATTGGCATTATCCCTTCTTTTATAGTAAATGAATTACTGGCGTGATATATCTATTGCATAATTTCACAAGCATGGTGGTTGAAGCCTGTGGAGTTTAAAACAGTTTTAAAAGACATATTGTTTTCATGAGCGAGTATGTTAAAGTAGATTTACTTACACTTTGGGAGATACAGAGTGAATATGAGATTTAATGAATTAGAATGTTTCATTATTTTTATCTCATGAAATGGTGTTTATTGGCCTTAACTAATTATAAAGCTAAAATATCAATCTTGTATTTGTTTAATCTCTGTGGAAAACTGGTTTGGACAATCTAATCTATCACTGCAAACTGTATATGAAAACCTATAGCTTAATAAATATCTTTCCTTTTAATATGTGTATGATTATTAACTGAAATACAAATTTTATTCACTTCATAGTGCATCAAGATAATTGTTCAGTATTGTTAATTTATTAACAAAAAATAACCCAGTTATTATTTTTGTTAACAATAATTATTGTTCTGTTTACCAACTTTACTTGAGTATAATAAAATTACAAGATTCCTATAATATATACATTACTCCTAAATTATGGTTTTACAGATAGATTGGACCATACCTTCCCATCACCTCGGCCCATGATGGCGAACCTATGGCCCGTGTGCCACTGGTGGCACGCAGAGCCCTCTCTGAGGGCACGGCAACTGTCGCTCCAGCCCAGCTTCACCACGCATGCACACGCGCACCTCCTGCTAGCCAGCTGGTCTTTGGGTCTCTGCTGCACATGCATGGGGGAGCAGGTTGGTACAGAAAGTTTTCCAGGCCCAAAACGGGGTGGGGGCTTCACGCGGTGCCCCCATGCCCTGTTTTGGCTTCTAGGTTGGTGCAGGAGTCTTTCCAAGCTGAAAACAAGCCATGAGGGGCCCCCGCATGGCACCCCTGCACCCCATTTTGGGCCTGGAAAGACTCCTGCACCAACCTGGAAGCAAAAACGGGGGGCATGGGGACCGGGGTGCATGTGTGGGGGACACGCATGCATGCACGGGGACACACGCACACACACGGCCCAGGTGCACATGCACAGGGGATTCCTGCACATGCGTGGGGGGTGCTCGCATTGCATTTTGGGGATTCGGGCATGTGGGCATGCATTCGCATGTGTGTGCTTTGGGGACTCGACATCAAAAAGGTTAACCATCACTGAGCTAGGCTAAACATAGCCATCTATGAGGAAGACCTAGATTGGGGAAATGTCGCAGTATACTCTGAAAGCTGAGTCTACCTTATTATCCCAATTTTGTAGAATTACTCTGTAGTAGGAACAATATTTAGTTGTGCTCTTCTAAGAATTAAATGGCTACCTTATGTTGTCATATGTTTTAGTAATTTAAATTAAAATATATTTGAATATATTTTGTTTCCACTGAGACTTATATTCCTTTAGAGTTTGTTGGGATTGCAGATCCAAATCTATGGAACATCCTGCTTTCCTTTTCTGGACTACTGGCAGGATACAGGAAAAAGAACATGGTGCTTTTGATGGAAGTGTGGACATATTATTTACCTATGCCTTCTGAATTTATTCCAGATAGGCTTTTCATTGCTGATTTCAATAGGTTCTGTGCATGGAATAAACATAACATTACTGCAGAGAAAACCTATTTGTAAATATTTTAATTAACTTAAATTAGGCATTTGTCTTATATTTAATCAAGTTGAGTAGATAATCTTCAGTGATATAGGTTTATGTTCTAGAATAAGCAAGCACCTTGGTCTTTAATTTACAGACGTGAGATAAACAGATGGACAGATATCCCAAATAAATTAACAGATTTTAAACTTCAGCTGATTAAAATCTTCCAATAAAAGCTGTAAATATAAAATCCTTGTTTTGAAGAGCAGGTACGTTTTCCCCCCTCTGTTCCTTGACTAAATACTAGAAAAGAACTCGAGATGAAGCATATTATATTAAAGTGCATCCTATTTAGAAGCACATAAAAGGCTTTTAACTCAATGAGCCCAAGCCAAATGTATTCATTTCATATTTGAAAAATGTCTCTACTTGCTTGTTTCTAGCAAAATTAGAGTCTTTAGTAACTGACAACACAAGAAACAAAACAGTACTATCAGGAGAAAATACTTGGCTCCAGGTTTCACAGGTTCCAATATTAATGCAAAGGTTAAAATCTCTGAATTAGAATCCATTGCTGCCAAAAGAAAAAAGAAAAAAAGAAATCGTCCCACAGTATGGTGTGTCAGTGTATTTTGTTGTCTCATTTGACAGCTGCTGGGTTTCAGACACTTATTTATTTAAGTATATACATTTAGGGATGAGAAATATTCATAACCTCAATATTCAGAGAGGGAGAATCAAAACGTGCAGGTAGAAAGGAACACTGAGTGCGGGAGAAGAGAAATAGTATACTGTTGACAGTACATAAGCAGAGATGTGCGTCAATAAAACAAGTGTCCTACAGTGCTGGAATATAAATGGGTTGTTTGTAGCAGGATACAGCACAGACATTTTGAAAAGAGGGAACGGAGAGCTTCTATGTAACATAATTGAATTGACCATTTCTCTAAAGAGCAAGAAAATTGGTGCAGCATTTATCATCTGGCAGCCCAGTTTGCCAAACATATTATATTTCTAATAAATAGAAAGAAAAGCCCACGATTCTTGCCCTAAATCACAAATACGTTATCTCTCTTGCTGTGACTGCAGTATTTAAGTGATCGTTACTTAATCTTTAAACTGTTTAAGCCCAATAGTTTTTTGAAATGTGCTTTAGTGAAGGACGGTTAAAAGAATTATTAGCCCATGGTATTGTTTTTTACAACTGCACGCAAATGTATCAAATATTTCATATTTGTCATCCAAAAGGTCCCCTGACTGTTTTGTTTCCTTAATTTAATAGATGTATAACTGAAGCTAAGAACCTTTGAGGTTTGTAGGTTTGTGACTTTTTAAAAATGAATTAAATAAAACCTCTGATGCCTCACGCTTTGCTAGTTTTTGCTTGACTTTCATTTAAATCTCCTTTTCTTTTAGCAGCCAGTTCTTTGTTTTAATTTGCTATAGTTTGACAGATGATGCAACAAGCAGTAGCCTATCCAAAGTACTACATTAAATTTCAGTGTGTCAAGAAACCTCATTCAAGCCAAGCCCATAACATCACATATAGCAGTTAACCACTTTTCATTTGTAAAGGCCTTTTAGATTGGTACATGTGTAGAAAACAGTTTTCTTGTGCTACTATGTTCCTGATATGACCCTTTGAAATAGGGTCATATATAGCTTTTAGGGGGTATGTTGTAACTTTGAACAGTCATTAAATGATCTGTCATACCTTGAGAATTACCTGTAATTTAATTTTGGACATATTGATGGATATCTGTGAACAGTGGGCTCAGAAATTAATTTTAAAAGTATCCGCCATTATAGACACAGTATATTTAAAAAGTGTTATGGAAGAAGAACAAATTTTGTTCATAAGACAAGATTTGAAAGTGGATTTAAAAATGACAGGCTACAAGAGTAATAAAGAAAAGATGCTACATTGGGTAGACAATGAAACCAGATGAATGACATCTTAATAATTAAAAGGGATATGCTAATAACTCAGCAAAAGAGTGATCTGGATAATTTTCCTATATTGGATATATAAAAGAAACTTGTTAAAGTTTTGAAGAATTTTGTTGGAAGGGATAAAGGAAATAAAATAAAAAGAAAGTTTTAGGGCATAATTTGACAGGATTAAAGAGCAAGATTTTAAAAAGTAAAAGGAAGGAATATAATGTTGTTTTATTTGATCAAGGTTAAAATAGATATGTTGTTTCTGATAAATCTTACTGGACTTCTGTTGACTACAATTGAACTACAAGGTTTAATAACTACAAATGAGTTATTGGAAAAAGAAATCATTTCTTATATTTTAAGAGAAGGTGATAAAGTTTCCAAAACTGTTTATGCTTGCAGTGCCCAGGTTAAGAATATGTTCTGTTCCTAACCCTATATTTAATGTGTATGTAAGGTGGAACTCATACTTGTGACAGGCTGTCTATTATTAGATAATGTTGTCCTTCTTCAAGCCAATGAATCGCTGAAGTCATGCAGTGTTTTCATGAACAGCTGAAGTTGCATATTTTTAATATACTAGTTTTCAGTGGTTTTCAGTGGTTCATGAAAACATTGTGAAGCTTTAGCTTAAGGAAAGAGAAAGGCATCTACCATTTTTAATGTAGCAGTACATTTGTAACAAGGGATCATTTTTAAGTTGTATGTTCTTAACTCAGACTGTTTATACTCGTGTTTAAATATATATTTTCTTTTTATTATATTATTTTTCCCTATTTCTCTATTTTTTATTTACTACACATTCCATTTTTTCTTTTCTTTTTCTTATTGTATTAGTTTTTATCTTTTTATTTGTAATGTTTAAGAACATTACTATAAAAGTTAATTGTATGTTTGTCAATAACTTGAAGTCTTTGATAATGTTTTAGAGTATGTAATTAAACATGGGATTGTACTAATCCTAACTCTTTCCAGTAATGCAGGGATGCATAACTTGAAGCCCTTGAGTTGCACCCAGAGCTACTCCTCATATTGACTCCAGCTTGCAATTTTTAATGTGAAAGGAGAGGAAGATTCTTAACCGAATGAGAAGTAATCACATTTATGTTTTGAATTATATTTTTGAACTGAATTGAATTTGCTATAACCCTACTCACTTCTTCATCATAGCCTCGTGTAATTTATCTGACCTCCGTATGCACATACTCGGCCCTCTTGTCACATACATGATAACAGCTTTCTGCATCAGGAAAGGTCATTTTCCACCCGCTGCATAATTAATCCTCATAAGGAAAGGGATGATTATGTCACAGTACTGGAGGAGGACTATAGTACATATACAATATAGAAAGAGGTTATTCTGCATATTCTGAATACACTAAAGGAGGATTTATTTAGACAATATTGTTTCCATCTGGAAATCTGAAAAATATATTCTTGGATTTTTTTTTAAAGTAACTTCCCTTTTACACTGACATGAAAAAAAAAGTAGTTGTTGTAATTGTGAGCTTTGTGATTGTGTGATTACAGCACCCATCAGGGACTTTAAATTAGTTTTCATTCCTTGTGTGAATTTAAATTTTCTAAATTTCTGTACTAAAAATAAGCAATACTTGCATATCTGTACGCACACTGAGACGCATAAGTGCTATAATCTTATAATCTTTTTCTTCCTATTACTTCATCCCTGTCTGTTGCTGACTTGTGTGAGTCACACCAGGGAAAGTAGAAAATTGAGATAGTTGCTACCTGTTTTCAATTGCTTGGTTGCTCTCCCGCTCCAGTTGCTGCAGGCGTGGAACAGAACAGCCCCCTTATCAGTCACATCAATCTGGTTTGCTGAGCATAACAGTGTAAGAGGGGAAAATGGTTGCCTTGTTGTTTCCAGAGCTGACACAGCAAGAAAAAATGATGATGAGAAATTGTTTCCTGGCCAGTTGAGTGTCTCTAAATGCTTCATGAAAGATCATTTTTTTAAAAAAATGCAGTTTCTGCATGACTGACGTTTGTTCATCAAAACAGTGGTTCCAGCCAAACTTGTAAAAAGTACATCTGATTTAAACAAGGAAGCAACCTGAAATGTTCTCAAAAATAGTATCGGAAGTATTATTCTGAATTGCATGTCTTATCTGTAATTTATATACTGCATAGCCAATCCTCAGCATGCATTTCCCCCACATTCCAAGGATCAGGATGTTTATTAAGCATGTGAGATTGTAGAATTTGAAATCCAGCAGACTTGGAGGTCACAAGGCTGAGAAGATAGTTTTAATAAAGTAGCACGTTTGTATTTTTAATTGTTCACAAAGGCATTTGTTTTATAATAAGACAAGAATAAAACTAGGCACTCTCTTGTGTTTATGTTTGCATAAGCAACTGAAAAGATAAGAATTCCTTCAATGATAATTTTATTTCTAACATTTTATAACCCTGTAACACATTGACTTCTCTATCTACTTTCTTATGTCCAAGTCTTGTTTCTAAAAATATTTTGAAATATTATACATAATAATGAAACTATGGCATAAACCAGACAAGGTGGTCCCACTGGTCATTGATCCACTGGGTGCCCTACCAAACATATTGGACAACTCTTAGAAAAAAGTTCATTGACAAAATTTCATCTGTCAGTTACAAAAGGCTACACTGCTTGAATTGGCAGACATATTGTGCCAATACATTATGATGTATACTATGCCAATACATTATGACTTCCAAGGTTTTGAGAAGAACTCAATGTGAATGAAGGGCAACATCTGCCAAAAAAGTAGAAGCTTTGATTTCACGTTATGTATATAATAATAATAGCAGACAACATCCAAGATTATTTAGAAGGAAAAGAGAGAACAATGGACTAGAAAGGAAAGAAGAGGAAAAACAAAGTTATAAAAAATCAATTTATGATTGGTAAAATGCTTCAGAAGGACTGCAAAAGCCAAAGAAATCAATTTATGTATAGAATGTATTGATTTTAAAATTCAACCCATTACCACATGATTGGATCAAATATATGGAAAAACTGGTAATAATATTAGAATGTTTGTTGAAAAAATATGGTGGTTGGAAATGAAAACTATGCGCTTATCAACATTAGGAGAGGCATCTTCCAGGGTGACTCATTATCATTCTTATTATTTTCATTGCCATGATACTGCTCTCAGTGATTTTGAAGAAAAATCTTGGTTACCAAACAACAACAAAAATCTAGTATCTCATATATACATTATATGTATGTTCTGAAGCTTTATGGAAAATCGGGAAATTGAATAATTGACAAACACTGTAAGAATTTTTAGCATATAGTACAGGTACTCCTTGACTTACAATAGCTTGTTTAGAGACTGTTTGAAGTTACAGTGGTACTGAAAGAAGTGACTTGAGACTGTTTTTCACACAACCATTGCAGCATCGCCATGGTCATGTGATTACAATTTGGATACTTGGCAACTGACTCATAATTATGACTGCTGCAGTGTCCCAGAGTCATGTGATCACCTGTTGCCACCTGACAAGCAAAGTCAATGGGAACACCAGATTCACTTAACAACAGTGTTACTAACGTAAATGCAGTGATTTACTTAACAATTATTGCAACAAAGGTCATCAAATGAGGCAAAATTCACTTAATATCTGTCTCTTTTAGCAACACAAATTTTTGACTCATAGGTCGAGGACTACCTGTAACGGAATTTGACCAAGAGAAACATACAGTTGCAATAAAGTGGGGCAAAATCACAAAGAGTAATGGAATTGAAATGCCAATGTGATACTATATACTGCTGGATTTATCAACTGGACATAAGCTGAACTAGACAGTTTGGACTGAAAAACAAGAAAACTGATGACTATGCACCATGCATTACATCCCCATAGTGATTTTGATAAATTATACCTGCCCTGCAGAAATGGAGGCAGAGGTATATTTCAGGTCAAACAGTCAAAGAAGAGAAACATGCATTGGCTGATTATATAAAAGACCCACAAGAACAAGGTTTGTTGTAAGTTAAAATTTGAAACTTATTAAGTGTACAGGACACAAAAATCTAAGTATAAAGTTGCTCAGTTAGGAAACAAAAATCAAATTTTCAGATAAGGTATAGGATTGTGGTTACTTAATTTATGGTACTTGCAAAAATATAATAACTCACTGCAAACTGAATAAGAGACAGTAGTGTGAAGTGGCTCAAAAAATATGAAAATGCAGTTGTTGCAATAAGTTCCAAACCGCATGAAATAATCATTCTATAGTATTCTGCTTTGGTCACATACTCCTTCAAGTATCTTCATTGTTCAATTTTGGGTACCATAATTTAAGAAAGATCCAGATAACTTAGAACAGGTATACAGAAGGACAACAAGGATGATTAGGATATTTCTGTTGATGAAAGAAAGTCTTAATCTTTTAAAAACACAGATGGTACTTAAGGTACTATGCTTCTAATACCTGAAGGCATATTGTCTTGGAGTTCCTTTTAAATTATATTGAGTTTGATAGAGTCGAGCTCAACAGATCCATCAAAAGCAAAGGACTCTAGGCAATTAATTCTTTTTATCTCCCAATAAGGATTGGGGAGATTAGTTTTATTAGATTTTTTTCACACTATTATTATATTATACATAACTCAAGGTGGTGAACATACCTAATATCCTTCCTCCTATTTTCTTCACAATTAACCTGTGAGGTGTGTTGGGCTGAGAGAGTGTGTGATTGGTCCATTTTTTTTTAATTTTGAAAAAATACCCAAGATACAAAAATGAAATTTACAAACATGTGCAAATTCTTTCTATATCTATTATCTTATGCTATATTTCTATTACTATTGTTACTACATAATGCTCTGTATATTTTACAACTTTTATTATACTACACTTGATACTATTACTTCTATACTATATTTTGTTACTAGCAAAATACTATTATTTTGATACTATTAGTATTGATACTATACTACTATTGGTATACTACTAGTATGCAACAGTATTTTACTCTTACGGACCTGGGCTGTCTTTAAATCCTCTCTTTTTCTCTAGGATTCTTGTATTGCTTTTTTCTTTTTTTAGTAATGGGCAACATGTAAAGCAATGGCATCTTCCCAGTATTGTGCTTGCCTTGGCTTTGCTTTGGTTCTTCTTTTTCCTTCAGACATTTCAGTCTGTGTGAAGAAAAAACTTTTTATTTGGCTGGTTTTTTTTTGTTGCTGCAGGCCTGTCAAACTGGTGGCTCGCGGGCCGGATGCGTCACACACAGGCCATGCCCACCCCAGCTCTCCAAAGGCAAAAACAGTCACGATAAGTCACGTGGTGTGATTATGTTTGACACCTGTGTTCTAGAACATGCATATCTTCTCCAACACCTGTTTCAAGATTACAGCTTTTTATAAGCAATTGTACTATGCATGTGTTGGGTAGAAAGCTTAAATAGCTTCAAGGTATTGGTTACCACCTTTAAAGCGCTCCATGGCTTAGGGCCCGGGTACTTGTGGGATCGCCTACTACCACCAATAGCCTCCCACCGACTGGTACGCTCCCATAGAGAGGGGCTCCTCCGGGTGCCGTCGGCCAAACAATGTCGACTGGCGGCCCCCAGGGGGAGAGCCTTCTCTGTGGGGGCACCCACTATCTGGAACGAGCTCCCCCTGGAGATTAGGAGGATCCCGGATCTTCGTGCTTTCTGCCGTGAGTTAAAAACCTTTCTGTTCCACCAGGCGGGCCTGGCCTAATTTTCTCCCTTTTCGTAAAAACAATTTTATAATTTTTAATATCTAAATTTGGAGTTTGAATTTTTAAAACTGGGATTTTAAAGAGTTGTGGCTATTGTTTAATCTGATTTTATTTGCTTTTAAATTTTGTATACATGTTTTTATTTTTGCCTGTTCACCGCCCTGAGTCCCTTCGGGGAGAAGGGCGGTATATAAATTAATTAATTAATTAATTAATTAATTAAATAATTAAATAAATAAATAAATAAATAAATAAATAAGAGAAGGGGCAGGCAGCACAGGTATCTGCAATTGTTAATCAACAGTCTGCTCTTCCACAGATAACTGCTTTTGCCACAAATCAGCAACACTCACAATCAGAGTACCGCAGGACATTGCAACTAGTTATAAATGCAAGCTGGTTGCCAAGTGCATGAATTGTGACCATGTTATTAAATAAATGGTTGTAAGTCAAGGATTACCTGTAGAACAGAAAGATGGTAGATTGCATAGGTGGAGCCTAGATAGCTGTATTTGTAGGATGCTTTAGTTTGCAGTCTTAAATGAGCAAGAGATTGGACTTGATGCTTAAATATCCCCACTGTGATCTATAATTTTATGATTCTTTTTTTTTTAAAAAAAAACTTGAAACGTAAACAGTGTAGTAAAGAATAAAAAATTCTCCTACACTTTCAGTTAGTATGTTTCAATTCCAAATTAAGAATTGTAGATATTATATTTTTGCATTGATAGGTCTACTTTATTCATTTTTTCTGTGTCTCTTCCTTTGTTTCTCTCTCTCATATACAAACACAAAGACAACTTTATTCTTCAAGAACTCGGATAGAGTAATTTCTTGTTAAAATTTCACAAAGGGTCATATTTCTCCTTTGTAAATTTGACAAATCATATGACATTGGCAGCTCTTTTCAGGCATATTAGTGAGAATTTGGAAATCCTATTAATGTTTCAAAGAGAGAGCAAAACCAGGATTCCTTCATCAGAGGAGCTTTAGTCAAAATACTTTCCATTGTTTATCACGAGGACAACTCATTTATAAATAGTCTGTTTCATGACTAGTATAATTTGTTCATACTACAGTACATTCCATTCCTGGTTGTCTTTGTTTGTTTAGTTGCAACTGTTAATTGATAGTTGAGTATTCATTCAAAAATACCGAATAATCTTAAACAAAATTGGTTCAAAATATGTATATCTTTACCAGAATTAGCAGAAAATATCTTTCTTTTTCTTGGAATACAAAGATCTTAATCAGTACAAGTGGCCCTATTTTATGTCAGTTCGACATCTAGTAAATTCTGCTTCATGCACATTTCTCTCTTTAGGACTTTTATGGCATTTTAGTATTACAAAGGATAAATTCACCTACTAGTGAAAATAGGATGTCTGTGGCCAATTTTGGACTCTATAACTAGTCAATTTCAACAATTTTTAAATCTTTTTTTAAAAGAATCCCATCCATCAACTTGAAATTTTTGTAACTTCATTTTTTTCTTCTTTTTAATGTTCCATTCTTTGAAGTATAGAATAAATATTTGTACTCATTCATTTCCTAGAAAATCGTACAACTAAGTCATCTAAGTGGTTGCATACTGAGAGGCTCTCAGAAACTTGGAACTTGAATACATAGAAACAAATATTGCAGTAGAAAGTGCTTATTCATCTGATGAATGAAACTAAGAGTTCCTTAGAGAGCCAGAATGTAACATGCTTTCAGCAAATCAGCAGAATAGAGAAGTCACAAATAATTCAAATATGCATGCACAAATGTAGTATATTCTCAGGTATGATGTACTTACCTTTCCACATAGAAGGAGCATTTGATAAGGGTTATTTAGTTAATGGCCATTTAAATGTTGCTTGAGAGTACAATAAAGTGAGGTTAAAGCTGTAATGATATGCATAAAAGTAAACAAAACAAGAAAAATGTACTGCCCTAAAAAGAGAAATCCACAAGTCTATTCCATCTGTGACTTTTTTTCTAAATCCTTTTTAAAAACATTTTATACAGAAATGGTTGAGCAAAAAGAGTAAAAAATTGGTGTTCCCTTTGAAAGTACAGATTGTTGTGGTCCACCAGTGGCCTGCAGAGCTGGGAGCAGAGTTGGACAGTGAGGAGGTTGGGGAGGAACATGGGCAAGTCCTGGAGTCTAGGGAAGACTCGGACAAGGGCTCTGCGTCGGAGGCAAAGAAAGGGCTATTTGGGAGGTATGTGCTGCCTCCGGACCTCCAGAGTCAGACCTCAGTGAGGCAGAGGAACAGGGGAATCCTGGTACTAGTGCGCGCATGCGCAAAGCTGCCAGAAGGCAAGAACAGTTAAAACAAAAGGGATGAATCGAGAGTAGGGCTTGGAGATGATTGGCCCCTCCCATAAGACTTAAAAGAGGAGCAAAGGCACGTGGGCCTTTGCAGGAAGCAACGTTGTTAATTCTGTTCAGTTTAAAGTCTGAAGCTCTGTTTGATTCTGGACTGTGTGGCTTTGCCAATTAGGTCTTTGGTAGTGTGTCAAGGGAGATAAAGGTGGGTGATTATCAGCCTTATCCCAAAAGACTCTCTACAACTATTTGGGACTCATCTGTGAATCAACAGAATTCACAGTTGTTGCAATAAAAAAGGCTTTTGTGACTACTCGTGTGTTTTTCTGACTCAGGAAGCCTAGGTCAGAACACAGGTGGTCCTCAAGTTACGAATGTAATGGAGCCTGCCCATTCCATTCATAACCCAAGGATTCGTGGGAGTGAATCTCATATCTTGAACGAGATCACTCCCTTTCACCCATGCATTCGCTAATCAAATGCAAGGCTCGTTAAGTGCACATGACGTATTTCAGGGTGGGTAGGCCATGGAAGGGTACTGATGTAACAGGACACCTGCCTAAGACCACCCAAAGCCTCCCAGACCCACTGAAATACCTCATGTTCCCCAAATTGCTTTCCCCCCTAACCTGCCGTGCCGGGTCATTTATCTTGTGAAGATCTAGCAAGCAGTCCCCACCAGCCTCATGCGCCCCACAGAAGCTCCACTTGGTCCTCTGCTGGCCTCCCCCGGCCCATTACAGGCCAAAATGGAGACTCCAGGGACTGGATCCAAGCTCCATTTCAGTCTGCAATAGACCGGGGGGCTGGCCCACGGAGGGATGAACGGAGCCTCGGAGGGCCGGATCCAGCCCCTGGAGACTTGGATTCAGTTCCCGGAGGCTCCATTTCGGCCTGCAACTGGCTGGGGGAGGCCAACAGAGATGCTGCAAGATTCATAGCTGTGCTGCAAGATTTGTAGTTTCGGGCCTCATTTGGAAACACTAGGGGGCGCTGATCACATAACTTCAAACATTTGCTAAGGGAACGCTCGTAACCTGGGTATTACCTGTATAAAGAGAGGCTGGATAAATAAGAGCTTCTAATTTGATTGATAACATTTCAAAACTGTCCATACATCTAAGATACACAGTTATTAAATTCTTATTGAACTCAGCCCAGGATCCATATATATATCACAACAGTATTGAGTAAAAAATTAGCAATTTTTTATTTAGATGAATGCTGCCATTTCTACTACTGAAGGATATGCCTTTTTAAAGAGTCTTGACCAGTTATGTAGGTAGTGACGTCATGGTAAAAGTAGTTCTGGCACATGTAATTTTTGGCTGGAAATCTGTAGACCTGAAGTCATAATTTCCCAATATTAGGTGTGCTCTTGATCTTTCCCAAAGTTGACAATCAATTGTTATTTTTATTGAGTCTAAAGTGTGAAATTACCAAATAATGGGTAATAATAATATTGACTCTACTTATTTTAATTTTAAATAAATTTAAATCAAATCTATCTTTTGTCTTGTCCAAAGCTGCTTGTCTTGTTGGAATGTAGTTCAGAAGATACTTACATTTCTAGTGAAGACCATTAAGAATAAAAATGTCAGTAGAAATGTTATAGAGTGATGAAGCATTTTAGGAAGAAATAATCTTTATCTTATATGATAGAATGCATTTAATCTTATGTGAGCCCAACTGAGAAATAATGCTACTGAAACGAAGGAAGATGTGATACAGAAATAGAGCTTAGTAAAATAGAACCTTGAATTCTATTTGGTTTTGATACTCGACTCAAATTTGGCAGCTTGGATCATGTTTGTGGATCCTGGTTTTTAATTGATGTGATGTTTGTCCCATGTAGAATTAGTTGCAATTGTTACAGTTGGTTTTGTAGACTACATTGTTTCTTTGGGATGGGACAAACTCACATTAATTAAAAACTAGGATCCATGAACACTGGCTGGCAGTCAAACGCCACAATCCCAAATCCTTAATCTCTATCCATACTGACACCAAACAGCACCAGTTCAATTGGAGCAACACAAAAATCATCAGCCATGCTACCATCTGCCACGCTCATGAGTTCATCGAAGCCTTGCACTCCACAAGCAATTCCATCAAGAGAGACATTGCCCTACAATCAGCCTATGAACCCCTCAATCCAAATCAACTGCACAGCCAACCAAAGACTGTACCAACCCTCAACCAGCCCACACAAGCTCCGAACAGAACTGTAAAATCTTGTTAAATCCTTTTTTTTCCTACCCCATCTCCAGCATTTGAAGCATTGGAATATCAAAAACCTATTAATTGAAAGGTGTATTACTTTCAACCACCCACTCTTTTTAAAATAGCTATATAAATAGACTCCTCTTCAACAATTTAAGAATGCCTTTATTCTAGTGTAGTATTAGTAGTTGATGTTATTGTAATAGATATGTGAAATCACAGCTGCCAGTATTCAGCTATTGGCCTTCATCCACATCAAATTCTTCCCAAGAACCGAAGATGTATCAGCATAGTATATGTGCGAATTCAAGCAGTGTGGCTTTTTGTAATTGACAGATAGAAATTTTGTCAGTGTACTGATTTTCTAAGTGTCTTATGTTGTTATGTTTATAATCAGTTTGTGTTATTTTCTTGCACAAGCTGACAATATGGTCTGTTTCTTCTGCTTCTTTGCACAACCTACTGGCACTTGTTGAAACATTTGATGATTTTTCAATTCTGGCCTTGATTGCATTAGTTCAAATAGCTTGATCTTATGTAACCAAAACCAAGTTTCCAAAATAAACTTCAGTTTCCTTTTTTCATGTTCTTATTGTAAGCCATTTCTTGAGATGTTGTTGTTAATATTGTTATTCTTATCATTGGCCACATAGTCAGCCACTTGTTGAGACTGAATTTGGCATTGTTATCCACTTATCAAGTGCTTCTCAGTTGTTTTTGTTTGATGATGTTAAAAGTAGTATATAAACTGTTCCCAGTAAAACTGACATTTGCAATTGATTGATGGTCAATGCCAATAGTGTTTAAGTCTTCAAAGTGGTGTTCAAAAAACTCCAGAAGTTTTGAGATGGTACACAAGGTGCCTATTACTCATTGGTACCATCTTTGCTTTATTTAATAACATTTAATATTATTTCTTTGTTTTCAGTCTTCACGGGTTTGTGATGCATAAAAAAGTGCTGAGTTCTGTAGTCCATTTGTCACTTGATGTCCAGAAACTCCAACACTTAGGAACTCTTTGTTGAGCTGGGCAAAGAGTTATTCAAAATGGGATTATGGAAATTATGCCCAACCATATTGCTTATGGTAGAGGCATTCTTTCTCCAGCTCCTCTGATGAGATCTATTCAACATGGCTGAATCTCTGTCATAGCTCTTTTTATATAAAGGCTTTTCTGCTACTTTGGACACTTTATGAATATTATATTCATATATTAGACACATTTGAACATGCTTCAGACCAGGGGTGAAATGCTCCCGGTTCGGACTGGATCAGGTGATTGGTAGCAATTGTGGCAGGTGATTCGGAGAACTGGTAATGATGGCGGCATGGGGCTCCACCCACCTGCCCAACTGTCATTACTTCCTACATTTAAAAGGTTAAAAAAAGACTCTGATAATCGCGCACCACAGCTGTGATCGACAGAGCCTTTTTTTAACCTTTTAAAAGCATTTTTTTACAACCTATTCAGGTGAATAGGTTGTAAAAAAGTGCTTTTAAAAGTAAAAAAAAGGCTGACAGTGGCCTTTTTTTACCTTTTAAAAGCATTTTTCTCAGGCACTTTCTCCACCCCAAGACACCGGCTGGGGCACGTCTCCCCATAATCCTCTTGCTGCCTCTGTGGCTGCTTGCTGCTTTTGCTTAAACTTAGCGCACTGCACAATGGGGGAGACGGCATCCCTTCCTCCTCCTCCTGGAGCCCATTACGGCGCAGAGCATTGGCTGCAGCCAGGCAGCCGGGCCAGTGTCTAGGCGCAGAGAAAAGTCATGCATCTCCCAAAAAGGGCTGGAAAAGGAGGCAAGTAGAGGGGCGCTTCACTTCCACTCTGGAATATGGAGTGAGTCTCCATCTGTCACCCTTCTCAGGACAGGTGAGGGGGAGGGAAGGGCGAGGTGGGGCAGCCAGCCGACAGGGAACCACAGCAGGGGGATGAAAGAGCTTCATTTATCGGGGAACCTGAAATGACTCTTGATTTAAATCACATGGTAAAAAGCACCCAAAGAAGAAAGAACAACATCAGCAAAAAAAACCCAAACAAACCCAATCCTCGCCTGGTTTTGGAAATGGTTTAACAGGGAACACGCGCACATGCATGCACACGCACGCACATGCACACACACACAAACGAGAGAGGGAGAAAGAAAAAGATGAAGAAAGAGAGACATAAGAGACAGAGAGGGATGCCTGCTGTTTCCTGCTGCAGTCGGGCAGCGAGAGAGAGAGAGAGAGAGATTCAGCTCCCATCTGCTCCCCTCGAGGTAACCTCGTGGCACTGTGCTGTAACAGCCTGACAGTCACTCCTTTTGCAGCGCAAGGTTTATTTTGGTGTCTTTCCAGAGACAGAAAGAACGTGGCCGAATTTCCTTACAGTTATTCCCTGGGTGCGGGGGGTGGGAAGTAGGTGTGGAGAGTGGGGGGGGGAGGGAGGAAAAGAGAGAGAGAGAGAGAGAGAGAAAGGGAAAAGGAAAGAAAGAGGAAGGAATTTTTGGATTTTACCCCTGGTTTGTACAGACGATTGGTGGTGGGGAATGCGCGGCCCTCTGGGATAGAGAGCGGGGCAAGAGAAGGCTCTGATGTTCGCTTGGGTGGCGGAGGGAAACTCAAAGTGTTGGGGGCTTCAGAAGGGGCAGAATGTGCTTCAAAATGTACAGCTTCTACAGGTTCTAACAGTGAGTGACGTCAAGTTGGCCACGCCCATCCGGTCACATGACCATCAAGCCACGCCCACAGAACCAGTAGCAAACATTTTTACATTTCACCTCTGCTTCAGACACCTTTTGTAAAGACCTAATGCTCTGAAGAAGTTTAAATTTATGGGAAAAGTGGAAAAAGGAGAAGATAACAACCAGCAGCAGCAAGACTCAATTACGGTGGCAGTGGGTGCACCTTTTGAAAACTTGAAGGATAGGTTGGGATGTTTTCCTGGAGAAAAACTTTCTGTGTAGTTACTAAAGTTGATACCAACTTTATGGCACAAAATCAATAACTCAATGTAATTCTGTTGGAAATAAGTACATAGCTGTAATTGAGAATTTTTAATCAACTTTCCTGAAACAGTATACCTTAGCTTGCTGAAAAAAATTCACTGCTGTCCTCTTTCCTTCCCTAACAGATTTTATTGATTGATGGTTGGAGATAAGGTTGAAGTAATAGTGGAGAAAATACAGGCTAGTTACAAGTAGTTCACAATCTTCTTTAAATTCTGATTGAAGATAGGTAATTGCACAATAAAAGCCCACTCTGGGAGCATAATAGCTACAATTGCCTTGATTTTTTTTCTGTTAGATTAGATTTGGGCACCAGGGACCAGTTCCATGAAGAGAGGTATTTTTGTGGACCGGAGGGAGCATGGTTGAGTGTACTGCCTGCATCCTGCGGATGGGGCTTTGCTTGTTTGCGCGGCCCAGTATTTGGCATGCTGTGGCCTGGTGCTAGTCCAAAGACTGGGTGGGTGGGGGCCCCTGTGTTATATAAACTTACAGTTGGCCACATATTTTCAATTGTATTTGTATTTCAAATATATTTGAATTGTATTCAATTGTATTTTTAATCAGTTTCTAAATATTTATAGTCTATATTTATTGTTAACTGTTCACTGCCCTGAGTCCTTCGGGAGTAGGGCGGTATACAAATCTAATAAATAAATAAATAAATAAAATAAAATAAATATTTTAATAATTTTCAGAATATCTTCAATTAGAGATAGATTAGTCTATTTCAGTGATGGCTAACCTTTTCCGGACTGAGTGCCCAAAGCACGCACCCGAACCCCCAAAATGCAATGCATATGCATCCTCCCCGCATTCACCCTGCCCCCCGTGCATGTATGCACGACCTCCCCACACACACCTCACCCCCATGCGCATGTGCGGCAGAGACCCGAAGACCAGCTGAAGGCACGTGTACCTGTATGGCAGAGCTAAACTGGGGCGATGGCTCACATGCCCACAGAGAGGGCTCTTGTGTGCCACCTCTGGCAGGTGTGCCATAAGTTCAGCATCATGGGTCTATCCTATAGTTCTGAACTATAAGAAATCTACTTAGAATGTTAATTTGGTGTTAAACATCACTTCTGATTGTCTAGAACAGGGCTGTCAAACTCACATCATCATGGTGGCATCACGTGATGTATCGGGACTTTTTTCCCTTCGCTAAACCATGCATGGGCGTGGCTAACACATGATGCATCCGGCCCATGGGCCGGGAGTTTGACAGCCCTGGTCTAGAATATATGGACAATGCATCATATGTTCATTTTATTCTTGTGGGGTTTTCTTTAACCTCATTTCCACAAACTTGTTCTCAAAGTAATATACAGAAAATGACCTGATGACTAAAGGACTGCAAATAGTACAATAGCAGCACTTCACATTGTTTAATATAACAGAACACTGAGACCGTAGTAATAATTATCTTACCATTATTGTTATTGTCCGATTATGCAAAACTTTTTTTTACATGTGATAAAGTATATAAAGTGTATAAGAACATGTGGAAGTATCTCAAAATTAGAGAAAATTATGTTGAAAAAGGAACATATGCAGCTATAACAGAGCAGTAAATTTTGGCTTAAAATTAAAATCTTATATAACCTGTGCTGTGGTGCTTTATAATATTTTTTTAAAACTAAGTAAACTATTTTCTTAACTAACTTCCAGAGTCACCAGTTTTTTCTAGTGTTAAGATACTTTAGATCAGTGGTTCCCAACCTTTTTTTGGCCATGCCTCACCTAAGCATCTCTAAAATCCTGATTCCCCCCCCCCCCCGGTGACATATAATTCTTACTATTCAAAAAGTGAACTCCTACTCATGTAGAGGAAGCCTAAAAGGCCATTAACTTGGTTTAAACAAGGTTCCAAATTTCCCCCATTAAAAATCAAATTGCCCGCCCTTTGGGGCATAGGCCCCACATTGGGAACCACTGCTTTAGATTTTTTTTCAAAGCTTAAGTGCAATCAAGATCTAATATTACTATGGGGGCAAACCTATGGCATGTGTGTCCGAAGTGGCACGTGGAGCCATGTCGCCTGGCATGCACGGGGTCGCCTATTCCTCTTCTGGGTTTCTGGCACGTATGACAATCAGCTGGCATTTGTGTGTGCGGCAGTGCCGAAAACTGGAAGAGCTGGTCTTCCATTTTCCAGCGGGAGCATGCTCACTGACCAGCTGATCACCATGCGTGCCAGTAACCGGAAGACTAGCTGGCTGGTGCACATACACGTAGCAGAAACCAGAAGTTCATTTTCTGGTGCGTGCATGGCCCCTGGGCAGCTCCACTTCTGGGTTTTGGCCCCGACAAACACGCGCAAGTGCATGCTCCCTTTTCGGCACTTGATGCCGCAAAGGTTCACCATCACTGTAATATTTATGCAAAATTATGTTTTGCTAGCCAGGTTTTTGCATTGTATTAAGAAAACAATGCCTTGGAAAATCCTTCATTCACATATGTTGTTGCATGCAAACCGTTATGTTTATAAAACCCTAAATCAAACATTTAGTAAATCCGTAAAAGTATAGAAGTTGAAGTAATCTCTACATTGTACAAAACTAATCACAGTCCTTGTTCATAGCATTTATAACCAATCTGCTTGCTTTTGCAATGTGCTTACTTAGCTCTTACAGTGAAGTTATCAATGCATGATGTGATGAGGGCTTTTGTTTATCAGCCAAGTTGCCGCAGAGCCAGATGCTGTTAAGACTAAGATATCCAAAATCCCTTAGCTGGCTGCTATGCCTAAGAAAAACAGAAGCCCCCCACTCCTGTCCAGCCTTTTAACTTCTATATCACACTGGCACTTCAAATTTAAAAAGAACATTTTAATGCAAATTTGAATACATACTACTTTTTGTGTGTAAAAATTCAAAATAAGAAAACATGTTTTCACAAGAAAATATGACTGCAGTACTATAGGTGCAAACGTTTAGACACTTTAGAGAATGTCAGCAAACTTTGTAATATATTCACTGGCAGAAGTGAAGCTTTTATTGTAGCTAGTTTAGGGGAAAAAAATGTTAGATATAATGTTTTTACTGTTCCTTGCAGAAATCTGAGAAATAATCTTAGGTCTCCTTGGACTGAATTTTTGCGATCTCTCCAAAGATTTTCAATAATATTAAAGCCTAGGGACTGTGAAAACCATTCCAATACTTTTATTGTTTCTTGTGCAAGTGAAATTGGCATTGATGATAAATAAACGATTAGACATTATCTTTTTTATTATTATTGTTGTTATTTTCTGCTTTTGAAGTTGTACATTCTACAGTCTTGTGGACTAAGGTAACCTCTAAATTGTATGTATGCATCTATGTATAAATAAAATAGGTACTCATTGAAACATATAGTTTGATCAGGAGGGCTTAAACATTCTACAGCTTTACCATCTTTAGGTATTGTGTCCAATGATATTCCTGCTAGATTTCCCTGATTTCTGGGTTTGTTATATGCAAATCATAGAACCAATAAGAAAGGTGATGGCCGGATGTCAGCAACCCGTGGCCCCAGAGCCACATGCGGCTCTTTGACCCCTCTCCTGCGGCTCCCTGCTGACCTGGTTGTGCAACATGCTCTCTGCCCTGAGAAGGCACATGCATCTCCGCAGAGCCACACAGCTGAAGCACTCCTAGCGTTTTCTCCGCACTTCCTACATCTGGCTGCTTTTTGTGATTCCATGTTCTTCACGGGCAGCTCAGCACCAGCCGCGGTCCCCTTCATGTCAGCTCAGGAAGGAGGGGAACGGGGAGGAGCAGCTGCCACCACCGGATGCAAGGAGGGAAGAACTCTGGCTCCCCTGTGCAGCCCAGGCTCTCCTGTGCTGTGGAGCGCGGCCCATTACTCACCTCACTGCGCAGTGGAGGCAGCAGGAGGAGAAGTCGCCATCCCTGCCACCGCCGCCGTGATCCTGGGCCAGGAGGGTATCCCACTTGGGTGCGGGCACACGTGAAAGAGATAAGAGAAAAGGGGAGGAAAAGAGAAGCAGAGCCAGCCACAAGCGGAGGTGAGGGACAAAGAGGATCACCTCTCTCTATGATTTTTGTCCTTCGTTCGAGATCTGACAGAGTTGGTACTATCTGGTTCCTGTTGCTTCAGCAATGCAACTAGTAGAACTCAGAAAGCATTTATTTATTTATTTATTTATTTATTTATTTAACAAAAGGAAGGAGAGAAAGAAGGGAGGGAGGGAGAATGGGAGGGAGGGAGGAAGGAAGGAAGGAAGAGAGAAATGAGAAAATGATGGAGGGAGAGAATGAGAGAGGAAAAAGAAAGAAACAATTGAGAGGGAGAGGGAGAAAGATGAGAGGGAGGGAGAGGGGGAAAGGGGGGAGAAGGATAGAGGGAGAAAGATGAGAGAGGGAGATAGAAAAAAAGATGAGAGAGAAAGATGAGAGAGGGAGGGACAGAGGGAGAAAGAAGATGAGAGAGAGAGAAAGAAAGAGATGAGGGAGGGAGGGAGAGGAAGAGGAAGAGGAAGAGAGGGAGAAAGAGAGAGAGATGAGAGGGAGAAAAGAGAGAGAGATACCTATTTCCCATAGAAAAGAAAACACCGGGAGCCACAAAACCTGGATAGGCGTGGCTGAGAGGGGTCATGTGACTGGGTGGGAGTGAGTGACATCAAGTTGGCCACACCCACCAGGTTTTGTGGCTCCCGGTGTTCTGTTTTCTGTGGAAAATGGGTCCAAATGGCTCTTTGAGTGTTTAAGATTGCAGACCCCTGGTGATGGCTATAGACTGATTAAATAAAATCAGGAATCATAGTTTAAAGCAAATTTTTAATTTGATAATCTTGCAAAATGGGCTTAGCTCTTTTAATAAACAGTTGGTAGAATTTGTTCTCTGCTTGTGTAGCAATTGAACATAGTTCATACTAAGAGAGAATCTTGGAGTCACATGTCAAGTGAGTACAAATTGCAATGATTTTATTCTGGAAGACTAGTATAAAGCTTGCAAACTTGCATTTGCAGAAATTTTAGTACATAAACCTAAATATACTATGTTTATATTCATTGCTATAATTGAACAGACCACTTTAGATAATAGTTCCTATTTCCCCCTCTGGGTAGCAGTAAGGTCTTGGACAATGAACCAAGGATAAATTCTATATATAATTATATTGCTTAACGCATTGTAAGCCGGAGAAGGGCGGCATATAAATAAAAAATTTTTAAAAAATTTAAAAAATTCTTAAACTCTGATAAATTGTATTTCTTTTAGGAAAATTGAAATGCCTTTGCTAGCTTATGATGCATTATAAAATATAAACTCCATTATATGCCAAACATTTTTCCTAATATCTTAAGTTGATGATAACGGTTGAAACTCAAACATATTTGGAGCAACGGCTGCTATTAATGTACTCTAAGAACTACTGCAGCTTTCCTCATTCTCAAATTTCTAGAAAATTACTAACAATATCTTGCAATGTTTCCATAAACAGAGGTTTATTCCTAGTTCTGCTTTCTTTCTATATTGGTGACATTTTCATTTGTTGATATTGCCTAGTGAAAATCTAAATGAAGTTTTTATTGATGAAAAATGTCTTGCTTGGAAAATTATGCATAATTATGATTATAATTGTAATTACAGATTAAATTATGCAGATTAAATTTATACAGATTAAATTAATTGGAAAGAATTGTTTTGAATCAACACTTTTGCTATTCATTAAAGGAGCCACATTCTTCACGGGTTTTGTATGAATTTAAGATGGCACTGCTGTAAGGAAACTATTTATTAAGGCTAATGCTATTCTTCAGGCAGTGACATCTTTTTTCAGACTCATGCAGAAATCTAAAAAAAAAGGTGGGAGTCTGGTTACTTAAATGAGCGGAAAAACTCTGTGCCCATGTAAAGTCCAAAGCATTTATCACAAGTCTTCTGAAATGCATAATATATATGCATTTTCCTTAAATAAATTTTCTTGGCACTTGCAAGAATCTAATCCCCACATCCTATTCTGAGGCAAGGAGAGATTATGAATAAGACATGGAATTTGAATGAAATGAAAACATACCGGTATTTGTTAACAGTGTAATTTAAATGAGCAATTAATTCCTAAAAAGGTATTCGTGAAGATTGCTATTAAAATATCAACACAACAAAACTAATCATAAAGTGATTTCTTTCACTAAACAGAGTTAGCATGCTTCAAACAAAATTCTTTCCTAGTCCACATTTCTAAAATGATTATATTGTGGGACAGACATAAAATCAAGAGGAGAAAAAAATCTGTATGTGGTTTTTTTTGTTTTGCTTACTTGTTATAAATGATGCAGTTGTCAAAAAGCTATTAAAGGATACTTGGGACTTTGACCATAACAGTATTAATGGAATAGACCTCATATTACCGATGATTCAGTCATCTGTCAGCCAGATAAATGGATTAGTGTAAGAGGTATTCTAGTGAAGAAATGTAGCCTGTGGAGCTTTCAGCTAATTATATTTAAGTTGTTTAGTACTGCTGGGAAGCAGAATCCAAGCAAATGCTGAAAGCTTTCATGCAACATGTCCCATTAGAGTTTGTGTTCAGAAACTCATTATCTTTTCTGGCTTATACTGGATGGATTCTAGGAACCTGACATGCAATGGAAAAGAGCAATAAATAGTAAAAAAGACATTTTAATTTAACTTCCAATTCTTTCCTGAATCAGCAACTATTGGTTTGCATGATTTGTCTGCTATTTCTGCAGTTAAAGATAATTGTGCTTTAACTTGATTTGTTATCTCTACAAATCTTTTTCTGCTATCAGGTATATATCTATATATCTAAAGAAGAATATGATTTGATCATTCTAAATTCAGATTAAGAACAGGAGAGTGCTACAGGATCCAGCCATTGTCAAATTCCCAGATGACACTTAGAGAACATTTGCATGATTATTTAATTGCTGCTTTTCTTACATTATCTGACTTTGCTTTTGATGATGATGATGATGATGATGATGATGATGATGATGAAAATTTATATGGCTGCACAACTCATACTCAGTAACTCCAGGTGTCTTACAAGGATAGAATGATAACTCTATTGTTATCATTTTTTTATACTCAGCATTGTGATTTAATATCATTTGTGAATAGCCCACAATGTGCAAACAGCAAACAATGATTAAAAATAACTGGATCATTGTATGACATTCAGAATCCTCTAGTCTAGGATTTAGAGTTGTAATTTAACTATCACCAAACAAGACAAACATTGAAGTTTGTTTAGTGTAGCTTTTGCCTTCAAGATAAATTGAGAGTAAGTCTCCTGAATTTTCAATTAATATATTTTGTCCCATTCTCACATCTTCTTTGTTATAGTTGGAAGAGACATATAGGAAGAAAGATTGACATGTTTTGCACAGTTAACATCCTTGAAAACTCTAGCAGGACTAACAATTCTTTAACTTCCAATGGTTGACTTGCTAGTTTTTTCCATATCCTTTGGCTGCTATTTTTTTTTTTCTGTTAATAGTTTTCTTACCACATACTTCTTAACGGGAAACATTTAAACTTTGTGCAATTGTAAAAACGTATGAAGTACTTCCAATGATATGAATCTTGCCTCTACTTTCCTTTCCCTGCTATGGTAAAAATACTGCCAAGCCTGGCTAATTCTTCTTTGAAAGTATGGCAAAATAGCTTTTAAAATGTCATCCTTTTGATAAATCATGGGTTTCAGCTCTTATAATTATAATTTATTATTTTTAATATGTTTTAAATTTATTGTAAAATATATTTTAACTACCTCTTTTAAAAAAGAGTAGCTTATATGTGTACATTTGTTTCTATTTCTGCACTTTAGACTGCCAAATCAGAGTAATTTGTGATTTGCAATTAACACTGCATAAGGTGACCTAAGAAGTAAAATATATAATACGATGCCATGATAATAATTGAATATTGTAATTGTCACAGAAACTAAACAATCCACCAAAGCTTTTATATACAAGTAGTCCTCACACTAAAATAATATTCTTTTAGCAACCATTGAAAATTATGACAGTACTGAATGAAGGGACTTATGATCTGTGCCCAAAGTTACAGCCATTGCAGTATCCCCATGATGGTAATCTGGACGCTTGGCAACCTGTACACACTTAAGGATTGCAGAAGGGTTGCCAAGTGCCCTGCTATCATGTGATTGTTATTTGCAATCTTTCCTGCTGGCTTCCTTAGAAAGTCAGTGGAGAAGCCAGCAGGGAAGGTTGTAACCCACTGCTTCCTCATTGATTCCTGAGGACTGCCTGAAAAAGGTCTGTCCAGAAATTCAAGCAGAAATCTAAGTGTAGGTTTTGGAACAGACTTTTTTCAGCCAGCTTCCTTGAGAGAAAAAGAGCTATTTGGCAGAGGCACAGTTCCTGTTTTTGGCTCAAAAACAATCATTGTAAAAGGGACCTTGGAGTCCTAGTCGATGATTAGTTAGATATGAGCCAGCAATGTGCGACAGCAGCCAAAAAAGCTAATGCAATCCTTGGTTGTATAAACAGAGGCATAAAATCAAAATCACGTGAAATATTAGCACAGCTTTATAAAGCCTTAGTAAGGCCACACCTGGAATTCTGCATCCAGTTTTGGTCACCACATTACAAAAAAGATGTTGAGACTTTGGAAAAAGTGCAAAGAAGTGCAACTAAGATGATTAAAGACCTGGAGATGAAAACATATGAACGGTTGCAGGATTTGGGTTTGGCTAGTCTAGAGAACTAAAGGGATGCAGTGGCTCAGTGGCTAAAACACTGAGTTTGTCAATCGAAAGCTCAACAGCAGTTCAAATCCCTAGTGCCGCGTAGTGGGGTGAGCTCCTGTTACTTGTCCCAGCTTCTGCCAACCTAGCAGTTCAAAAGCACGTAAAAAATGCAAGTAGGAAAATAGGGACTACCTTTGGTGGGAAGGTAACAGCGTTCCGTGCGCCTTTGGCGTTTACTCATGCAGGCCACATGACCACAGACACATGTTCGGACAGCGCTGGCTCTTCGGCTTTGAAACAGAGATGAGCACTGCCCCCTAGAGTCGGGAATGACTAGCGCATATGTGCAAGGGGAACCTATACCTTTTTAGTCTAGAAAAAAGAAGGACTAGGGGAGATATGATAGCAGTATCCCAGTATTTGAGAGGTTGCCACAAAGAGGAGGGGGTCAACTTATTTTCCAAAGCACCAGAGGGCAAGACAAGAAACAATGAATGGAAACTAATCAAGGAGAGAAGCAACCTGGAATTAAGAAGAATGTTCTCCTAACAGTGAGAACAATTAATCAGCTTGCCTTCAGAAGTTGTAGAGGCTTCATCGCTGGAGGTTTTTAAGAAGAGTCTTGGAGCTTTGCTTGATATGGGATTATTACTTGGAACCCTGACAACCACATGTCTGAAATGGTATAGAGTCTCCTGCTTGGGCAGGGGGTTGGACTAGAAGACCTCAAAGATCCCTTCCAACTCTTTTCTGATTGATTGATTGATTGACTGATTGACTGATAGATTGACTCTACCCCATGTGGGATCTGAATCAATCTGGAAGGCAGCTTTTTTAGGTTTGTTTTCTAACCCTGTCCTCCTTATTTCCATATTCCTGTTCTATTTGAAATCGGACAATAATGTCATCTTTCTCCAGAACCATAGATATCTTTATTTGTGCTTTTCTGGGCTCTGATTCATGAAGTATTTTGAGTTGCAGAATTTGGGAATTGAACTTTTACACAGAAAGCATCTTTTTATAATACAGTCTTTCTCAAATGAAACCCAATAGTATGACTTGTTTCTTACTGCACCAAATCAAATCTTAATCCATATAGCCACATATAATCCAGTTGATTTTGTATACCGGTAGTTCTAGTTTAACCACCACAATTCAGACCAGCAACTCTGTGGCTAAATGATGTGGTTGTTAAGGAAAATATCACATGACTGTGATAGCTTTACTTCTTCATTTCCATGTTACTGTTAAGTGAGACATCATGTAACTGCAAATTGCAATTTTACTGCCAGCTACTCCATTGATATTGCTTGTTGGAAGCCGACTGTGAGGTGTGCACATTGTGATCACGTGACCATGGGATGCTATGGTCATCATAAACTTAAACCAATTGTGAGGTGAAGCAACCTGAATCTTAAACACATGACCATAGGTATGCTATGACCGTTGTAAGCGTAAGGTCCAGTCACATTTACTTTTTCAGCAAGTCATAAACTTCAAACAGTTGCTAAACAAGACAGTTGCTAAGCAAGGGCAACCTGTACTGCATTAAGCTATGCCTTGTTTCAGCTATTTTTCTGAAAAGGCTTGGTGACCTGTTATGCTGAGCCATAAACTAAGGTTCAAAACCAAGGACGTTATGCACTTAGTGTGATGTGTAAACCAAATTACTGGTTGGTAAACCGATCTACTGGATTTTATTAAGGGCTTTCAGTGTTTTATTGGCGGTTCTAGATGCTGAATTTGGGACTAAGCTTCAGTACTTATCCATTTGGATTTTTTTAAATGAACATTTAACTGGCCAAATTTAATGTTTTCATTTGATTACATAGTGAGGTTTTTTTGCTGGTTGTGGCAAATAAGCTGGAGAAGATGGCCATAGAATATGGGTGGGGTTTTTTTTTTTCATTCTAAGGTTCACCTGACAAAATATTTCATTGTATCATTCCAGATTTCTCCACTGTTGAATGTAAAGATCTCCATGGTAACTCAAACCCCCAGCCTCTTTGTAGCAGCCTGCAAGAAGCAGTTTTCAACAGCTCAAAGGTCTCACGGCCAGGTAAGAACAACAATTTGAAAAAGTGATGTTTTCACATCCATTTTATCAAAACCATAGGATCTGATTTACCTTATACGACAGAATAAACTATTCTTCTTTTTTTAACTGAGCCACAATTAGATATTGAATAGCAAAATATCCAAAGGAAAAAAGTGATAGAAGCTGGATTTTTTTAAAAAAAAATAAATCAGTCCAATGGTAAGTGAATATTAATAGAATCCTGGTCAGTGGATTTATGTATAGTCATTTTGGATTAGTACTTTATTTTCAGCACATTCTTCCGAACAATCCAATAATGTTTACGGATCTATATATTTTTTGTGAACTATCTGGTGTCTGGAGCATATTATTAGTTGTTTCTTCACACACTTACTTCCTATATGTAAAATTGTTCCATTAATTGCCAGCATTATTCAGAAAAATAATCCAGGCTTTTACAAAGAACCAATATGCTTCTTGTAATGACTTATACAAACCAGCAGTGCAAAATCAGTCTGACCATCAGAACTTTTCTGTGTGATAGCCTATAGAACAGGAGACTTGGGGAAGGACTTCTCATCTCACATAATGTCACACAATGCATATTGTCCCTTATGGTAAAATATGTAATTGCAGCCTTGTCATATATTTTTTTCAGATACTTCCTGGTACTTCATGTTGTGAAGGACTTTCTTTTCCTCATGTGAGCAATGGGGCTATACATGATTCTGTTGTGACTCATATCTTTAAAAATGACTTTTCCAGATTATTGATCACAATCCAATCCTATACTACCTGTAAAGTCAGGAATCTGGTTTTATAGAACTTCTGTGGCATTTCCTGTCTATCTCTGTGAAAATCATGTTTTTATTTTACTGCATAGGTTATATAATTTTGTAGGGTTCATTATTTTCATTATATAAAAAAAAGTTTGTTACTGAAGATTATAAAATATATTCATTTTTTCAAAATGTGTACATGTGAGATTGATACTTTTATATTTTAAGTTATCCACTTTCAATGTGTATTTATTTGTTTAAATTTTATGTCTTGTTGATAATGCAGCACGCAGTATTTTACAAGTATTTTATGTATATTTTCAAAGAGCATGTAAAAGGTGCTTTAGCAAAAATATGAAGAAATACAAGAAAAATAAAATATATGCAATAACAATAAATAGTTACAATTTTATATATACTTGTTTAATGCAAATATTATTCAACTGTATATATTTTAAATACATTTATACAACTTTTTAACCTACTGTTCTGTATAAATGAGATTGATATTTCATTATACTTTTCTATGCAAAGTATATCTATAGATGAGTTTTACAAATATAAGAGTCAAAGATGCACATAGCTTCTAAATGTAATATACAAAATCTTCAAAAACTAACTCTAAACATTGTGTATAAACAGGAGCAATTATAACATTGAAAAACAGCAGCAATAAACAAAATGTACTAATCCAGATAACATCGTAAAACCTCACACACACACACACACACACAATTAAAAAGCAAGAGTATTGAAATATTAAAATATTATAAGGCAGTAGAATAATAAAATATCAAGATTAAAACTCTCTTGATATTTTATGATTCTACTGCTTTATAACATTTTAATTATTTTGATTCTCTTGCTTTTAATTTCGTGTGTGTGTTTGTGTTAGTTTTATGACAATCAGCTTTGTTGAAATGTTGATATTAGATGCTTTCCTTAGTTATACAGAAAATCAAAGATTTATTACTAAAGACGTTCTTCCTCTTGACATTTACCTCAGTGATGAAGTTCATTACAGCATCAGTTGAATGTTTAATATCACATAGGCTTACGGTAAATAAAAACAAACTCAAGGATAGAGCAGTTAGCTTCTCTGTCCCTTCAATTGGTAGAGGTTAACACTTAAATAGCAACAGTTTTAATATATAAAAATAAAACATTTTAAATGATAATTATATGTTTTAACCTTCAATATTAATTTGCTTTTTAAGTATTGAAAATTTTATAATTTGTATCTTTTGCTTTTTCATCATTTTAAATGTTTATTTACCAGCATATTTTGAATCCCGGTAGGTATACAAAACATAAATATTTGCTTGCCTGTGTAGTTGCTATCTGAATACATCTGCTACACTGTATGCACAATTATTAGGCAAGTTGAGTATTAGTTTTATTATTGAACAACTACCATGCTCTTAGTCAATCCAAAATGTTAATAAATCTCAAACCACAATATTTAAGAAAGTAAAAGTGAAGTTTTGGCTTTCTTAGGAGACTATCTATGTGAGCACAATTATTGGGCAACTATTAGTGTACAGAATTATTATGCAGCTAAATGAAAAATGAAAATCACTCATTTATTTGCATTTGTTAAAGTAAGGATAATAAACAACTCAAAATGTGCAGATAAACATTTCTGACATTTCAAAAAAAATAATAATCAGTGACCAATATAGCCACCCTTCTTTTCAATAACAGTCATAAGACTTCCATTCATGGACTCTGTCAGTTTCTTGATCTGTTGATGATCAACATTTTGTGCAGCAGTAACCACAACCTTCCAGACACTGTTCAGAGAGGTGTACCGATCTCCTTCACTGTAAATCTCCAGTATCTTCAGTTCTTTCTGCTATATGGAATGTTGACTGTCATGTGATTTCTCTGTGTTAGATAATTTGATAATTTACTTTCAAACATAGTTTTCAGAATGAGATTTTGAAGTAGGGGCAGCTATTGGTAAAGCTTTGCTCCCTTGCCTTGTGTGGAATATGAATTGGCTAAATTTATAATGAATAATCAGTTAAAGTGGCACTGACAAGCTTTGCCTGAAAGAAGCTTTGCTATCAAACTGTTCAATGCTCACAAACATTTGTGGGTCTTAGAATATACAATAAATTCACTGAAAATATTCCAGGTTCTCAGCGTTCTATTTACAAAGCTTTTCTCTTTATAACCATCATTAATGGAAGAGGTGAGGAGAGAAAAAGTAACAGTAATATATTTCATTACTAAATGGCCTCATTTCCATCAGAACAGCTTAATCAGTATTTTTGAAATCTGATGAAATCATACAACAACTTCAAAACTTACTATCTGTTTGACCTGCATAATTGCTCCCCAGGGAATGTAATTATGAACTCTTGAGCTGAAGCAGAAATATGAGGTGATATTTAGCAGGTTGTAAATGATGACAGTATGCTTGTTTGCCAAATTAGCAGGGTGCAATCATGCTCTATTTAGAGAATGAAGTGACTATTCAATTATACTTTATTGCTAATAAAATAAAGCTGGATATTTCATAACAGTGAAAGTTGATACACATGAAATCTTCATATGCATCTTTAAAAGTGTACCAAGTTTGATGACATTTGGCTGAAATATTGCATAATAACTATTATAACAAGCAGGAAAAATTACATTTATAAAAGAAAGATGATAAGAGCAAATGTTTTTAATTTATTTTTTTGTATCCTGCCTTTATTATTTTTACAAATAAGCAAATACAGATATCTGTGATTGAATCCCCTTATTTTAACATTCTATTCCACCCAGAAATTATATCCATTAGCATTTCCATTGATTCCTTTACAACAAAGAAGTTGCTGAAATTTTGTGATTATGGAAATGATAGGGCTCGTGGTATCTCATGTCTTAGAGGGAAATATTTATGAACAATTCTTTATACAAGTTACTACAGCTTTCTTTTTTCTTTTTTTAATGAGTCTTTGTACAAATTATTACGTTCTCTTTTTTATTTTAAACATTAAATTTTGCAAGAAAAAATATAAATAGGTTGTTTTATGGAACATTTTGCTACTATGATTTTATTTTGGTAACAAACATGTTATCCATGTTTGTTGGCCAATTAATACTGTGGCCAGTTAAGTTTAATAAAGGTTGAGAATTCTAGCCCTTGTCAGCTTTTCAAACTTTTCTGATATCCATAATATGTTTCAAAACTTCAGCCAGATGTTTGGACTGGATTTGGCATCTTTATTCACCTATCAAATTGTGATAGGCAGATGTTGTTGTTTGATGACTTTAAAGGTATTATCGTAGTATGTAAGCTGTTCTGGGTAAAAGTGTCTTTTGCAATTGAGTGATGGTGATTTGGTCAATGCCAATAGTGTTTTTATTATTATGGTACTTTGCACAGTTGACCAGATGTTCAGACTGGATTTGGCATTTTTGTCCACCCTTCCCAATGTTTGATGGTGTTACAGATACCATCACAAGTTATAAGCTGTTTCAAGTAAAGCTGCCTTTTGCAGCTGACCGATGGTGAATTTGTCAGTGCTGATAGTGTTCAAATGGTGTTCCGGTTAAATACCTGGGCAACGCTGGGTTATCAGTTAGTAAAATACAAAAATAGAATTATATGAGTGTAAGCACAATCATTACCTAGCTAAACCTCCTGTTAAAAATGAAGTATTATTTAGAAAAGCCCTTCAGGATGTAAATAAATTTTCAATCAATTTAGCTGCTATCTTGTGCCTAAAAGTGTAAGCTCCACTGAATTTAATGGAATTCCTTTTTGAATAAACACATATGGAATTGTGCAAGTGACTCTGATTTAAACAGAAATGGTTGGAGTCGAGTGCAATGTATTTTATCTATTTTTTAAAAATGAAATATATGATTGAAAATAATTATTCAATTTAGAATGCTGTTTATTACTCATATTGCGTCCTACTACTTATTTAGTTTTACTTTGATTCTGGAATCCTGCTCAGAGGTTTTTTTTTCCTGTTTATAGTTCTTCATATTTTGCACTTGGTAAAAAGGATACTGATTCCAAGATCAGTGAATTTGATTGTATAGTTCTTGTTCCTTTTGTCCAGGACAGATTTGTCGTATGCTGTAATAATTAACAGATGACAAGTGCAGTGGCATCAGTGCCCTTCTTCATTCTCCAGCTGTCATGAAAAGACAGACAAGATTCCTGAAGGCTGCATGGCAGTTTGAAAAGATGGAGGATAGTAACTGTACATTTTGCCAATGACTAATGTTTCTAATTGCTTCAAATTATATCTGAGTTAGAAGACTATTTTAAAAGCTACGCTTACATAGTATTATTGACAAATGATATTGCTATATGTTATGCTTTCTTGACATATGATGAATCCATGAAGATTGGAGCAGTCTTTGGTTTGATTAGAGTAAAATGATGTTGCACTTAAACACTAATGGTGAAAAGATAATAAGAGCCTTCATCCTATTCAACATAAGCTTTATGTTTTAGGTACAGCTGTTTTGCATTTGTTTATTTTCAAACAGACACAATGCTTTAATTTTTAACTGGCCCATTAACTAATGCATTGAAGTCTAATATGAACCTAACAGTCTATTGTCTCTGAAGAAAATAAATGCTGTTTTTGAAACAGTGGAGGAGAAAGAAGGTGTGTGTTCTATGTCTGTCTCCTTGTTTTTCTGTGTGTGTGAAGATTATTAATCATTTCAATGAATCATTTTTAACTGTCATTCATGGGAATTGTCATTTCCAATAAATGTCGCACTTGCAACTATTATGCAACAGTAGTATCAGTTTGTATGTATTTGTTTCTTCAATAGAAATTCATATCTGAAAGCAAAAGATATTGATTGACATAATGCATTTCAAAAAAATTTAAATCTGTGTCTGATCAGGATGTGTATTTGAACTTATAGTTTAAAGATTATTTATATCTACATTCTTGGATGTTACATAACTTGTTTTATTACTATTGAAATATAAATGTAGATGTAGTGGCAGGAGCCCTGACGGTGCAGTGGTTAGAGAAGAACAGTGTTGTAGGCAAACTTTGCCCACAGCCTGGAGTTCGTTCTGACGGAGTTTATTGTTGTCTCAGCTTTCCATTCTCCCGAGGTCAATGAAATGAGGACCAAGATTGTTGGGGGCAATATGCTGATGTTGTTAACTGCCCAGAGAGTACTGTAAAGCACTATGGGGCAGTATACATTAAGTGATATTGCTAGATATCTTTGCTATTTTTATTATTATTATTTTATTTTATTGCTAATTTGATTTGCTCCATTCAAGTCTTGCAATGTGCTTCATCATAGTGATTTCTTGGGGAGAGGAGTGAAGTGCCAAAAGTCTGTGCCAAGAGTACATACTCCCAGCAGAATTATCTAAGGCATAAAGTTTATCCCTGCTGCCCAGATATAGCAAGCAAACACCTGTATCAACCAGCAGCAATATGGAAAGGTCTAGAGGTGGACAATTACTTTAGCAATAATAGCAAAGGCATTATTTCATAATTCATGGGAGAAGGCAATAGTAAATCACCATTGTATTTTACCAAGGCAACCACATGGATAAACAGTACAAATGGATAGACAATATAATGTCAAATACTGGCCCTTCAGGTGGGAAGGCATTCAATATGCTGCTGAAGATCTTTTAGAATGCTAATGTTTATGTTTATGACTCAGACTAAAGCTTTTAGGATGTCTAGTTGTTGATATTGCCATGTAGAAAAATAAAAACTGGAGCTCCAATGACAGAATTAGAATGGGGATATGAAATGTAGGAATCATGAGCATGGGAAAGCTGATATGAATTAACTATAGATCAACATGTTAGGCATCAGCAAATTAAAATGGACTGGAATTGGATACTTTTAGTCAGAAAATCATATTGTTACTACTCAAGACAAAATCCTCCCCAAAGAACGAACAACATTGCTTTCATGGTCAGGGAAAAATACAGCAAAGGCAGCATTTGGATACAGTGCAGTCAATGAGTAAATAATATCAGTTAGAATCTGCAGGATTCCCTTTCAATATGATGAATATCCAAGTTTATGCTCAACTATCGATGCAGAAGAAAATACAGTTGACAAGTTTTGTAGTTAAATTTGTGATGGAATGTGCACCTGGAGAAACAGGGGAGAGGAGTTTTGGCAGGACAGAGCTTTCCCAGGGAGGAGGGAGTACATTCCATGACAGAGAAGCTCAAATTAAGAGATTGCAATCTGGAACTGAATGAGGGAGAGGGAAGACATTCAAGGTAGCCACATCTTAGCATCTTTCAAGGTATATCTAGTAAATTAGTAGGTTATAGCTTTAGTTTAACAAGATTCTGTCCTTTAGGTATAAGAAAATAAAGAACTGGATTAATTGGATTTTACTGTGGCATCTTTGGGCTTGAGTCTGGTTTAGCTCAGCAGACTAAAAGCATAGTGATCAACACCAGCTGTCTGCAGTTACTGTAAATTCGAATCTCACCAGGCTCAAGGTTGACTCAGCCTTCCATCCTTTCTAAGGTAGGTTAAATGAGGACCCAGTTTGTGGGGGCAATAAGCTGACTTTGTATAAATATACAAAAGTATGAAGGCTATTGCTTAACGCATTGTAAGCTGCCCTGAGTCTCCGGAGAAGGGCAGCATATAAATCAAATTAAAAAAAAAAAGCTGAAATCAACTGAACTTGCAAGTAAGCTGATTATAGTTGTAGAACACTAGAATGCCAAAACTGGAAATAATAAGGAAAAAAACATAGTTGGACTGTATGGCTTAGGAAATGAAATGAAGTAGAAGAATACCCTATTAGATTTTAGATTTACATTTTTCATTGCTGTCACAATCTTCAAACAACCAAAACAACATGAACATCATCAGTTGAAGTATACATAAATCATATGAACTATGTGATTGATACAAGGAGGTTGAAGACCTTAGTTATTACAGTAAAGATGTGGCCAGGAGTTGACTGGAACATATCGTGAACTCCTCATGTGTTAATTGCAAGTCAAGTTAAAGGGGAAGAAAACTTAATCCTTTCCACAATGTGGTCTTGAGCATGTATGCACCACATTCATGCATGCTGATAGGGAACAAGAGGAAATGTGAATTGAAATCAAAGAAGTTAAGTATAAATGTGAAAAAGGTCTGCAAAGATCAAGAAACAGTATAGCATTTTTACAACCTGCTTTAAGTGATTTACAGAGTCAGCATATTGCCCAATA
Organism: Ptyas mucosa; assembly: GCA_012654045.1. Classification (NCBI taxonomy): domain Eukaryota; kingdom Metazoa; phylum Chordata; class Lepidosauria; order Squamata; family Colubridae; genus Ptyas; species Ptyas mucosa. The sequence goes on from WNWU01013815.1 coordinate 20,344,797, forward strand.
ATCTGGATCCTCATTTTACTGACCTGGGAAGGATGGAAGACTGAGTCAACTTTGAGCTGCTCAGAATCAAACTCCTGGAGTAAGCAGTGAGTTAGCCCTGCAGTTCTGCATTCTGACCACTGCGCCACCAAGAAAGTAAACTGGGTATCAGAAAAATAATTGAAATTGCCACTAAGAGAAGCTGAAGTCAGGAGAGGCAAAGATCTCAAGAAGGAGTTGTAGTCCTCCCTTAGCAGCCATGAAATCCAGCTGGATGATTTTGGGCGAGTCACTCTTTCTCATCCCAACCCATCTCATAGGGTTGTTATTGTGTGGGGGAATAGGGGGATGAAGGTATGTTGGATATGTTTGTCACCTTGAGTTATTTGTAAAAATAAAGGTATGATACAACAAATATGATAAAAAAATTCATAGAGCTACTAGAAGAGATAAAGAACAGTATTATAATAACACCTGTACAGATGATCCTCATTTAACAATTACTTGCTCAATGAGTATTTGAATTTGTGACTGTCATGGACAACTCAAACTGATAAGGAACCAACAATGAATAGCCAATTCCCAAGATGCCGGATGAACTGCTGTCTCAGGAATTGCAGGCAGAAGAAGCTGCACCATCTGGTAACCCACGAGTAGTTTGAACTGACCTCCCACCTCCCCTGGTGCAAGGGCTTGCCATGTGGAGAGGAGAGCAAAGCAAAGCAAACCTTGCCCTTGCAAATGAAGATTGGGGAACAATTAGGGTTGCTTCTATTTAAGAAGAGTAGGCTCCTCTGTTGGAGACAACTGTTTGTTGGCCTAGAGTCCCTAAACCAGGGCTGTCAAACTCCCAGTCCGTGGGCCAGATGCATCATGTGTTGGCCACGCACACGGCCAGTTTAGCAAAGAGGGAAAAAGTCCCGATATATCACGTGACGCTGCCGTGACAACATGAGTTTGACACCCATGCCCTAGGCCCATGATAGCAAACCTATGGCACGCGTGCCACAGGTGGCACACGGAGCCATATCTGCAGGCACGCGAGCCGTTGCCCTAGCTCAGTTCCAGCGCACATGTGCATGCCGGGCAGTTGATTTTTGGCTGGACCCACCCATGCCACCCACGTGGAGGCTCTGGGAGGGGAGGGGTGGCATGGGCAGGGCCAGCCGAAAGCCTCTGGAGCCTGGGGAAGGTGACAAATGAGACTACCATAAGTCAGGAAACAGGCCATTTCCGGCCTCCAGAGGCTTCAGGTAGGCCTGCTAGGCCCAAAACGGGTCGCGAGGGGGTCGCGCGTGCATCCACGGGTGTGTGAGGTGCAGTGGGCATTGAATTATGGGTATGGGCATGTGCACGCACGGTCCCACCGTGCTCCCCCTGCTTTTGGCACACAACAGCAAAAAGGTTAGCCATCACTGCCCTAGACTATGTGTGTGTTGCCTGTCAAATAGAAATTCTGTAAGTATATTTATTGGCTTGGACCAGCTGACTATCCTGCTATGATGTTTGAACCTTGGATTTCGTCTGATGACTCTTGTGCCTGCTGCTTTGGATTTGGACTTTCTTTCAAGGCAAGCTTGATGGACCTTTAGGGTCTTGATTTCTCATGTATGTGTTTATGTGTGTTTGCCTGTGTGCATAGGTGTATTTGCACACACATTTCCTTTTTTGTTTATTTGGTTGAGAAACTCATAATGAAGTTTGCAAAGCTGTCTACTTATTTGTGAGTATGATGTTAAACAGGAGAGTACTAGCACTGAACAAGCAGTAGTTATGACTGGTCTGCAGAGTTCCAGCCAGCGCAGTGCCCCCATGGTCATGTGACTGTAATTTAGGTGCCAAATAACCAGTCCTGATTGTCACATAGTCTTCTAGTCATGTGATTACAATTTGCTATCTTCTCTGCCAGCATCCCACCAGCAAAATCAATGGGGAAGCTGGCAGAAATTGGAAGTCACAATCACATGTGTTCCTTGCTTAATGATGGTAATTGAGGATTTCCAAATCTGCCGTCGCTAATGAGCATGGTTATGTGGCATTGTGCTGTACAATTGCATTGCTTAGTAACAGAAACTCCAGTTCCAATTACTGTTGTTAACTGAAGACTAAACATTAAATATGGAAACAGATACCGAAAACAAGAGAAGTTTTCAAACATCTCTGTGCTAAGAAGAAGGTCCAACTTCAAATTGTTATGCTAAAGGATGCTAATAGACTGTAGTAACTGATTCAAAGCAGATAAAAAAGATAGAACTGAAATTCTATACATTATCATTATCAGTGATCAGTTGCTAAGACACTTTAGAAGACATAACCCTATTTACAAGAACATCTAGTATATTATTGCTGTAAAGAAACAAATGCTAAAAAAGAGTCAGCATGCGCTTCATTGATTACAGAAAGATCTTTGCTTGTGTCAGTCATGTTAAACTGCAGAATGTGCTTAGGAAAGTGTGAATCCCAGAACACCTTATTGTCCTAAATGAAACCTATACACAAGACAAGAAACCACAATCTGGTCAGAACATGATAGAACAGACAGTCTCCTATTCCACAAAAGAAAGAGACAAGGCTTTATATCTCTCCTTATTTATTCAACCCATATGCTTTTATCTTGTGATTTCTTTATTCATTGTAATATGTTTTACCAAAAGAAATTAGAAAAAGGAAAAAAAAACAGACAAGGAGAAATCAATATAGATAATCTATATGCTGAATATATATATTTGAGGCACACTGGATAAGGAAATGAAAATGGCTTAAGAAACATCAGTAAGCTATGCTATGCTGATAAACACTACTAATGAACTAAAAGTGTAAATTATCTAGAAGATCTAGTAATAAAAATCAAGGAACACAGTGAAAAAATGAACACCAAACTGATGACAACTAGCCTTAGAATTGATAAAGAAGATACTTTGGATAATTTCTGCCTTTTAGGAGCAACTAAGAAGAGTAAAAACTGAGCAGTCAGGGTGTATGGCATGGACTAGTACTTAATAGCATAACAAAGAAGGCCTTGGAAAATGTATTCAGATGTTACATCATGTACATATTTAAAAAGATCAGAATTGCGCTGGTAGTGTTTTTCCCTGAACTTTGAAGAAGCAGGATAGAAAAGACATTGATGCTTTTGAACTCTGGTGTTGGAGAACACTTCTAAAAATACCCTAAGCCAAGAAAACAAACGATCAATCCTAGAACAAATCAATCCAGAATTTTTATTGAAGGCACAAACAACCAGGTTCAAATTACTGTATTCTGAATATATTTACGAAAAGATCCAGCTATGTATAACACAGAGGTTGAATCACTACCACCAGAAAGCTTGATGAATTTGATTACAGCTGTCATGGGTGTAATGTTGGAGATTGGGACAGATCATCCTGAAGAAAATCTACCTTTGTGGTTGCTAAAAGTTGACACTGAATTGAAGGTGCATAATCAATTTGATCTGTGACATACAAAAATAAATGAGTAGTAAATACAGACGTTCTGGCAGGAAATGAGAGAAGTCTTGTTGAAGGTGAAAGAAGATGCTACTGATTTACTTTGGTTAGAGTTTTTAAAAAAGAGTTTTTAAAAAATCAACAATGAGAAACCAAAGAAGTGCAGAAGAAATTGAACTGAAACAGACTTTGTCTTCCTAGGATCAAAAATTCATCAGAATAACAAACACTATCATTAAATAAATAGATGTCTGCCATTTTAGCAAAACTAAACAAAATACTAAGGAGCTGAGATACTACAATGGCAACAAAGGTGCACACTGTCAAATTCTAGATATCATAAAAAATTAATATGGGAAGGGGCGGAGCTGACATCGCGACGACACGATGGAAGATCCTGGGGCTCCAAGATCACCGTTGATAACCACTGGCCGGTTCTTTTTGGACCTCACCATCCTGTTGAAATGGTGATAGTGGAGGGCACATTCTGTCGATCCCAGGGACACCGCAAAGTCCCTGGTTGATCCAGGAAAAGCCCTTTTTCCGGTGGTGGGGTGGCAGCCATCGTAGCTGCTGAAGTTGGGACAGCTCCAGAACGGAAGAGATCGGAAGGAAGTGTGTCGACTTGATGAGAGACTTTCTAAATAGTCTATATGAGAGAACACCCTGAGATTGAAAGAAATATCTATTTGAAGACAGAAGAAAATTAAGCGGTGGAATTAAACTTAAGGTATGTTTTTTTTAAACTTTCAACTTATTTGCATTTGTGGATGTCTATACGTTTTTTGCTTTTTAACCTGGACTGGACTGGAGTGGACTGCAGATTTCTGATTTACTTATTTAATTTTTAAACTTGTAGTGCCTTTTTAGTATAAATTCTCTCTGATTCTATTTCCCCCCTCCCTTTGGCTATTTTTATTTTAGTGTGCATTGAATATAGCAGGGGAAAGTGAAGAGAATAAGTAACACTGCCATCTAGCGGATTGGAAATTTTGTTTCTTTTTCTTTGGCTTAAGAAGTAACAATTGTGTTACAATTCAAGGACTCTGAGCCTATTCATAGATAAGATAGTGGGAAGAACATCAAAAGGAAATTAAAACTCTCTGCAAGATTGTTTATTCAGGTGTTCTTCTGGGAACTATCAGAGGCAGGAGCCTGAGATTGAATAAGAAGAAATTTGCAGTGACTCTGAAAGAGAACTGTAAATACTATTTGGGACCTAATAAAAGAACTCTTGGATTTCATACAGAAGTGATTTCTATTTGGATAGAAAGTCTTCTCTTTTTTTCCTCTTTTTCTTTTGTTTCTCCACCTTTCCCCTGTGTAAGTATTTTTAATTGGACTATGAGTTGATGGAGGATCTTTAATTTTTCTTTTTTAATTTTTAATTTTTTTATACACATATAGAACTTTCTAGTGCTTCTCTTTTTTCTCTTTTCTCTTTTCTCTTTTCTCTTTTGGCTTTCTTTTTGTTTTTTTCCTCTCTTTTTTGGAGTGGAGATTGCCAAGGTGGTCAATATTTTTTATTGAATTGAATTGGATTAAGGCATACAAGAGTCTGAAGATTGTGTCTTTGTTTTTTGTTGCTTTTTTTCTCTTTGTTTTTTTCTTTTTCTTATCTTATTGATATTTGGGGTAATACTTGCTCCATTCATAAACGGATTAAGGTATAGAAGAACCTGAAGAATTTTTTATTTGTTTAAACCTTTTGCAACTACTTCACAGAATGAGTAGAAAAGCAACAGCTATTGGCTGTTCTACATCGACGCCCTCTTCATCACCATCTGGAGGAAAGCGATCAATACAGACAATGCCACAACAGGATAAGGATAAGGAACGAGAGAAGGAAAAGGAGGCAACACTACAGACGATTTGGCAAGGAATCCAAAATATACAAACAAGAGTAGAGAATATTGAACAAAGAACAGAGAAAACATGAGAAAGTGGAGAACATACAGCAAATGATGATGAAATATGAAGATAGACTCCAAAAAATTGAGAAAAAGGAAGAGCAAAGAGATAAAAAAAATCAGAGACATTGACACTAGACTGGATGAGGTTGAACGAGATAAGAGTGGATTAGTGGGATGGGATATGGATAGATCAGAATTTTATCTCAGATTTCAAAATATAGAAGAAGAAAAAGGAGAAAACCTAGCAGAAAAAATGATAGAAATCTTAGCAGAAGCATTATAAATTACCAAAGAAAAGATGATGGATGGCATAGATGAGATATTTCGAGTCTATACAAAGTATGCAATGCAAAACAAGTTACCACGAAAAGTCCATATAAGATTCACCAAGAAATCGATTAAAATTAAAATATTGCAGATTGCAAGAGAAAAAACACTGAAGTCCAAGGAGAAAGAAATCGTGGTTCTGAAGCAAATACCGAGAAGAGTGAGGGAGATGAGAGAATGTCAATTCCTGACTAAAATACTACTTCAAAAAGGTGTGAATTACAGTGCTTACATAGCAATAGCAAAAGTATAGAATAGATTCAATTGATAAAGCTAAAGCATTTTATGCAGAATTTCTCAGAGAGAAAGAAATGGAGACAAGAAAGGCAGAACCACTGATTGAACTCCAAGAGGAAGACTTAGCAATGATTGAAAAAGCAGAAGGAGCAGTAGGAGGCATTATGGGATACAAAGAACAACGTGAACCAAGATCTACCAGAGCAATAAACCTTCATATAAAATATCAATATGGAAGAGAAAAAATTGATTACAATAAACATAAATGGACTCAATTTAGCCATCAAAAGAAGAAAGGTATTCCAAAAATTAGAGAAATTAAAGTTTGATATAATCTGCTTGCAAGAAGTGCATATTAAAAAGCAACATAAACAGATATTGGTACAGCCAAAATTAGGGAAAAGTTTTACTTCATTGCCACAAGGTAAGAAAAGAGGAGTTGTCTTATACATTAGAAACACAATTCCAGCGGAGCAAATATATGCAGATAATGATGGAAGAACTTTGATGGTGGAAATGATAGACAATAACATGAAAATACTTTTAATAGCAATATATGCTCCAAATAACAATCAAGAAGATTTCTACAGAAAGCTACATATGAAAATAATTGAATTGGACTATGATAATATTTGCATGATGGGAGTTTTTAATGGTATAGTAGATGAGAAATTAGACTACAATATACACAAGGTAATAAAGCACAGTAGAAAGACCCTTCCAAAATCCTTTTTTAAAATGATAGAGGAAACAAATTTAAAAGATGCATGGAGAGAAAGAAATGCAAAAAATAGACAATATACGTTTTATTCCGACAGACGCTCATCATGGTCTAGAATAGATATGATATGGACGACAATGGAATTGACTTCTAATATAGAAGAAATTGAAATAGAAGCAAATACCTGGGCAGATCACAACCCAGTGACAGTGAAATGGAAAGGACAAAGGAAAAGATCTAGATGGACTCTAAATAACACAGTATTAAAAGAAAAGGACTTTGTACAGAAAATGGAGAAAGAATTGGCTTTCTTTTTTAAAGAAAATAGAAAAGAGGACACATCGATGCAAAATCTTTGGGATACAATGAAGGCTTATACCAGAGGTCTGATAATAGACTATACAAGGAAAAGAAATATTAAGAAAAGACAAGCCTATAAAACACTAGAGGATGATTACAAGAAACTTGAAAAGGAACTTCAGAAATCTCTGCAAAAGAAGGATATCAAAATAAAAATGGATACAACTAAACATAAAATGGGACTAATAGAAAAAGAAGACTTAGCTCAAAAAATTAGAAGTGCTAAACAGAACTATTTTGGAGATGCTAACAAACCAGGTAGACGGTTAGCATATAAGTTGAAAAAAGAGAGAGAATCAAGGAAAATAACACAGCTAATAGATGACCAAAGACAAATTAGATTTGGGAATAAAGCGAAGAAAAAAATTATACAATATTACTATTAAAAAATGTATGAACAAGAAAATATAGAGGAGGGAAATGTCAAACGATACTTGCAAAAGGCGAATTTACCCCAGATTTCTAAAGACATTGAAATGATGTTAGAAGGAAATATAACAATGATGGAACTAACTGAAGCACTTAAAAAACAAAAGAATGGGAAGGCACCAGGCCCGGACAGATTGCCAGCAGAATATTACAAGACATTACAGGAATTGTTGAGTGTCCCATTGTTAGAAGTTATGAATGAAGTTATGTTAAAGATGAAAATACCCAAGTCATGGTCAGAAGTATACATTACACTTGTTCCAAAAGAGGATACTGACCTACAACAAATCAAAAATTATAGATCTATATCCCTGCTAAATTCAGATTATAAAATTTTTGCTTCAATATTGGCAGAAAGATTTAAAAGATATTTAAATAACTTCATACATTCTGACCAAAATGGGTTTCTGCCAAAAAGACAGATTAGAGACAATATGAGGATAATTCTGTACACTTTGGAATATTAGAGGCACATCCTGAAAAGCAAATGGCTTTGATATTTCTAGATGCACAGAAAGCCTTTGATAATATGAACTGGCGATTTATGTTACTTCAATTGGAGCAGATGGGCTTTGGTAGAAAATTCATTCGAGCAATAAAAGCCATATACTATAAACAAACAGCAAAAATAATGATAAATGGAGAATTGACAGAGTCTATTGAGATAAAAAAAGGAACGAGACAAGGCTGCCCACTGTCTCCTTTGTTGTTTGTATTAACAATAGAAGTGCTAAATAGAAATATTAGAGAAGAAAAAGATATAAAAGGAATGAAAATTCAAAAGGAAGAATATAAATTGCAAGCTTTCGCAGATGACCTGGTTTTTATTCTCGAAGTTCCATTAGCGTCAATAATTACATTGATAGACAAAATAGGAGAATTTGGAAAAGTAGCAGGTTTGAAAATTAATAAAGATAAAACGAAGATCTTGACAAAAAATATATTAATAAAACAAAAAGAAGATTTGGTGAAAATATCAACGATGCCGGTCACAAATAAGGTTAAATATTTGGGGATTTATTTGACAGCAAGATGTAGCATACTTAAAGAGAATAACTATAATAAACTCAAACAACAGATCGGGACAGACTTGGCAAAATGGGAAAAATTACAATTATCATTGATAGGGAGAATATCGACAATTAAAATGAATATACTACCTAGAATTCTATATTTGTTCCAGACAATTCCAATTAGATTGGGAAAAGATTGTTTTGAAGATTTGACTAAAATAATGTTAAAATATATTTGGCAGGGTAAAAAGGCGAGGATAAAATTTAAACTGTTGCAAGATGCCAGAATATGAGAAGGTTTTGGTTTGCCTAATTGGGAACTTTATTATCAAGCGACAAGTTTGATGTGGATTAAAAAATGGATAACGCTAAGAAATACTAGATTATTGACTTTAGAAGGACATGACTTGTTGGGATGGCACATTTTTTTATGGTACAAGGGAACAAAAACACAGGGGTACTTTAGAAGACATTATATATGAGAGGCTTTGTTACTAAACTGGAAGAAGATCAAAAAACAACACTATTTAAAAATTCCAGTCTGGTTATCAACGATTGAAGCATTTTCATACTCAATAACATTTAAAAGGGAACAAATTGTTAGATATAGTGAATTATTGAATGAAAAGGGTGAACTTAAATTGAAGCAAGAATTGGAGGAACAAGGTTTAAAGATGAACTGGTTTTCTTATATGCAAATACATTCTAGATATGACATGGAAATGAAATGAAACATGGAATGAATGTTATAATATAATATTTGAAAATAATTTTTATGAAATGATAAAGCCATAGTTAAATAAATGATAAATGAGGATACTTATTTGTTTGATAATGAGAAATTAGATAATTAGTAAATTTTGAATAGGGGGATGAAGCACAAAAGACTTGTAACAACTGACATACTGTTTGCAATTGTAATGGATGATGGATTTATGTTTTATGTTTTGTTTAAAAATAAAAAAAATCTTTAAAAAAAAGAATTAATACTGGTATCAGGTAGGAAATGTGAGACTAGGCCGAAAATACTCAAATGATGCAGAAATAGGAAGAGGGGTCAGACAGGGCTGTATCCTGTCTCTGCTGTTATTTAATATCTACTCTGAGTCAATTTTCAATGAAGCACTGGAAAACATTGATGCTGGCCTAAAAGTAAACGATGTTCAGATCAACAATTTAAGATATGCTGATGATACAGTTCTGCTTGCCAGTAAGCATGAAGACCTTCAGCTCCTCATCAACAGAGTCACAGAAATATCTGAAAAATACGGCTTGAAGCTTAACACTTCAAAAACCAAGATTATGGTTGTCAGTAAAAAATCCATTAATTTACCACCAATAAATTCAGAAGGAATACCACTAGAAAAAGTTGAAAGGATCACGTACCTTGGTTCTAAGGTGGGACATGGCCACTGAAGTAAAGACTAGGATAGAGAAAGCTCGAACAGCATTCTTCAAAATGAAAAAGGTCTTCTACAGTCACGAAATAAGCCTAAGATTGAAAATCAGGCTTGTCAGATGTTACATCTTTTCTATCGTGCTCTACGGAGTGGAGAGTTGGCCTCTGACAGAAAATCACTTGAAGAGACTAGAACCATGATGGCAAACCTATCGTATGTGTGCCAGAGGTGGCACACAGCATCCTCTCTGTGGGGACGCGAGTCGTCACTCCAGTTCAGCTCCCCTGTGCATGTGCGCACACCTCCCGCCAGCCAGCTGATCTTCAGGTCTGCCACTCATGCACAGGGGGCTGCACATGCATGCACGGGAAGGGCCACATGCGGGGGCCCATGCACGCAGGGGTGGAGTGCATGCAGGGGCACATGTGTGCAGGGGTGGGGGCAATGCCCACACACGCATTGCATTTTGCATTTTGGGGGCATTCGTACACGTGCACACTTTGGGCACTAAGTCCAGAAAAGATTAGCCATCAGTGGACTAGAAGCATTTGAAATGTGGATTTACAGACGGATGTTGCGTATAAGCTGGGTTGACAAAATCAGAAATGAAGAGGTGACAAGCCGCCTGGGAAAGCCAAGGGAAATCATCAAAATCATTAAAAAGTGAAAGTTAGAATATTTTGGACATGTGATGCGACATCTGGAAAAATATGGCATACTTCACTTAATCCTCCCGGGAAAGATTGAAGGCAAATGAGATCCAGGCAGAAGAAGAACATCATGGCTTCAAAATTTAAGGGACTGGTTTGGACAAAATTTAGCAGTACTTTTTCGTGCGACAGTTGATATAAATAGGATCACCAACATGATCGCCAATGTCCAATGATGGATATAGCACAAGAAGAAGAAGAAATCATAGTTAAAACATGCAGTAATAAAATCATCAGAAATTGATGGTTCTCAATTATGGTGCTGTTGAATTGTGTTGCTGGAGAAAATTGTCAAAATACCTTAGACCAGAAGAACAAATCATTAAGTGTCAAATGAGTATTTTGGACATATAAAGTGAAGGCAAAAGTCAAGTAGAGGAGAACTCAATAATTGAGTAAATTGAAGGCAATTGAAAAATAGATAAAATAGTGAGATACTATCACTGACGACACATGTGTAAATTTACAAGTATTAAGAGAAGCAGGTGTACTTACAATCTTGGCAAACCAATACATATTGGGTCAACAAGAGTCAAAAACAACTGAGCAACAGCAAAAGAGTTTCCAAAACTAATTTCAAACTCAGGCCACTTTTTAAAAAGCAACAAGAAGAACATCAAAACATTTTCTTTGATGTCCATGGGAACAGCCTGTTTTGAGTTTGAAATGGTAAAGATTTCAAATTCAAACTGCTTTGCATTTCAGTAAGGGTAATTCCCTGGGAAAAGGGTTTTGGTTGTTAAGTCATATAAGTATTCTTCTAATTTAACTAAGTTGAACACTGCTGTTAGCTGCTGCATTTTAATATAGTGGCACTATCAAAGTAAGAGAATACGTATTTTTAATATTTGTTTACTGATGTTGCATACAATGGTGTAAAGCAGTTGCACTTGGGAAATAAATATATGCAGCCTTAGCTAATAAATATATTAACTCACCAGTTCAGTAGAGAGGTAGATAATTTCTTGACTAATCTTTGCATTCTTATAACTAGAGATAATTAATTTGTAAATATAAATTTTCTGTTAGAACTTTTCTGCTTGCAAACAGATTTTGATCATATTTAAATAATCAGTACTAATAAATCTTGACAAAGGATTTTTGATGTTGCTTCAAAATATGTTACATGCTTATTATTACATATAGTTTATTTCTTCCTTTGTGAATATTGCAGATAATTTCAGATCCCTGAGCTGTATTTTATGACTGAAAGAGATTTTAGATGGAGGTATTTCTTTCTTAACTATTTTTCTGTCTGTCTCTATCTCTTTATCTAATTTATAATGCCACTTCTTCCTTGCAAGTACTTCTCTAGTTTTGCACCTGTGCCTTATTCAGTGTTCACCTTGTTCTGTCCTGTACTATATTATGCCACAAAGTTTTGAACAGGCTCAGTAGAAGGCAAAATGCTTTGCCACATTTTCAATAAACAAATGAGACTAAGCACTTCCTCTTCCTGTATTTGTTCCTTAAATACACATTTGTACCCCTATTACCTCATCTGAATATTTTTGAATTTATTTACCATTTTAACATCAAATTCTATGGATTTGAATTTATTTTTTCCTGCTTTAGTAACCAAATGACATTATGTCAATTGCTTTCAGTTGGATGTATCTTTTTAAAAATTGTCAAATTAAATGATACATGCCTGTTTAGATGAATACTACATGAAGATTTCATAGATAGTATCACATAATTTTGTTTCCGCCATTGTTTGCTATATATTATCATAGCCAAATTAATGGAAGCCATTAATAGTGATATCAAACCTTTGACAGTTTGTCACATAAAGTGGGTAGTTGACTCTTCCTTATTTTTTCCGATGTTGGAACATAATTAAAACCAAATACATTACTATATATTGTTACTAAAAATTGTTATATTGTTACTAACTTTTTTAACTTCTTAAATTCAATAATGTAATCCGTCTGTTCTCACACTTTTCCTTTTTCATAGGCCAATATATTAATATCAAGTATTTTATTTTCTAAAAGTCTAATCAAAGTTCTTACACCTCAGAAGTAGGTCATGAAATAGAATCTAAAACAACCTCACTAATTAAGAGGTTTTATTTTTTTTTTCTGAGTGAAGTGCTTAGAACAAAAGATCAATAAAGTAAAAGCCCTTTTCACTGTGGACAAGAGGGAATTGGAAAAGATCCATTTCTACTTTCAGATTTTAAATGCTAGAGGCTGCTGACATTAAAAAAACCGAGCTGTGAACTGAAAAAGTAAACCAATCAAACTAATAGAGTTTAAAATGTTTTAAATATGTATCTACCGGTATCCAATAATCTCTGAGTCAGTTGTCAGGTTTTAGGCTTTCTGGCATATTAGCTTCTAAACCCATTTAAACATTTTTCATTTTTCTACATTTTTTCTTTCTTTTTTTGGTCACTGGATGAAGCATTGAACCCCCTGCATAAAGCTTCTACTTTTTCTCTCTTACTTCTTTCTTCCTAGTTTTATTTCCCATTGATTTCAACCATATCTATAAATCACCTGCTGCTATCTCTTATCTGAAATTACTGGTTTTTAGAAAGCAATGAATTTCAAGTTACTTGAAATAATATTCGTAATATTCGTATTTGCATATCAGCCTTTCTGTGGATTTCAAACAAACATCCATTTTTAATCTCATCGCTGCAATATTTTATGACAAAGAAATGAGCTGATATTCAAAGAAGTACTTAGGACTCCAAACTAAGGCTAGAAACAGCTGTGTTGTATACAGTATTTATTTATTTATTTTTATTTTTAAATTTGATTTATATGCCGCCCTTCTCCGGAGACTCAGGGCAGCTTACAATGCGTTAAGCAATAGCCTTCATACGTTTGTATATTTATACAAAGTCAGCTTATTGCCCCCACAATCTGGGTCCTCATTTTACCTACCTTAGAAAGGATGGAAGGCTGAGTCAACCTTGAGCCTGGTGAGATTAGAACTTGCAGTAATTGCAGGCAGCTGAATGTTTGCAGGCAGTAATTGCAGGCAGCTGAATGTTAATAACATGCTTTAGTCTACTGCGCCACCAGGCTCAGTAGACTAATTTTATTCAAGATACTACTTTATTGGAGTATGTTTCATTTTCTATCAGCCATGGAAACAGTGGTATGGAAAACAATTTGAGTGTTTTACACTAATTGATATGATTAGTTTTCATTTTAGAATATTCCTTTTTACATGGTTTTGTTCTTTGTGAAATATTTTTAAATATATTTCTGAGAATCTAGTCATTCACCAAAGTCTGTTTGTACCACTCTCATATATACAATGGTTTCTTAATCCTTTGCATAAATATGATTATAACAAGATCTGTTCTCCACACAAGTCTGAAAATTAGGTAAAGAGAACCCACTTAAACAAATGAGACAAAACATACTTTTTATGCTTTTATTTTAAGAAAATGGCCCAAAGTTACCTATTTCACAAACTGTCAAGCACTGGTGTAAAAATGTATAATAAAATAAAAAGTTTTGCAAATAAAGTTTTTTGTAAATACTTTTATGAATAATAGTAATATGTATAATAGTAATATGTTAAAATATTTACATATTTCCCAGTTAAAGTATAGAAATAAGAAAGTATAATAATATGTCACAGATTCATTTGAAACTTGCGTCTTCAAGTAATTTTAGATTTCTGGCAACTATCCTTTCCACTTTTCTTTTTCAGAATTTTCAGAAGTCACTTAGCAATTCTTTCTTCCAAGGGATAAGAAAAATTACTATTCGAGGTCACCCAGCTTGCTTTATGCTCAAGGCAGGATTAGAATTTATGATCTCTTGATTTCTAGTCTGACACTTCAGGCATTACACCAGACTGCTTCTATGCATACATATTTAGATATTATAACTAGTAATCAATAAATGCAATTAATATATTGCAATCATTTAATTACCTTTTTTAGTTCTTTTTTGGGGGGTGGGAATTTGATGTGATGAAAGATAAAAAACAAAAGGAAAAAGGAAGCATTATACAAAAAACCATTTAGATTGCTCCTTCCTTCCTTCCTTCCTTCCTTCCTTCCTTCCTTCCTTCCTTCCTTCCCTGGATGCATTGTATTCTGAACTTATTTAAGCTTGAATTATTATTTTAAATGTGAAATTTTTAGAAAGTGAACAATGATCATGGACCTTCTGCAGCCTGGAAATTATTTGAACCACTTAGAGGGAGAAGAGAAACGAATGCAACTTCTTTTGGAGGAAGTTCAGCCTTTTAAAGGGAATAGAGAAATTAATTCAACCTGTTTTGTGAGGAAGGGTCCTGCTCAGCCTGTGCTGGGGTAGCACCAAGCAATTTTACTACTTCAACATGTAGGAATTCTTGAGAGTCAAGAAGCTGGAGTTTCGGTTACTGGTCATTAAAATTATTATTTAGTTTTAATATATAATATATAATAGCTTATGTTTTGTTTTGTTGTATTTTAATTTTATTTTCTTAATTGTTACCCAACTGCATTTTAATCTGGTTTCAGCTGCATTAAGGAATGTTGTGGACAACATAGTGATGTCTTTGCACAGTATTTGGTGCTCACTTTGTTTACGTGTAGAACAGTGACTTGAAATGCCAATAAATTTTACTGGCGCAATTGAATCTTGATGCTTTATAAGTTAGACATCTGTTGCTTGTCTTTTAAATCATTTTTAGATTTGTTTTTTAAAAAACTATTTATTGGCTTTCAAAAACATCACATAAAAGAACACTTTGATTTTATAAAACTTGTTTTAAAGTTTAGAATACAATTTTTTAAAACTCCCTTTTTATGACCCTATAACCGTGATGGCGAACCTATGGCACGGGTGCCACAGATGGCACACGGAGCCATATCTGTGGGCACGCAAACATTGCCCTACCTCAGTCCAGCACGCATGTGAGCGCTGGCCAGCTGATTTTCGGGCCTTCCGGGCCCACTGGAAGTCAGGAAATGGGCTGTTTCCAGGCCACCAGAGGGCCTTCAGGGGAGTGGGGAAGGCTGTTTTTGCCCTCCCCAGGCTCCTAGAAAGGCTCTGGAGCCTGGGGAAGGCAAAAAAAATGGGCCCACCGGGCCATCGCATGCCAAAAGCGGGGGGAGAGCAGGAGGTCACACACTCATGCGTGGGGGGATGGGGTGCATTGAATTATGGTTGTGGGCACGCACGCATGCAATCCCTCCCCTACTACCCCCACTTTTGGCACACGATGGCAAAAGGTTTAGCCATCACTGCCCTATAAGCTCTTAATTAGGTATGATTGACAAAATGTGTGAGGGAAGGTGATGACTGGGAATGAAGTCAGCTTCAAGAGTTGCTTGCGAGTTTTCATCAGCCTAAGAAGTTTGAACTGACATGATTATGGAGTTTTCAGATATTTTATGTCATTTCAACCAATACAGATTATCCATACATCCTGTAAAGTTTTAAAACAACTGTCTTTCTTCATCCCTACTTCTTTGGCATTCTGATAAAAATGATCTTAAAGAGAAAGAGATCACTGATAGATATTAGGAACTTATTGGGGGCATCAAGGAGTGACAATACAACATTGATATAACCATTATAAAGCAGTAGACAGAGCAGTGAAGATAATGCAGACAGATTCTGTGGTGATAGTTCAGAAAATCAGTCAGAGAAAAAACACTCAAAGAAAAAAACAAAGGTATTTTAGGAATCCTGAAAATGTTGAGATAAGTTAGAGTTTAAACAGTTCATTGAAAGATAGCTGTGTCTAAAATATTTTTCCAAACCTTAGTATTTATTTTGTGTGTTCCTATTTGTGCCTCACTCTCCCATACATCGATACTGAATATTGTTCCAAAGATAGGTCAACATCAGACTTAGCAATTTTTTCTGTTACCTTCAATTGTATTGGTTGGCATCAGTAGTAATAGTAGTGTGTAATAGTAGAACAGCAACAGCAGCAGCAAATGGGTATTTTGGACATGGAGATAATAAATATGAAGATATAATTGATATGTTAATTGGTATTGTTTATTAGACTTGAAAATGGTTTATTGTAATGAGAGTTTTTTCCAATGAAATGTCTCTTTTGGTGTGATATAGTTGTGTGATATTGATATTGAATCAGTTATAATTATTATTCCTAGTGTCATTGATATGTCTGCTGTCAGAACTAAAAAGTTATTTTTTTATATTATTCTGATATAGTTTATTCTATCAGAACCTCTGGTTGTGGACTAAGCTTTGAGAACACTTAAAATAGATAATGTACCAATTTTTACCAGTCTTGCCACTGAATGCAGTTATGCCTTTCCATATTATATATACCGTATATACTCGTGTATAAGCTGACCCGCATATAAGCCGACCCCCCCAATTTTACCCCCCAAAACTGGGAAAACTTGTTGACTCGCGTATAAGCCGGGGGGTGGAAAATGCAGCGGCTACTGGTAAATTTCAAAATAAAAAAAGACTGGTCAAAAGGGCGAGGACCTGTCAGAAATCACTTTTTTCAGCCCTCTGGGTAGTCCTTTTGTGCACTACTCAGAGGGCTGAAAAAGTAATTTTTGACTGGTCCTCGCACTTGTGATCAGTCCTCAAACTTACGACTGTCCTCACATTTTACGTTTTTGCCCTATCTTGTCACCATGGTGAAGAGAAGCAGTTGTGAAATGAGTAACATGGTTTTAAGAATGCTGCACGGGCATAAATGTGAGGATGGTCATAAGTGTGAGGACCAGTCAGAAGTTCGAGGACTGGTCACAAGTGCGAGGACCAGTCAAAAATAACTTTTTCAGCCCTCTGAGTAGTCCATGTGCATAAAAGGAGTCCATGTGCATAAAAGGAGAGGGAGGAAGAGAGGAGGAGAAGAAGAAAGGAAGAGGAAGTAGGGAGGAGAAGAAGGGGGGAAGAGAAAGTAAGAAGGAAAGAAAAGAGGTGGTAGGTTTGAGGAGAAAGATTGCTGTACAATAAAAAAGATGAAAGGGAAGAAAACCAACCCCAAACACATATAAAGATATTAAGATAAAGAATGAATTGTTAAACTTTAAAGAATAAAAGAGAACAAATATGAATAAATAGCAATAATTAGAAACACACATATAAACATACCATGTATTTTCTTTGAACAGAATATTTGGCCGGCTCACAAATTTAAACAGCGTTTAGTCATTTCACTTAAATTTACAATTTCTATATTTCCTTTTTGCCATATTTATTCCTCATCTATTTTTTAAAAAACCAACATTATCCTTCATCCTCATCTCTAATCTTAATCAAATTCAATTTTTCACTTCTATTCTATATTATACCCCTTCCCATTGTCATCTATTTTTATATCCATCCTCACATTGGTTAATTATGTAATATTACAGTTGTTTAATACAAATTCAACATTTTAATATAAATCAATTAGTTATATAACTATCTTTTTTGTATATTAATCAATATGAACATGAATATTCCAATTATTTCCATGCAATCCAATTTCTTACAAATCAATTAATTATATTTACCAATAATAATAAACCAAATAATTTCCCCCAATATTCTTCCAAACCACAACTTAACCATTTCTGCTTTCAGCACAATATACAATTAATAATATCTCAATTATTACAATTCCCTATTTAAATAGAGCTTTTTTTTCTTTTGTGTTTTAAAATCTTGAACTCCCCTCTTTTGCCATTTGCCATAAATTTCCCATTGTTTGCACCAACCTTTTTTGATGAGGAAAAAGAAAAGAAATCTGCCTTAGCAAACAGCAAAGCCAACAAGCTGTTTTAGTTTTGCTTTGGGTTTCAGCAGAAGGAGGGAAAAAAATGTGCTCTTTGCAGCAGGCACCTTTTTGCAGCCGGCACCGATCTTCTCATTTGTTTTCTTTTAACCCTGATCAGCTGTAGGGGGGGGCCTTTGAAGCCCCGCGGCAAGAATTTAAAGTTTTTTTTTTTTGCTCTAGCCATCAGCTGGAACTCAGGAGGCAGTCCCAATAGATTGGGAGTGGGCGGGGTAAGCAAACCCCGTTCTCCCGCTGTTTCCTAGCTTGCAGGGAAAAAGTCATTTTTTTCGTGACCCGCGTATAAGCCTAGGGGGCATTTTTCAGCCTGAAAAATGGGCTGAAAAACTCGGCTTATACGCGAGTATATACGGTAGATTTCTGTACAATTGTATCTTCTTCATGGACTTTTTAATCATTTTTTAATTATAAAGTAATCCATGTCCTTTCCTGAGAAACTTTTTATTGAAGATAAGATGAAATATTTTTCTGTTAGGAAATACGATAGAAGGAAATAAAAGCAAATTACTATCTCTATTGTGCAAAGTACAAATTACTGCAGTAAGTATAATTAATACCTAGGAAGAAGAGTTCTAATTTACCATGATTGTAAAACTGCAGGGGGAAATCAATATGTATGGATGATAGATTATATGAGAACACTGAAATAAAAGCACCAAATAGTTCCAAAGAAAAGCTCACATAAATAATGCAGACATCTGCTAGACTAATGTCTGACCTTCAGCTTCAAGGAAACCTGTAGATTAGTATAGCTGACTTAAAATAGCAGATGTCACTTTAAGCAGAAGGAATTGCTGAACAGTTTGAATGAATAAATGTTTTCCTAAGTACAAAAAAGGAGAGCTGTTGTATATACATATGTAGAGAATTTGTAAAGAGTCAATTCTGTTGTCTAACATTATTGTGTAACTTATGATGAGAGTGGTCAAAGTGCAACATAGACATTGTAACAATTGGATTATATACTGTATTTTAAAGGCCATTTGATATACTTTTGATTCATAGTCATAGTTTAAAATTACCGTATATTTTATTTGTAATGTATTTTTTTTAACAAATTATAAGGTGTGGAATCACCACCATGCTTTTCTAGATGACTTCTTTTAAACTGGCTGTTACGTTGCAATATTTGGTTCTTTTCTGATATGTGGGTTCATTTTACAAGAACAACCATGAAAAATTTTAAATAGCTTCAAAATAAATGATAAACATCTCATTCAAAACTATCAATTTACTGTTGCTATGCTTATTTTACTCAACAATATTTCAGTCAAATAATTATTTGAACACATGTTTATTTCATTTAAATACAGCTATAACGCAGAATAACAGCATATCTACCTTTAAGAAATGTAAAATTCTAAATTACAGTTAAAATAATTGCAATCAAAAGATATATTTCTGATTATTCCTCTTTGAACAGAGCGTGGATCACACTTCTTGCAAGCCTCATTTTATTGAGGTGGGGCTAAGATGAGCATAACCAGCGATGAAGTGAATTTCTTGGTTTATCGCTACCTTCAGGAGTCAGGTAATTACTGTTCTTTTAACAATATAATGTATTTCTCAAACACAAAGTTATTGGAAGTAACAAAATCATCTAAAGTGGATTAAAATAAATATGTTAATTGGTTTGTTTGACAGTACTATTTATCCCCAGTATAGCTTAACTAATTTTCATACTTTGTTAAGATACAGACACTATACTTCCAATTGGCATAAAGGAATTTGCAAAACTGCTCTAGGAACCTCATAACAAAATGTAACAAAATCATAAGAACACTGTAAAAATTTTACACAGTAAAAGAATACAATATCATTCTGAATCATAATATCAGAAGGTTCTATGAATGGAAAGGCTCTATTGCAGTCTTTCTCAACCTTGGCAACTTTAAGCTGACTGGACTTCAACTTCCAGAATTCCTAGCTAAACATACTGGCTGGAGGATTCTGGGAGTTGAAATCCAGACAGCTTATAAGAGAACAAATAACTGTTTTCCATATATGATTAAATCAGAAGCAGCTTCTTTCCAGAGAACTGGAAATGAAATAATCTTTTGGAACATGATTTTATACTGCTCAACAATGTAAGAGCAATTATCATGTTGAACTGGCTTTGGAAATAATTTAAAAGAGTAATAAAAGAATAATATATTCTATCAATCTCATTTGAAACTGTCATTGGTGGTTTCTATTTTTTCCATTTCTCAGGTTTTTTTTTAAAGCAGCAGCAGTACCGTATAGTAATCATAAATTTTTATAATTCTAAATTGCCTAAACTTGTGAACATATTAGAACCAATATATTAGCCACTATTGCATATTAGAACCATCATCATAATACAGTAAAAACCTTGATATACAAGACAAATCATAGTCCATAAAAGGGGGGTGAAGTCTGTATAATAATATTCATTGTATGTGAGGTCCATTAAGCCAAGGTATTATTATTATTATTATTATTATTATTATTATTATTATTATTATTATAATTTATATACCACCTTACTCCCGAGGGACTCAGGGCGGTGAACAGCCAAAATAAAATACATGTAATACAAATATTAAAAATTTTTTAGAATATATTAAATATTATGGCTCCAAACAACAAATTAAAACCAATTTTAAAACCCAATTTAAAATTTAAAACAATTTAAAAGAGGTTAGGCCAGGCCAGCCTGCTGGAAAAAGAACGTTTTAAGGGCACGGCGGAAAGCGCGCAGATCTGGGATGTTCCGTATCACTGAAATAATGAGTAATTGTTAATCCAAACTGTACAAAATAAAGTTCAGCTCTGATCATTTTATTTTTATAACCATTTTTGTTATTTCAACATGTTCTTCCTTGGCATAACTTGTATAAATTAACATTGAAAAATATTATTTTGAGCAAAGAAAGCAGAAATAATAGACTAGGCTTATAAAATATATCCTTATGATTTATCTCAGACCATCCCAAACCCATCTTTCAGTCTACAGTCCAAAGCAAAAGCAGTCAAGTGGCAGATAATTTCTTGAAATGAGCTATTCTGGAAACTTTTGTGGTAACTTTACTTGCACCACAGAGAGATGGCTTTAAAGAAAAAAGGGTTGTTGTTATGGCAATGCAAGAAACTCTTGATTTTATGGATCAGCAACGTTTTTGCTACAAATAATTTTATTTATTGAAGAAGAGATTTGACACTCCTCCCATTTAAAACTGAACAGCTGAATGCTTTAGCATATTCATGATGCTTTCTATCTCTATTGTGTCCACGCCTCCTGCTTCGGTTGCTACAAACACTACTAGTACCATTACTACTGCTGCTGCTGGAACTGCTCCTAATTTCATTTTTTAATGACTCTGTACACTCTTTCTCATTACTTTCTATTACATCATGCTCACCATGTCTTGGCTGAATTCCTTCACTTTCTCTTTTCACTAACTCGGTTTCCTCAGTTTGGTTTCTCTGTCAGCCTGACATTCTCTTTAACTTCTGCTTCCTCCATTTATCCTGTTCTTCCTTAGGCAATGACCATGACCATGACCATATCTCTTGGTACTTACAGGGTTCATAGCGAACACCACATATTCTAATCTCATTTGCAGTGAACCAATCAGGAGGTATACCTTTATTACACCTTTCAGGTTTCCTAGGTATAACTCTGTTTGCTTTGAGCTTTTCTTATAGGATACACCCTGGATTTTGCCTCCTTACAAACAGCGCAATCTAAGTACACATTGCATTTCTTTATCCTAAGACCCTCAGCTAGGTCTGGCATCTTCTGCAGTACTCTAAAACTTGCATGCCCCAATTTCCTATGCAATAAATGTACACAATTGTCATATGTGGGAGTGTTTATAAGTGTTCGTGCACAACTATTCTCTTACTTTCCTAATATTCTCAATATTCTCAAGAGCCTTGGATAGTACAGTGGTCTAAAGCACCCTGTTATTAACATCAGCTGCCTGCAATTATTGCAGGTTCGAATCTCACCAAGGCTCAAGGTTGACTCAGCCTTCCATCCTTTCTAAGGTAGGTAAATTGAGGACCCAGTTTGTGGGGGCAATAAGCTGACTTTGTATAAATATACAAAAGTATGAAGGCTATTGCTTAGCGCATTGTAAGCCGCCCTGAGTCTCCAGAGAAGGGCGGCATATAAATCAAATTTTTTAAAAAATGTATAAATTAACCTGCTTAACACCTCGTGCACGAATTCTTCCATCTTTTCTTATGGAGTATTGTCCTCCTGCAAACAGTATTTCATAACCTTGACTATCTAACATGGAAATACTCAACAGATTATGATCTAGGTCAGGTACATTTAAGACATTGTATAATGTTTCTCCTATCTCAGGTTACATAGACTTTACCTTCCTCTTTAACAGCAGATAGTTGACCATTAGCCAAACTAACAAATGTTTGCTTAGATGGTCTCAAGCCAGAAAATGTTTGTGGATTATTAGCAATATGCTGACACGGCCCACTGTCCAATATCAAAGTGTTCCTGGTGTGTTCAAACACTGTTGCTGCCAGGGAAAAAAATGATGATGAAGAACCACTCCTCATGTGTTGAGTAGCTTTACACCCTTGTTTCGCTGCTCCTCTGTTTCTCCTCTCAGCATCTCTGCAGATGCTCTGTAGAACCACACGTGTAGCACTGCTTCACTGTGTAAACAATCCCAGCTGCTCTCCTGGCATCCTGGGATGTTGCAGATGTTGGCCTGTGCTAACCATTATCTCCTCTCTTTACTAGTCACCTCTCCAGCAGTTTCTGCTTTTCCTCCAACAATCAATCAGTCAAATATGTTATAGTTAAGTCTCTCTCTTGCAGAGACTGTAGGCTAGTCACAAGAACATCCCATGAAGTGTCCAATGAACAGAGCTCCACGTATACTTTGTGTGCCTCAGTAAATGTCATTCCTCTTTCCTCTAACTCCAGGAATGCCTTTCTCATAGCTGTTCTGACCCAGCCTTAGCAAAAGCAAGAAACAGACTCCTTGTCACGAAAAACCCCTCTTTATTTACCTCTTGTGAATTAATTGCATTCATCCACCGAAAAGTCCAGGCAATAGTCCTTCAAGGAGTTAACTGCAGTAACAGACCTTATCAGTTCCTTGCAATAATTGCAAGGCCATGAGCTCCCAGCTGAAAGGCTGCAAATTAAGTTCTGGCAAGCAGTCTTTGTGGCATGGAACACAAGGAGCAAAATCTTCAGAAATAGAAACTGTTGTCTCCTATGACAACCACTCCTCTTTTCTTCTATTTATTCCCCAACCATGGAGGGACCATTTAGCGTCCATGTGTGCTTTGCTTCCTGAGTCAACTCCTTGTCCTCCATTGCTCAGCTCTTCTAACTGCTCTGCACATACTTGCATCTGGAAAAGGCCCCAGCTGTTCTTCCTCCTCACTCATATCAGCCTCCAAAGGCAGCTGCCTCACCAATGGCTGGGAAATGTTGGATGGCCCTGGCTCTATCTCTGCATCTGATGCAGAGAATCTATCAGAGCCTTTCCCGGACTCCAGCATTCGCTCAGGTTCCTCCCCAACTTCCACATCATCAGAGTCAGCCGCCAGCTCTGCTGGCAGTTGGTGGACAACAACAATAGCCTGCAGATGTGTGGACATGCTTTCCCCCAGCTTCAGTTGTGCTTTATACAGTCTCCTTGTCAGTATCACTTTACTACCCGCAGTCCAGGGGTGAAATGCTACCGGTTCACTCCGGATTGGGCGAACCGGTAGTGATAAAAACTACCAGTAGTGATTAAAAAATAGCTACCGGTTTGGTTGAACCGGTAGTTTAAAAAAGCTACCGGTTCAGTGGAACTGGTAGTTTTAAAAAAGCTACCGGTTTGTCTAAACCGGTATTTCTGATGATCAGCTGTGCCGCACGGTTTAGCTAAATCTAAAGCTAAATCGCGCGACACAGCTCTTTCCATCCACCCCTCGCTGTTCTACTTACCTAGTGAAGTCAGGCAGCGAACCAGTGGCGATCTGAGGAGGATTTCACCACTGCCGCAGTCTCTCTAACATACGATGCCTCCCAGCACTCTTTTGCAGACTGGAGACCCCTCATGTGTATCAGCTGACTGTCCTCTAAAGCCAGAATTATGCTGGCTAATGCCTTTTCATTTCTTCTCTGATCCCCAGAGAAGGACTGCTCCAGGACTGCTGGTGGATTAGTAACTATCATCCACAGCTCCTCCCTTCACATGTACATCTCCATTTTTACAAGCCAGGAGAGGTAGTTTGCCTCATTCAGCCAAGATACCACAAAACCTCCTTCCATTATCCTGATGGAGGCCATGTTGCCCGCTTTCTTTTACAAGCACTTACCACTAACAAACCACAGTGCACAACCCCTCTGACTCTAGAGCAAGCTCTCACTGGGTTTCTCTTCTCTCTGGTTTCTCTAGTCACTCTGGCCTTCTCTCTGGACTGGGCCCGTAACCTGTCAGAGTGCACACAGTATGACTGTTTTGAGACAACCCAGGAACAAAATACAGTAAACAGAAGTTTGTTTTTCAAATAGTGGTTTATCTACAAGGAATATATACATGCATGTACTACGCAAAGTCAGGCAATCAATCATCAGCTACAGCACAGAAGCACACACGGAGAGAGGGGGGGGGAGACGTCCTCACATAAAACAGCTTCTTAAAGTAGTAGAGAGTCAAATAATCCTGCTGACTCATTGCATCATCGTTACAGCGTTACAGTATTAAATTAGTATCGAATTAACTAAGCTTTTAGGTTATCGAAAGCATATCAAGCATTTCTTAAAGCCTGAACCCATTGATTGGACAGTAAAGGATATTTCAACTCTAATATAATGTTTATTTATTTGTTTATTTATTAAACTTGTATGCCACCCATTTCGCCAGAAGTGGTTCTAGGTGGCTTACAGACATTCATCACCAAAATGAGTTCCATTATCAAATTTTAAAAACAATTATTACCAAAATACTTATTCATTACTCTACAATGTCAGTGTTGCATGAGAAGAAATAATATTTACATTTTCTGCTGATTAAGCCATTAAGATCCAGGTACAGTGCATTCAGAAAATATTCAGACCCCCTTCATCTTTGTCAATTTTGTTATGCTGCAGCTCGACTTTACAGTTATTGAAATTCATTTTTTCTCATTACCGTATATACTCGAGTATAAACCGAGTTTTTCAGCATATTTTTAATGCTGAAAAAAGCCCCCCTCAGCTTATACTCGAGTGAGGGAAAAAATGCCTTTTCCCTGCCATCGTTTTGGCTCCCAGGGGTTGCAGGGAGGCTTGCTAAAGGTAAAATGGAGCCTGAGTGGCGTAGGAGGCTAATGCCTCCTACTAAGGCAGCATTTAACATCCAGCTGCCTGCAATTACTGCGAGTTCAATTCTCACCAGGCTCAAGGTTGACTCAGCCTTCCATCCTTTCTAAGGTGGGTAAAACGAGGACCCAGTTTGTGGGGGCAATAAGCTGACTTTGTATAAAATATACAAAAATATGAAGGCTATTGCTTAACGCATTGTAAGCCGCCCTGAGTCTCCAGAGAAGGGCGGCATATAAATATTTTTTTTTAAAAAAATGGGGCATGGGGGGTTGTGGCACCCTGCCCCCATACCCCTTTTTGGCTCCCAGGGGCTGCAGGGAGGCTTACTAAGGGCAAAATGGGGCGTGAGGGGTGCGGCGCCCCCACCCACACCCTGTTTTGGCTCCCAGGGACTGCAGGGAGGCTTGCTAGGGGCATGATGGGGGTGCCTAGCAAGACTCCCTGCAGCCCCCTGGAAGCTAAGCTAATCAATAGTGGAACTCTAAGAATGCCAGATGAGAAGGAGAAAGGGAGGGAGAAAGAAAAAGAGAGAGAGAGAAAAGAAAGAAAGAGACAAAGAAAGAAAGAAAAAGAAAAAGGGAGGGAGAGAGAGAGGGAGAGAGAGAGAAAGAAAGAATGAATGCAGGTATCTCTTAACAGAGGCTTGAACTTGCCTGAAATTAGATCAAGCTTTACATCACTTAACCCAATGTATCAGATTAAATTGTTATTGAATTATTTTTGGTATATATACTACATTCTCTTGTGTAATTTAGTTATAGTGTAAAACTAGTCTATTATGTCTCAAAATAAAAGGGAGATCAAAAATCCAATTAGTGCCATGTAAATTCTGGAATCCCCAACGACCTTTCCCATTATATTTATTAAACAAATTTATATAGCTACCCAATTCATATACAGTACTTTTAAAGTTATTGTTGATACCATATTGTTTTTGTTGATCCTCTTTTCCACTTACAGAGCTAGTTTACTGTTTTTCTTTGAAATCAATATTCAAAAACATTTAACCTATTGATGGCTCAATTAATGTAATTTTATTGGTATCTATTTTTATTTTGAAATTTACCAGTAGCTGCTGCATTTCCCACCCTAGGCTTATACTCGAGTCAATAAATTTTCCCAGGGTATTTTTATGGTAAAATTAGGTGCTTCGGCTTATATTCGGGTCGGCTTATACTCGAGTATATAGGTGCACTATACTCAGTACCCCATGATGACAAAGTGAAAACAGAATTTTAAAAATGTCTGTCAATTTATTACAAAGAACGAACTGAAATATCACATTAGCGTAAGTATTCAGACCCTTTGCAAGAAAAAATTTCGCTCAGGTGCCTCCCATTTCTCTTGATCATTGCTGACAGTTTTCTACACCTTGATTGGAGTTGACCTGTGGTAAATTAAATTGATTAGACATGATTTGGAAAGGCACGCATCATAGAAGGCCTCACAGCTGACAATGCACACTGTAGCAGAGCAAAAACCATGAGATCAAAGGAACTTCTTGCAGAGCTCAGAGATAGAATTATTGCAAGGCACAGATCTGAGGAAGGCTACAGTAAAATGTCTGCTGCATAGAAGGTTCCTAAAATCACAGTGGCTTCCATAATTCTTAAATGGAAGACATTTGGCTGAATGAAGGTCTTCCAAGAGATGATTGCCCAGTCAATCTGAGCAATCGGGAGAAGGCCTGGTAAGAGAGGTGACTCTGACTGAGCTCCAGAGATCCTATGTGAAGACAGGACAGAGTTCCAGAAGGATAACTATCACTGCAGCCCTCCATTGATCTGGGCTTTATGGCAGAGTAGCTAGATGAAGACTTTCCTCAGTGCAAAACACATAAAAGCCTGCTTGAAGTTTGCAAAAAAAACACCTGAAGGACTCTCAAACTGTGAGGAACAAGATTCTCTGGTCTGATGAAACCAAGGTTGAACTGTTTGGCCTCAATTCTAAACGTTATGTCTAGAGGCAACCAGGCACTGCTCAACACCTGCCCAATATCATCCCAACAGTGAAGCATGGTGGTGGCAGTATCATGCTGTGAGGTTGATTTTCAGCAGCAGGGATTGGGAGAATAGTCAGAGTTGATGGAAAGCTGACTAGAACAAAATACAGGAATATCCTCAATGAAAACCTGTTCCATAGTACTCAGGACTTCAGACTAGGCCGAAGGCTCACTTTCCAACATGACAACAATCCTAAGCACACAGCTAAAACAACATAGAAGTGGCTTAGGGACAACTCTGAGAATGTCCTAGGGTGGCCTAGCCTGAGCCCTGACTTGAACCCTATTGAACATCTCTGGAGGGACCTGAAAATGGCTGTCCAACAGTCGCCATCCAACCTGAATGAGCTTGAGAGGATTTGCAAGGAAGAATGTCAGAAAATCCCCCAATCCAAGTGTGCAAAGCTTGTCGCTTCATACCCAGAAAGACTCGAGACTGTAATTGCTGCCAAAGGTGCTTCAACTGAATGAAGGGTCTGAATACCTATGTCAATGTGATATTTCAGGGTTTTTTTAAATAAATATACAGATATTTCTAAAATTCTGTTTTCACTGTCATTATGGGGTAATGAGTGTAGAATAGTGAGGAAAAAAAATAATTTCAACATCTATATCAGGCCTGGATGGTGCGGAATGGAAGGATTTATATTCCTTGCAGACAGCTGATCATTTGCATCCTTTTAGAGGGTTGTTGAACCTCTTGGAGGTTTATCTGTGTCCTCAGGGTCACCCAAGTACTGCTAATAGTTCCTGTAATCTGCAGTTTCTCTGGAAACCCATTTATACTTCCACACCATTCAAAGAGTGTTCATCCCAAATTGCATAAAAGAGATTCTCAGTCATCCAGGTCATGGTTGCCCAAAGGTGCTTTTTCCGGAGGCAACTGGACTTTCTTGTTTTTCTTTAAAGACAGAAGTATGAATGGATTTCCAGAGGGACTGCACACTACAGGAACCATTATCATTACTCAGCTGACCCTGAGGACACAGATTAAACCTCCAAGGGTTTCAACAACCCTCTAAAAGGATGTAAATGACCAGGTGTCTGCAAGGAATATAAATCCTTCCATTTCTCTCCATCCAGTCAGAGCTGAAGAAGCTTCTTGGAGGAGAAGCAAAACGTCTTCAAAGAAAATCAAGAAAGTCCAGTTACCTCCTAAAAAAGCACCTTTGGGACAACCATGACCTGGATGACTTTCCACAACTGTAGAATCAGGCTTTAGCATAACAAAATTGACAAAAGTGAAGCGGGTCTGAATACTTTCTGAATGCACAGTATATCTAACCACTTTTAGTCCCAGGAAAGTAACCAAATGCCTATATTATTAGAACCAGGAACTTGTACAGATTACAAGAATATTAAAAACAATTCTCAAAATGAAATTTATTCAGTATTATTTCATTTTAATACTCCATTGAAGTTAACAAATGCATAAATAAAAGTATTGTTTTAATACAGTGTTTCTTAAACTTTTTGCTCTTAGAACCCCTTTCACCTTTTAAAAATTACAGAGGGCCCCAATAAAACTTTTGTTTGTATGGGTTATATATATCAAAATTTATTGTATCAAAAATAAAAATGATGGCACTTGTAATAGATGTATTTATTGTATTAACATAAATAAAATATTTTTCACAAAACCATTCCTCTTTTAACAAATAAAAATTATAATGAGAAAAATGATATTATTTGAAAGTTTGCATGTATATCAAATATTTGGTAAATAATTTTGATTTTGCAACTCCCTGAGGGGTGACTATACTTTAAGAAATGCTGCTTTAATATGTTAAAGTCTTGATACAAAATTCATTTTCACTTTATTTCCAGTATGTAAACTTAAAGGTATTTTCATATTTCTTTTAATACCTTCCAGTGCCTTTTTTGAAATCTTATTACAATCCACAAATAGACTCAAAACCAAAATAAAAAGATAACAGAGTAGCAGAGTTGAAAGAGATTTTGGAGATCTTCTAGTCCAACTCCCTGCTCTAGCAGAAAGCACTATACCATTTCAAATAAATGGTTGTCCAATCTCTTCTTAAAAACCTCCGGTGTTGGAGCACCTACAACTTCTGGAGACAAGTTATTCCAGTGATTTAATTTTTCTGTCAGGAAATTTTTTCTTAGTTCTAAGTTGGTTCTCTCCTCGATTAGTTTCTATCCATTGCTTCTTGTCCTGAAAAGCAAATGGTATCTGAAATACCCACAACCCAAAAGATTAACAAAATAATTATATCAAATATTGCTTTTTTCTTTGATGGAACATTTAGACATGTTCAATTATTTCCATATTTTCCTGCTAAAATTATTAAATATATGAAAGTATTTTTCTTGAATACTTTCCTTTCATTTTAATAGATGAATATATGTTGAATAGTTCTGTTTTTTTTGCAGGTATTGATTTCTCAGTCAAAGCAGTACAGTATTGTTTGATATTCAGTGTAGTCATCGATATATTTCTTTTCTATGAAACTTCATGGGCAGCCACACTTATTATAATTTTAGCAGCTAATTCGTTCCTTCAGAATCTTCTGATGATGCTCAAACAGTTGCAAGAATTAATATATAAGAGCAAATCTTTAGTGAAGGAGGAAAGGATTAAGCCCTATTGATCCAACAATCATCCAAAAAAGTTTGTAATTCCCAGTAGGGTTTAAATTTGTACTAGACTATAATCTGATGCTTACATGATTGAGATTGAACCTTGTGATCTCAGTGGAACTTCCTTTGGAGTAGATTAATAATAAATTACTCTATTAGTATTTTACATATGATTCTAAGATTAATAATTTATTATGCTTTTTAACATAGTGTAACATAGTGCATGCTTATTAATACTGTTGAATAAGTTTTTTAATTATGTAATTATAAGCAAAAATGTAAATGGATTCGTTTATTTAATTCAATTTATATGGCTGCTCCTCTCTCATAAAATGAAGTTGGGAGACCAACACAATAAACATCAATACGAAAAATAAAATGCAATAAATAAAACACTTTAGATACGAAATGTGTTTTAGATACTAAAAAGAAAAATGGTCACCAAGAATAAAACAACAAATTCATTCAATTCATGGCTCGACCTCATATCTGGGAAAAAAGGCAAGTCGGAGGGCTTTATGGAAGTCTATCTAGTCTTGGAAGGAATAGTGTTCTAGAGGGCAGGTACTATAACTGTAGATCTCCTTCATGGTATCTTGAAAGGTAATATCCTTTAATCAATAAGACTGGAGCATGCCCTTTCTGCCAGATCTGGTGGGGCAGGTATAGACCAGAGGTGGGTTTTAGCAGATTCTGACCAGTTCGGGAGAACCGGTAGCGGAAATTTTGAGTAGTTCGGAGAACCGGTAGTAAAAATTCTGACTGGCCCCGCCCCCATCCCAAGTCCCAGCTGATCCGGGGGAAATGGGGATTTTGCAGTAACCTTCCCCTGGAGTGGGGTGGGAATGGAGATTTTACAGTATCCTTCCCCTGCCATGCCCACTAAGCCATGCCACACCCAAGCCACACCCACAGAACCAGTAGTAACAATTTTTGAAACCCACCACTGGTATAGACAATTAGATATGATTGTTCAAATGTAAGGGGCATTGTTCCATAATAATGTTGAAAATATAATGGGCATTGCTCCAAAATAATGATGTACTGAGTGATGATTTGAATTCTGGTGTTTCTCTTAAATTTTGTACACATTTGACTGAAATAGGAATGCACTCACTCTTTTGTGCCTGATTTCAAGTAGCAGCTGCACAAGTAGGCATGCTGAGTGGCCTTTTTATATGAATGTCCATATTTGCTCTTCTATTTAACTCATATTTTGAAGACAAACATAATTTCTTAAGATAAAAGAATGTGCCTGTCCTGATTAAATTTGGTTCATAAAACATTAGCTAGTAATATGAGGAAGGATTTACTTCTAGCTACAGTAGATCTGACGGGAGGGAGAAGTGGCTGAAATGCATGTTTGAAGAAATTATTTCAAAGGATCTCATTATGCTGTTTTCCCCACTTCCCCCAAAGATAGTTTGAAAATCAAGGTGTTCCCCTTGCTATCAGAACCCTGGAAAACTTCAGAAATATTGCCAACTTTGATGAAATTGTTTTAACTTAATTATATAACATTTTTGTTACTATTAAGCTAATTTGTCTTTTGTGAGAATCTCTTTATTCCTTGATTACCTTGTGATTTTTCTCTTTTGGTCTGTAAAATCAGCTTAAAATGAAGATGTTTTTTGCTTGACAAGATAGCAGCAAATGCTTCAAGCTACTCAAGGACTACAGATAAGGTTATGATGCCGATGAGATTTTTACATTGTTCACATGCACAGAATAAAAAGTGTAATTGAAACAATGATTAAATAGGTTGTATCTCTCTCCGCAATTTCTTCATCCAGTTCTCTGTGTGAACTTGATTCTGGAACTTATCTGATAGGTTTCTAATATTGCAAACTATTGGTTGTACTCGCCAAAAATCAATTGAATGTAATGGCTAAAATTGAATGAATGTGTGAATGAATACGTAAATATGTCCCTTAGCATTTTTCAGAACATACACTGTGTATATACATACACAGACACATAAGTATAAATGATGGTTGTTTATTTTTACCTTGAATCAAGTTCGTTCAAAATACGCAACTATGAAATTAGATAATATTTATTTTGTTTTCCAACATTCATTTTGCATAGTTTTCCTGCCAATTTTTGTTAATTAAGCTTCTGTAATCTTTGTTTAGCAGAATAAGCAATTCCCCCATTGTGCCCTAGAGCATTGATGATGCCTATTACCTCTTGTCCTCTTCCAGTAGCAGCGCTGCAGTTGCCAGCTCCCAAGTTCCAAGCCATTATGACAAGCTGGCGATCATTGCAGTTTATTGTAGAGACAGCATTGGATAAACTTCTCACAAAAATTACGAACAATATGGAATGTTCAACATTCCCTTTGCACTGGTGCGTGTGGAATTATTTTATATAGCAGTTGTGGCACAGACCAAAACTGACAGCTAAGCCGACTGATAGGTACCTTCAGGATCACCTCTTCCAACCAAAAATAGCCATATGATTCATTCATCTTCCTAAATAAACTGTTGTTAGCTTCCTAGTAATTCATAGTACAAGGGGCTGAAGCTTGGAAATGCTGTTTTTCATTAGGAGTATCCATCATCTTGAACAGCTTCCTCTTGAAGTTCTGACTTGCCTGCATTCTGCTGTCTCCCTTTATATTATGAAAACAGCTCTTCCAGTGCCTAGAGAGTGAGATCATGCTCTCTTTATTTGGATTGCACTTATATTTTACTTTTTAAATTATGTTTTGTTTTATTTTATCATGGCTATTTTTATAAAATTATTATGTACATCTTAATTATGCTATTAAGAAAACGGCAACAAATTGACATTGCTCCCTTCCTTCAGTTGAGAAAGAGTTATTGGCACAAGATCACCCAGCCGACTTTCATGACTTATGCAGATCTACAACTACATTTTTCTGTTCCTAGTCCAACACTAGACCAAATTGGCTCTAATGTTATCAAAACAGAAGAGAATATACACAACTGCAAAATTTAAAGAGAGGGGGAAAGCCTTCAGAATTCAAACTGATGTTCAGGGTATTTTAAACAGACATGTATTGATTTCACACCTGTATATTATTTTTATTTTATTTTATTTTTTATTTTTATTCTTATTTATATGCCACCCTTCTCCGGAGACTCAGGGCGGCTTACAATGCATTAAGCAATAGCCTTCATACTTTTGTATATTTTATACAAAGTCAGCTTATTGTCCCACAAACCGGGTCCTCATTTTACCCACCTTAGAAAGGATGGAAGGCTGAGTCAACCTTGAGCCTGGTGAGATTCGAACTTACAGTAATTGCAGGCAGCTGGATGTTAAATGCTGCCTTGTAGGAGGCATTAGCCTCCTACGCCACTCAGGCTCCATTATATTCCATTATATTAAAAGTTATATATAGAATATTTTTAGCCTTCCAAATATTTTTTAAAACAGTACTGTTTCAAATAACTTAATGATAATTAATATGATGCCCTAGATTTATTGACTTTTATTTTTGTTTGCTTTTTTATGTTAGATGTTTTACACATTTTTATATATGGGATCAAACCAATCAGCATGGTGATTTAATAGGTATCCCTTGCTAAGCATTTTCTTTACATTAGGTGTTGGCAAACATATTTGTCCAGGATGTGCTTCCCAAGTAAAAATAAATAAAAAGTTGTCAGGATGCAATCATAATGCTTGAAGTGCCTTCTGAATGGTAGCCATTCTATTCAGAAGTGAATTATTTGGTATGCCAGGTTAAAGGATGACCAGCCAGAATTTGTAGCCAGATCCTCAACTCTGGAAACAGACCAACTAGCTTTCCTTCAATCTGGAGCTCAATGACCTGAAACAAATAAAAATAAAGTAGTGTGCCATCCTACCACTATCTAACGCGTGGGAAAATGCATAGCTATAATATTTTTTTTATGTGAACAGGATGAAATCTGCATGACAGATGGGAACATTTTAAGTGTAGAAAACAAGCCATGTCATAGAAATTGGTGCTGCATTCTTTATGCTTTATAGGCTTTTTAAAAGCCTATAACATTCTTGTTTTTATCAAGACAGAATTAAATGCAAGAAAACTAGATTGCTATTAACAACTGTTAGGTTGCATATATAATAGAAATCAGTCATTGAACTTGATCAAAATTATTTTCCTGTATTTCCAGATCTGTTCTCATCATAAAATAGTTTCAAATTCTGAAGCTGAAAATCAATTTCCATGCAAGTAACATGTACAAAAAAGTCACAAAACGTAAAGAATGCTAACTGAGAAGGGAAACATTTTGTTTCAATGGAAAGAGTGAAATGTTATGCCTTGTGCATTGATACCCAAATGGGTAAAAACTACTTATTACTGTGTTTACCACTACAGGAAGCACTACATGGGTAAAATTAAACTTGGTATAATCTAGTATACATTTTCTTAGTATATTTAAACAGTATTATGCAAAAGCCTTGATTCGGGGAAGGTGGTGGTCAGTCTCCATGTAGCCATCTGAGGATCATGGTGCAATCTATGTCTTATTCCTTTTCTGCACCTCACATGACACTGATTACAATTAAAGGGACTAGCTTCATATGTATGTGATGTAGATGAGGTTGCCAATAATATATAACAGTTATTTTAATATTATAGCAGGTATGAGCCCTTTGATGTTATACTCCTTCTGATAAACTGAACTTTTTTCTTTCATGTGAAAAAAGATTCTCCTACCTACCATTTCTAAAAAAATATAGAATTTTTGTAGATAATATAAAGAAATTATATACAAATTATATATTAAAATGCATGTTTTCATTATAATAATCAGCGGAGGCCTGTGTAATAATTTCTTATATATATAGCAGGCAATGAAAGAGGTTGCTCTTACTCTTAAAAGAAGCATCGTTTATAAACTAACTAAGCTTTTAATAGAAGTAATTTCATCTGATATTCTCATTTAATAGACAATTTACTGTTTGCTGTAAAATATTAAAGTGTTTCTCCTAAGATTTATGTAAATTAAAATTTGTCTGGTAACAATATTATAGTGATTGTAATTCAATAGATTTGTGACAAAAATCTACCCTAACTACAAAATTATTTTCAAAGGTAATTCTTAGGATGACTTACCTGCTTACCTTAGGACCACCGCAGCCATGCCGCCCATGCCCTGACACCTGTTGCACCACTGTCCAACTTATTTCACGGCTGCTCGCAGCCAGATGCCACATAGCTCGTCAACCAGTGCCGCCACTCATGGCATGACGCCGCGAGGCTTATCAAGCCCATGACACCGCTCGTGGCAGGAGGCTGCATGGCATGTTGTGCCATTGTGTGCAAGAATGGTGATACAGGCACAAAAAGTGTCACGGCATTCTGTCGCAAGTGGAGGCACTGGCATGAGCCATGTGACATCTTGCCGCAAGGAGTGGCACTGGGGCAATGCGCCATGTGGTGTCTGGCCATAATTCAAGCAGCTGCAAGAGGCTACAGAAGAAGTCATACAGTGGCGCAACAGATAGGAGGGCGTGGGAGGCTTGGCTGCGGCAGTCCTAAGGTAAGTTGGTGTGGGGCGCAGGGGGCAGGGGGACACCCCCTCGAGCTTGATTTTTACGTCTGCACCTTGTCCCTCCTTGTACAGATGCTGGGCGGGGCTTAACTAGGGTTTATATTTGGGTAGGGTTTATATTAGGCACAGGCATGAAAATCGGACAAGAGTTTGTTTTTGGGTAGGCCATATTTTCAGGCAAACACAGTACCACTGTAGTGTTATAAATTAAACAAAGCAATGCTAGTTCATATGACATATACAATATTTCTCAATGAGTGCATAAAAATTAATTGGTAGATTTTTTTACTGTAAGCTATTAGCAGAATAAGAAATACCTGTAGAGTACATGCTATTAGGGGGCAATATTAGTAGGCATGAATAGCTCAATGTTCTCCTGACAATCACATTTGTAGCATAACATTTTGACTAAATTGCTGCTGGCAGTTTTATGGTAAAATGCAATAAATATATTTATCATTGGGTTGCATTTCTTTGATAACTTTCATATGAGATTTTTTGGCAGCAGCATATGGCCAGTTTCCTCTGATGTGGCATTTATGCAATATCTTCAGCACTGAAATCGCATGAGAAAAAAATCACCAATTCTTAACACTTATCTGTTACCCCTATTTGCTTCTGTATTTTACAAAAACTATTAGTGATACTGCATTGCCATTCCAAAAAAATCCTTATATATATTATTACCCTTTCTGTATTTAACTAGGCTACAGGTGCCTAAGTTCCATTATATAGAGGGCTGTTCTAGTCTTTCTGTGCCTGTTTCCCTTGGAGATGTATCTGTATGGCTTCCATGCTGCTTGAATTTCAGAAGGTTTAAAAAAACCCTGCCTGTTTTCCCAGGTCTTGAGCTGAGCTTGGAGAGGTGCTCTGTGTTGTATGTGTGGGTGCCTTGGACCAAATTCTCCATTTGTTTTCTTTTTAACTTTATTCTTTTATTTTTAAAATCTCATTTTGTTTTATTAGATTTTGCTCAAAATCCAAAAAATAGTTTTGGAATATTCTAAAAACAAATCTGAAGTGCTACACAGCTCTATTAACCAATTATAGTGTTATAAGCAGCCTAGTAATATATGGTAGTTAGTCCTTCACCAGAGTTAAAAAAATGAAAATAATTGCAACAAAACATATTTATGCACTGAAATATAACAGCCTAGGTAGAGCTTACAAGAGCATAGATAACTTGACTCAACTGTCTCCAGTTATGGTCACTGTTGGCAAAGCAACCCAATATGGATATAAGATACTTCACAGAGAAAAATCTCTTGAGATTTGGTAATGATATTGGATCAATAAACAACTCAGGTTGCATACCAGATCTTTCTGTGATACGTAACTTCTTTCAGAATTGGTTGAACAATATTCATTTTACGTCCCCTCTGATATCAGAAATACTCAGCTCATTATTATCTAATGTGCCACTTAAGCTTTATAATCACCAAATATATAGAGTAGAAATCATCATCAAGGTGACAGATGTGTGGCAATATATGCCCCATTAAAGTATATTATTTCTGTTGTTTCATTTTTGTTCTGGTTTATTAATTATACTTGCATGTCAGATTAGCTGTAATTACTGTGTTCAAGAGCCAAACATGTATATTCCTTTTCTATAAGTGGGTAGCGCCCTTCTGTATAATTCCTGCAACTGTGACTTTTTCTTTAGCATTTCATTTCCTACATAATATAAATAGTTTGGACTAGGGATATCAAACTCTATTTCATTGAGGTTGCATCAGCGTTGTGTTTGACTTCATGGAGCTGGGGGGGGCGTGGCCAGGAGGGCCGTGGCCAGCTTGACGTCATTTGTGTCAGAGGTTGGTGGCCTGAGCACTCTGCCAGTGAAAACGGGCTCATGAGCTCCGTTTTCAGCTGCAATGGCCTCTTGCAACCCCCTGCCAGCCCTTACAACCCTCTGCATGTGCCCCCACCGGCTACATTTTTGGCTGCTACAGCCTCCTTCTTCCCTCTACCAGCAAAAACGGAGCTTGGGGGGAGGTGCGTGGCTTCCCTGAGCTCTGTTTTTGCTGGCAGAGGCACTGTGGGCTGGTCCTTCGCTGTTTCCAGGGCAGCCCCGCAGGCCAGATCTAAACCCCCTGTGGGCTGGATCCGGGCCCCGGGCCTTGAGTTTGACACCCCTGGTTTACACCATTTTCTTTTGTCTTGCTTGGCACTGATTATTTTTTCCCAAATGCTAATTCTTTAAGAATTAAGTGTGCAAATGTAATTGAAGGGGACCATTAGAGGACTTTTTTTTTCTATCAGACCTAACGTGGAAATTTTTCTCCCTTGTTGGGAGAGGCACAGGATTCAGCTGTGTTGTATTTAGTATATGTGTCACATTGCAGAGAGCTTAGATTTCATATCATGCCTTCCTTTTTCTCAGGTTTCTCCCATTCCGCCTTTACATTTGGAATAGAGAGTCATATTAGCCAATCCAACATCAATGGAACACTAGTGCCACCTGCTGCCCTTATCTCTATACTTCAGAAAGGCCTACAGTATGTGGAAGCAGAGATAAGCATCAATGAGGCAAGTATCACCTCTTCCTTAGCTAGAAAATGCTTAATGATTAGAACTTGATCAACCTAAGGCAGTTTGCTTGAGTTGATGCCAATTTTGAAGGATAGAAGAACAAAAACCAGACCTGACTTATTTGTTAATGTTGGTTTTAATTAAAATGGATGTGCCTGTTTTCTTTAATTGATGAAAGCTCTAGGGTCTCTTCGTTCATTCTGCTAAGCCTGATATCTTAGCCAATAGAACCAACTGGCTCTTCTTTTTAATTTTACTTTTTAGTTTCTACTTTTACTTTCCTCTACTTTTTTCCATGTTTAGTTTTTTTATCCTCCCTTATTTCTTAATCTACTTAATCAACCAATTTCATTGTGTACATGATGTCCAATGACAATAAAGGGTATACTATACTTGTCTGATTAATAGTCCTCATTGGTCCCTTTCATTTTCTTCCTAAAATAATCAAACAGAACAAAATCTGTTCTTTTTGTTACTCATCTGTCTCTGTCTGGTCTAGTATTGGAATAAGTATGTTTCTTTATACCATACTGACATATGAAGTAGCAATAATATATACATTGCTAAGATTTCTTAAACACAATTGTTTAAAAAAAACAGTTCATACTACCATCCTGGAAAAAAACTTGCTAGCAAGCCTGTAAGTCCTGAAAAGCAAGTGGTCAGAGCATGGCGGTTTGTTTAATTTTAAATAATTTTTGAAGGCTGCTATTTAATCTTATTACTACTTAATTGGTGTTAAAAGTTTCTATAATTAAAAAAAGTTTTAAAATACTTAGACTTTCCTCACTCTACTAACTCTCCCTTATAAGAGTTATTTTGAACATCTACTGAATGAAATCTTGATCCTTTCAAGCAGAACTTTGCAGAATTAATGTCTTCTAAAGTAGGATTTTTCAAACTGGTTTCTGCAGGACTTGTATGGATTCCATCAGACAAATAAGAAAAAGATCTCTCTATCTAAGGTTGTTTTTCTTCCTTAATACCGTGCACAGAAGTTCTCTCCCACAAGTGACTGAGGTATAGTGAGCAGGGTAGGATTTGTCCCTGGTCATTTAGAAGCTCTGCCCCTCTTGATAAGAGGTTCTGAGCATTTTTTGAATATACAGGTTGCCTTGGGGGGAAAAATAGAAAACATCTGCTGAAAAATACACAACACTCCTTTTCTTCTCATTCCATTCTCCCTAAAATGAATCAGAGCTGTGCATTTTAAGTACTAAAATCAATGCAATCTATATTGAATTTTTATCAGATTGAATTTCACATTAATTAATTAATTCAAATATTTGAATTCAATTTTAATAGAATTGAACAAGCGTCACCTTGCACATTGAATTCAAATCTGAACTTGGCTAATTTACATGCCATTGCATTTAATGTCAATGTGCAGAAAAACTTTTGCTTCC
Source organism: Ptyas mucosa (assembly GCA_012654045.1). Taxonomy (NCBI): domain Eukaryota; kingdom Metazoa; phylum Chordata; class Lepidosauria; order Squamata; family Colubridae; genus Ptyas; species Ptyas mucosa. The sequence continues at coordinate 20,384,435 of WNWU01013815.1, forward strand.
TTATACTGTTGCCACATTAATTTTTTTTTCAGAATTAACCATAGAGTTGATGGTATTTGGGTGACATATAAATTTAATAAATTATGATTGGTCACACAGTCAGACAGATGTTTAGAATGGATTTGGCATTTTTATTCACCTATCAACTGGGCACAGAACTGAGATGGGCAGCTATTATTATTTGATGGTGTTAAAAGTATCATTGCTGGATTTTACTTGTTTCAAGTAAAGCTGCCTTTTGCAATTGATTGATGTATATTTTATCAATGCTGTTGGTGTTCAAGTGATGCTCTAGATCAGTGATGGCTAACCTTTTTGCCATCGTGTGCCAAAAGTGGGGGGAGTGTGGTGGGGTCACATGCACGCGTGCCCACATCCATAACTCTATGTGCCCCGCCCCCCCGTGCTCCCCCCCTTTTGGTACGTGATGGCACGGTGGGCCCAGTAGGCCCATTTTTCGCTCTCCCCAGGCTCCAGAGCCTTTCGAGGAGCCTGGGGAGGGCAAAAACGGCCTTCCCCACACACACCCCAGAGGCCCTCCGGAGGCTGGAAACAGTGTGTTTCCTGACTTCTGGTGGGCCTAGAAGGCCCGAAAATCAGCTGGCTGGTGCACACATGCATGCCAGAGCTGAGCTCGCATGCCCACCAATATGGCACCATGTGCCACCTGTGGCACCCACGCCATAGGTTCGCCATTACGGCTCTAGATATTTTGGGATTGCACCCAAGGAACCAACCATGGTTGGTAATATTTTGATTTTTTTTTTGCCACAGCCATTCTACTTCTTTTCTGTTCAGTCTTTACAGTTATAGCAATTGAATAAAACTTAATTGAATATTATAAATAGATTTATGCCTCCCTAAACTCACTTCTTTTAGATAATTAAGTTTGTTATGCATACATTCTATATTTAGCATGAAATTTTGTTACTAAATATATATTTAGATTGCAAACAAATATTTCCATATAATAATTTGATTACTCACAATGAACTTCTGATATTGTTTGACTTCAGATGTTAACTGTGCTACACAGAAATCATTATTAAGAAGTGTTTCTTGCTAAGGTTCGTTTATTTGAGACCATAATTTTGTATGGCATTTAGAAGATAATTCATTTTCTGTAGATGTTGTCTGTTTGCCTTGGTTGTACTTGCATTATGTTACATGAATTATTATAAGCAAATTACTGTATTGTCAATAGAAAAATTATTTAAACAGCAGTTTATTTGTACATATTAAAATATCTCAGTGTTTTACGTATGGAATGATGCATATGCTGCTTGCTTCGCTAATCGTAATCAAATGTGATAGGATAATTAAAAATAATGTTGTCAGGTCAAAGTCGGAACTGGGGTAGAACTTCAAATAATTCAAAGTCTTTGTTTGATAAATTCTGATTGTTCTTATTTTTCCAGTCATTGAAAAGGGTGACTTAAGATTGTATTGGTGTTCTTAATTTTATTAATGTTTTTAATTTGTTTATATGACGGTCCATCTCACCTAACGTGACTCTAACTGATACACATTAATCCACTAAAACAATATATACTGTATATAAAAACAATCATACATTCACACATACACACACACACACACACAAATACATACCACAGTTCCGTGTATGTGTGAGCATGCACACATAACTGTGGTTTAGTGTGTTTATTAATATTTTCCCACAACTCCCTTCACCAAAAACCCAGAACTGTCCCAATTAAATCCCACCACAAGCAGACCAAAGCTAGTCCTCAGAGCAATGGCCATAAATCCACAAGGCACTTGAAAGTTTCCCAATCAAAATAAATCCACCTGGCAAAATTAAATCCACAATACAAGAGGGTTCACGAGGCAAGAAAAGTCCAGAGTTCACAAGGCACAATCCAAGTCAAGGCACATTGTCAATCCAAAGCAAGGCAAGAATCGCAACGACTAAAAAACACACAGCTAGGAAATGAATACATTGTTCCCAGCATCGCTTCCATCTGTCTGCTGTGTTAATAAATAGCCAGCTTCTGGTGTAGCCCATCAAGAAGGGCAAGACTTTCTCCTCGCGACTAATCTGGCCAACCTTTTCTGCTCCTGCCTTTTCTCTGTCCTATGTGTTCTTGGAGCAGGTGCAAAAGGCAGCTCCTTTTCCTCATCACTGACTGGCTGCAGTTGCATGCTTCCTCCACCTGAAGCCTCAGGGCTGCCCTGCTGCAGCTGTGCTTGAGCCAAATCCCTCTCAGATGGCTGCTTGGAGCCATTAACCAACTCACTTCCAGACATGCCTGGAATTGGTTCATCTTCTTGGGAACTGACATCTGGAGAAATATCTAGAGAAGTGTCCGGGGGAGTCATCACACTATCCCCCTGGCATGACCTGTCTTCCCAGAGCCCCGCAGTCCAGGTTTCTGCAGATACCAGCAATGCAACCAAAGGACGAGCCAAGGGACATGCACAGTATTGGCATTTTCCCAGAACATGTCCTCAGGGCCATAGCTCTTCCAGTCCACTAAATATTGTAGACATTCCCAGCAAACATGGGAATCCACAATGAGTACCACCTCATATTCCGGCTGTCCCTGCACTAATACCAGCATAAGCAAGGACCAGTGGAATACTGGCTGGATGCACATTCATGTGGGCAGGGTCAGACGATATGCCACTGCGTTGACGACCAATTCCACTGGGAATGGGCCTAGGAAGCAGTGTAAATCTGACCCACCGGAAGCTTGGCATTCAGAACAAGGTCATTGGGTAGTCGTACAAACAGTGTGGTGGGAGTGGCTCCACCTCTCGCTTGCTGAACACATCGGCATAATAGAAAAAGTAGAAGAGAGGTGCATTATACTATGATATATCATAGCTATATGATTCATCCAATGTTGGACTAGAAAAACCTTTGCTGATCCAAAAAGGAATTTTATTATGTTGTTCTTTAACCTTCATGAGAAAAAAAAAAGAAATAATAGAACGAATTTTATGAATCTCCCAAAATCCAAACAGATCAAAAGGTTTCAAATGTAGCCTTACTTTTGTTAAGTATAATTTTATGTGATACTCTGACCAATGTTTTCTGAGGATAAGTCAAAATACCTTTTCTTGTTCTTAAGTATGTGACTGTCAATTTCATTGTCAATATGTGACTTCCATAATTTATTTTCTGATTAATCATTCAATGTTTTTTCATCGTTGCTTAGTACAGGTAGTCCTCAAATTACGATCACAATGGAACCTGAAATTTATGTTGCTAAATGAGAAATTTGTTAAGTGAGTTTTGTCTCATTTTACAACCTTTCTTTGTTTGTTAAGTGAATCAATGCAGTTGTTAAGTTAGTAATACGGTTATACGGTGAATCTTGTTTCCCCATTGACTTTGCTTGTCAGAAGTTTGCAAAAGCAGATCACATGACTCCAGGACACTGCAATCGTCATAAATGTGAATCGGTTGCCAAGCGTCTGAATTTTGATCACGGGATCATGGGAATCACACAATGATCATAAGTGTGAAAAATGGTCATAAGTCACTTTTTCAGTGCTGTTGTAACTTTGAACAGTCACTAAATAAACTGTTGTAAATTGAGGACTACCTGTAGTCTAGCAAGTTAGTAGTAAAAGTTCTATATATTCAATTGAAGACTATAATTTCAGATTACATGGTAATTGTATTCTGCTTAGCTAGTATTTCATTTATTTAACAGGAAAAACATTTTCTTTTTCTTTTCTTTTTCTTTCCATTCCTAGGATGGTACAGTGTTTGATGGCAGACCTATAGAGTCATTATCTTTGATAGATGCAGTAATGCCTGATGTAGTACAAACTCGGCAGCAGGCTTTCAGGGAGAAATTAGCCCAGCAACAAGCTAGTGCAGCAACAGCTGTAGCCACCACAGCAACAGCAACAGCAGTCACAACTACTACAACAGCCACAACAACAACTATTGCTATCCCACAGCAAAATACACCAAAGACTGGAGAAGCCACTGTGAATGGAGAGGAGAATGGGGCACATGCAATAAGTAAGTTGAACTAGGTTTTCTAATGGGTATGTTTACATTAAATGCAAATTTATGTGGCAAAGTTAGATATAGGTATAGATATCTTTGAACTGTAGACATTGTAAGATTTTTATGCTCAAAGACCGAAAGCCACAGACACATTGCCCTCATTTTAGCCTTACCTATTAGTTGATGTCTTTTCGCTTTTGTCTTTTGTGTTCAGGTTACTACAAGGCAATTACCAAATAAGCATTCTGAAATTCAAAATTGTATTGACATGTTTAAGCACCATAAGTTCTCGTTAGTCCTCATGTGCTGGGAATAGAAAGCAGGCTTAAGCTGCCTTGATGTCAGTCAATAATGGTCTTGTCCTCTTGGGAAAAAATTAACATTTCCAATCAATATTTATGCTTAACCCAATTTTCCTATTAGTTTTGTTACTATTGTTTTATTTTCATTGTTTCTGTTTTCACTATGCCTTGAATTAGTTTACATAGATTTATGTATGTTTTGCAGATAATCACTCAAAACCAATGGAAATCGATGGGGATGTTGAAATTCCTTCTAATAAAGCAACAGTTCTTCGGGGTCATGAATCAGAGGTGTTCATCTGTGCCTGGAATCCTGTCAGTGATCTACTAGCATCAGGGTAAATTATGGATTAAAACAAATGTGAACTTTTTAATATTTTTCATTCTTGCCCAGCAGTATCAATTCTAGCAACAACAGTAAATAGAATTTGGCAGATAATCTTCATTCTTGGAAGGAAGACATGTGCACATAAGAAATGGATTTCCGACTAATATATAATAATATTGTTTCAAAACACTTTTGAGCCAACAGAACCCCAAGCTTTTCTTTGTGAGTAATATGTGTATTCATTCTTTTTAGATCTGGTGATTCCACTGCCAGAATATGGAATCTTAATGAAAACAGCAATGGTAGTTCCACACAACTAGTTTTGAGGCACTGTATAAGAGAAGGAGGGCACGATGTTCCCAGCAATAAAGATGTAACATCACTAGACTGGAATGTAAGTTGACAAATAAAACTCTTGTCTACAGAATACAGCTTGTGTATAAAATATACGTGTGTGTGTATGTGTGTGAACGCAAGTTGGTTGGTGAGTGAATGAATTTATTTATTTATTTATTTAATTTGTATACCGCCCTTCTCCCAGAAGGGACTCAGGGCGGTGGACAGCCAAAATTAAAAATACATAAAGTACAAAAGTTAAGATAATTAAAAAAAAATTAAATCAATCGGCCTCCCAATTTAAAACCCCAAATCTATAATATTAAAATCCCATTTAAAAACCATTTAGGCTAGGCCGGCTTGATGGAATAAATAAGTCTTCAGAGCCTTACAGAAGGTCCGGAGGTCCGGGATCAATTGTATTCCAGGAGGTAGCTCATTCCACAGGGCGGGTGCCCCCACAGAGAAGGCTCTCCCCCTGGGGGCTGCCAGCTGACATTGCTTGACCGATGGCACCCTGAGGAGGCCCTCTCTGTGAGAGCGTATTGGCCGGTGGGAGGTTATCGGTAGTAGCAGGCGGTCTCGTAGATACCCTGGCCCTAAGCCATGGAGCGCTTTAAAAGTGAGAACCAATACCTTAAAGCGCACCCGGAAGACCAACGGGAGCCAATGCAGCTCACGCAGGAGAGGTGTTACATAGGAGCACCATGTCGCTCCCATAATCACCCGCGCGGCCGCATTCTGAACCAGTTGGAGCCTCCGGGTGCTCCTCAAGGGGAGCCCCATGTAGAGAGTGTTGCAATAGTCCAGGCGAGACGTAACGAGGGCATGGGTGACCGTGCATAAGGAGTCCTGATCCAGAAAGGGGCGCAACTGGCGTATCAGGCGAACCTGATAAAAAGTCCCCCTGGCCCCTGCCGTCATATACTCTTCTAAAGACAGCCGTGTGTCCAGGAGGATACCCAAGTTGCGAACCCCCTCTGTGGGGGGTCAATGACTCGCCCCCAATAGCCAGCGATGGCACCAGCTGGCTATATTGGGATGCCGGTATCCACAGCCACTCGGTCTTGGAAGGGTTGAGTCGAAGCCTGTTCCTCCCCATCCAGACCCGCACGGCCTCCAGACACTGGGACATCACTTCGAGGGCATCATTGGAGTGATCAATGAATGAATGAATGAATGAATGAATGAATGAATGAATGAATGAGAGCCAGCTTACTGTAGTGATTAAGGCACCAGACTAGAAATCAGAAGACCATGAGTTCTAGTATGGAAGCTGGCAGAGTGACTTTGGGCCAGTCTCTCAACCCACAACATCATGCTCATGTGACAAGCCAATCAGTCAATTCATGTTGCTAGCAAAGGATCAACACTCAGTTGATCCGAAAAGAAAAAGTAGAACCTGCACTTAGGAAGTTATAGATACAGTATAAATATAAATATTTCTTCCAATTTTTCCTTGCAGGTATAATAGTAATTTAGGTGTAAGCAATTTGATGCCTTCTAGACATTTTGGATAATAGTTCAGCAGCTCCAACTAGTATTATCAGTTATTTTAAATGTAATTTAAAGGAGCTAATAGTCTCCTTACACTCAGAATCGGACTAGTGTGCTCATGGAACAGACTGAAAATGTCACAATATTTTCTGCAGTAACAGTTTATTTTGAGAATATTGTAGATGGGAACTATTTGTTTATATATTCAAAATAAAAAATACATATGTAATATTTAAATAAAATAATATTTCTAATGATCCAGAGAGAATCTATCCTTTAGTTTTGTATTTTTCAAAGTTACAAAGATTGGAATTTGTAGTTTAGAAAAGGAATCAGAAAATACATTTTAAAAAGAGATACTTTTGTTTTGGTCAATGAGTAACAAATGGAAAAATAAAATATATCAAACTATAATAAAACATCCATATGAACGCTATTAAAGTAAATAAAATATTACCTAAGATTATGTACATTACATTCATAAAATTTGTGAAACTTCTATTAATCTATAAAAAGTTTATAACTCCTATTAATCTATAAAAAGAAAAAGTATAGATTCAGTTATTATCGTGTACAGTGGTATCTTGGTACTCACCTGCTTTGAAACTCATCAAATTTGGTACTCAACACATTTTGATGTGAAATTTTTGTCCCAGTGCTCATTATTTTGTTTGGTACACAACTCACAAGCTAGAATTTGTTGGTGTCAGCTGCCTTGTGACTCACAACATTATTCCTTATGGGGAAAAATATGTTTGGTACTCATTGTTTTTGATACTTATTATGCCTCCCTGAACCAATTAAAGATGGGTACTGAGGTATCACTGTATTAAAGCTTACGTTTTACTACCATACCAAAAAAAATAGCATATCTAATAAGTATGAAATATCAGGGCATAGTTTTTATGCTCTTGCAGAAAATTAAGTAGTTATCCTCTTAATATTTATAGGCAGTGTACCAGTATTCAGAGATTTTCAGGGCAATACCATTATTTTGTCAAATAGTATATACCAAATGAATGGGGGGGGGGGTGTTATTTGTAGAAATGATTTTTTTCTCAGATTATTGGTTTTTACTTAGTACATTATCATGTTACCTATAGTTGTATGCATTTTTACCCAGCAACTTTTGTTGAGGAAAGTGAATTCATGAAGCTCTTATTCGGAATATGTTATTGGGAAAAAGAGAGAAGAAAAACCTGAATATGTTGAGATAAATTTATAAAAGTAAATCCTTTCAGATTAGCTAAAATGCCTCATTAAAATAATTATATATTAGCTAAATTATTGTGATAACACTAGCAATAGCATAGCATGTAGACTTATATACCAACCCACAGTGCTTTTCAGCACTCTCTGGGTGGTTTCCAATGTCAGCATACTGCTCTCATTTTACCGACCCTGGAAGGATGGAAGATTGAATCAACCTTGAATCCTATCAGGATTCAGAGCAGAGTTTGCCTGCAATAGTGCAATACTGCGTTCTAACCGTTGTGCCAATAAGGCTATTTATCCTATTCTGAGAACAATATACTACATTGGCAGGCTTGTTTCTAGTTGTCAAACTAGCCATTAATTTTTTATATAAACTGGTATTGATATTTACTCTTTGTCATGAAAATATTTTGATTTTTTTTATACTAGAAAATCAGAACTGAATTATTGAACCATTACTGATTTCGGCCTCATATTTAAAAAATCCTCTCCTTTTTGCATATTTTACAGAGTGATGGAACACTCTTGGCTACTGGATCATATGATGGCTTTGCAAGAATATGGACGGAAGATGGTAAGACTGAAGAAATATTTTTTTCAAATCATTAGAGATTTTTTTGGTTGTTGTTATCCTAAATTTGTTTCAGTGTTCAAATTATTTAAAACATTGGTTTTATTTTTAAATTCGTCACAGGAAATCTTGCAAGCACCTTAGGGCAACATAAGGGGCCCATCTTTGCTCTGAAATGGAACAAAAAGGGAAATTACATTTTAAGTGCTGGCGTGGATAAAGTAAGTGTTGAATTCTATCATTTGCAAGTATCAATTATCTAATTATCTTTTTAATCTTCTGTTTCAATTCTTGAAACAGCTGCTATTTCTGTATTTACCAGATGGTGGTGCCATCTTCATTTCTCTATATGCACAATACTATTATGATCAACTCTTGTCAGTTTATAAATGGCCACATTTGTTATCTATTGAAAATCCCATGTTATCTATTTTGTGTGGATTGTTTTGAGTTTACAACTGATAATGCTGTTTGACATCTGGTTTTTTTCTTCCATTTGCTTCTCTACCTAGACAACAATAATTTGGGATGCTCATACAGGTGAAGCTAAACAACAGTTTCCTTTCCACTCAGGTAATTAAAGTTCAACTGTTATTTATTCTTGCTATATTTAACAAATGGCAAAGAAGTTTCCTCTGTCATAATTATGTGTCACAAGTGACTATTAAACAGATTTAGGCTATTGCATCCTAGATTGCTTGATTATATGTGTCTGATGAGAACAGAAGTGAAATAATTTTTGTTAGACAAATTTGAGAGTAAAAATTTGGATATTACCATATCATAAAGTATTGATACACCAAATCACTGAGAAATATTCATTATTCTCAATTATCTTTTACATAAGAGATAGTATCTTTGTAGTAATTTAGCCCAATCACATACTTATCATTATACCAATGACATAAATTCACATAAATGGTATCAAACAATAACATCATGTAAATTGCATAAATTATTCCATTTTCATCTTATATTATTCGAGCAATATAAATTGCATTGGATATTTGTTGGCACAGAAATTTAAAATGCAAAGTCCGTTTTATGTCATCTTGTATTATTTTAGTATAGAGTCTGGGTCACACGTTTTAGTTCAGACCAGTGGTGGGTTGCTACCGGTTTGCCCCAGATTGGGTGAACCGTTAGCGGTGGCAGCAGGAAGCTCCACCCACCCACCCGGATGCTTCTGCGCATGCATAGAAGCATTGCGCAAGTACGCGCACGAGCGAACCAGAAGCAAACTAAATTGAAATCCACTACTGGTTCAGACTAATAGTGTTCTAAAAGTCTATCCTCTGGTTTTCCAAAAGCTTTGTTCTGGCTTGTATGTAAAAACTACATTATTATCTAATTTATTTTAATAAATGTTTTACGGGTTTCAGAAAGTGTGCTGTGTTTTTAGATTTGTTTGGAGTATTTTTTCTATAGGTAGTCCTTAACTATGACTGTGATGATCATAAATTGGGTCACCCACATGACTGACCCGATTTTACATATTTTTGCAATGGTTGTCAATGAACATCACAGTCACTAAGTGAACACTGCAGTTGTTAAATGTTCACTAGCAGTTGGTTTTGCTGAAAACCAGAAATAAATGTTGGTTTTCAGCAAAACTGTCATAAAACACTTCAATGTACCCTGTTTCCCCTAAAATAAGACATCCCCTGATAATAAGCCCAATTGGGCTTTTGAGTGCATGGCAATAAGGCCAAGCGCTTATTTTAGGGTTCAGAAAAAATGTAAGACAGGGTCTTATTTTTGGGGAAACACAGTATGTTATGTGTATGATAATGTCATTAGAGTGGAAATTAGACCCACTGCATGCTATGGCATCAAAGTCTGGTATATAATGGTTTTATTCTATTGTTAATAGAATAAATGTTGGTCATACTATCAGAATAATAGTATAGTGTTAGGATGCTACATGTAATTAAATTAAATTAAATTAAATTAACAGTTACAAAGGTAATTTGCTTCCTGGCCAAATTTCCTAATGGTCCTTTTCTGTCCTCCTTTCACAGCCCCAGCCCTGGATGTAGATTGGCAGAACAATACTACCTTTGCATCGTGCAGCACTGATATGTGCATACATGTATGCAGACTTGGCTGTGATCGACCAGTCAAAACCTTTCAAGGCCACACGGTAAAATTAAGCAATAATCTTAACACATTGCAATTAAAACAGACTTTATCAATATTTCAGGAATACTATATTCTTAAATCAATAGCTATCTAATTCATTTAGCTGGCAGGCATATATTGAATTTTGAGAATATATATTTATGTGTTCGTGCAAAATAGTAAGCATGTTACTCTTGGATGGGAGCTTCCTCATTCAGAAATTAGCTGGCAAAGTGGTCATGTCTAGTAACAGGAAGCCAAGAAGGAAAGCTCCATTATTACCACAGCTTATTTCGCCTTCTTTCTAGGTAGTATCCATACTTCAAAATTAGATAATACATTAGGGATTTTAGTCTTAAATTTAATCTTGTGTACTCTTGGCAATAAATTCATTGATGTTAATAAGAATGTAGTGAAATCAATTTTTATTTGTTTTTATAGCTTTGCTTTAAAAAAAATAGAAATGCTATTTTTATTAGAACATTAAATAGAATTCATGGTAGTGAACCAGTGGTCTGAATTAGTATGCAACACTTTTCCCCAGAGATGATTTAAAACCCATAAGTATTTTTTTAAACTGTGAAGATATAGGTAGCTACTGTAAAAAAGGTAGCTAATTGTAATATTGGGAGAATGCAAGATAATTTATCAATTAAATAGCAAATCCAGAAAAATTATAATTTTACATTGTAATTTATAGTATAATATAAATTAAATTTATAATTTTGAGTTTTTAAAAATATTTAGGCTCATTATGATTGTAATTATTATATACTACACACAACAGCAGATATAACAGCTTCTGCATTTTTACATGAGGCAACTTCTAATTCCAATTTCTAATTTTCCATGCATCCCTGATGGTGATTTATTTATAAAACAGACAAAATACCCATGAAATGATGTGGTAATAATAATAATGCCTTTTAAGATGTTAATTCATTGACATTTAACCCAGTGGTGAAATCCAATTTTTTTTACTACCGGTTCTGTGGGCGTGGCTTGGTGGGCATGGCGTGGCTTGGTGGGCGTGGCAGGGGAAGGATACTGCAAAATCTCCATTCCCTCCCCACTCCTGGGGGAAGGATATTGCAAAATCTCCATTCCCACCTTACTCTGGGGCCAGCCAGAGGTGGTGTTTGCTGGTTTTTCGAACTGCTCAAAATTTCCACTACCGGTTCTCCAGAACCTTTCAGAACCTGCTGGATTTCACCCCTGGTTTAACCTCACACAAAATTATGAATTCTGGAGTGATTGTAATAAAAAAGGGAACTTGTTTCCCTCTGTAGTGAGAATGCATAAAATCTTGACAGTTTAAAGGAATGTCTTGGACAAAATGATAACAATAGCTAAGCAACAGATTGAATTCTCTCCAAATTTAGGCTTATTATGTTTAACAGAAAGAGTAAAAAGTTGCAAAACAAGAAATGCATTGTTTATCTGCTTATAACAGCAAAATTAATCATTATCTTCCAGTGCAAAATATCTTAATAAACCTTTACTTGAAAAATGGTTCAGTAACATTCAGTCTATTTCCCTGTTTAAGAAACTTCTGAAAAATTTACATGTTTAAAAAATGGAGTATTTGTACTTGATGTGCCAATAAATTCAGCTTAAGCAGCTTGCTTGTTTATAAAAAATACAACACTGTTTACAGAGTATATACACTAATGTTAAAATAAATCCTTTCTTTCAGAATGAGGTCAATGCAATTAAATGGGATCCCTCTGGTATGCTTCTAGCATCCTGCTCAGATGATATGACGTTAAAGGTATGATCTCAGGTCCAAGCATAGTATTTTCAAGAACTTGAATTAAAGTTTATAAAATATTATTTGTAAAGTTTTTGAAGGATTTGCAATGTCTTTAAAATTGTCTGAAAACAGAAATTACTAGTCTTTTTTGCATGGTTTTTGCATAGTGACCTGCATCGTAGATGGACAAAATATTTCTAAATGCAGATTTTATTCATCTTCATTCAATTGATTCTTTATATAGATTTGGAGTATGAAGCAAGACACTTGTGTACATGACCTTCAAGCACATAACAAAGAGATTTATACTATCAAATGGAGTCCAACAGGACCAGGTACCAGCAACCCAAACTGCAACATTATGTTGGCAAGGTAAAAGCAAAACAATGCAATGTCATCTATTCTTATATCAAAGCACTTGAAACACAGCTTCTTTCCCCAGTCCCTTAGCATCCTGTATTCTCAGTTATATTTAACTGTTTACATATTTACAAAGTTATTGATATTCTTCATAGAATATTAGAAGCATAAGCATGTCTTGAAAAAGTTTCCTTGCATTGTCAGCACTGGCAGAGGAGGAACAGGTTGAACTACATTTTTGTGCTGAGCAAAAACCTCTAACAGCCTGTGTAATTCCTAAGCTGCAGTTCCTACTTTGTCCTTTTCCTCCAAGCCTACTTATTTATCTCTATTAAGCTTCATGGCCCACCTACATGCTATTTATGGTTATTTATGACTACTAAGCTAGTATGGGGCTGTGGCTCTGTTACAGTCATTCAAGGAACTTGTTACATTGGGAAATCTCAGTATCAACAGTGGAATGGAGAGATAAGCCCAAGCACATATTTGCTTAGGAAGGCAGAGAATATTGCATAAGATCAATAGATTGTTTTCAGTTTGATAGTAATGTTTTAACCACTTACATGAGCAATATCCTCAGTGAAAAAACCGTTTTTATCTCTTTGCTTCAGTGCTTCATTTGATTCTACTGTTCGGTTGTGGGATGTAGAAAGAGGTATCTGCACCCACACGTTAACAAAACATCAAGAACCTGTCTACAGTGTAGCTTTTAGTCCTGATGGAAAATATTTAGCAAGTGGATCCTTCGACAAATGTGTTCATATATGGAATACTCAGGTATGGTAATTTTATATCATGACACTAATATAAGTTTAAACATGCTCTTTAAATTGTAGTAAATATGTTTGCAACTCGTTTTTACTACATAATATAAATATTTTTGATACATATATTTAAATAAATATGGCAGAAGCCTATCAATCTAATAGACTTAACAAAAGGATATTCCTGTCACTAGTAGTTTTGTGTCTAGGAGCAGGTGTGTATATAGTACATTGTAGAAATATCTTAACTTATGTTGAATAGTAAAATGTATGACCAGGATTCCTATTCTAAAATGATTTTCAGCAATAAAGCTATATAAAATTTGATTAAATCATTAAATTAATAAGTCGTTTCCCTCAGCTTTATCTTTTCATTAATTGAAAGAGGTTATCAACAGTGTTCTTTCAATGGCTTAATTAGAAGTAGATAACCTAGTACTTTACAGGTACTTTAGACTCCAACTGCCATTAGATTCAGACTGTATAATAAATAACAACAGAATGTCCTGTTTATAGTCCAGAAACATGTAGCAAGACTGATTGTTTGAAAATAAATTTAAAGCAAGTTTAATGGAGATACTTAAATGTTCATGTTTAATGCGCATGTTTTTCACCATGGTAAACTTTAGGTTTTGAATTTAGCCCTAAAACTAACCTAATTTAATATTGTTGCATTTTTTATCTGTTAGAAGGTCTGTTCTTATGTTGATTCTCAGTCAAATTCTCAAAGGCAACCTTGAGGCTAATGAGATTAGTTGTATTCCTTCCTAGGAATAGCAGTCTGCACTCAAAATAAATGAACTTAATTAAGCAATTATATCAGTCCAGAAATATTGCTCAAAATACCAATGTATTGTGTTGTAGGAGTGACTCTCTCAATGTTGCTAAAATTTTTGGCAAGCCTCAACATTTTTATACTGGCTGAAACTATTATTTCAGTTATTGTAGTTTGGCTCTCTTGCTATAGGGTCACATTCTTATAAATTAGAGGCAAAATTACATTTTAAGCAGTTTCATTCTTAGTTATTTTTTTAATTCAGTTTTCAGTTTTATGTAGACTCCTTACTTTTTACTCACCCAATACATACTCCCTAGTTAAAGGCCAAGTACTTTGTATAGTAAGTTAATAGTTAACAAATATCCGTGTTATCAAGATAATGATGAAAACCGGCTTGAATGCATTTGGGTCAATATAAAAGGGGGGGAATGACATTGCCATAGATGTAGACTATAGGCCAACCAAATAGAAGAAATATATGATTTTGCTAGTCAGTTAACTAAGGTATGTAGGAAGTACATCACAATAGTAATGGGGAACTTAAATTATCCCGACATCAACTGGGAAACAAACTTTACACCAAGTGGAAGATCAAACAGTTTCCTGACAAACCTAGCAGACAATTTTGTCTCCCAAAAAGTAGCGAAGGGATCTAGGAAGTCAGCTATATTGGATTTTAATTCTCACTAACAGAGGTGAAATGGTAGAAGGTATTGAAGTTATAGGAATCTTGTAGGAGGAGTGATCATGCAATATTGGAATTCAACATTAGTTAGTTAGTTAGTTAGTTAGTTAGTTAGTTTGTTTGTTTGTCAAACATGTACAAGATAACAAGTATAGTTATGAACATAAACATGAACAAAGGAAGTAAATACAGATAAATGGGGACAGTAAGACAGGGTCGGTAGGCACACTGGTGCACTTATGCATGTCCCCTTTACGGACCTCTTAAGAATGGGGTGAGGTCCACGGTAGACAGTTTGAGACTGAAGCTGTGAGAATTTGAGGCTATAACAGCAGAGTCGGGTAGAGAATGCCAGGCATTGACCACTCTGTTGCTGAAGTTGTATTTTCTGCAATCGAGTTTCAAGCACTTTACCTTGAGTTTGTATCAATTGTTTGCCCATGTATTATTGTGGTTGAAGCTGAAGAAGTCATTGCAAGGCAAGATGTTGTAGCAGACAATTTTGTGTACTATGCTTAGACTGGGCCGCAGGCAGTGCAGTTCCAGATTGTCCAAGCCCAAAATTTCAATCCTGGAGGCATAGGGAATTCTATTGTGAGTAGAGGAATGAAATATTATGCAAGCACAAGCAATAGAACAAAGTCAAACTAGAGTCTGATTTCAATAAACTTAGAGAGAACTTGGGAAGGATTCCATGCATGACAATCCTCAAGGGGTGAAATCAACCCAAGAAGCTTGGGGAATTTTGAAAAGTGAGATGATAAAAGTCCAGTCTAGCACAATTCCAGTGAGGAAGAAAAATAACAGCTCTTAAAAGAAACCAGCATGGCTGCAAAAAGAACTCTCTGATAAATTGAAAGACAAAATTGAAAGATAAAAAGTGGAAAGAGGGGCACAAAACTAAGGCAGAATATCAGCAAATATGAAAGCAGGAAAGCTGAGGCTCAAAACAAACTAAGGCTTGCAACAAAAGTAAAAAATGACCAAAAAAAGTTTCTTTCAGTATGTAAAAAATGAGGAAAAAATCAAGGAAACGATTGGCCCATTAATTGGAGAAAACAGTAAGGTGACAAGCAACGGGGAGAAATCTGAACTGCTTAACTTGTTTTTTTGCATCTGTCTTTACACAAAGGAAAAAAAACAGTCCAATCTTCTTCAAAAGATTAATGACATAAACATATAGTTATCCATTTGGAACATGGATATGCAAATACAAATGATCAAGTTATTACTCCATAAGCTATAGGCCCATGATGGCGAACCTATGGCACGGGTGCCACAAGTGGCACGCGGAGCCATATTGGTGGGCACACGAGCTCAGCTCCGGCATGCATACGTGCGCCAGCCAGCTGATTTTCTGACCTTCTGGGCCCACCAGAAGTCAGGAAACACACTGTTTCCAGCTTCTGGAGGGCCTCTGGGGGGGTGGGGAAGGCCATTTTCGCCCTCCCCAGGCTCCTAGAAAGGCTCTGGAGCTTGGGGAGAGCAAAAAATAGGCCTACTGGGCCCACTGTGCCATTGCGTGCCAAAAGTGGGGGGAGCATGGAGGGGCAGGGCACATAGAATTATGGATGTGGGCACGCGTGCATGTGACCCCACTGCACTCCCCCCGCATTTGGCACGCGATGGCAAAAAGGTTAGCCATCACTGCTATAGGCAAAACTAATGCAACTATTATTTATAGAAATGTATGTGTTATGATATCAGTATTGAAATTACAAACAAAATGGTACAGATTTGTTCCCTGAATGAAGGTGTTCTATTTATTCATAGAGTGGGACTCTAGTACATAGCTACAGAGGCACCGGTGGAATATTTGAAGTCTGCTGGAATGCTAGAGGAGACAAAGTTGGAGCCAGTGCTTCAGATGGATCGGTATGGTTTCTTCAGTTTTGGGTTTTGTTTTGTTTTTAGTTATCCATAAACGAGTGCATTTCAACACCGCAGGTATTTCTTCTGGTGATGCACTAGTGATCTCTCTGCTAAAATGCATAATTCAGACAAATTTATTCAGATATGTTGGGAGTAAAATCCAGAGTGCAATAAAATCTAGTTCTGAAGCTGACAAGAAACCACATATCACAGCCTAAATAGAGTAGTTAAATGTGGAACAGGTGCCCCCAACAATTAGAAGATGGCCAAGAGTTCTTTGCCTTGAAAAGACAGGGGGGAAAGACCTGAGGTTTAAATCCTGGAGGTAGGGCTCCTGTCTGTGTAGGCTTTTTGAAAAGTTTGTATTAAACTTTGCTCTCAGGAGTTGCTGGCTGGGTAGGGAGGGGGAAATCGGTTCTTTTGGCCAGATAAGGAAGGAGGAGAGAAAAGGAAGGGAGAGGGCGCATATTTTCTTACTCTTTTCCTCTTGGGTTCCCTCCTGTTCTGCCATGCATTTCCTGCTGAGCAGGCTAGAGCACATATTGGGGGCTTTGAACAATGCAGCATCAGTGCCTGACTTTTGGAAAAAGCATCCCACCCCAAACTGTTTCTTTGCCGGGAGATGAGGCTCCTTCGGAAACTTATTCCAGCAAATTCCCATCGTTGCTAAGCAGTCAAATGTTAGAGGTCTAGTATGCTTGGATTTTAAGAGGAAGGATTTTCAGTGCCAGAGCAGGGAGGCACACTAAAGTAAAGAGTGGGTGCCTCATGGCTCTGGGCAAGGCTTGGAAAGCCCAGTGTAGGCCATGCATTAATCTCTCACTTCTGGTGCTGAAAATTCTCACTGCTAACATCCAAGTGGAAAACATTTTTTTAGGGAAGCTGGCAGGGAAGATTGCAAATGGCAAGCACATGACTGTGGGACGCTTGGCAATCTGTGGTAAGCAGTGTTTTGTGATGAATGGAAGTGTTTTACAGACAATAAAGCACTGTTCCAAGGCCATTTTAATTTTGAACAGTTCTTAAGGTAGCAATCATAAGTTGAGAACTATCTATAATGGCCAAATTCAAATAAAGCTATTTCTTGCTTTCATTGTATGTTTTTTTGCACACTTGAAAAATATGAGTAAGGATTTGATTTTAGACAATCCTTATTCTTCAGCTAGCCTTTCTTTCATCTGAGTCTTTGTAATACTCAGGATTTAAAACTGAGTGGGGGTGAACGTTTTATGAAAATGCAAGTGTGCTCTTGTTCATTATCCTGATAGAATTGTACACAATTGAATTATCAAAAGTTATTAAGAGTTTATTTGGTGCCCAATTTTTCTGTGTTCCAGGTGTGTGTTCTAGACCTGCGAAAATAAATATTTTAGAAGAAACTGCAAATGGACCAGCATTGAATGTGGAGGTAGAAGCACTCTTCAAGCGTACTTTTAACATCTCTGGAATGGCAAAAACTGGGGGAAATAAACAGAAGCAGAACTAAACAAATAATGCATTTCTCCCAGGCAAAAGGAGCTTGCAATGTTTTGTCCACCAACCTTCAACAAGGTTTTAAAACAGAATCACTTAGGGAGGGGGGATTTTTCCACTATGAACTTACAGCCTTTGGAGGCAAGCAAGAAGGTGGCCATCAACAGCTGAACCTGCTGTTTGCTGGGGTCAGATCTCTGAGACCTCATTTTGACAGCTGCTAAAAAGAAGACGAAAAGCTGTGCCAAAAACAATAAAAATTAAAAGGAAAACAAAATCTATGAAGCAAAATGCTTTGATAAACCAAAATGGGAAAAAGTTCTCCTCCATGTGGTATTGCATTGTTTTTCTTTCTAGTTTGGACACTACAATTGCTCTCCCAAAGGACGTTCAAAAACCAGTTTGTATTGATGATACACTCAAATTTGTAATCCCAACACTTTGTATTTTCTAGACTACTGTTATTTGTTCAGTGATTTTTTTCTTATCAGCTGGAATGTTACAGCCTTGACAATAACAGGCATAGGTTCAAACTGAATGTCTTTCTTTTTCTTTCTTTCTTTCTTTCTTTCTTTCTTTCTTTCTTTCTTTCTCTTTCTTTCTTTCTTTTCTTTCTCTCTCTCTCTCTCTCTCTCTCTCTCTCTCTCTCTCTCTCTCTCTCTCTTTCTTTTTTCTTTCTTATTTTCACCAACTTTTTGCTTTGTCCTTTCCATTTGTGCCTAGTTAATGCAAAGGGCAGATGGGCATCATTAGTGACTGCTTCTGTTTTCCATTTCTTCTCTTCAACCCTCCCCCCCATCTTTTCTCTTTTCTTTATCCTCTGATTCTGCTACTTCTTTAATGTTTCCATGCTTCAGATCTTGAAATCTGAAGGGCACTTTCAAAAAATTGTGTATTAAGTGCTTTAGGTGCCGGAAAAGCTTTTTACAGAAGAAAGATTACTTTTTAAAAAAAGAAAGAACCCCATGTATTTTTGGAATAAGAAATAAAGGTCGTAGTATTTTTATGTTAAAACACAATTTTAGAAAGTTAAAATATCTAACATATGTGGATTGGATTATGTTCCATCATTTAAAAAAACAATTCAGATGAATCCCTATTTAAAGATGCAGTATCTTTTTAATCTTCATGAAAGGCAATTTTGCCTATACTTCTTTTTAAAAGATTCTTTAAATTAATCATGCAAATAGTCAAATATTCTGTGGCATAAATTCTTTATCAGATGTTGTAACTTGACAGAATATTAAAACATAATTTCAGAATTATAAATTTCAAAACTTACTTTTAATTAATTTTTTCTTAAAAATCATGACTTTTTAAAAGAAAACTATTACCATTGGTATACCGTGATCTGCTTTCAAATATAGCTTTGACTTATACTTGAAGTTATGAAAGAATTAATCTTAACATTTCACTGTATATGAAATACTATTTACAAATTATGAAGAGATGTTTGATAGATAGAACAGATTTCATCATTTTTATTTTTATTTTTCAAATAGTATTTCACCCCAAGATATTAGGCTTGAGTGCATTAAACTCAAAGAAATTCACTTCTAAATAGACATGCATAATATTACTGTTTAAGCCAATAGTTTAAATCTGGCTTCAAATCAACAATAACTGAGTAGTGAGGCATATAAATATAATAAACAAATAAAGTACAGATAGTCCTCGAATTACAATCACAGGCGGGACTAGAATTTCCATTGTGAAGCAAGATGATTGTTAAGTAGGTTGCACCCAATAATATAACATATTTTGCCACAGTTAAGTGAAACATTGCAGTTGTTAAGTGAATCACATGGCCATTAAATCTATCTTTCCCCATTGACTTTGCTTGTCAGAAGACAGCTGAGAAGGTTGCAAATGGTAATCACATGACCCCAGGACACTGCAACCCTACATGCCAGTTGCCGAAGTGGGGATGTTATGATAGTTGTAAGTGCAAGGATTGGTTGTAAGTTACTTTTTTCAGTGTTGTTGTAACTTTGAATGGTTTCTAAATGAATGGTTGTAAGTAGAGGACTACCTGTATTGCAATATTAAAATGATAAAATATTATTCCATAACCAATTCTGGAATAAAATTCTGGACATTCTATTTGAATTTAGATTTAATTGAGATACATGTGAACTAACGGGATACTACATCTTTAATATGGTAAACAGGATTCCTGTATGGGGAATCAAAATGCCTAATATTCCTAGGATTCCACAAAGATTTTTTCTTAATATAAGAGATTGCATTTTTATTTTTTATTTTAAAACAAAACTATGTAATTTTCGTCCCAGGTGATGTGCACTTTTTTTTTTCATTTTTATAGCTTGTTTCCCACCCACCCCCTTTTTTTTTCTTTCCTTCCTTCCTTCTTTCCTTCCTTTCCAAATTATATTTTCAGCCATTCACTGATAGTCTAAATTCTGGCTTCTGAAGTTTTATTGTCTGTGTCAGACTTGAAGCCAGGCTTGGTTCTCATTTCAGCGTTTCATAGATTCTGTTGAAACATCTCCCCTTGCCCATTTTCTCTCTATACACATCCCCTCTTCCAGGCCTACACACACCCAAAAACCACGCTCACTTTCTTTCAACAAATCACCTTGTGTGTTGTAATTCATTTGTTCCAAGAAGAAAATCAAGAGATCATATTCAGTGTCTTGAATAAATTGCTATATTTTGATATTAGAACAATTTTGTGTGAGTTATTCCTTGTATGCTATCAGCATTTTCTTTTTGTCTTCAATTCTTAAGACTTTTATATTACTAAGGTCTTAGGTTGCAAAATTGTATAATTTTGTTTGTGCTAGATATGGAATCATTGCATGTTTTAGTCACTAAAATCCTTTAAGCACAGTATACATTGCATATATACAGTAATACTTCTGACATTTTATGAGGCACTCTCAACCTACTCAGCTTTTCAGAATCAAAGACTAGAAACGTACAGAATAGATTTATTATTTTAAATCTGGATACCCAAATTCTACGTAAGTTGTCAGATCCTATGCTTGTATTGTGTGATCAAAGCAACTAAAAAATAGTTCTGCCATTCTTTTTTTTTTCAAGAGGAAAAATATTACTTTATTACCCTGTTTCCCCGAAAATAGACCTCCCCGGATAATAAGCCCAATAAGGCTTTTGAGCACATGCGCTAAAATAAGCCCTCCCCAAAAATATTTAAATGCATGCGCAGCCAGTCCCCACCATTTCCTCTGCCGTGCAAACAACATGAGGTGAGGTGGTGAGGCCGGAGGAGAGGAAGGGAGGGAGGGCCATGCTCCATGCACCCCACACACCCTTACCTAACAGCAGCTCTCGTAACCCTAGCCACCGCGCCCCTTCTGTCACGCTAATGGCTGCCGCAAAAGCAATTAGCGAAGAACAGGGAGGCAGCAATGGGATATCCTGTCGCAGCGGCGTGTCTGGGCCAACGGCATGGTGCAGTCCTGGGAAGCATGGCTGGAAGGCTTCAGGGATGAACAGCTGACAAGTGGCTGTGTCAGCACAGCCATGAGGTGACCATGCTCGTTGCCTCCTGCACCTCAAAAATACTAAGCTCCCCGAAAATAAGGCCAAATGCTTATTTTGGGGGTCAAAAGAAAATAAGACCCTGTCTTGTTTTAGGGGAAACATGGTAGAATTACATAGTTAAAATTATGGTTGAATTATTCTAAGTTCCTTAATGGAATTTATAATTTTTAATAGCAGTGTTTATGATAAAAAGAAAGCTACTGTGGCATTTCCTCAGAAATAGCTGCCAATATAAACAGATTATTTTTTTTTAAAGTTTTCAAATGCTATGTAGTTGTAGTCTCCAGATAACAGTTAATAGGATATTTTATGAATATCCCATAAACAAAGTAAACTAAAGAAGTAAAACATTGGTATGTGGCAGGATTATGTTTCTGGGCATTTTTTATTTATTTTTATTAGATCTGGAGTGTTTAGAATTTTTTTAAGCACCTTATTCAGCAAGGAAGTGTGGAAAAAAGAAAGGAAGGAAGGAATGCACATTGAACCAAAAGAAACGTTCTGTGGAGTTGGAGTAGTGGTGTTTTATCCCTCATTAAAATAAAGCAAAGAACAGCCAATTGTAACCAGTGCATTCAAATGAGTAAAGTAAGGGGGGGGGGGAGTTTCCAGACCTGGATATGCTTTGAAAATTATTTGAAAAAATGCTTCAGTCTTTGTGCTATTTCAATATCTCTGTTGTTCATTGAAGCACCCTGACTTTTTATAGGCTGAAAAAAAGATGCATTATTTTTTCAGCCTATAAAAAGTCCGTTAAAAGTGGATTCCTTAAAGATGTGGCATCTCTGTTTCAGGTTTGTGCAGAATCTTGAGAAAAGTCAAGATGCTTTAAATAATTATCCAAGAAATGTGCTTCTATGAAATGCAAAAATGTTATTATTACTTTCAAAGTGTGCATCACTTATATTTTCTGCTCCAAAGTTGAAGGAAGAATCATAAGCAATCAACACTTCAATAGAGGAACCCTAACAACCTATTTTCCATAGCTTAATTTAAATGTTTTGTGCACATTATTTAGTATAAAACAAATTAATGGGTTATACTTGAAATGCAGAGTTTAGTTGTACTAGAAACAGTATCTAGCATGACAAAGAAGAGAGAACTTTCATTAAGTTCAGAGAAATGTAGAATACCAACATCTGTTGTTGTTTTTTTAAGGGAGAAAATTCTACAAATGCACTTTAAAGTCTTGGAGCAAGAATTTTATTATACAAATTTACAAAGTCCCAATAAGAGTTGAAATGTTGAAAATGTTGAAAGAGTTGAAATGTTGAAAACCCAAACTTTGATGTTTTGCCTCATTTTCCATCTCCTAGCATAGATGGAAAAACCACAGTGGAAAAACGTAAGTTTCCTACTATTGACAGGAAAACAGCTGAATGCAGTTACAATGTTATTTGGGATTGGAAATGTGACTTTCAGTCATCAAAGTTAATGTTGTATTATTTTTCTTTCCTTCCTTTGAACCTCTTTAATGCATCAACAAATAAATGAGATTTCAGCAGACTTTCCCAAACTTTCTCCTTCGTTACCCAAAACTGCTGATCAGAAAGTCCTTATTTAAATGTTCTTGTTGTAATTGGACAATGGGTTGCCAAAGAAATACCACTTTTGCCCAATATTGGGTAATTTACCCAGGTATGAGAGAGACTGGGCTTTCAGTTTGTGTGAAAGTCCAGGCTTCTTTTATTTTTGTGAAAATGTGACCTGAAAGTATTCCTTAATTAAAAACAATCACAAACATAGATGTGAAGGTGTTATTTCCGTTGCCATTCTAATAAGTTGAATTCTACACATTTTCTCAATCTTTTTGCAGGCACCCACTGATGACTATTAAATTGGACCCATCTTTTATAGTAGAAATGGGATAAGATTATATCATGTAGCTTTATAATAATTTATAAAGAACACTAACAAAAAGTCAGTGAAACAAACTTTCAATTCTTCATCCCAGAGTGATCCAGATATAATACAGCAGATAGAAATTTGCTTTGGTTTAACAAGCAAATATTACAATATCACTTCAATTGATTTTCTGGGGCAGGAGAAAGGTCTTGAATACACTATCCATATCCACAGCTGATACTTGTTTTGTTCATAATGCAGAAACCCTTGATAAATCTGAAAATCCCAACTCAACCCAACTCTAATGAAATCCTGGATGTTTAACTATACAGATGTGTTTTATATATCTAGGCCTGGAATGTTTTCTTGTGTCTTGTGTATCTGTTATCCACTACTGCTTCCTAATTCTCCAAAAAACAGCCTTGATCAATTATGAAACTAGCTTTCAAATATTTTTGGTACTTGCTTTGCTTAGAAGTTCCAGCTCTTCGACCAGATTTGCCAGTCTGATAGTAACTTTCTTAAGATTTGGACTTTTCCAAGACTGTTCCAAGATTAAACTTTACTGCTTAAATAGTGGTAACTCATAAATAATTTCTAAAATTCTGCTGTTGCTTTGTTTATTTAAAATCACTATAATATTACATGCATGATCAGATTTAACGTAACAAAATTGGAATCAAAAGGTTACAACTTTAACTGTTTCATCAGTCCCAGGTATTATGCTCATGTCAAGTCTAGAAAAGAGTTGATAATTGGTTTTCACTGTATGCACCATCTAGGCACGTTTTGGTTTCTCTGGTTATTTAAATGTTAGGTTTTTCATTTTTCGGTTGGCTGCCAAATAGCTGATGGACCAAACAGTTCCTTCTCAAGTTTTCCTTCACCTAGCCCCAAGCCAGACTCCTACCTCCATTTCTACCAATCATGCCAGATTCTTAAAGACTGCTCAGACAAATGCCAAAAAACCTTCTTGGCAAAGTTTTTCAGAAGTGATTTGCCATTGCCTCCTTCCTAGGGCTGAGGGAAAGTAACTGGCCCAAGGTCACCCAGCTGGCATTGAACCTAAGGCAAGACCAGAATTCATGGTCTGCCAGTTCCTAGGTTGATGTCTTAACCACTACCCCAGACTGGCTGTCTTCTATCTCCATAACTATGTTCTTAATTGATCTCTGCAATGAGATAAAAAACCAGTTGGATACTATCCTGGAGAGACAGAACAAAATAGATTCCTAGTGCTTTGAACATATAGAGGGATATGAATGTTATTGACAAATTTTCAATAAGAGTATAATTAGCAAAATACTTGATACATGAAGGAGAATATAACTAATATATTACATTTATGTCTCATCAGGCAAAATTCTACCTTTTTAATCGTTATATTCTTGGTATATCAGGTCAATTTAACTAAGTCATAAGTGGCATTTTGGGCCTAAATGAGATCTGTAATTGTTATGGCACATTGCTCTGTTTGTATATAACCATCTTAACACTTCAGTGGATATTCAGTATCCTTTTGCTTAATATGAGACACTCCCATCCTTTCTGCAGAAGAGAAGATGAATTGTTTGTTCTATTAAAATATATCATAACAAAGAGTGCAATTTTAAACTACCGTAGCTTATAGGTTTTCTGGGCTTTATAAATCATGCATTATGACAACAGTCACTCAGGGCCATCATAACAATGAAAAGGATTTTATATTATCTATATAGCTGATAATACACCATCAATATATAAGGCTAATTTAGATTGACAGAAGGTATAGACAAATGCTAATTAGACAATTCTTTATAAAAAATAGTGTATTATGTAAGAAATAACAATAAAGGTCAAAAACTAAATTGTTAGTTTACAAACTTCCTAAGCTATAATTTCCTTTAACTTATTTGTTGAACAAAATCTATGGTTTGGTTTCATGTAGCAGACCAAAAGAAATTATGGCTAACAATGATGCATTAATCTTTAAGGCATATGCTAAATCTAGATATTGGCGATTGCTAATTTGGATACCACTAGTTATCTTTCATGCATAATTTGTATCGCTGCATCTTGCATTAGTGGTGCATGCCTTTTTTATGCATGGCTTTTAACAAAAATCATTCCATCACAGTAATATGTATCTAGAACATATGTATCTAGATATGTATCTAGAACATATGTATCTAGAACGTATCTAGAAAGACAGGAATGATTAATACAATACAAAGCAATCCACCCCCACTCCAAAAGTTAACTTTCACAACTGTGTAATTGGTCAGTAGAGAAACAGAATGCAGAACTAAATCTTAACTAGCATGTGTTTTGGATATAACTGCTGTCCAGAAGGTAGTTAGAATAAAGGAGTCAATATCATCAGAGGAGTGATGGAACTACTAGCACAGGAGTGGCAAAGGAGCCTGGCCCCTTTATCACTTGTGGACTTCAACTCCCAGAATTCCTGAGCATGGCTGGCTGGCTGGCTGGCTGGCAGAAATTCTGGGAGTTGAAGTCCACAAGTCATAAAAGGGCCATCGTTCCCTACCTCTCTTCTACACAATCACATCTCTGCTTGTTAAGGAAAGAAAGAAGAAGAGAGAGAAGCAGCTATGACTAAGATTGTAGGATGATTTCAGCTGAGGACAAGCAAACAAACAAGAAAAGGAGGCAATAATAGTAAGCCATGTAATGCTTTGTAAATTACATACTAGGTTACAGTGGAATGTTTTTAGTTTTCAATTTTAAGGTAAATCATTAGAATTATAAAGAGTCCCTAATATCTTTTATTAAGTAAAATTGTCTTGCTGGCGATGCAAGCTGCAGAAGACATAAAAGCACATTAAAGAATTTACTGGTACTTCATTCTGACATGCTCAGAATTTATTAGTTTCATATTTGCCTCAACAACCATTTATTTTTTGTTTTGCTTTTTTAAATAAAAGATTAGAAAATCCCATTTAAAAAACTGATGTGTCACCTTTTTGTAAATATTAAATGGAACATTTCTTCAAGGCCTGGATCATGTATCCATTCATTCCTCAGCACTGATCTAGTAATTGAATAAATAAGCTAACAGTATTTAAGGCAGATCAAATCTTGCCAGTGAATGTGTGAGTGAATCCTGAAGTTTACCAGCCTTGGTAGACAGGAGAATTCTTCATTAATCCCTCACCGGTGCCCAGATTTCCTTCAGACAGTATGCTTAAAGTTTCATCTGTCTGATGGATGGGCACTGTTGATGTTTTCTTTGAGTCATGGAAATTCACCGAGTTTCCGCTTGGCAAAGCGTAGCCATTTCCAGCAGCAGTTGAGGTGGACAGAGAATCCCATGGAATTGGGCTTTTCTGCCACTGCAAGTCCAGATTCCAACCAGTCCAGCCATAAAAAGCCAATGTGAAAAGAAAACCTTGCATGGGGTTCAGGACTCCCTAGGAAGGAAAGAACAGAGAAAGTTATTTGAAGGCCGAACTGCAGATCATTATACTTTTCAGTGAGGATTTAAAACAGTAAAGTAGCCTGGCTTTCTGGGCTATTATTATCTCCTATTTCAGACTAAAGAATCAGGCCTCAAATCACACAGTCATCCTCTGTAAAAAAGCAGACAACAAAATGCAGAAATAAAATATATCTTAAGTAATTCTGGTTTCCTTATGTTCCCGCTATTTATATAGAGTAGATATATATCCTTCAGGCAGGGCCGGATTTTCCTTTAGGCTAACTAGGCTTCAGCCTAGGGCCTCAAGATCAAGAGGGGCCTTTTATTATCTCTCATGTAATTTACAAACTTAAAAATGGGAGGTGAAAGGGCCTCATAAGTGGAATAGCCTAGGGCAGTGATGGCTAACCTTTTTGCCATCGCGTGCCAAAAGCGGGGGAGCATGCGGGGGGTCACTCGCATGCATGCCCATACCCATAATTCAATGCCCCCCACGTCCCGCCCATGCTCCCCCTGCTTTTGGTACACAACGGTAAAAAGGTTGCCGGTGGGCCTGGTAGGACTGTTTTTTGCCCTCCCCAGGCTCCAGAGGTTTTCTTGGAGCCTGGAGAGGGTGAAAACTGCCATACCCACCACCAACCCGAGGCCCTCTGGAGACCAGAAATGGCCCGTTTCCCAACTTCCAGTCAGCTCAGAAGACCTGTTTTTCACCCTCCCCAAGCTCTAGAGGCTTTCTTGGAGCCTGGGGAGGGTGAAAACGGCTTCCCCACCACTCCGGAGGCCCTCTGGAGGCCGGAAACAACCCGTTTCCCAACGTCCGGTGTGCCTAGAAGGCCCAAAATCAGCTGGCTGGCACACGCACGCATGTTAGAGTTGAGTTAGGACAACACTCGCGTGCCCACAGATATGGCTCCGTGTGCCACCTGTGGCACCCGTGCCATAGGTTCGCCATCACGGGCCTAGGGCCTCTTTTCATCTAAATCCAGCCCTGCCTTCAGGGTATCTCCAAGTTTTTAAGTTAAATATTTTGGACAAATTGATCTGGTGTGGAAGTATCTTCTGTTTTAGATCTCACTGATGCCATCATAAGAAGTATCTCTCCAGATTCACTTAATAACTGTGTTATTAACAACTGCAGTGATTCACTTCACAATTGTGGCAAGAAAGATTGTAAAATGGAGCAAAACTCACTTAACAACTGTCTTGGTAAGCAACAGAAATTTTGGGTTTTTTGTTGTAAGTCAAGGACTACCTCTAGTAACAATTTAATTGTTCTCGCTTTAGGATCTTTTTTAACATTAAAAAATAAATTATAACATTTTTGACGTTCAACCCTAATCGTTATTCAATCCTAATCAGCAAAGGTTCATTAAAAGTTACCAAAAATAACAACTTGCATTTTTTAGCCTTAATCAAATAAATCAATTTATATTTCTTTACTTTTAACACACTTACTTAAAATTTTCTCTAAAAATACAACAAAAAATTTCTTCCCATATTTTTTATCTATAAGCAAATCTGTAATGCTTCATCATTTGGATCTAATCCAATACATTAAGAACTATTAGAAACAACCTATTATAAATCTTGAATTTTAAGCTCTTCAAGTAAATAGCTCGTAAGTTGATTTGTTTTTATTTTCTCTTTGTCTCTCTCAGAAACTCCTTCACAAATTTAACACCTACCAGAAACAAATCTATACTTTAGCTTTAATCAGATAAAACTATTTTCCTTTCCTTCTAACACCATAGTTTATCATTTTCTCTGAAAATGGAACAAAAAAGGCTTCTTCTCCTAGCTTATCTGTTTTAAAGCCTTGTCATTCAGCCCTAGTTGGGAAAACTGATTAAGAATTACTAGAAAAAACATTATATATATTTTAACCTTGATCAAATAAGCCAACTTTATATTGAATTTGTTTTTATAAATCTCTGTATTTGTTTCCAAAATGCTGATATCTTTTCATTTTCTCTTTCTTTTCTCTGGCAATCTTTCAGGAGTGTAACACATTTCTTTGTAAGACAAAGATTAAAAAAAAGTTATCCAAGTAATTCTTCTGATTTATTATTTGCATCCATTTTAGTTATTAAGACATCAACCAGTTTCAATGGCAAATCCAGTGTAATGTTTTTTTCAGTATCATTCTTGTAACCTGACATTTTAAAATCCAAATTCAATACAGCTTTATACTCAGTTGTATTCACTTCTATCTCCACTTTTAAATTCATTTTTATGGTAGCAGACATTCTTATTGGAATTTTCTTTGGGCATTGTTCTCACATAATTCTTTAATTCTTCCAAATTAAAACAATTTTCTCTATTCTGTAGTGGGTCTCTTCTCCTTTAATTAATTAACTATAATTTTAGTTCATTTTGGTTGTTTCTGAGGCTCAGCAACCTCCTCATATATTTTAAATAAGTTTTTAAACAACTCACATGAAGGATTCTTATTATTAATTTCAAAATCTTATTTCCAATCCATTCCTTAGTCCATTTATAACTTCCCAAAATCAATATTATAATAACCCACTTGCTATTTATTCCAGAATAACTTTTTAAATTTCTTTTGCTGATGGTTGAAGGAGAATTATCTATGGTATCATGTAACTTGTTATTCTAAAGGTTCTTAATAGCTAACAAGCAATTAGCAAGCAATTGTAGGAAAGATAATGGTAGCAGGAGGCAGAGGAAAAGAAGAACAAACTTTTGGTGTATAGTCGCTACAGTATAAGAGAAAAAAGAGGTAAAACTGGCGAAGAAGTTACAAGGAACTAAGTTTGCTATGATTCAACTGATATAAATACATTAATACAGCTATAGTGATACTTAAAAATGTGTGAATCCTGAAATATGATCTAGTCCCCACACAAGCCCTAAAACTAGATAAAATACATTCTTTTGCCAGACACAAATATGTGGCTTTGGATCATTTTACTCAATAGATGAACATATTTTGACTCATTTGTTTAACTGGGTTCTCTTTATCTAGTTGTGTGGAGAACAGATCATATTTTAGGTCATGTTTATGTATAAATATTGAAAATTCAAAAGGGTTCACAAACTTCTAGGCACCACTGGATACAAGTTGTATATACAAACTATTTAAAATATCTTAGAATGTGTTTTCCCCTTAGTCACCTCAACAAACTTTTAATACATTTATGCATGGCTATGACATCCAAAGCCACAGCTGGGCTTAACACTGTTATACAAACTCAGCTATCACAGATTATTAAATAAATTACAGTTAATCAAATCACATAAAGTGTGAAACCAGTAAATTTGCTTAAAATATCCATATGTACAGGAGGAGACCTTAAATATGCTGGCTGTTTCCCTGTAACCAATGTGCTAGAAAAGGCCATACCATTATAATCCATGTGATCAGTGCTGCAGTTCTGATATTTTTCAAGGAGCTTCCACTGATATCTGGTTGCATTTCCAGGTAGAACAGAAGACCTTCATTTATGATATTTGATGACCAGCTTTTATGGATGTAAAAGTTATGGGTAAAAACAAGACAGAAAGCTTTATAATTATTTGTTATTTTCAAAGCAAAATTAAAACAATTTTCTATCAACATTACTTGTTTTCCTTTCAGGGATAATAAATATTAGTATGAGTACACACATAATTATTTTGTTAGAAATCCCTTCAAAATGACAGAAGCACAGAAAAATTATTAAATAGTATGTTTTTAGTCAGAGCACTATTATAACTCTAGTTATAAAGAATAAATTTTTAACTTCTTAGTATTATATCAGGCTGTGCTATTACATAGCAATAGAAATAGTAACAGCACTTAGACAATATTTCATCTGATGGATTATATTTACTTAGGACTTACTGTTTAGGAAGTGGGGAAAACCTATTATACACTCTATGCAGGGTTAATTTAGCTCACAGTCTGGTCATTAAAAGCTTTCAACTATAATAGCTTTATGTCATTTATCTACTCAAAAGGTGAACCAGAATGATGTAAACAAGAGGAAAAGAGGTAAGTAAGAGGTCTCCATATAACCACAATTATCCCTAATTACCACTGATCTATCTTACGGGAAGTTCAATAGTGAGATCTATCATTCTTTCTGATAGAATATGAAGCACTTTATTCCAACATTGGTGTCATCAGAATACATGGCTTCCTATGTCAGAAAATGCAGCTTTGTTCCAAACCACAAACTCTGAACAACAATGTGGATAAGAAATTCTATAAAAAGAGATGACGACAGGAACATCAATGGGAGTTGATAAAACTCAAGACTGTGGGCACAACTATGTGATAGCAATTCCCCTTTTTTACTTGTTACATTCATAAACACATGTTTAAAAGGGGAGGCGTTTTGATTACACAATTGCCCACCTAATCTTGACATTTTTTGACCCCCCCTTCCCTAAACATCTATAAAACATAATTAATATAAAAACACTGCTAAATATATATAACATAATTTATTATCAATGTGGTGTTTGAGTATTCAGAAGAATATTTTTATTTATTTATATGCAGCCTTTATTATTTTTATAAATAACTCAAGGCAGTGGATTTCTTCAACACACCTCCCACCTCCTATATTTTCCACAATAAAACCCTGTGAGGTGGATTGAGCTGAGAGAGAATGAATGGCCCAAGGTCACCCAACTGGCTTTCATACCTATGGCAGGATTAG
Organism: Ptyas mucosa; assembly: GCA_012654045.1. Taxonomy (NCBI): domain Eukaryota; kingdom Metazoa; phylum Chordata; class Lepidosauria; order Squamata; family Colubridae; genus Ptyas; species Ptyas mucosa. The sequence continues at coordinate 20,415,942 of WNWU01013815.1, forward strand.
AACTCAGTCTCCCATTTTCTAGCCTGGTACCCTAAGCACTAGATCAAATTGGCTCTCAGATTTCTTTATCTATATCTGCATATCCATAGTTATCTGCATACACACATATATTGTATATAGTATATGTATGTATATGCACACATGCACACCATACATAAAAATATAGGACCAAGAACTTTTACTTTGTTTGCCATATTAGTGCTGAGACTGGGTTACTGTATCCCAGTTATGATTTTCAGTGTTACTGACATGTTAACAGCCAGAGGTCAGTACATTCAAAGAACAAGAAAGGCAGGAGTGGATAGCAATGTTCCTCATCTACTGCAAAATCTGCTATAGGTTCTTTAAAGTCAATCACCAAATAATTTTTAAGTTTCAATTGCTTAATAGTAGAACCAAAAAAAGTGTCATCCTGACTATTTTGTATTACTATACTGAAGAGAAGAAAGCTGAGAGATGGAATGATTTGGATACTTATTTGATTTTGGGGTTTGTTTATTTGATTTTTGTCATGGAAAAAATCTACGGTATCTACATGGTTGCTAAAAATCAAAACCAAGCTGATTGCATATTATCAATTTATTTGATGAAATAACTATAAAGCTCTATTCAATCCTTCAAATTTGGAGGATTTTTTTAAAACATAAAGTTGCAGCTTGTATATACATTATAGCTATAAATTGTACAGTATTTACAAAATTAAAATGCTGAGAAACCTGAGATCTGCCCAACATAATAAGTATGTATTTTTATATCATACGTTTGTTTTTCCTGACATTTCAAGTAATTAATTCATATTTACCTATGTTGTTCTAATTTGATTTTTAAACTAATCTTCCATCAGCTTTTCCCCAAAACCTCGTTTTCAGCTCATTACTGTAGAGTTTAACTCCCCTTTCCCTATATCTATTAAGCATATCACCTTTGCTTTTACTGTCTGGCATAATTTGATTCCTTGACTGATTCTTTCTGGATGATGAATTCTGACATTAAGACTGATTCATTCATCACCTTCATTATTATCTAATTTATATCAACTAAATCTAATAGTCCTCATCCTGCAAAGGGGTGTATATGAAATAATGACAAATGAATTATGATTGCATAATGGAAAAAAATACAAAAACCACCTAAACCTGACATTGGGTCATTCAATGATAGGTTACATAAATGCTCCGGAAATTCCTATACTTTCAAATATATTATTGTTTTATGTTCTAGCTCATCCTCTCCTATTATTTTTAAATCCCCCAATGCCAAAATTTGTTGCCAATAACTTTTGGTTGTTATATGTGGGATAAACAGTCTCAAAGCAAATATTTCATAGAGTTCCTTAGTACCCAGAATGATCTTTCCAGTTATATTTGGTAACGTTTTCCCTTATGAAAATTTTATTCCAAGAATATAAACTCAAGTCTGCTTTGGATGATATATAAATAATACATTAATATATAGGAATAGCACATAGACTTATATACAGCTTCATAGTGCTTTACAGACCTCTCTAAGCAGTTTACAGAGTTGCCCCCAACAATCTGGGTCCTCATTTTACTGACCTCGGAAGGATGGAAGGCTGAATCAACCTTAAGGTGGTGAGGATCAAACTCCTGGAAATGAGCAATATTGCATTCTAACCACTGCAATACTGCATTCTAACCACTGTGCCACCACATATGAAAGATAAATACTGTTGTCAAAGGCAACATTCAAAAAAGTTTTGCATTATAACAGGAAGAGACAAAGGAATTTTACATTAAAATTACAGCGGAGCACTCACAGATCAAGAAAATACACACAGTATAGCCAAAAATCCAATTTATGGATTTCCCTGTCTTTGAAAAGTTTCCTTTATTTTTTTTAATCTTACCAAACAATTATGATCAGCATAATTTTGAAAAAGCGATTTTTAATCTCTGTTCCCAGCCGCCTTTCATTCTCTGTGTAGATTCCTTGTCGTCCCTTCAATAAAGATGCAACTAAGAAGCAGAAATGAAGTGTGTTCATTATATCATTCAATAAAGAAGCCGATCCTGCCTAGCTAGAGCAAGCCTGCCACATTTTGAATGCAGAAGGCAATATACCATGGATCTGCCCCGCCCCCACTTTCTAGTAAGTAGAATTGCTTTGTTAATCTTAATTTTTTCCTATTAAAAATCCAATTGCCATTTGGAAACTTACCGGCAGCCACAGTTCTACTGAAAAGAATTGGGTTGGCCATCAAAACAAGCACCAGTGGAACATACGTGGTGACATAATGAGGAATTGCATGCTCCAATCCATTTTCACAACTGTAAAATAGGGAGAAAGGACAGATTATAATTCTGATTTATTTGTTCCCAAGTTGAAAAAGATTCCTGCTTAATCAAGGAAGATTTCTTGTGGTTTGCTTACAATGCAGCTAGGAATACATGTTGAATAGGCATCTTCAGTGTGGCAGCATTGACTGCTAGCTGGACAGAAGGCTATATTTGTGTGAACAAATATATATTATATAACTGTTAGTGATAGTACAATAACTGACTGTTTTTCTTTCTTTCTTTTTTTGAATTTTTTTTTATTTTTAAACAAAACATAACATAACCATCATCCATTACAATTACAGAAAGTGTGTCGATCGGTTACAATTCTTTTGTGCTTGATTCCATATCCAAAATTTATAAGTTATTTATCAATTTATTATATGTCATTGTATTATTATTCTCATTTAACATTTATTTAACAATGGCATTTTCCCCCTAAAAAACCATATCATATATTTTATTATTACATTTATTTCATATTTCATATTTCATTTCCATGTTTTCTTATCTAGCCATTGATAAAATAGATCCTATACCCTATAACCGTGATGGCGAACCTATGGCACGTGTGCCACAGGTGGCACGCGGAGCCATATTAGTGGGCATGCCAGCTCACCTCTGGGGTGCATGTGCCCGCCGGCCAGCTGATTTTCGGGCCTTCTGGGCCCACCAGAAGTAGGGAAACAGGCTGTTTCCTGCCTCTGGAGGGACTGGGGTGGGTGGGGAAGGCCCATTTTTCTTTCATACCTGGCTCCAGAACCTGTCTATTTATCTGGGAAAAGCAAAAACAGCCTTTCACACTCCCTTGGAGGCCCTACGGAGGCTGAAAGGGCCCATTTCCTGACTTCTGGTGGGACAGGAAGTGACTTTTTTGCTGTCCCGGCCTCCAAAGACTCCTAGAGAGGCTCCTAGAGATTCCTAGAGAGGCTCCTAGGGACTCCTAGAGAGGTTCTGGAGGCTGGGGACAGCAAAAATGTCACTTCCTGTCCCACTTTCAGCCTCCTTAGGGCCTCCAAGGGAGTGGGAAAGGCTGTTTTCGCCCTTCCCAGATAAATAGACAGGATCTGGAGCCAGGTAAGAAAGAAAAACGGGCCTACGAGGCCATCATGTGCCAGGAGGGGGGAGGGGGGTTGCACGCACATGCGTGTGGGCACATGCGCGCACAACCCTCCCCCGCCCCCCCTCTCCTGGCACGCGATGGCAAAAAGGTTAGCCATCACTGCCCTATAATATTGCTTGTCTTCCTGCTCTCTAATTTCAAATGTCAATTTACTCATTTCAGCACATTCCATAATTTTCTTAATAACTTCATCTTCCATAGATATTTTCTCCTTTTTCCAATTTTTAGCAACTATTTTTCAAACAAAGAATGATTATATGGAGAAATCTTATGAAGGTGGAAGCTTTCAGGAGGCCACTTAATTGATTCAATTTATAGAAAAATAAGGAAAGGGATTGAAATGCATTTGAAAAATGGCCTACTGCAAGAAATCAATACTAACCTGATCGACACCAAAAAGGCTGGGTATGAACCTATTCTAATGCTCTATGTGGAAAAATTAGAAATGATTCCATAACCTGTATTTGGAGAAGTAAAGGCATTTAAGTCATTCAGATAAAATACCTTTAAATGTGATTGGGGCAGAGAGCTAGTAAAATATAAAAACAGAAGTTGAAGGTTGCAACAATGTTGCATGCATTGTGCTAAAGAGGTGAGCAAGACAACATCCCAAACTTGTGAAAATCACTCATTCTCTCTTATATCCTTTCCTCTATTTCACCTCCCTCTTTTCTCTCATGTCTTCCTTGCTCATTGCACAGCAATTAGACTTAGAGTCAGTTGCAATTCCATAATGATATGTTTCTTAATGGTTTAATTGGTTATACAAATACAGCAGCTTGTTGGTTACATAGCCCATTTGAGAATTTGAGAACACTGAGAACAAAAAAAGAAAACCTCAGCAAACAAAAAGGATGTTACTTCTTTCATATACAAATTTCACATCTCACTGCTTTAACAATTCCCCATCTCCCACAGGCCTCCTAATACTAGAGTTCCTTTGTGAGATTAAAATTTTCTGGAAAAATGGATGTTTGCAGTTAAAACAACAGCTAGTAGTGGGAGGAAGATCCAAACATTTGCATCCATTTAGGTTCCCCTAAAATGACTCCTGTCACTATCCATCTTAGCACTGTATTGTGACAAGAGCTTGCCCTGAAGGATTTTCCTTATAACAGTCATTAAACCCTAAGACTTACCCAAGTAAATATTAAGTCAGGTCTTTTAATTATTTTTGATGTGTATACTTTCTAAATTTTTCTCTAGCATGTAAATTCCCATGCAGTCTATAGACACTGGCAAGTTCCTAACTTTGGACAAGTATCTCCTCAAGACTGAACAACATAACAAAGGTTGGGTTCCATTGTATACCATGGTAGTGAAGCTGGCTTTCAAATGATTAAATTCCCCTCTTTTTAATAAATATGGATTCAACCAATATCCTTCAGTGTCCTTTAATTTAAACAAATTATTGAAATGATTTAAAATTCAGGCAAGGTTAGACTTACCTGGAAACTGAAGGATAGTAGAGCATAGCAACTCCTTCCACACATAGCAAAATTGCCAAGCCCCATGTCATCATATGGTATAACACAATAGTGCTAGAAGGATATTGTAAAGAAAAATAAGATGTGAATATCGTTCCTTGTCAAGTTTTAAAATTACATGAGTACTTTCATCTTTCAAGGCAAGTTGAACTGATGGTGAAAAAAGAATACAAAGATAAGCTTTTGAAAAGCAATACAATCCAACAATAGAAAATACTAATATAAAAATACACATTCTGCAGCAAATCTAAACAGAATAAAAGCCAATTGAATGTTGATAGCAAATATTAAGTAGCAAGGGAATATTTTTTTTTCCTTCCGCTCAATTGTGTTCAATTCTCTGATATCATCTGGAGAAATCCTTGCATTTTACAGGTGACTTTGCCTCCTTCCTAGGGCTGAGAGAAAGTCACTGATCTTAGGCTCTGCGCCTAAGAAAAGGACTTGAACTCACAGTTGCCTCGTTTCTAGCTTGATGCCTTAACCAAATTGGCTGTCATATTAATTATTAAGCAAACCATTATCCATATTCATCCATGAAGATAAAGCTATCTAAATGTGCACCTAAATCATGAAAATATGCCATCCTGAAAATATCCCATGTTTAAAATGTAATGTTCATTTGTGATACCTTACTCCTGCTGATCTTCTAACTACCAAGTATGAATCCACAGCATAGCAAAACAGCCACCAAAAGACAGCACTGTACAAAAGTTGAATCCACATCTGAGAAACAAACAGAAAATCTTAGGTACTTAGAACAGGATTATTGACAGATTGTTACTTGCAAGTCTGAAATGTTATGTCCAGCTGTGTTCAGTATACTACACAGAACACCAAAGACAATTGGGTCAAGTAATTTCCACCGACCTATGAATAGCATGTTCTTCCTAAATTCAGATATATGTAATGTTTGTTCAGTGCTTCAAATTCAAATAATTTGGGGGGAAATGTTTTAGATCGTGCCAGAGCATGAATACAGGTCTTTACCATAGCTGTATCTTTTCCCAGAATTATACCACTGATCTCACCAATAGCCATGTGAATATAGGAAAACAGAAAGCTACTTTAAAGAGATGCAGACAGGTGCTTAGAATCTGCGAACTTTAGAATCAAATCCAAAATCCTGCAAATGTACAATCTATTCAACTACAGAATTCTTTCTTTTTTACTCCAAAAAACAGTAAGATATTAAAAAGATATTTAAGCATGGTGAGAAGTCGAACTAAAGGAAACTAAGAGCGGTTCTCATAATCTTGGTTACTCAGGACTGGTGACTGTGCTTCATGACAAAATTATTAAATATATTAAACTTGATTGCACATATTCCTCATGAAAATTGGATGGAAATTAGAATATAAGTTTTCAATCAAACTAAATTCCATTTATCTGAACACAATTCACTAATTTTGATTAGATCATTTATCAGTTCTTAATAGTATTTACAAGTCTAGCATTTTTGCTCATGGGGACTGAATTTTCACTGCATATTAGACTGGTCTGAAACTTTATTTCTATTGGACTTCCACTTCAATTCCTTTAATTGTTTATTTTTACTTAAGTTACTTTTGTCTTATACCTTTTTAGTCACTATTGCCAAAGGTAAACTATACAGCTTACCTGCAGAAAGTTATAATTTAGTCATGCTGCATACAATACTGAAAGTCAAACTTTTTTCTTGAAGAAAAAAAATGAAATTCAACTTTAAAAAACCCATTTATTGAAAGCAAATGCTGCTCTAAAAACATTAACAAAAAATTAAACGAAGAGCAGAAGTTAAGTACATTCAAGATGATGATTACTAAATAAATGGGCATAGGATTTGCTGCTTTAGACTATAACCTGTTTTTATTTATATAAAAATGTATTTTTGCAAGTCACAAAATTATTACTAGCATAAATGAAAAAATAAAATCTGAGAACTAGTATAACAGGGTGTTTACCAAGTTCTATAACCCATGAGCTGTCTATAGATTTGCCTGAAAAGTTTTAAAAGCTCATATTAAGAAACACTACAGAACTTCAGCTCAGAATACTTAGGAGCTGTATTGGGAGAAATTCTATGGCTTCAGGAAATAAAGTAGTTACCGATCAGTTCTGAATGTGGTTGGAGAAGAGTTTTCTATCAAACCAGTCTAACACTACTTTCATGTTTACTATAAAAATTACATAGTTGTTTGAGACAGTCCAGACAAGCCCAACTATGAGTACTAATTCTGTCATTGTAAGGTTACATTTGCGGAATCTTGCAAATCTGAAAGTACCCTTCACATCCCTCACTTTTACTCTTTGGGGGATACTTTCTCCATTCACTCATCTATCAGCCTGTTGTCTAGGCTGTGGCTCTTCTTTTTCTCTCCCAAGGTGATTTCCATATACCACCATGAAGTCTAAAAATAATGATTCTCTATTTCCTGTTCTTCTGGCTATTTTAATTAGCAATACAGTACATCCTTCTGCAACCTTTTTCATGATATGTTGGAGTCTACCACACCCATCAACCCCAGATACTGTAGCAGTGTTTATGGGACTCCAGAACAAGTTCTGGATATTAATTAGGGGAAGACTGCACTAGCATTTTTTAAATCTATCTATAGTTGTGACATATATGGATTTGGCTCTTACATGCCTTTGCACATAAAGCAACACTAAAAAAAATGTGAACAGTTCATGAGATGTCACACACCTATTCCATTCCACTATAAAGCTCACACACTGAATCACTTTACCAATATAAAATATGAAACAAAAGCATGAAAAACACGACTTCCGGAATGCTTTATAATCCTTTTATCACCAACGGTCATAGGTCTGGATATATGTTTGTGCATTAGGAAGCTTAAGCAGAGCAGGCCATATAATGCTCTGTTTGGGATCACATGACCAGCACGAGAGGAAGGCTTGGAATGGAGCTATCACCAACATTCCAAGTCACTGTCCGTGCCCTGGAGGAATGTAAGTTGCAACAGTACTGTGGGTACTAATTTCCAGTTTGGTTTGCATACAGCATTCCATTTTTTTCTTCTTCTCTACAACCAAAGGGCAGATCAGGCCCATTTTTAAGCTTGTTATTTCATTAATCTATTTATTGACTACTATGGTCACCTTGCGGATTGACTACTGCAACGCTCTCTACATGGGGCTGCCCTTGAGGACCACTCGGAGGTTTCAGCTGGTGCAAAATGCAGCCGTGCGGGTTGTGATGGGAGAATCCCGATACTCCCATGTTACACCCCTCCTGCGCGGTCTGCATTGGCTACCGGTTGCCCTCCGGGTGAGATTCAAGGTGCTGGTGATGACCTATAAAGCCCTACATGGCTTAGGTCCAGGATATTTGGTGGACCACTTACAGCCAGCAACGATATCCCATCGTCCGGTTCGCGCCCATAGAGAGGGCCTACTCAGGGTGTCGTCGACTAGAGAGTGGCGGCTGGCGGCCCCCAGGGGTAGAGCCTTCTCGGTGGGTGCACCCACCCTCTGGAATCAACTCCCCTTGGAGCTCCGATTAGCGCCCGACCTTTGCACCTTCCGTCGTGAATTAAAAACTTGGCTTTTTAAATCCCTCGACCTGGACTGATGATGGGGTTTTAAGGGTTAATTTTAAATTTTTTAGATTTTAGTCTTATTTATATTGTGACTTGTGTTTTATTGTTGTGAGCTGCCCTGAGTCCATTGTGAGATAGGGCGGCATATAAACCGAATAAAATAAAAATAAATAAATAAATAAAATATTGTGCCCCCATATTAAATATGATTCTTTCTTTTCCTGTACAAATAGGCAAACAGAATCCCTGTATCTTTGAATAATTTATTTCCAATATTCCCTTGGGTGAGAAAGAATGAGAACACAGCCCAGGTAATCTATCCTGACCTTTTCAAAGGAGAGAAGTATCAGTGTAACCTAGTAGCAATTTCATTTATTTCATTTATACCTACCGCACTTCCTACACAGAATGTAGCAGGCCATATATTAGTTTGATTCGCTAAAGATATATTTGCCACAAAGTCTGGGAACCCTAACCAGATGATAGATCGGAAGATTATACCTATAAGAAAGAGAATAAATCTATATTAATAAGGTACGACTCTGACCACTTTAAAATTCATGTTGTTTTATACTTTCCCAAAGTATTAGAAAGAAAATTTGACTTCATTCAGTTTTCTATGATGAATTGTTTTTCCCTTTTATAACTTGAAGCTATTTTATTCTGAATTATTTTGAATTTCCCATTCAAAATTGCCAATTTTTACAACTAGTATTATATTCCATCTATGTTGCTAGTCATTCTAAAACCATTTTATGTTTGGTGCCTGCTTTCAAGGACCCTTGAAAAAGGAAAACATTTTCTAAAATATATATTCCAAATATTTTTGTTGTTTTTATTTCAGTGCCTTTCTCTGTCCCCTTTCTCACCTCAAATACAAACAGCCAACAACACTGCAAGCAGCAGCTATCAAGAAGAAAGGTAGATGATAGACAAGGATTTGGTTCTGCTGCTCTGCTTTCCAAATTTATTTCCCATGTAACTCGGGATATGGCCTTAAGGACTGGGAAACATTCTTTTTATCTACTTTTTCTCATCCCTCATCTTATGTGAGATTAGGCAGGATTGAGGACACCATCCTTTTGCTTTTGTTTTTATCTTTCAGTAAAAATCTATTTTTATTGCAATGGGAGTGTGTTTTCATTCTCAAGGGTATTTTGGTAACGGCTCTGGCCTGACAGATAAAAGCTGGGTGACTGGCAACTTTGCTTCTGTGTATGTATTGGGGATAGAAAATGTAGAAACTGTACATCTTTGGTATGAATCAGGATTAGAAGTACTACAGTTTTACTCCCTCTCACATACATACATTTCCACCTTCCATTTTCTGGTCCACAGCTGCCTGCCTGGCCAATAACTAAAGGATCAGCAATATAAGAATCTCTTGTCAGTTCTCTAGTCAATCCTAGACATTTTCTGGAAAGAAGGATGAATAATCTGCTTTCTCAGTGACCTTTGTCACAGTAAGACTGCATACTGCAAGAACCACTGACTGGATTAATGGGGATTGGCTTCTATGGCTGCGTTGTGGGAGAAGGATTGGGAAAAATCATATGCTTGCCTGCAGACCCAGCTTTCAAATTTTCACTATGGTCATGTGAATGCCTAGATCTGAAAGGATGGATTTCATTCATGAACTGAGACATGTAAGGGATTAAAAACTGAATGGTTTTAGCCAAATTCTTCAGAAGAACTGTGGCAGGAAAATAAATAGGTCAATAAGAGCTCCCTCTCCCCCCCCCTCTCTCTCTTTCCCTCACTTCCATCCTGCTTTCATGAATATCTTTCATGAGACAAGGGGAAAAGAGTTTTTTAAATGGGACTTTTTTGCAAACTGTATTACAAATACCAGAAAAGCAAAAACTGTATCTAAATAAACATGTTTGGAAAAAAAAATATATGAAGCAATTTCCTTCATATTCTGAGTCACTCTTAACACATTAATCAGTCTTTCATTGGAGATTATGGGTTAAACTGTGAAATAACTAATATTCATTACTATTTTGTCTGCCTAACAGTAATTTATCTTTTAAAAAACAACTTTCTGTTATAGTGCATACCAACTCTAACTGCATGTGGATTAAGAAGCAATTCCCATCACATCCAAATATATTTCTTTCTATCCGCATTTAGAACAAGTTTAATTCTGGTCATTGAAGGCTTTTCTATTTGGCTTCAGATTTATCAAATTATGAGTCTTGAGTATTAAGTCTGTGGAAAGGGGATCAAGAATGCTTACATACTAGTAGACAAACCAATTAGGCAACAGAACAGCTGGCTTTTTATATATTGCTAAAATGAACTGATAGCAACAGGAACTGCAATCCAAGTCACAAATACAAATCACAAACCATACCTTGCTTTGAAATAAGGTATGTTTTACTGCATATCAGAAAGTCCAGGAATAAATTTCAACCTATTTTACCAGACATTGTTGCCCCTTTTTTTGCCTGTTGTTTTTCTTTATGTCAGAGGAGCTAATTTACTGGTACTATTGTCCTAGGATAACATATATTATGAATAACAGAGTTGGAAGGGAACCTTGTAGGTCTTCTAGTCCAACCTCCTGCTTTAACATTCCCTATTAAAATTTCATATTTCAAGTATTGTTCGGTGTACTAGTTCCACTAACCCAAATGCTGGCAGAATAATGCCATTTCTTACAGCTTTCCCAGTGATATAACTGTAGCCAACTTGGCTTGTTCAGTCTATATGGGATGCCATGATAAACCTTTTCAATCCCTTTGGATACATTAAAGTTAATGAGCAGAAAAAAAGAGATTCAGTCTTAAAACATCTGAAATTTCATTTTTCCTGACCTAGGAGCAAGTGCGCTTAAAATCACTGGGCTTGTTAGAAAGCAGCAACCAGGCTGCAATGCTAGAGAAGCTCTATTGGGTTCCAAACTATTGATGTGCGTTATCAAAGTTACTTAATACTTAGTTTCTCCATCACCGTCTACCTTAGTCTTATATTAAAATGTCCTTAGGCGGCTGGAAGGGACACTCTGCTTCTCCCAGCTCCTCCCCATCTCTTTCTCTCTCTCTGCTCTTTGGAGGGATCCCCCAAACCTCCTCATTTAATTACCAAGTGTATATAGCGGCCCATCTCATCAGAAGGGACCTTCTTCTTACCCAGAGAGCCCAGCATGTCACAGGCGGAGATGAGGAGGAGGATGGTTGTGGAGGAGGAAGCTTTGGAAATCGCCCGCGAGCCCCGGCCCTTCTTCGGGAGGAGCTGCAGGGCGCTCAAGAGAATCCCGGCAGAGGCGCTGCCAAGGCAGACCCCGCAAAAGACCTCCGGTTTGAAAGACACCACAAGCTTCGTGGAAACGTCCCGATTGGGGCAACAGAAAGTTTCCAGCCTCGGAGAGGCCATGGCAAGGTTGTGGGAGCCTAGAGGGTCGGGGTGGGAGGAAGGGCCGCGCGCTTTCGCTCGCTCCTAGGAAGCTCTTGCAGGCTTTCTGTCCTCTTCTTCCTGCAGCTTAGAGTTGGGGTCACGCGATGGCCGGATCATGTGGCGAAGTGGCCACTAAAGCCCCCGGAGCTCCCATTCCCGGCTCCGTTTTTTTTTTTTTACTCCCACCAGACGGAAATCCTAGTAGGGCAGCGAAACGGGGGGAGCAAGAGATCCGAAGCGCGTGTCTTCCCTTCTCTTTGCTCCGAGGCGTTGGCAGGGCTTCAAACAGCGTTGCTTCTTGCAGGACCCGTGGGCCCTCTTGGAGCGGGGGGGGGCGGGGGGGGCTTCAGAGAGAAAGCGAGGCTCTGAAGAGGCGCCATCTGAAAAGAAGCAATCCCTTCAAAAGGATCGACCTCCGTAGTTCGTAAATTGGGGCTAGAGGATTACCGTTTCTCATCAGTGATCCCTGGTTGTTGGTGTCACTCGCTATGGCGTCGATCCTCCTCCCTCCGCTTGGTTTTGTTATAGTTGGGAGATCTGTTTCCTGAAACCCTGATTGCCCCAAAACAGTTTTTCCAAAGTTGGCTGGTAGTTCAGCACTCCTGAAGAACTTAAAAGGTTTGAGACTTGAGATCACGTCATCTGACCCCGGAGCCCACTAGTTACCGCTTTGAGCATCCCTGCATCTTGAATTTCCACTTTGCACTATCATACCGCACCTGAGCTCAGAAATCCATATGAAAACTAGATCATGACAACGATGTAAACTGGCAGCCCACGGGCCAGATCCGTCACACGCAGGCCACGCCCACTCTGGCTCCGCAGAGGCAAAAAACGTCGTGATACATCACAATATGTCATGTGACACAATCGAGTTTGACACCCCTGACGTAGAGCTTTCTGTGTCATTGCAGCTGGCTAGCTATGTCTACCGGGCTTTTGCAGTCTAGGCTAACCTTTTACTAACCCTAACCTTTCACTAGACTAGTATTTTTCAAACTTCGCAAATGTAAGTTCTGTGGCTTCAACTCCCAGAATTCTGTAGTCTGTATGCTGGCAAGGGAACTCTGGGAGTTGGTCCACTCAATTTAAGGTTGCCAAACTTGAAAAACATAGCACTAGACTCAAGTTAGTAGACTGCATAGTTTTGTCCTTTTTAAAGAAGTTTGTCTTCTTTAAAAAAATAGAACTAAAGGCAAGAATTTATCCTAGCATTTGCGTATTTCTTTTTAATCATCTGCTCAGTCTGTTCTCTGTATTCATTTTCATCTTAAGAGAACATTCAATGATATGTACTGAAATTCATTTTAGTTGATAAGACTTATTTCTACGCAAGTAAGTCAGTATCATGATTATCAGTTCAAATCGATCTATTGCAGGATTAAGTCCTCTTTAGCTGACTGCAAATTTTTTCCAGTTAACACCTTTGAATTGAGTCACATTATTTTCCCAGCATTTATTTCTGTGTGTTCTGGGTCTTTCAAGGTCATGTATCCAACCAAGGATTGTTGTTGTCCAACACTGCTCTGTTGTTGTATAATGAGGTCAATCCATTATCATTTCTGTGAGGCTACTCACTTAATTACAATATATATCCTTGACTATTGGTGGATTCATTTTTTCTCTTGTCACATGTTAAGCATTTGTATACTTTTCTACTTCTGTACTGCTTTTGCGTTTAATATCCAAGTTGTGAAACCTTGTGTTAGCATATATATTATACACTAATTAAAGTATACATTCCTGAAGTAGGTTGTGATGTTCTGAAATGCTCTTCAAGCTAGCTTAGTTAAGACATTACTGTCTACGATCATCTTTTTAGTGGCATAGATGTACCGGTAAATTATCAACATTCTTCAATTCATTATTTTCTATTTTTATTGGCAAAGGTTTTGAATAATTTTGACATGATTTCTCTCAAGTTCATTTTCAAGCCATGGATTTGGTCACACTTTCATCTTAAATAAGTAAATGGCTCACAAATTCTATTTTACTGCTTTCACCGAGTGGGATTGTATTTGTTTTGTATATATAAGGCCTCATAGCCACATACATAAATAAATTCCTCATTTCTAAATAAACATATAACTAATTGCAGAATTAATCTGATATCATGATAAACGGGGAGGGACATTTTTAAAAGTTTCTGACAGAGCAGGATTTTATTTTGGTGTATAAAATGCATGCCTTTATGTTAGACTGAGAGGAAGGTCTATTAGGCAGCAAAACCAAATCTTTTGTATAATCACCACCATAATTAACATTAAATTTCTGTAAGATAACGGTCTTTGAAATTGTTCATTCATTTTACACATTTAGAACTGTAGTTTTTTTAAAAAATTGAAAGAGGAAGAGTTTGATTTCTCTGCCACTTTATATCTACATAAGAAAGAAACAGGATACTCTGAAATGAAGACAGCATGATGGCAATATGGTTTGTGATGTAATGCCCCCTTATAAGACTGAAATGAAGTCAAAGGATTTGAAGGGTTAACCTTGCAATTAAAAAATAGTGTTTTAAAGTGAAAGGAGAATATAGCCAGAAGTGCCCCTTTCTTGATTTATATTAACTAGAAGCAACAGCTTTGAGATTAGATTGTTCAAAGGTTTTCTAAAGAACAAAGGTTAATTAATATAAAGTGAAGAATGATTTCTCTAATTGTTTTACAGTGGATTCCAATGACATTGCAAAAACAAGGAAATTGAACATTTTCTGAAAAAAGTTCAACTTTATTCATTTCATTCCTGCTTCTATTTTTGAAGGACTCATTTAGAGCTCTGATACCTGCTTCTGGAAAGTTTTGGTACCTTCAAGAGTAAAAAACAGATGCATGTCTTACTACATGCTTCCTTTAACTATGGATTTGATGGGTTTTTATGGTTCAAATGAATTGTACAGTAACATTAGACTTTCTTTTACCAGAGAGTTAGGGTTTGTCAGATATAATTGACAAGAGTTTAAGAAGACCATCTTTCACAGTGCAACATCCATTGACATCTAGCACAAATAGCAACAGCAAAGGAAAAAATTACACGTTTCATAATATAAATCCCAGCCTTTCATATTTGCTCATTCCTCTGCCCCACGACCACCTCAATGAAAGTCACTCCACCATTTTGTTAATGGTACTTCTGATGGATTTCTCTTCTAACTCCCATGCACATGAGCTCATCACAGAATTGTGCCCTGTGAATTGCCATCTTTAAGAGCGTGGAGATCCTGGACTTTTGTTCTAGGTATCACAGCAATTACAGAAGAGCAATTGTTCTCCTTCAGTCAGATCCAGTCACTTACTGATAGTGGTATCCAGCAATATGTAGCTACAGCAACCCCACCAGAGATTGGTTCTCTGCTGAGAGTCAGCATCCATTCCAATTATTTTTAGCACTTACTGTATGGAGTAGCAGTGGAAGCAGATGACAATGGGACTCCTTGATTTGTATGGAAGCGGCAATTGCAAAGCAATCCTGGTATTATGGTATTGACAGAACTGGAAGAATGAGTTATCAGACAACTAAAAGACATTTGTGATTTTGTATGGTACATGTTGCTTCAGCTGTGCTGAACAATGTCACTATGACAATTGCATGACAAAGACCAAGCCAACAGATGTCATAATGGAGTGGCTGGTGTCTAGTGATGGCCAAGAGTCAGACATTATTCATATGCATGGCATTGAGTGGCTGCAGGCAGGAGTGGATGGGCATCTTTGTACAGTGTTGACATGTATACCACATACCTGGTAGCCCTGCATTTTCTACTTGGAGTCTTGGCACATCCTTTTGATGGATTCCAGATCCTAAAGCACAACACACAATCTGCATTTCTGAATGGCAATAGTTTGCAGTGTACCACCATGGAAGACCCCAAAAAGAGCAGGGCAGAGATGCTGTGTGAATTTGCCCTCATTTGTAAAACAGTAAGTTTCTACCTACTGAGCATTAATTGAACAAAGTGAGAGTTAATGTAACATTTTAATGCCTTTAAGTCAGTCTTGGTAAATCCCTGCAGTTTCTCTGGCAAGATTTTGGAAATGATTTGCCATTGCTTTCTTCCTCGGGTTAAGAGAATGACTGGTCCAAGATTTCCCAGCTGCCTTTGTGGCAAGATAAGACTAGAGCTCACAATCTCACAGTTTCTAGCCTGATACTTTAATCAGTACACCAACTTTGTGCTGTCAGTGTAATAGATAGGTTTTAAGAAAGATACACATTTTATTCCACCTTTATTACTTTTATAAATAACTCAAGGCGGTGAACACTCACAATGTTCCTTCCTCCTCCCATTTTCCCCACAACAACCTTGTATTATGGGTTGGGCTGAGACACAGTGACTGGCCGAAAGTCACCCAGACGGTTTTCATGTCTAAGGTGGGGCTAGAACTCACTGACTCATAGTTTTTAACCACTAGACTAGATCAGGGGTGACAAACTTGAGTTCATTGAGGGCTGCATCAGGATTGTGTTTGACCTTGGGGCCAGGTGGGCGTGGCCAGGGTAGGCATGGCCAGCTCAACGTCACTTGTGTTGGGGGGTGCCTGTGGTGGCCCGAGAGCTCTACCAGTGAAAATGGAGTTGGGAGGCTGCAATGGCCTCCTGCTAGCGAAAATGGAGCTTGAGAGGACCGCATGCAGAGCTCCATTTTAGCTGGCAGAGGGTTGCAGGAGGCCATCGCAGCTTCCAGAGCTCTGTTTTAGCTTGCAGAGGGTTGCAGGAGGCCGTGTTTTCGCTGGCAGAGGCACCACGGGTCAGTCCTTCGCTGTTTGCAGGATGACCCTGTGGGCCAGTTCTAAGCACCCGGCAGGTGAATTCGCCCGCAGTTTGACACTCCTGGGCTAGTTGGTTAAGATATCATGCTGGCTAGTGAATTCTGGTAGCTGAAGTCCATACCTCTTAAAAGTTGCTCAGCTTGGAGACCCCTGCACTAGAGTAAGGATTGTCGCCTTTAGTCCTCGTTAAACCCGGATTTCGACTAGGCTGTCTAGACGGCTGCAGCGCTTTAATTGAGTCGAAGGCGACGCTGCTCTCCGCTGTTCTTTCCCACAGCCGCCACTAGGGGTCCTCTGACAATAAAAAATGTCGCCTCCGAGGCGTCTCGCAGGTAGCTCGGTGGCGCACGCCTCTCTACCCCCCGCAAAGAAAATGTCGGAACTTTTTCGTGCTGTGAGATCCTGGAGGCGGCGGTTCCTGCCTTCCTCTGGGCCGCTGAAACGCCCACCCCGCGGGGGCCTCTTGGAAGGCCGCTGAGCAAACTTCTCGGCGCCCTCCGACACAAAAGCCTCCTTTAGCCAGCCGGAGAAGGCGCCTGTTGTGCGTGTCCTCCTCGGCCAAGCAGCGGGAGGGGGGAAAGGCCCCTGTGAAACCCTGCGGCCAAGGAGCCGGAAGGAGCCGGCGCTGCCTGCTTTTTAAGAAAACCTGGAAGGGGAAGAGGGAGGGGGTTCCCCCCCCCTTTTTTTTCCCGTTGCCGTGGCTCAGCCTTCTCCTTTCCTCGGGACCTTCACGTTTACTGTTTGCAGTTCCTTTCCTCGTATAAAACCCCTCTGGCTCCAACGGGACCGCTTCCAAGAATACCGGGTGCAAATCTGCGCTCCAAGGAGAAGTTTTCTGAAAGGCGGCCACGATCCCCAGTGGAAAGGCATTTATTCCCGTTGTGAGGGCGATGCCGCTCGCGACTTTCCCCTAAATGTTAGGAGAAAACTTTTCCCTGCTGTCCTCCTCGGCTCCTTTGGGAAGGACGATCGTCCAGGTCGAGATCCCCACCCCCCCTTTTTTAAAAAATCCCTTTTCCTGCTGGGAAGAGCCCCCACCTTTCCCATCCGAAACGGAAGCTCGTATCACCTTCTGGAGAAAGTGGAAAATGCCCTCAGTGACTTCCTTGGTTTCTCTTCGGGCTCTGCTCTCCGGCATTTCCCTTGGGGGAAACTGCCGCGGTTTGTTTCCGTGAATATATTAACAGGCGCGCGCAAAGCAACTAAGCCAACAGCCATGAAAGCGCGAATAAATACTTTGTGCTTGGAGGGAGCTGTACGTAATCCAGCCAAGCGAGTCTAATTTCCTGGGGTCGCTCGCTCGCTTGCTCCCCCCCCCCCCCTTTGGCTGATTTGGGCTTCTCTTTCAAAGAAAGAAAGAAAGAAAGAAAAAGCCTGAACTCTGGAAGAGGAGGAGGAGGAGGAGCCAGGGTGTGGAAGGGGTTTACAATCCCCCTCCCTTCCCATCTGGGAGCAGCCTGAAAAACTGCTGGGAGGTATGTGGTTCCTAGGTCAGCGGCGCGTGGGATCGAACTAGGAAGAAACTGGAGGTGGGGTGGGGGCAGTTTCGAGAGACTATGGAGAATATGGACTTCAGAGGCGGACAGGAAAGAAATCCTGACCAAGATCCGAGGCTGAATCCGGCAGTATTTATGGATCAAGGACACCCCCACCAGCTGGCGACAGGAGAGCAGAGAGGAGTTGATCCGTACAAGCTGGTGGAAGTACAATTAAGTGGCGGAGCTCCTTGGGGATTTACGTTAAAAGGAGGCAGAGAACATGGAGAACCTCTGATCATCACTAAGGTAAGGGGCAAGAACTGCACGAACGGCTGTGCAGTTGGTGCGTACCTGGTCGAAGCGGAAGAGGTGCCCTTGGACGGAGCGTCTTTCTTAGGGGCTTTTTGTTGTAGTTGTTGTTGATGTGATCCGCCCGGAGAATAGGATTATGCTACCAATTGACACTGAGTGAACAATTGAGTATACAAAGGGTTCCGTGTGGTGGAAGGGGGAAGGGATGAGAAATGAAATGGTGATGGCTGCGGTGTACCTTAACAGGACAACTTGCGAGGTTCTTGCCACTGGCTGAATGTCTTTTAATTTAGAACTAGCGACCGCCTGTAAGGAAGGGATTGCTAGTGAGCCTTTAAATGTGGGTCTTAAAACTGCTTGGTCACTGCTTCGTATTGGTGATTTGGGGAATTACAAAAAGGGCACGGACAGTGCAATCAAGGACCGGACGTTTTAGTGGCAAACGTTGGCTGTGCCCTTAGTGTTGTATTTAGAGGTGTTTTTATTATAGTTAATATTCACAAGTCCCAGTGATTAAAAGTAATTAATGTATTAAAGCTTTGCTTTAATGTTTTATAAATACTTAGTACATCCCATTCGGGTGACTAAACATAGATAGGCATTGCTAGAGTTAATAACCCCCATAGCCTCATTAATTAATTCAAAATAACATTTCAAGTTAATTCATCAGCCATCACACAGTTGTTGGACTGGATTGCCACTGGGAAGAAAGTTCACCTTTGCACTTGTGTACAATATTTAGTGAAGTAAAAAAAAAGTAATTGAGGTTGCTGGGGGTAAATAATCTACATATCCTATTTGTCTTTTTGAATTTTGTGAATGATTACATAGTGCTTAATTAAAAATGGACATTATTCCTTGTGGAAGCACTGAAGTTTCCTTCTTTTGCAACCCACAAAAGCAGTCTCTTCCTTCCTTCATTTCCTTCTCTGTCATTGTTATTCACCTGTACTAAATAAACATTTCATTGTGGGTTAGACGATAAACCTATATGTCAAACTAAAACTCTTAACTTATGACTTCTTATGATCTTTACTTGAGATAGAAAATAAGGACCCTGCCAGAAAAGGGGGGCAGGGTCCTTATTTAATGGTGAAAACTGAGTACGTAGTTTTATTTTTTCAAACAAGTTCCTCCTTGTACTACTTTCAAAAATCTGTGTGTAAGGTCAGTCAGTATTCCTGACACTGATGCCCTCCATATGAGTTAGACTACAAAGGAGCTGAAAATTATGAAAACTGTAACCTGATACATTGGTGAGGGACTAAGCTGCAGAAGTTCATGTGTGATAAACTATGCATGTTTCAAAAATGATTTACAAAACGTAGTTTGAATCTTATATGAGGACAGTACAGATCTAGTTTTCATTAAAGCCACCCCTCTTTTTTCAGAAATATAAGGGGGCTGCTTTAATGGCAAAGAGATACTATGCTTGTGTGGGTTACACAGCACTACCTCTCAATTGTTTCATAGCATTTATGACCCTACTGTGTAACAGTTTTTGTGTAAAATACATATAGACTGCTAAGCCATCATTAACTCAACCTTGATTAATGAATTAACCCAGGTACCATATTTCCATGTTTATGCACAGCAGAACAATATTAAATTATTTTTAAAAAAATTCCTAATTGTTTCCCACAGGGATGGATAGAAGGTAAAATTTAGCAAAGATTCTCATTCAAAATAGTTGAACAATAACAAGCAAAATAAAAAGAATTTGCCATTGTGTTTACACTGAGCCTCTTATAAATCAAGGATTTGAGGATGGCTTAGATCAGGGGTCCCCAACCTTTCGGAGCCCCACTAAATTCATAATTTTAAATCCCACGGACCACTTATAGGATCTGCCTAATGACCGGCTGGGTCGGCATGGCTAGGTGACCATGTGACTGGGTGGGTATGGCCAACTCGATGGCCAACTCAATGTCACTCACATCGAGGGGTGCCATGCCGGCCTCTACTCACCCGTCCCCTGCCAACCACTCTTTGCCTCCCCGTCTGGGCTCCTTAGGGTCCCAACAGGAAGCAGTTGTTGGAGCTAAGCAGCCACCATGAGAAAGAGTTGGCAAAACAGCTGGCTCAGTTCAAATTGGATCTGACCGAGGGGGCTCAGCAGAAGCACCTCACTGAGGACTAGGAGCATAGGCTTTCCAAGCAGAGGAAAGACCTGCAGGAGTGCAAGGCCAGGTACTGGTGCCTGGAGGCTCAGCGGGATGAGATGGTCAGCCAGTTCCAGGCCATGATGCAGTCCCACTGGAACAAGGCCCTCCATCTCCTTGCCACCAGCAGCACTTCCCTCCAGCCTTCGCCCAAAGCCCCATACCAGGAGGCCAAAGCAGACCCCAAATCGGAATTTCTGCCCCCCTCCGACCCTCACAAAAAGACCCTGAAGGGGGAGACTCTCTGCAGCAACACAAACGTTCATTGCACGTATCTGGCCCATGGAGCCATAGTTTGAGGACCCCTGATTTAGTGCAATATAAAAAAATGCAAATATTTTTTCTGCGGACCACCAAAGTTTTTTCGCGGACCACCAGTTGGTGACCGCTGTCTTAGATCATTTTGGATGTCTCTGAAAAGTAATTATTATAACTTTAAAAGTAATTATATATAACTGTATTATAACTTTAACTTTAAAAAGTAACTATAACAATACTTTTATTACTCTAGGAAATATTGTGTTGCTGAAATAATGAGGTTATGTATAATTGAAAAGAAACAAATGAATAGATTCTATAATATAGCTCAGTTGTTGCTATAAGGTTTTTACAAAACCTTTATAAAAGAAAACAAACCTGAAGGGAAAGTTTATAAAGGAAAAAGCTGTGTATAGCTGTTCTATGTTTGCTCAGATATATCAATGTTCAAATACATTACTATGATATCTGCTCTTGTCTGGGCTCCAACAAGGAGATGGGAGACTTCTCAATCTAGCCTAAAGCCCTAGGATTACCTAGACATTGAAGAAGGCTATGGCAAACCATTTCTAAGGCTAAGAAAAGTATATCAAATAATTCATTAGGAGGTGAGCTCAGTTTAAAGGAGACATTACCTCTTTTAATAGTAGACAGGTATGAAGTCATATGATCCTCCCCTGCCAACCACAAGTGACACCATAGACATTGCCAATTGTTACAACATCTAGTTCAATAATAGTGTGCTGTTCAATCAATCAAAGATACCTATTTGATTTACCTACTGATTTGTTTTCTGGTAGGATATTTTCTGTGGCTGAACACTGATAATCCTTTACTAATAGTAATTTATTGCACAATATACACAGATAATGTCATAAGGTATTTGATTTTATTATTGAAAGTCTTTCTATTCAGCCTTGCTTTGCCAGATTATTAATACAATGGAAATTTTATGGGACGTTTCTACAAGATTTTTCATGGCTTAATGTACTGTAACTGGATATGGCAAGAGGTTATCACTTGGTAAATGCAAGCTGTTTTCACCTTCTGTTATAATTATTATTCTGGAGATGGATACATTTAACAACAATGTGATTTTTCTTATATGAAACATTTCCCCCCAGAATTTAAAAAAGAAAAACCAAGTGTAATGTGATTCTGTCAGTGTATACTTATTCAATATAGAGGTAACAATCATTTGTCTAAATCTGCTTTTCTTTTTTTCAAAAGAAATTTCGAGGAAAATAGCTACATATTCACTGCTTCAGAATTAAGAGATACTTTGAGTAGATCATTCACTGACCTGTATTGTTTTGTTCTTGTAGTGGATAATTAGATTTTATTGCAGATTTGATACCCTGAAGCAAACATTGCATACTTTTTATAAGTAAATTTATGCTAGGGAAATTAAAGTTTGATTATTTTTTCTATGGATTTCAATTCAATCCAAATTGCAATGTTTTGAGGGCAGTTATTTGCATTTTTAAAATGCAATCCCATTTTTTAAAAAAAGAATCAGAACTATCTTTTCTCTTGATTTAACACGGTTTTGCAAAGGTTTATCTATGGAAACATGGTAAATACCAAATACTAAAGGAAGAAAGAGTACAAATAAAGCATACAATCATTAATAAGAATATACTAGCAAAATCTTTTTTAGAAAGTGAAAATATCCCTTTCACACTCACACAGGTATGCATCTGGAGAAAGATATCAGAAAATTGGGCCTTTTTCAGAAATGTGGTAGCATATTTAGATACTATGTTTTAAGTAATGTGGAATAGCTGCTTTTAAAGAGGAAATAAATAATAGTCAGACTAACGAGTTGGAAGGGACCTTGGAGGTATTCTACTGCAACCTCCTGCTCAAGCAGGAAACCCTACACCATTTCAGACAAATGGTTGTCCGAGCTCTTCTTAAAAACCTCTAGTGTTGGAGCACCACAACTTCTGAAGGCAAGTCATTCCACTGATTAATTGTTCTGTCAGGAAATTTCTCCTTAGTTCTAGGTTGATTCTCTCCTTGATTAGTTTCCATCCATTGATTCTTGTTTTGCCTTCAGATGCTTTGGAAAATAGATTGAACCCTTCTTCTTTGTGGCAGCCCCTTAACTATTAGAACACTGTTACCATGTCACATCTAATCCTTCTTTTCATTAAACTAGACATACCCAATTCCAGCAGCTGTTCTTCATACGTTTTAGCTTCCAATCCCCTAATCATCTTTGTTGCTCTTCTTTGCACTCTTTCTAGTCTCAAACACCATTTTTTATATCATAGCAACCAAACTGGATGCAATATTCCAAGTGTGCTCTTACCAAGGCATTATAAAATGGTACTAACATTTCACGTGATCTTGATTCTATCTCTCTGTTAAATGCAGCTTTTTTGTGTTGGCTTTTTTGGCAACTGCAGCACACTGCTGGCTCATAGTTAAGTGATTGTCCACTAGGACTCCCAATATCCCTCTTGCGGTTACTACTATTGAGCCAGGTACCACATATTCTATACCTGTACATTTGGTTTTTCATGTCTAAATGTAGAGCCTTCTTTTCTCACCATTGGATTTCATTTTGTTAGATAGGGTCCAGTGTTCATGTGCGTCAAGATCCTTCTGTATCTTGAACCTATCTTCTGGAGTGTTGACTATTCCTGCTAGCTTGATATCATCTGCAACTTTGATGACTTCCCCATCTATCCCTTAATCTAAATCATTGATGAAGATCTGAAGAGTACTGGACCTAACAGAGAGCCTTGGAGTACCCTTGTGCATACTTGCCTCCATGTAGAATTAATTCCATTGAGGATTACATATTGATTGGTCAGCCAGTTATGAATGCCTCTAGTGGTGATGCTGCCTAACCCACATGTCTTTTAAGTTAGTTGTTTTTTAGCATGAGCACGTCACAAAACAGAAAAAGGAAAACACTAGGGCACCAGGATAGAAACCAGATACTGTGAGTTGTAGTTCTACCTTAGCCATGAAAGCCAGCTGGGTGACCTTGGACCAGCTTACACCACAGAGTTGTTGAGGGGAAAATAGGAAGGTATGTTGGATAATTTTGTGCTTTGAGTTATTTATAAAAATAATAAAAGGTGGGATATAAATGAATAAAATAAATATTACTTGATTGAGTTTTGATTAATAAAATATTACAAAAGCCATACTGTGGAATCAAATAAGTATTAATATGTAAATCATGAAAGTATCACCAGTGATACTTTTGCCACAGTATGAAAATGTAAGAAGGCTTCAACATTTTGGATTATTCCAATTCTAAGTAGGCTCTTAACCAGGGGCATTTACAATTAGATCATTGGTTTTAAAATGGTGAACACAACCATGCAATCAAAGCCTTACTCCCTTTTAACGTGTGTTGTGTGCACAAAGGGAGGTATAGAAGCTTGGTCTGTGATATTAAGACACCTTGTCTTAAGTCTTATCTTTTTTAGTTTGGAATTAAATGGATTTTTGAGCCAAAATAATACATAATATTAAACAGAAAAATACAAGGAACACAATAGTTGAACTCATGCATAAGATTTTCAGAATATTTTTCATTGTTTTTGCCACTTCTGTTTTTTTCTCCTCCTACTATTTAGAACACAACTCATATTCCTTATAGCTGAATTTTAAGACTACTATTAAGGCCATTTATAAATCTTTATTTTTTAAAAACAACAACAAAGAAGTAATAATAGGAGTTGTTTTGGAAAAATCTATGTGTTTGATAGAGGGCAAGACTATGGTTTGCTTTACCTTCTTCTTTATCTAAATTCCAATTTCTGATTTTTTACTTAGCCAATATAAAAATTGCAATCTGCCACTAAGTTCAGAATGCAAAAGCAATTTATTCAGTAATTCAGTTGCATCCTATTTTTTACAGTCTGATGCACTTAGTCTCATCTGGATTTTTTGTCAGTAACTTTCTAGGATTTCTTACAAGTTTATGTATGTGTGTCATCAACGATAATTATGTAATCATCTTACATTTTGTAGATCTCTTTTTCAGTTTTTCCAAGTAATGGAATATTGTCCACCCTTAACCTTCAAATTATTTATCCAAAATATCTTAAGCTTTAACATATATATTAGTGATTCAGTGAGCATCCAGGTTTAACTTTATCTAATACTGAATTATTGAGCTTTTTTACAATCCAAAATATTCTTCCAGCAATTTTTACCACAACTCAAAGATATCAGTTTTATTTTTGTTCCATATTTCTAATGATTCCACTTTTACAACTGGGGAAATTATACACTTTTATTGTCAGTGTGATATATTAATATTTTACTTTAATATTTTGCCTAGATTTATCTTATTTTTCCCAAACAGCAGTAATCTCTTTATATCTATGAAGAATATCTAGAGTCAGACATAAAGATCTCAAATGCTTATATACAAATGCTCAAAGTTTTGGGAAAAAAGAGGGTGAACTTTAATTATTAATACATAAGGGGAAGATATGATATAGTTGCAAATACTGAAACTTGGTGGGATGAAACCCATAACTGGAATGTACTGATAAAAGGATACAAACTGTTTAAAAAAAAAACCCAGACCCCATGAAAGAGGAGGTGGAGTTGCATTATATGTAAAAGACTACTGTATTGCTACAGAAATGCATGAAACGAAAGAGGAAAACCTCCAAGAATATATATGGGTCAATATAAAAGAAAAAAGGAAGGACATTGCCATAGGTGTATTCTACAGGACACTCAACCAAGCAGAAAAGCCAGACACACTTTTTGCTAACCAATTAACAAATATATGTAGGAAACACACTATGATAGTAATGCGGGACTTTAATTACCCTGACAACTGGAAGACTAATTCTGGATCAAGAGAGAGATTGAACAGGTTCCTAAGCAATCTAGCTGACAACTTTGTGGTCTACAACAGACGTGTCAAACTCAAGGCCTGGGGGCCAGATCCAGCCCACGGGATGCTTAGTTCTGGCCATCCTGGAAACAGCAAAGGACCAACCGATATGGTGCTTCAGCCAGTGAAAATGGAGCTCGGAGGGCAGCATGGCAGAGGATTGCAGGAGACTGTTGCAGCCGCAAACAAAGCTCAAGAGCCTATTTTCAATGGCAGAGTGCTTGGTCCACCACAGGCACATCCAACACGTGTGACGTCAAGCTGGCCATGCCCATCCCAGCCCCCCAAGGTCAAACACAACCCTGACGCGGCCCTCAATAAAATCAAGTTTGACACCCCTGGTCTAAAAGGTAGAGGATGGAACTAGAGGGCCAGCCATACTTGACTTAATTGTACTAACAGAGAAGAAGTGATAGAGGGAATTGAAATTACAGGGACCTTGAGTGAGAGTGACCATGTCATATTGGAATTCAATATAATTCAAACACAAGCAGTAGAACATAACTATACCAGAGTCTTAAATTTTAAAATAGCTGATTTTAACAAACTCGGAGCGAGATTGAGAAAGATTCTTTGGGTGAAAATCCTAAAGGGGAAAACAACTTAAGAAGCTTGGGAAACACTGAAAAATATGATTCATGGAAGCCCTGTCCAGCACAATATCACTGAAAAAGAAAAACAAGAAATCCAAGGAGAAACCAGCATGGTTACACAAAGATCTCTCTGATAAACTGAAAGACAAAAAGGATAAGTACAAAAATAGAAAGAGGGAGGGACACATAACTAAGACAGAATATCAGCAGATAGCCAGAACCTGCAAAGATGAAGTCAGGAAAGCAAAGGCCCAGAATGAACAAAAACTTGCAACAAAAGTCAAAGATAATTTTTAAAAAGTTTCTTTCAACATATAAATAACAAGAAAAATGGCACAAGAGTCAGTCCACTAAAGAGGAAGATGGCAAGGAAGTAACAAGCAGTAGAGAGAAAGCAGAGCTGCTTAACTCATTCTTTGCATCCGTCTTCACGCAAAAAGAAACTAGCTCAACCTACCAAAAACATAACTGTAGAAGTCAGACTAGAAATAAAAATTAAAATAAGCAACAAAATAGTAAAAGAACACCTTTCTGATCTTGATGAATATAAATCACCAGGACCTGACAGATTATATCCCAGAGTTCTAAAGGAGCTTGCAGATGTCATTTCAGAACCAATGTACCATATCTTTCAAAAATCCTGGAGCACTGGGGAACTACCTAAGGATTGGAAAAGAGCTGATGTGGTTTCCATCTGCAAAAAAGGGAAAAAAATCAGACCCAGGAAATTACAGACCAATCATCCTAACATCAATACCTGGGAAGGTACTGGAAAAGATAATTAAAAAAACAGATCTGTGAACATCTAGAAACAAAGTTATAACTAGAAGTCGGCATGGGTTTGTTAAAAACAGATCATGCCAAATCAATCATATTTCATTCATTATGCTGTGGACATAATATATTTAGACTTCAGTAAGGCATTCGACAAAGTAGACCACAACTTCTTGATAAGCTAGAAAAATGGAATTATAACTGGCTGACACACTGTACTCAATGAGTAGCCCATAATTGTACTACATCTACGTGGAGGGAAGTAAGCAGTGGGGTACCACAAGGTTCTGTCCTAGGCCCACTCCTCTTCAATATCTTCATAAATGACTTAGATGAGGAAATAGAAGGGGAACTTATCAAATTTGCAGATGACAGTAAGCTGGCAGGAATACTCAACCCCCTAGATGATAGGCTCAAGATTCAGGTGAATCTTGACAGGCTTGAACACTGGGCCCTATCTAACAAAATGAAATTCAACATAGAGAAAAGCACAGCTTTCTCCACCTACCTAGGCAAGAAAAACCAAAAGTACACATACTAGGTGAAACCTGGCTTAATAGCAGTAACTGTGAGAGGGATCTTCAAGTCATAGTGGACAATCAATTAAATATGAGCCAGCAGTGTGCAGCAGCAGCCAAAAAAGCCAATGCAGTCTAAATTGCATTAATAGAGGGATTGAATCAAGATCGTGTGAGGTACTAATACCACTCTATAAAGCCTTAGAAAGGCTACACCTAGAATATTGCATCCAGTTTTAGTCACTAAACAACAAAAAAGATGTTGAGACTCTAGAAAAAGTGCAGAGAAGAGCAACAAAGATGCTTAGGGGCCTGGAGGCTAACTCATATGAAGAATGGTTTCAAGAACTGGGCATGGCTGGTCTAATGAAGAGAAGGACCAGGGGTGACATGATAGCATTGTTCCAATATTTGAGGGACTATCACAGAGAGGAGGGGGACAATTATTTTCCAAAGCACCTGAAGGCCAGACAAAGAGCAATAGATGGAAACAGGAGAGTTTCAACCTAGAAATAAGGAGAAATTTTCTGACAGCGAGAATAGAATACTCAACCAATGGAACAGCTTGCCTTCAGAAGTTGTGGGCTTCATCACTGGAGGCTTTCAAGAAGAGACTGGGCAGCCACTTGTCAGAAATGGTATAGGGTCTCTTGCTTGAGCAGGGGGTTGGACTAGATGACCTACAAAGTATCAACTGTGTTATTCTGTATTTTGTCATGGATATAAACTTTTGAACCTAGGCAGATAAAGTCTGTTATGTCTCTGATTTCTTCTCCACTTATTTAGAAGAGGGTGGCTTTGCCTGTTGATACAATCTTCTGTTTTTGTTTACTGTTGAACAGCATACTGTTTTTGTCTCCTCTTTCACCTTCAAGGAAGCTTTTGTTGAAGGTGAAAGAATACAGTGCAAAATCCTATCTGCTCTTAACATTTCTTTTTAAAAACTGACATGCAAAAGTGTACAGCAATATAATCATTGTAAGTACAATCAAGACTGGCGCTTTTATCCTAGAAGAAAAAGACCCTCTCTTCTTTTGTTGTTGGAATGATGGGTGTACAAAATGTCATGTTTTTGTAGACATTCGCAACTCACATTTTTACTATAATATTAGGAAAATAATCCACAAGTATCTCATGAGAGTGAGTGGTAAAGTTAGCTCAGTTCTGTTGTGAGCAGAATACCTGAAAAACATATAAATATATGCAACATTTAATTCATTTTTAATTATATACTGTAATTACACAATGAGTATGCACATCTGTCATGAAGAGATAACATTGTCATCCTACTGAATATGGTTGTTCTGTTCTTTGGCATAATAGTGTTTCCTTCCCAGTTATCATTCTTCCAATTGTAGTGACGCCAGGATAGAATGGGATTTCAAGGCAATCAGTTGGACAACAACTGTGATAAAAGTGACGCAAATATATTGGAAATTGCCAGTTATTAAAATTGTATATTTAGAAGCCAAAATTGCAATCATGTTCATGTATGAAGAATCACAATGAAATCAGTGAAGCTTATTTCAAAGCAGAAGCTTCACCCATTTATTAGTTCATCATTACAACAGTAAAATACAGCAGCCACAATCACTTTTATTTCTATAAGATATACAAGTAGTCTTCAACTTATGATCTGTTGCTTAATGATCATTTGAAAAAAAGTATGATCAATCCTCAAAATTAAAACTGCTGTATCACTCCTGTACTCACATAATCATTTCAGGCAATAGACAACTGACTCACATTTAGGCTGGTTGCAATCACATCACATTTTGTGACTTTTTTGCCATTTCAATGGCAAAAAACACCCATTGGGTAAGCTTTATTCCTATTTGAATAAATAGGAAATTTGAATTAATCGAAATTTATTTCCTACCATATTAACTTGCTTAATGACCATTGTATAAATGGTTGTTAAAATCAAGTCCAGTCATGTGGTGATTTGACTTATGACTACAAGGACTTATGACCAAAATTCCAGGCTCAATTGTGGGTGTAGGTCAAAGACTACTTATATTTTATAGTTACCTGGTTTCTTCTTGAATGCTGGAGCACATATTGTTTTAAATATATCTTATGGAAATGTTAACCAAAGTGTGGTGACACCTTTCTTCTTCAGTTATACACTTCCCATAGAATGTTCAAAATACAGTGATGCAGAAAAAGTGACTTACATTTGGTACTCACACTTATGACCATTGCAGTGTCCCCATGGTCACATGATCAAAGTTTAGGCAATTGACATGTGTTTATGATGGTTGCGGTGTTCCATGGTAACATTTTCCCATTGTTACTTTCCCAGGAGGCTTCCAACAAGCAAGGTTAGTGGGGGAAGATTTACTTAACAATTGTGTGATTTTACTGTGATTAAAAGGGTTGTAAAATCAGGCTTCACTCATTTAACTGCATTACTTAATAATGGAAGTTTTGGTCCCAGTTGTGGTCTTGATTTGAGTACTATCTGTATTGTCTGAGTAATTCTGACTATATAGTACAAACAAATTTTTTGGCTTAACTTTCGTACCCAATTTAGTAGTTATAGAACAAAACTTTCAACTTCTATAATTGCACTGCATTTCTTTAAAAAGAATAATAGCAATAGCACTTATTTACTGCTTCACAGTGCTTTACAGCCCTCTTAAGCTGTTTACAGAGTCAGCATATTACCCCAACAAGCTGGGTCCTCATTTTATTGACCTTGGAAGGATGGAAAGCTGAGTCAACCTTAAACCTGGTGAGAGTCGAACTGCCAAACTTCTGGCAGCTGGCAGTCAGCAGAAGTAGCCTGCAGTACTGCATTCTAACCACTGTGCCACACAGCTCCTATGTGCTGTGTGAATGATGATGAAATTAAGTACAATAGTTATTCATAGAAAACTATGAAATTATTTGTATTTTTATACAGTAGTAAAATTGCCTCGTAAATTGCTAATGAACCCAATGGCTATTCCTTTTAAATATACCTTAATAGTTGCAAGTTGTGATTCCAGGCTATTTTCAGAAATAATTACAGGAGAAATTTATAACTTAAATCAACACATCTGGAAACATTCTGAATACACGTTTGCCTGTAAGTTAGCTTAGCTCCATTATGCTTGGAGATATGTCGTTAGACATGTAGAATTGATCTGCAAAGTTCCATTTCATAATTGAGCTTAGTTATATAACATATAAAACATGCCCTTTGAAAATGTAAATCTTTGCTACATAATAAAATTTTAAACAATGCATACTCCATTAAATTATCCTCTCTTCCTAGGCCATCAAAATTCCTATCCATCTACACATCTTGTAGTAATGAGTTCAGAAGTTAAGTATTGATTTAAGAAGGTGGGTATATATGTCTACACGAAATTAGGTAGTGGGAAGAGAATTTTTAAATGAGTCCTAATGCAGTATTTCAGGCAAACTTTGCCCACAGCCTGGAGATACTGACAGGGATCAAAGTTGATTCAGCCTTCCATTCTTCCAAGGTCGATAAAATGAGGTTCCAGATTGTTTGGGGCAATATGCAAATAATGCTCTACATTGTAACCATCCAGAGAATGCTGTAAAGCGCTATGGGGTGGTATTTAAGCCTAAATGCTATTGCTATTGCTAAATATATTGCTATTAAAGCACGCTTCAAATACATTCAAATTTGAAAAAAAATACATTTGAAGGTGCCACTAGCAGAATTATTATTTAGCATATGATGAGAATATGACAAGAGGTAGACTCTCTCTCTCTCTCTCTCTCTCTCTCTCTCTCCCTCCCTCTCTCTCTCTCTCTCTCTCTCTCTCTCCATGCAATTATGTACAAAAACATCTAGGGCAGCACAGGTTAGAACAGATTACAACAGTAAACTTACAACAGTTCATTTAGTGACTGTTCAAAGTTACAATGGCACTGAAAAAAGTGACATGACCATTTTTCACACTTATGACCATTGCAGCGATAGGCACATGATTTACATTCAGATATTTGACAACTGGTTCATATTTATGACAGTTGCAGTGTTCCAAGGTCATGCAATCACCTTTTGCGACTTTCTGATAAGCGAAGTCAATGGGGAACTAGATTCACTTAACAACCTTGTTACTTATGTAACAATTGCTGTGATTCACTTGACAAATGTGGAAAGAAAATTCATGAAATTGGGCAAAACTCACTTTAAAAATTTCTCATTTAGCAACATAAATTCTGGGCTCAATTGTGGTAATAAGTCGAGGACTACCTGTATGGTAGTGGCCTCGTAACTGGATGTCCAATTTAGCTATTGAAGTGATGGCCTCTGGCGTTGCTTCATATAGCTAAGGAACCAAAGAAAGTGGGTAATTATGCACAATATATTTAATAGTTTACATTTCAACACCAGAGTCAACAAGGGGAATCTTTCCAGCCCCTTTGATGCATGGCAGAAGTATGTCTTCCAATGTTACATCTAATTCTGTTCAGTTTTGTCCAGACAGAGTGGGGCAGGTGAAAACCAGGTGATTTGGTAGAAGGATCACTAATGGGCAGGCCTTAAGAAGGTGGTAACTTGGACCATTCTTCTCTCCAGGCATTCTCAGGGTTAAACTGGGTAACTGTTAAATGAACAGCTGTTTTCCAGGCTGTCTTGCGTGATTTCAATCTTGTGAAATTAGCAGAATAGAAACTAGCAAACTAATAGAAGCTAGCAGAATAAAAATGTTTTATGATAATAATAAATCATTCCTACCATGTTTTCCAGAAAACAAGACCCTGTCTTATATTTTTTTGAACGCTGAAATAAGCGCTTGGCCTTATTGCCATGCGCTCAAAAGCTCGATCGGGCTTATCAGGGGATGTCTTATTTTGAGGGAAACAGGGTAGTAGTATGATCTAATGCATATATTTTGATCTTGCTTTTTTCAAGCAAAAACGACTAAATATTCAAATTCAAGTATGTGAAAGGAAAGTAGTGGTGCATATCTATGGAGATTCTCAGTCATCCAGCTCATGGTTATGCCAAAGATGCTATTTTCAAGAGACAACTGGACTTTCTTGTTTTTCTTTTAAGATGTCATCCAAGAAGCATCTTCATTCTGACTGGTTGGTGGGAATTGGAAGGATTTATACTCCTTGCAGGCAGCTGGTCATTCTTTTAGAGAATCATTCTTTTAGGGAGTTGTTGTAGCCACTTGGAGGTTTATTTGTGTCCTCAGGGTCACCTGAGTAGTGCAAATGGGTGTGGAGTCTTCTTGGAACTGCTGAAAGGACTGTGTTGTAGGCTGGAGATAGACAATGTCTTTTGAGAGAGGGATGTTCAATTTTGATACAGATCACCTCTTTGATCCCTCTTTAAAACCAGAAGTCCTCTCTGTCCAAAATGTAGACTTTGCTGTCTTCAAAAGAATGGCACTTGTGTTTTAAATGTAGATAGACTACTGGATCTTGTGTAGCACAAATTTAATGAACTGTATGGTTTAACTGTGGAATATATCATGGAAACTAGTTTATAATAGCTTTAAAATGTATTAAATACATTCATGAAAGATTAAGTGTATGTTATCAGTAATTACTAAGCATAATAGTTTTACAGTCTTTTAATTATAAATCATTCTGTCCAAATACCATTGTCTAAGAAGAAAACTAATAACTTCAATTGTATTGTAAAGGAAAAAAGATTCAAAATTTTTGACCTTTGATACCCAATTTAGATTGATCTAATAATGTCTCTTAAAGTATTAATTGCCAAGCATTTTGCAGTTGTGGACTACTAAATATTCAAGAAATACAGAAAACATCCAAATGGACACATCTCCATATAGTGTCCTCTGAAAAAGGTCACATTTGGTTTGCAAGCAATATGGTAATTGGAGCTGCATTTGTGTCTATCCTTCCATTTTGAAAGAATTAAAAAATCAATTTCTCCCCCAAAATGTTTGCAGAAATTAGTATCTATTTATCATTTAATTATTTTTTGTACTTTATATAATAATAAAACTATCCACACAGTCAAGAATGGTCTTAAATAAATAAAAAAAATCTGATTATGAAGGGATTAAATTAAGTGAGTTTTCAGCCCACAAAACCTTATTTTTAGATATTGTCTTATCTCATATTGATTCTTCCCTTGTGCAAAGCCATAATTTGAGTATTAGAATTTCACATAGGGACTCATAGTCAATAACTGTGCTTGAGATTTTATTAGCTGACTGAAGTTTATCACTTATGACACTACTTCTATTATCTATTGTATACTTAAATTAACCAGTTTTCAGTCCCAGTTCATTTTGAAAATCAGCTGATACTGGGAAGCTGAGTTAGTGGGAAGCTATGATTTGGCCTGCTGACTTTGACAATGATTGTGGAAGTGTAGGGCTCAGGTGATACATAGGTTAGGAATGTGGGAAACCTGCAGCAAACCACTTGAGATCCACAGTTTGTGAGTCATTTTTTTTAGGGTTTTGTTTGAGTAGAATGTATTATGGTTTATAGCATTTTTTAAAAATTACATTGATTTTTTTTTAATTTTAAAAGCACTCAAAGTAACTTGAGTATTAGTGTATTTGAGTATTTATATGATTACTGTTAACTTGATTATTACTACAAATACCTGAAAATTCTGTTTCACTTTCCCCCCTATTCATTTTTCTATATTTGGATAGGACAAAAGGAGATACGACTAATTTTCTGATAGATACATGACATAGCCATGAACTGTAATTTTTCTGATACTGGAATCTGAGTACTGATCAATTCCAATTTATTTGCATTTATTCATCTCTATTTCCATATGCTTCTTTGTGTTCGAGTAGGAGCCATAAAATGTATAAGTTGCATAAAATGGGAAATGGGGACAGCCCAGTCACCCCCTGAAACTTTGAAACCATATAACATAGACAACTCAGATATTTTTATTTTTACCTATCTGATTTGTTTTTTTAAAAAAAATATTCCATATCTTTTTCATTAAAACTGTATATAAATCATATATAAACTGATATAAATCATAGAAAGAGTTTCCCACACTCCTGGTGAAAGTTGTCTCTGAGCGTCTCTGTCGCCTGGCAGAGCAATTCCAGATATCATTGAGGGCGGAGCACATTGCAGGGGCCTCCAATGTTCAGGAAGATTGGCTCAGCAGGGGCACAATTGACCACGCAGAGTGGTGCCTGCATCCGGATTTATTTCAGGAGCTGATGGAGCGCTTCTTTGCCACCCGGACAACACTCACCTGGCAAGGTTCTTCACAAGGTTTGCAGTTCCGGGAGCAGAGAGAGTCAATGCGTTTTGCAGCCCTTGGCTGGCAGAATTGCTCTACACCTTTCCCCCTCTTCCCCACATCCAGAGGGTGGTAAGAAAAATTCTTGCAGAGCGGCAGAGGTGATCCTGCTGGCTCCACACTGGCCAAGGCAGCCTTGGTTTGCTGACTTAGTCGCCCTTTCAATGGCCAGGCCTTGGAGGATACCGCCGGACAGAGTCTCCCTCAACCAGGGGGCCTTGGTCCACCCGGACCCTCAGTGGTTCCATTTAACCACCTGGCATTTGAGCGGAGGTCTCTGAGCCAGGACAACTATTCCTCCAATGTCATTGATACCATCCAAGCCACCAGGAGGGCTTCTACTAACAGAATTTATGATGCCACGTGGCGAGGATTTTGCCCCTGGTGTTTCCAGTCGGGCTTGGACCCAACATTGGTATCAGTGCCCCAGATACTGGATTTTCTGCAGGTGGGGCTGGACAAGGGGCTGTCGCCCAACACGATCTGTCGCCAGGTGGCAGCTCTGTTGTTGGTTTTTTCCTGTGGGGGTCTGGACTCCCTGGCATGCCACCTGACCATTCATAGGTTCATCAGGGGCGCCACGAACTTTAGGCCTTTGGTGGTTCACGTTTCCCGACTTGGGACTTCACCAAGGTCCTGCAGGCAAAGACCGGGGACCCTTTTGAGCCACTGAGAGAGACCTCTTTGCGCTTCCTGTCCTGCAAGGTGGCATTCCTGGTGGCCATAACTTTGGCCAGGTGGATTTTAGAGTTGGCTGCTCTTTCCGTCTGACCGGACCTTTGTGTTTTCCACACCAACAGGATGGTGTTACGTTTGGACCCTTCTTTCATCCCGAAAGTTAATTTGTGGTTTCACAGGGCCCAGGAGCTGGTTCTGTCAAATTTTTGTCCCAACCCAGTGCATGCGCTGGAACGGAAATGGCACATGTTAAGATGTGAGGAGAGCGCTCTGAATCTATATCAAACGAACTTCCTCCAGGTATAAAATGTTCTAACAGGTTTGATATTTATCTCTTCAAATTACTACAGTTCATTATAATGGTACATAGAAGCTGCAAGTAACACAGAATCCAGCAGTCAGATGACCAGAAGCAGAATATAAAATCATGTAACTTAGATTGAATAAGAATGATGATGCTTAAAATGCTAAAAGCTTTGGGCACGATAACTTTTGAAGAGGCATTTGTCCCTATATGTTTGCTGAAGCACTGTGATCTTTCTAATGAACAATCAATTATGATTATGCAAGAAAAACTTTTTCATATATGCACTGGAAACTGCTAACATTTAAAGTTTTTTATTTTGGCATCAAGTTGAATTTTATAATCTTTGTTGTATGTTTTTATTTTATAATAAACAAATTTCATTCATCTAGTCCAATGGATTGTTGAAGTGATATACAATGAAGTCAAAGAGCCTTGGTGGCGCAGCAGACTAAAGTGCTGTTAAGTAACACCAGCTGCTTGCAATTACTGCAAGTTCGAATCTCACCAGGCTCAAGGTTGACTCAGCCTTCCATCCTTTCGAGGTAGGTAAAATTGAGGACCCGGATTGTAGGGGCAATAAGCTGACTTTGTATAAAAAAGAATACTGCTTGGGGGGGGGCAAAAGCCCTACTAAGCAGGTATATACAAAAGTATGAAGGCTATTGCTTAACGCATTGTAAGCCGCCCTGAGTCTCTGGAGAAGGGCGGCATATAAATTGAACCAATAATAAGTCATTAGGTCCATGATATCACATATTTTAAAATATTTCAGTAAAAAATACCCTTAAAATAATACCACACAAAGATGCAAAAGAAAACCATAGTGTTGTAGTCTGCCAGCAGCCTGTGGATCTGGCAGTGGAGTCGGACAATGAGGAGGCTGGGGAGGACAATGGGCCAGTCCTGGAGTCAGGGGAAGGCCCAGACGAGGGCTCTGCATAGGAGGCAGAGATGGGGCCAGGGCCATCTGGGAGCGATGTGCGGACTCCGGAGCAGTCCAGAGGCTGACAGCAGAGAGGCAGAGAAACAGGAGGAGCCTGTTCCTAGTGCACGCATGCGAAGAGCTGCCAGAAGGCAAGAGCAGCTGAAGCAAAAAAGACGACTTGGGAGTAAAGCCAGAAGATGATTGGCCATTCCCATAAGGCTTTAAAGAACAGCTACAAGGCATTGGGTTCTTTGTAGACAAGCAACGTTGATTCCAGTGCTTCTTTTCAGCGTCTCTTGAACTTTGTGGGAGTTTTGCCAAGAAAAACCTTTGGCAGGTTGCCAAAGACATCAAAGGTTGATGATAAGGCCATAGGACTGGTTATGAAGAATTTGTTTTGGACTAAGCTGAGAATGAATTAATTCTCAGCTGTTTTAATAAAATAGTTTGTTCAGGACTGAATTGTGTTTGTGTTGTGGCTCCAACCCCCGAGGCCATCGCATCAGAGGAAGAAGGCTCCGAACATGAAGGAGAGGAGCCAGCCAGGCCTCCCCCCCCCGGCTCCTCCTCTCTGGCAATTCCTCAGCTGCCGGCCGAAGGAAAGGAGATTAGCCAGGAGCCAGGTGTCTCCGATCGGTCGGAAAGTGATGAGGGAGACAGGCTGTGGCTGGACCCACATCAGCGTCGGCGTGCTAAAAGATCCCAGCAAATGAGGAGGCGTGCCAGGGATTAGCTGAGTCACTGGACCACACCCCACAGGCTATATAAAGGAGTGGGGTGGCAGTTTGAATTCTGTGACGGACAAAGTTTCATTCTTGTTAGTTTCTTGGTGTCAAACCTCAGTCGGCTTCAAGGATTGGAATTTGGACTGTGTTTTTCCCAGCTGGTGTGTATGTGTTTGTTATCTGGTGAAGGAATACCCCCCCCCCTTGTTTAGTAAAGAACTTGGCAGCCGGTTCCCATAGGGCTGCCCAAGCCTTGATAATGAAACCTCCATGTGTGCCAGTCATTTAACCCTCGTCTGTCTGTGTGGGTTTGTGCATGTGAAAAATTGAATTTGATTAAGATTAGAGATGAGGATGAAGGGTAATATTGGTTTTTTAAAAAAATAGATGAGGAATAAATATGGCAAAAAGGAAATATAGAAATTGTAAATTTAAGTGAAATGACTAAACACTGTTTAAATTTGTGAACCGGCCAAATACTCTGTTCAAAGAAAATACATTGTATGATTGTATGTGTGTTTCTAATTATTGCTATTTATTCATATTTGTTCTCTTTTATTCTTTAAAGTTTAACAATTCATTCTTTATCTTAATATCTTTATATTTGTTTGGGGTTGGTTTTCTTCCCTTTCATCTTTTTTATTGTACAGCAATCTTTCTCCTCAAACCTACCACCTCTCTCTTTGAGAAAGGGGGGAGAAAGAGAATGAGAGAGAGTGGGGGAAAGAGAGAGAGAAAGAGGGGGAGAGAGAAAGAATGAGAAAGAGAAGGGGAGAGAGAAATGGTGATAAGATAGGGCAAAAACGTAAAATGTGAGGACAGCCGTAAGTTCGAGGATTGGTCACAAGTGCGAGGACCAGTCAAAAATTACTGTTTCAGCCCTCTGAGTAGTCCATATGCACAAAAGGACTACCCAGAGGGCTGAAAAAAGTGATTTCTGACAGGTCCTCGCACTTTTGACCAGTCTTTTTTTATTTTGAAATTTACCAGTAGCTGCTGCATTTCCCACCCCGGCTTATACTTGAGTCAATAAGTTTTCCCAGTTTTTTGTGGTAAAATTGGGGGGCTCGGCTTATATTTGGGTCGGCTTATACTCGAGTATATATGGTAATTTATGAAAACAATAAAATGCAGAGACATTAATTGTACTGCTTTGCTTTATTTTTAATATTTATGAATAAAGGATAAGATAAAATAAAAAACTACCATTAGTTCTGAAGATTTTAATTTTTTTCTCACTGCCACGCCTTCTTTTTTCTCTGTGTTTATTCTAAACTCAAATGTTGTTTCAACAGTTTCTTATATTGGAGGAAGTGACTTAATTTCTAATAATAAAAACATAATAATTGCTTGGTAATTTCAACACATTTTAGCCATTTTCTGTATATAATTGCTTTTTATAAGCTCCTCCAAAAAATGTTGCCTTAGATTTATGAAATAAATAAATCTCAAATATGTGTTCTGAAATTTTCAGCATAACTGAAGAAATGTGCCTATGTTTTGAAAGTATTTAATGTTCTTTTTTGGAATTCTTCCAACTTTAGTACTACATATTTTGCCTTTGTATTTTAGAAAAATCAAAATTATATATTACTTTATATCTCATTTGAAATCTTTGGACAAACATAAAAGTCTATGTAGTTGTGCATATTTCCTCTTTTGAGGTAATTAAAATCTGGAAATGAAAATTTGTTCTTCTGAATATGAAGACAGGAACCCCCCCCCACCTCCCCCCCCACCCACACACTCTTCCTCTGGACCTACTAATTTGTTTCACTGCACTCTATTATGTATTAAGAATAAGGTTCAAAATAAGAATAGTAACATGATTAAAAACAGTGAAGTTATTTGAAAGAGTTTTTTAAAGTAAAATCAGCAAAGAAGGAAATGAGGACTGAAATAATGCTTAGTGACAAAGCCAAGACTATTGTAAATATATTTATGATGTGTAAATGTAATTAAAAGATTTTAATGAATCTTATATGTGCAAGATGAATCTTTTTCAAAAAAAAAGGTGAGCTCATTAAGTTAAGTATAAATTCATGTCATTTGGCATCTATGGGAGTAACCCTAATTTACAGTGCTGTGGAAAGTAGTTAGATAAGATTCTGAATGCCAAAGTATACCAATAAACCTGTCTAGAAGTGCAACAGAAGGGTCAAGGATAAGGCTCAGTTTTACACCTACATAGAGGGAGAGAGAGAGATTTTATTGCAGACACAAGAAATTCTGTGAAATTTACTACTAAATCTAGCAATTCAGGCTGCAAAGTATAACAGGATTAAATATTATGTCTCTTTTTTCCATTTTTACTTGGTAATGGTCTTCTCAGCCTTGGATATTGAGAACACCTTCGTTGTATTGTGCCTGCTCTCAGGCTAGAATAATTCCTCACACTGATGATAAGAAATCTAACTGCAACTACCAAAATAATCAATAAATGTAGATTGCCCTATCTTCATAAAAGAGTCTTCTCCCATTTGTACTAAAAAGACACAAAACAAACCAGAGTTTTACTATGTGGGGTTTTATGTCGATTTTCATTTGGATATAGATATTCAGTGGGATTCTTGGGTTGCAACCTTATTCTTACTTCTAATCTGATGAAAAGCCAGCTTGGTCTAGTCTCTAGTGGTTAAAGCACCAGGTTACAAAGGAGACTGTGAGTTCAAGTTCTGTTTTGGCCAGGAAAGCCAGCTAGGTACTTTGGGCCAGTCACTCTCACTTCATAAAGTGGCTGTGAGGAAAATAGGAGGTGGAGGATGTGTTGAATATGTTCACTGCATTGATCATCTCTTCATCTCTGATCATGTGATATCATTTCACTTTCTTGCAATGATAGCAGAAGTGTTGATTGTACATACATGCAGGCAAGGTGGGAAATCCTTTAAAGCAGCTTGCCAAGCATTCAGAGAGATGCAGCTAGCTTGGGGCTCTGTGGATAGGCATTTAATTTTCAACAAAGCATTTCACAAAGCACTCCTTCAAATGCTTTTCATAGCCTTAATAAGTACACTGGTTTATAAATGTAATTGTATTAGTGTTTTTAGATAAAAATAAAGGACAAAAAGATGAAATGTAAGCAGTCATTTCTCTTTTTTATTGACTTGGTTATTCATGTTATGTAAAGCATTCAAAAAAAAACATGCTTCACAAAGCAAGTTGGCAAAAATAAAGCCATAGGGAGGTGTAAATTATTGCATTCCAGGGATGAAACATTCCAGGAAACTTGGGAATTTTCTCTGGATCAGTCTCAACTGGTTAGATACGGTGCAGAAAGGTTCCACAAATAAATCACATAAATCTTCTATGATTTAAAGTGATTTGTGGTGTTTCAGATGTGACTTAGGCTCAGATATGTCTACCCCACACCAGAGGTGGGCTGCACTTTCTTTAACAAAGGTTTCGCTGGTTGTGAGTGCTTGCGCACACACGCGTGCTTCGCTCGCACGTGCCCCTTTGGAAGAGAAACGGAGGTTTAAACAGGCTCCTAATCAGCTCAAGCAGCTCCGGTGAGAACAGCAGCGGCGCTGCAGAATGCAGTTGGGCCAGCCAACGAGCCAGAAAGTACGTTATAAATGGATAGCATAGAACAGGGGCAGGTGGACGGGCCCAGTCAGCGATCAGAGATAAGGGTTCGCCCAATCCCTTGCAACCATGCAGCAGCTCCACACATTATAAACTTAAGGTAGAGACTATACTTCTAGAGCCCTAGATTACTCCTATGACAGATGATGCGATATATTCTTTGTTCCCTGAACTTTTAGGAGCTGAAGCAGAACATGTTGCATATTGGTACGAAACGCCCTTTTCAACATATTGAAGGAGGCATGGTCTGCAGAAGGGTCAGCCACCTTTGCTGCTTCAAAGACTTTTCCCTTCAAAGGACACAGCCAGTTTACAATTTTAAGGAAATTGTTTTGTTTGTCATGTGTTGCTTGTAAAACACTTCTTTCAAATACTTTGCATTGCCATACAATTTTTATTAGCAATAAAAGCAAATTCTTGCTTTTTCCAAAGAATGCACACACACATATGAACATAGTCTATTTTGACCTTTATTTCTATGACAAAATAGAACAGAATAAGGAAAGACCTTAGAAGTCTTCTAGTCCAACCCCCTGTAGGACTCCCTGCAGGAGTCTGTATACAAAAGATGCACTATGAAATAACTGAAATTTATTAATAAATAAGATTACATGTTTGTTCTCAGTATGAATTAGAACTAAACAGTAAGAAGGAGATACTGAGTAAGAAATAGTTCTGAGGGTGGAGTTTCAATGAATATAACTATATTTTTATCTCTTTTCACTTTTAGTTTCTAAAACTTCTAGAACCTGTTAATATTGCATTTTGCTTGATTTTAAATATCTGTACTGACAAATTCTGTACAAATATTCTTGATAGCCCTTATCACAATCATAAAAAGTATTTTTTTTCTGTGAATTTGAATTATTGTTTGCAAACTATGAAGCAGGAATGCTGGCTAGTTGCCATGGTGGTGTTACATGGGGGAAGGATTTGTGTTTTTCCTGGCTATTTGGTATGTGTAATAGTGCAGCACTTGGAAGGGAAACTGTTTTGTTTTGTGGAACTGTGTTAAGATTAATGGAGCTTAAAGAAACCAGGATAATGTTGCCAACTTGTTAAATGGGTATGCACACCACAATTCACACCTTTCAGCAGATTAATTTGTTCTCTAATTTGCATGCATAGAAACCACTACATAAAAGAGAAATGTGATATTCCTAGTGTAGTAAATTTCAGTAAAATTTAG
This sequence comes from Ptyas mucosa, assembly GCA_012654045.1. Classification (NCBI taxonomy): domain Eukaryota; kingdom Metazoa; phylum Chordata; class Lepidosauria; order Squamata; family Colubridae; genus Ptyas; species Ptyas mucosa. The sequence continues at coordinate 20,458,185 of WNWU01013815.1, forward strand.
AAGCATACTTTAAAAGATTCAAAATGCATTACAACTAGACATAATATATATTTAGTACAATAGAATTGTAACTGGAATACTTATTGATAATATATATGAATATTTTAAAATATTTTCAGTTTGAACTGAAAAAGTGTACCCAATCCTGACTTCTATCCATATTTATATATAGCCCAATTATCCCGTGGTTTGCTGATTATGAAGAAAAGAAGTTAACTTTGGGCAACATGGCATACTAGTGGAGTGGATATAAACTGAAGGTGGAAATTGAAACTTGTATTTAAAAGACTATCATTATCGTTTACTCATTAGATAGGAGAGAAATTTTAAGTGGTGTACTGGTCAGTGGTGTACTGGTCAGTGGTGTACTGGGTACTATATTTTTTTAATGACTTTGATGAATAGGTGGGGAGATATTGATGAAATCTGCAGTTGACACAAAATTAAGTGAAATACCCCAGAACAATTTTCAGCTGGTGAGCTGGAACCCTTAGGGGATTATGAATAAATTATATGGGCATTCAAAATAGTTTTGGCTTGTCCATTCTGAGCAAAATTGCTGTGAGAAAGTGTCATTTTTCCACGTTGTGCTTCTCCAGGTTGAGTAAGACCACGTTTTTTCAGGGCTCTGACTTTGCAAGTGCAAAGTTGTTGGCCAGGGAACATTGGTAGACCTGGAATTACCTGATCCAGTTTGGCATACAGATATTGTGAGACTGTATCTTTTTTGCACAGGAATGAGCCAGTTCACTATTAGCAAGCAGATCAGGTCACTGAGGGTAGGAAGGAAAAAGTTGCTTTGTCTTTTCTGAATGAAACACTTAGAGAAACTTAGTAGTGGATTTGTAACATATACATGCTGGTTTTATTTATTTTTAGCGTATGGCAAATACATGAACTTATAGTAGTTCAAATGTTAATATCCAGACCACCCAATGTGATGGATATTTTATCGAGGAGCACCACAGTCACACATGGATCCTGTTCAGAGTTGACCAAAGCTGGCAAAGAAGGTTAAAATGTGGCATATTTGTGTAGGGTCATCTACGTAACTGCCTGTATCTGGGCATTCAGCAGTCCATTTGGCTTTCCACTGTGTGTTGATGTCAAAGTTAAATAATTTTGTTGTACTCCTTCACTAAGCTTCCTGCCTTCGTAGAGCTGGTGGTACACTTTGGCTCAAGATGGGGAGTCAGCAGGCAGGAGTAGATTTAATCCGTTGCCATATATAAAGAAAGCCAGGAGTTCTACAAAGATGTCTGGCGCCAACTGTCGTTAACTGCCAATTCTTCAATGTAGTCTGGCTGCCAGTTGTTGCTAGTCGTTAGGTTCACATTACCATGCTATCGAGGGTGCGCCGTGAGGAGGCAAATTAGCATCACACCCCATACATGCTGGTGTATATGCAGAATGTGTTTGTTGTAGATTCTTACTGCCAGCTGCCACTGGGGCCTTCACACATTTTGGCTTTACTTAGAGAGGGAGAAGCTGCTATTGTGCTGATCAAACAGACCTTGGTGGCTTGCTACTGGTGTTAGTAGCTTGCTGCTGGCCTCCTGAGTCTTTCTGGCTTTACTACCATTGCTCCCAACTTATTCTCAACCAATCCAAGACCGAGTGGCTGTGGTTTCCGACATCCCGGTATAGTCAGTTGATGCCATCACTGACTATTGGGAGCGAGTCGTTGGCCCCCACGGAGAGGGCCCGCAACTTGGATGTCCTCCTGGACTCACAGCTGTCTTTAGAAGAGCATTTGACGGCTGTGGCCGGAAGGGCTTTCTATCAGGTTCGCCTGATTCGCTAGTTGCGGCCCTTTCTGGATCGGGACTCATTAAATACGGTCACTCATGCCCTCGTCACTTCCCGCCTGGACTACTGCAATGCTCTCTACATGGGGCTCCCCTTGAGGAGCACCCGGAGGCTCCAGCTGGTCCAGAATGCGGCCACGCGGGTGGTTATGGGAGCCACATGGTGCTCCCATGTGACCCCCTCCTGCGCGAGCTGCACTGGCTCCCGGTGGTCTTCCGGGTGTGCTTCAACGTTTTGGTTACCACCTTTAGAGCGCTCCATGGCTTAGGACCAGGGTATCTACGAGACCACCTTCTGTCACCAGTAGCCTCTCACAGACCAGTACGCTCCCATAGAGAGGGGCTTCTCAGGGTGCCATCGGGCAAACAGTGGGGGCACCCACCATCTGGAACGAGCTCCCCCTGGAGATACGGAACATCCCGGATCTGCGCGCTTTCCGCCGGGCCCTTAAAACACTCTTTTTCCAGCAGGCTGGCCTGGCCTAACCCCTTTTAAATTGTTTTAAATGTTTTAAATTTTAAATTGGGTTTTATAATTGTGGTTTTAAATTGTTTTTTGGGCCATAGTATTTAATATATTTTTAATGTTTGTATTACATGTATCTTATCTTGGCTGTTCACTGTCCTGAGTCCTTCGGGAGTAGGGCGGTATATAAATTTTATTAATAATAATAATAATAATAATTATTATTATTATTATTATTATTATTATTATTATTATTATTATTCTCTACCACTCCCAAAGCTTCATAGTCTTCTGCATGCTGACTTTCTCAAATGTTTTTCACAGTCACCCACTACTATATTCAACTCTGCCACATATTCTTTAACATCTTTGGCTGCTCTCCTACACCCTACCTCATTGCAAACCTTTTTCACAACTTCACACTATCTTCCTCCTTACCAAAGAAGTTGAGGAAATTATAACCTACTTTAAAGGATTGGCTCCTCCTCTTATTTGGCAGGAACCTTAAAAGTTAGTGGGAGATGAACCTTAAAAGTTAGTGAGAGACAATGGCAGATGTTTTTTTACTTGTCTTCTCAAAAAAAAATCCTTGCATACTTTTAGTTAAAGCTCCAAAGTTTTATTTGGCTAACTTTTTATCTTCTTGAGGATATTTTTCTATATTGTCTGTCCCATTATGGGTGACACACTCTGTACCTATTCAGTATATTGACAAAAAATCTGGCACTTAAAAGTTGTTTGCCATATTGATATTAATGTCGGTTCTTGGCATTTTCGAAAAAAATGCAAGTACCGTATATACTCAAGTATAAGCCGACCAGAATATAAGCTGAGGAACCCAATTTTACCACAAAAAACTGGTAAAACATTTTGACTCGAGTATAAGCTTAGGGTGGGAAATGCAACAGCTACTGGTAAATTTCAAAATAAAAATAGATACCAATAAAATTATATTAATTGAGGTATCAGTAGGTTAAATGTTTTTGAATATTTATTTCAAAGAAAAGTAGTAAACTAGCTCTGTAAGTACATAGTGTAAACTACACTATAACTAAATTACACAAGAAAATGTAGTAGTATATATATCAAAAATAATTCAATAACAATTTAATCTGATACATTGGGTTAAGTGATGTAGGGCTTGATCTAATTTCAGGCAAGTTCAAGCCTCTGTTAAGAGATACCTGCATTCTCTCTCTCTCTCCCTTTCTTTTTTTTCCTCTTTCTTTCTTTCTTTGTCTCTTTCGTTCTTCTCTCTTTCTTTTTGGCCTTAGCAAGCCTCCCTGCAGCCCCTGGAAGCCAAAACGGGGCATGGGGGGGCGCCGCACCCCCCCACGCCCCATTTTGGCCTTAGCAAGCCTCCCTGCAGCCCCTGGAAGCCAAAACAGGTTGCAGGAAAAAAGGCATTTTTTCCTTACTCAAATATAAGCCGAGGGGGGCTTTTTTCAGCATCAAAAATGTGCTGAAAAACTAGGCTTATACTCGAGTATATACAGTAATTTCTTTCCTAAGTACAATTCTCACGAAGTCTTGTTACCAATATTTATTCAAAAGAAAAAAAAGATGACAACAAGAATTCTGGCAACTAAACTGTTTCTCATTTATAATTGGGATGTATCTTTAATACTGAGTAGAACTTTCTCATTTTCTTTTTTATTCCCTTTGTGTGAAATGATGGGTCTCTTTACTGATAATGAAGGAATTTTCAAGTCACTGATTGCAATTTTTTTTCTTGAATCTTTATCTTTGTCCTAGTCATTACAGTAAAGTGTAAACTTGTATAATTGGAAAGTGAAGTACCCATGTGTGAGTCTTTGAATTGTATCTTTCTTCCACTCCAATTGGTAATCTATCATTATGCTAAAGTCTCAACCACGTGTACTTGTAGGCTTTTAGTAATTCACTTAAGAATGGGTCTTCCTATAGTAACATCAAGATCAATACAAGGCTCGCATAACATCTATCAACATATAACAGGAATAGTAGATGAATATTGTTTTAATATTGGGTTCATGCACAGCACAGTTTTCAACTTGTAAAAGGTTTTCTGGCATGCTGATGCCCAATAGACTTCAGTAGGCTGTTCTTAGGGAAGTCTGTGAGGGTTTGTATTTTAGGAGATGTGAGAAATAAAATGTATTTAATATCTTCCAGCCCACAGAAATAATTGCATCACCTTCTTGGTGAATGGAGTGTACCTTTCTATATGGTGTGGGTTTTTTGTGCTTTTGTCTTGATTTCCTCGTGATCTACTACCTAGGCAACATACCATATTTTTTGGAGTATAAGATGCTAAAAGGGGATGAAAATGTAGGTGCATCTTATACACCGAATGTAGCCCTGCCCATCCACTGGCCCCCATCCTTTGGCCTGTGCCTTGCAGCAGTGACCTCCTTGCAAGCAAACAGCAAGAAAAAACAGCTCCTTTCAGCTTCAGCACAGCCTAATTAGCACAAGTTGATTGGATCTGCCTCCCAACTCTCAGCTGATTTGCTCTCAGCTGTTTTGGGCAGGGCTCTGCTGCTTGCTGGAGCAGATTTTTTTTCCTTGTGCTAATCAAGCTATGCTGAAAACGAAAATGAAAGTTAAGCAGGCTGTTTGCTGCAACATTGCAAAATTAGGTAGACGCAGGGGGGGATTTCTTTTTTGTTTTTTTCCTCACCAAAAAAGGTAGGCGCAAACAATAGGAAATTTAGGGCAAAAGAGGAGAGTTCAAAATTTTAAAACACAAAAGTAAAAAAGGAGAAAGAAAAAGGCAAAAATAAAATGGGAAGGGAGAAAAAGAAAAAAATGAAAAAGAAAGATGTTATACATATTTAGAATTGAAATATGAATAGTATAGTAAGAAATAAATGGGAAATCATGATTGTAAAAATGAAATGAATAATAATTGGAATATTTGTCTTTGTATTTTTGAAATCTAGACAATGATAAGTTTTTATTTTTTTATTTTTTTTAGAAATATGAATAAGTATAAACTGTAACAATTGAAATACCTTTAATGGTATATGGTGGTGAAAGTAAAAAGGATCAAGTTGTAGCTTGGATAACAGCTAGAACATTTTTAAATTTAATTAGGGAAATTGTAATGATTGAAATATTTTTAATTATATATTGTGATGAAAGTAGAAATGATTAAGTTGTGATTTGGAGGATTATATGGGCAAAATTATTTGGGTTATTGGGAGAGTTTAAGATGTGAAAATGAGTAACATAAGGGCAAACTCTATTTAACTAGAGAATTGTAATAATTGAGATACTATTAATTGCATATTGTGTTGAAAGCAGAAATGGTTAAGTTGTGGTTTGGAGGAAGATATGGGGAAAATTATTTGGTTTATTATTGGTAAATGTAAATAATTAATTTGTAAGAAATTGGATTGCATGGAGATAATTGGAATATTCATGTTCATATTGATTAATATACAAAAAAGATAGTAATATAACTAATTGATTTATATTAAAAAGTTGAATTTGTATTAAACAATTGTAATATTACATAATTAACCAATGTGAGGATCGATATAAAAATAGATGACAATGGGAAGGGATATAATATAGAATAGAAGGGAAAAATTGAATTTGATTTAAGATTAGAGATGAGGATGAAGGGTAATATTGGTTTTTTAAAAAAATAGATGAGGAATAAATATGGCAAAAAGGAAATATAAAAATTGTAAATTTAATTGAAATGACTAAACACTGTTTAAATTTGTGAACCGGCCAAATACTCTGTTCAAAGAAAATACATTGTATGTTTGTATGTGTGTTTGTCTAAAAAATTAAAAAAAACTTTTTATAAAAAAAAGGTAGGTGCGTCTTATACTCCAGTGTGTCTTATACTCCGAAAAATACGGTAATTGAGCTTGGTAAAGTTGGCATTTGGCAGGTTAATACAAGCCAGCCTTCCAAAAACTGGTTATGGCAGTTCTATTTGATTTGATACCTAGGTGATTTGATGCATTAGTCTCTGGAATGTCACATGGACCTTATGGAATTCAGATGGTATCTATACAAAATAGATACTTATTGGATAGTGAAGGAAATCTTTTGCTTGAAATGGCTTTTAAAAGAATGTAATTTTTATCAGATACTAAGCGATTCTTAGCTGGGGAATTACCATATTTTTTGGACTATAAGACGCACCTTAATTTTGGGGGAGGAAAACAAGAAAAGAATTCTGCCTCTGCCTACCATCATCAGGATCAGCGGCGTCCTCATTTCTACTCGGATTTTGATAACGAGTAGCACAGATCTTTTCATCCATTTAAAACTAACCCTATCACTCTACGCATTTAACTGGAGTGGGTGGGGTGGGGTGGGGTATGAGTTTCATGGAGGCAGAAGAGGGACTTGGTACCGAAGGCTCCATTTCTGAGATGCCCCCATCTTCCTACCTATAGCCGTAGGCATTGAAAGTCTGGCTTTTTCGCAGCAAGGCCCCATAGAGACGCTGCACTTCAGTCCTCCTGGACACTGCCATCTGTAAACACGGTGCTGGGCTTCCCAGCAAGCCCACTGCACCTTTGCTGCTTCAGTTGGAGCCTGATTCTGGAAGCGGCCCAGGAAAACGCGGAGATCTGCACTCGGTTGGCAAAGTGGGTGCTGCGCAGGGGGTATAAGGCAAGGCGCTGCCACCCAAAAACACTGTTGCGTGATCTCCGCTGCCTCCCTGATTCCAAAAACAGGGCGTGCGGAGGCAAAAATAGAGCTTTGCGTTTTTGGGCGGTTCCAAGCAGTGGAGATCACGGCAACAGTGTTTTTGGGTGGCAGCACCTTGCCTTACACCTGCGCAGCACCCAGCAAGCCAGCAGTTCCTTGAAGATGCAAGCCCACCCAGCACACCCGAAGCCTGCAGGTGGTCTGCACGGACCATCCTCACCCTATGCCGCGCAGCAGCCATGGGAGCAAAAATCTCGGGAGGTTAAGAAGTCTGCTGCTATAGGGAGTGGGGATCTCCAGTTCTTGCACAAATTATGAAGGCAGCCGTCAGAATTGCTGGAGCCGCTTCCAGGCAGGCCTTGGGAAGACTCAGAGCTCTCGGTGGCTAAAGGGGAAGAAGAAAACTCTGGGTACATTGAGAAAACACACACTTCTGTTGCTGGAAGAAAGGGAGAAGGGCTGCTTCTCCTGTGTTCCCCCTCCATCCTTGCACCTTCCCTTGCGCCTACACTCCTCCCACCTCAGCCACCTTCTCCTCCCAAATGGTCTTTGTGCCCAAAGGGGCTCCATCCACGGTGGAGGTTGGTTCCCCACTTGCTCTCTTAAACTGAACTGCATTGAGCAGCTGGGGGGACAGCGTGAAGGAGAAATGTCTCAGCTCCACACAGGCACTTGGCCTTTTGACCACCCAAAACAGATCAGCGCCACCACCGCAGTGGCCGGCTGCTGCTTTCTCCCAGGATCATTTATCAACAAGTCAGAAAAGCACAGTGCAGTTCAGTTTAAGGGGGGGGACCAACCTCAATCGCACCGTGTTTACGCAATGGCAGCATCCAGGAGGACTGAAGTGCTGTATCTCTATGGGGCCTTGCTGCGAGAAAGCCAGGCTTTCAACGCCTACGGCTATAGGTAGGAAGATGGGCGTTGTCTCAGGAGTGGAGCCTTTGGTGCCAAGTCCCTCTTCTGCCCCCATGAAAATTATCCCCCACCCCACCCACTCCAGTTAAATGCATGTAGGGTGATAGGGCTTGTTTTAAATGGATAAAAAGATCTGTGCTGCTCGTTATCAAAATCCGAGTGGGAGTGAGGATCCCCGCCGCCTGGAACCACCGGAAAATGTGACGCATGGAGGCCAACAACCTCCAAAGGGTGGGGGCCAGCGGGTGGGTGGGGCTACATTCAGTGTATAAGATGCACCCAGATTTTCACCCTCTTTTTTGGGGGAAAAAGGTGCGTCTTATACTCCGAAAATATGATATGTTCCCCGGATAAGACTGTCCCACCATCTTCAGGGACTGTTCAATAATTTTGCAGTGTTTCTTACATCGTGCGTTTCAGCATGATTGACCTTTGCTTGATCTGGATTCTAGTTTTTCTTGTCTGGCCCTGCTTTACTAAATTGTTCTTGGGGATCTCTGATTTCCCTCCCAGTGGCAATTCCTCCCATGCAGGTAATTCTTCCTTATTCAGTTAGATTAAGAAGTAATTATTAATTTGATGAATCACCGAATGATTTCTGCTAAGTCTTCCATCTTGGTCCTCGTCTCTGGGTGATATGCCAGAGAGATGGTTATCTGACCTTAAGTAGATCATTAGATGTGTTCAGGCAGAAACTAAACAAGTGTTTGTTTCAGAGGCCTTAGCTGCACTGAACAAGAATGGCACCTTGCAATTCTAGTACAATATTATTCTATGAACTTCAACATATAGTACAAGTTTTATAAGCTAAATGGATCTTTAGGACAAAAATGTTGTCTGAGTTCATAATCCCATGTTTTATAGATTTTAAAGTTATTTTTAAGTTATTTTTCAAATTGGTATGATTTTATCAGGCCATGGAATACTTCAATCTATTATGAGCAAATATCAACATTTTACCTTACTGAACACTATAGTTAGTTTCACTAATTGTTTAACATGGTTTCATATTCTCCATTTCTAAACTACAGGTTCAGTTGTTTTTAATCTTTGCCATCTTTCCAGGAAATGATTTGTTGCTATAAAAACAGCATTGCTTTAAGTTAAAAGTGTTGAATATTTAATAACTGGATATAGTTACTTGGGTTCATGTAAGACTAGTAGTAAACAGTAAAATATAATTTGGTTTCTTAAGCTTATTTAGAGCCAATTTGGTTTAGTGATTAAGCAACAGGCTAGAAACCAGGAGATTGAGTTCTAGTTCCACCTTAGCACAAAACTAGTTGGGTGACCTTGAGCCAATCAGTCTGTCAGTCCAAGAAAAAGACAGTCATAAATCACTTCTAAAATCTTGCCAAGGAAAATGCAAGAACTTATCCAGTTACCAGGAATCAAGAATGATTCAAAGGTGCGTGCACACACACACAGAGAGACAAGCATGCAAACACACACATACACAAGCACGCACACATGCATCCACGTATATTATCTTATTTACTGCCAACTTGTTATGCTACCATTCAGAAATCTCTCAGAAGTTAATAAAAATATAAAAAACAAAACTGAAACAGTTAATAATTATATACATGTTTTAAAAGATACTTATTTTATAACTCTTTTAATATCTTCCCATTATGTTTATCCTTCAGTTTGGCAATGACATTACAGAGATCCAGGGCAAATTACAGAAAAGGTTCAATCATAGGAACATGAGTTTTCAGAAACTTCCTAGGATAAACTTAATAACTCGTTTTCATTTTATCTTTTCCTTATCTTGTTTTTCTTCTCAGAAAGCAATTCTTAAGTGCTGACAAAGTTCAGTAAGTTATGGATTTCATTAAGATGTTGGTGGTTTAGAAATATAATTGCTGATTTGGTCTATTTGCTTCATGAGGATTTTTTGATGTTCAGGAAATATTGCTGAGAAGTGAGCTGTATTATTATTTCAGACTTACATGAAAGTGCTTGTAAGCTAAGATTTAAAAGGAATATTAACATTTTGTTCCTAACATTGCAGCTAATTCTAATTTTCATGTCCACTTTCACTGGCAATAGTGATGAGAAGCAAGAAATAATTGATACAATGACTTATTCACACAAGTCAAACAGTGACAACATTGACAAGGCATATGGTTGTAAAAGGGATTATAACCCTCTTTTAAAAAAGACTGCATATTTCAAGTTTTCATTTTCCACCCACTGTCCACTAACAAAAAATAATTTCTGTGAATGAACAACAGTGTACCTGGAAAATGGACACATTTATTATCCTTACATATATTTTGTCATTTTTTCAATATAAGCCAGTGGTCATTAGAATTAGAGACTTTGTTTGAAACGTATACATTCTATATGAAAAAGCAAAGATTAGGAATAATAATTTCAAGTAGTAATATTATGATAATTTAACTTTTTGGAAATTGTTTAAAAAGAATTTGATATCATATACTGAAGAAGTTAATGGTATATTTTTAAATTTTGGTTACTCTTCTAAGAATTCAAGAAGAATTCTGCCTTTGTGTCTTAAAGAGGATGTTGTTTCCTTTAAAGAAGGCAATGATGGAGCATGCTACAGACAGGGGATAGATAGACTATGAGGCAAAAAGAGCGCAACATTCAAAGTCCTCTCTATTCCGTCCCCAAAGTGATAGACTAGGCACCAAATTAAATGAAGCTTTTAATACAAGAATGTGCTCCTACATTCCACATGCTGAGATATTTTTATCACAGGGTTCAGGAATGTGTTTTCTTTCTCTTTAGCATCTTGGTGTGAGAAAAGGAATATATTTTTTAGTTTTGGTAAAGATGGAGTGCTAGGAATTCTTGTATGAGCTTGAAGAAAAACGTACTGTGGCCTAACTCAATCTTCCAGACACATAGCCTCTGCCATTGGCTTTTTCTTGATTTAATTAAAGTGTATGTAACACTTTTTTGTTAAAGACCAGCTGCATTTTTCTTGTAAAAAGTTGGATTTTTTTTACTGACATTAATTATTTTTCAAGTAATTATTGAATTTCCAATATGTTTTGAGGTTCTTTATGTTCACATCAGGGGTGAAATGCTACTGGTTTGAACCAATTCGACACTCATCATTAATTGGTTCCAGAAGGTGTGATGAGTACCAAACATTTTTCCCCGTAAGGAATAACGTAGTGAATCACAAGACGGTTGACACTGACAAGTTCTACTTTGTGTGTTGAATACAAATAAATGATGAATAACAGGACAAAAATTTCACATCAAAATGCATTGGGTACCAAATTCGATGAGTTTCAAAGTAATTGAGTACTAAGGTACCACTGTATTAGAACATTGTGATTTCCATATTACATAAATGAGAAGTATTTCATGTTGTAGCTGGATTACATCCTACACTGCACTACATCCTACAACATCTTGAATCTCCAAAGACCTATGCAAGGGTCCTCTTTGTAGACTTCAGCTCAGCATCAATACCATCATTCCAGATATTCTTCTAACTAAACTAAATAGCTAGCTATACCTGACCACACTTGTAAATGGATCATAAGCTTCCTAACAGACAGGAAGCAGCAGGTGAAGCTAGGCAAAATCACATCAGAAACGTGCACAATTAGCACAGGAGCCCCCCCCCCTGCCCCCGGGCTGTGTGCTTTCTTCACTTCTCTCTATACACCAATGACTGAATCTGAAAAGATCCCTCTGTTAAAATACTGACGTTTGCAGATGATACAACAGTGATTGGTCTCATTCAAAACAACGATGAATCTGCATACAGACAGGAGGTTAACAACTAGCCTTGTGGTGCAACCAGAACAACCTTGAATTAAATACACTCAAAACCGTAGAAATGGTGGTGGATTTTAGAAGAAAACCTCCTATATTACCACCTCTTACAATACTAGACAACACAGTATCAACAGTAGAGTCCTTCAAGTTTCTAGATTCTAATATATCTCAAGACTTAAAATGGACACCTAACATCAAAAACATCATTACCAAAAATATTTGAAATATAATTGATATGGTAATCACGTGACTATCCTGTGATTAATTTTTTAGTAATTTATTGCACTTTATTAAAGACAGTTATATTGAAATTTGGAACATTATGTTGCAACATAACTTTGATCCCTATTCACAATGATAAAAAGGAGAGCCAGTTTGATACAGTGGTGAAGGTTCTGGCCTAGAAACCAAGGGATTGTGAGTTCAAGTTCTATTTTAGGCATGAAAACCAGCTGAGTGTCTTTGGACTAGTCACACTCTCTCAGCCCTACCCACTCCACAGTTCGGAGGTAAAATAGGAGGAGGAAGGATCAGGGAATTTTCAAACACATCTGCATAGAATTATAAAATCAAGTGTTTAAACCTTTGATTAGTACAAAGCTTAATGCCCATGACTTTCAAGAAGAGAAAATGTACAATTTTCAAAGTACAATTACCTCAGAATAAAAGTTTATTAATTTATTTGTTAAGATTTTTATTATGCCATTATTATTTGTATAAGTAATTCAAGATGGTGAACATATATAATATTCTCAATATCAATATGCGTTGGATGATTTAAATATACAGTATTTGTAGATGTTATTTGTAAGAAGTCTGGACTAAATTGTTGGAATATACCATATTAAATTTAAAAATGTTAAGGAATATAAAGATTTGAGATTACTTCAGCAAATGATTGTTTTAAAGAATTAAAAATTTATGGGGCATGGGCTACAGCAGAAATAATTATTCTTTGAAGTTGAAAAGACAATATGATCCAAGTTTACAATTGTTTACAATGATATATGTTCTCTTTCTATCTATAAACAGATTCTTTATTGGTGCAATACGAAAAACTAATCAATATTATTCTATGATTAGAGTTAATGATGTGTTTAAAATTGTTTAAAATGGCTTTTTGTGTGGGGAGAATAGTTTATATATGTATGTATTAATCCAGAAAAAATAAACAGATGTGAAACACAATATTGAGGCATATCTCATTGATATAATATTGTTTATAAATTTATATTACATACAGGCTATGTATATAAAAAGTAGGAAAAGTGCAGAAATGATTTTTTTGTAATGTTGAATATGTGGTGTCATTCCATATATATTACCGTTTCCCCCAAATAAGACATCCCCTGATAATAAGACGAACCAAGCTTTTGAGTGCATGGCAATAAGGCCAAGCGCTTATTTCAGGGTTCAAAAAAATATAAGACAGGGTCTTATTTTCGGGGAAACATGGTAGTTAAATTCAGAGATAGGCAGTGTGATGCCTATGATCACAACCATCTTCTTTGAAACCAGGCAGCTCTACACTTCATTTGTCCAAGAAAAGTCAAAGGTGAGCCGATTTGGTAAAATCTGTAGGGTCTTACAGAAAGCTATCTCAAAACATTTGTGGTGTTTTGAGTTTCTTGGTTTGTGTAAAAAGGGAGAGAAGAGAGAAGGGATAGCCATGTTCATCAAAGGAAACATTTTGTGAATAATTTAACATCTGCAACTGCTATTAAAATACTATTAATAAATCAATTTCCAAATGTGATACTCCACACTCCAAAGAGTGAATCTTTGATGACTGAGTGCTTTAATTTCATCCATTTGGAAACATGGCATAAAACTGATTGGAAGGGGGTAAGGCTGTACTGTGTTAACCAGAATTGCCATTGTTTGCCTTTTCAGATTCTTAACAACTTTTAATTTCATATTTAATGCATTTACATTAGTTCTGCTTTGTCTGGAATACTTTTTTGAGATAATTATTATCAGCTTGAGAAAATAAACAGGACACTCAAGATACATGTTCTTTGGACTTTTTTCTTAGCTTCTAAAAACTTGAATAATTTCTAAAGTTAGCTGAGGGAAGCTTTCTGTTTTGAATACTTAACCTAAATTCCGGATTGGTCTGTCTAAAATTTTTTGAAACCCTAGATCCGTGATGGCGAACCTATGGCACGGGTGCCACAGGTGGCACGCGGAGCCATATCGGTGGGCACGCGAGCTCAGCTCTGGCACACATGCGTATACCAGCCAGCTGATTTTCAGGCCTTCTGGGCCCACCAGAAGTCAGAAAACACACTGTTACCAGCCTCCGGAGGGCCTCTGGTGGGGTGGGGAAGGCCGTTTTTTCCCTCCCCAGGCTCCTAGAAAGGCTCTGGAGCCTGAGGAGAGCAAAAAACGGGCCCACCATGCCATCGTGTGCCAAAAGCAGGGGGGGGCAGGGCTCATAGAATTATGGATGTGGGCACGTGTGCGTGTGACCCCACCGCGCTCCCCCCGCTTTTGGCACGCGATGGCAAAAAGGTTAGCCATCACTGCCCTAGATAATCACAATAACCTACAGGACCTCAGTATAGACAAAACAATGTCAATTAGTTCTTGAAAATACTCTGCATAGTATACTCGCAAGATTGTAATTTAGTCAGCAGGAGACTTTCATCAAGCAAAACAAAGGTCCAAGTTTGGATCAGAAAGTTTATAGCCTATGAGTTTGTTGACTCAGGTTGCTGAAGATTCTGGATTATCAAGATGAGCCTAAGGCAAAAACATTTCTTTCATTCTTTTCTCTGGATAAAAGAGTTTCACCCAAGCAGATCTTTCATGGGTGTCTCAGGTCGGCTTGAATAAAGCTACTAAAGTAGAGGATCAGTGTTGCTGAATTGAGAATAATTTTAGTATGGTCATAATCAACCAAGACAAATCAATATTTTGTCAGCATTAAATCTTCTGTTTTATAGAATCTGAAATGTGTAGTAGCTCAACAGGAAATGATATTCCTAGACTAAAACTGGTCAATTTATATTGTTCCAAGTACTAGGCCAAATTCTGTTTGGAATGCTAAGCATACACCAATGTTCTCCTAATTCATATGGTTATATTTAAATTGATTGTTTTGTGATAAAAATATTAAATCATATTTTAGTTGGGTTTCCCTTCTATGTTCAAAGTAAACGTTACCTGATTGCTGTTCTCTAAAAAAAGGTCCTTATTTCAAAATGTTAATCGAAATAAAGGTATATATATATTTATTTGTTTTGCAGTAGTGTGGAATACAGAAACAAAGGCCTAATTATCCTTTTTATTTCCAGTATAGCAGATTTAATTATACTGATCATGAGATATTAAAGTTTAATTGCTGTGATAAATTTAAAGATTGTAAATTAAATATAATGCTCTGAGTTTTATTGAGCTGCTTATTAAAAAAGAATTTTGGAAAATGTACTAGCTTACTCACATAAGTAATGCTTTTCATATTAATCAAGGTACTAAGTACTTATATATATACTCCTTGAAAAATACTGGTATACAAGAGTAGAATATGATAATGTTGGTAGTATTGTATATTCTTATAAGAAAAAAGAAATCTGCACTGTAAAATACGGATGTGACTATATTGAAAAAATAATGGAAAACCAAAGCAAAATTAGGTGAAGTTTTAAAATGGGTTTTCTTATACTATGTGGTGCTGTGTAGTAGGCAATGTATTTTTAAGATCACTTTTTTAAATAATTGTTTAATTATTAATTAAATAATTAATTTAAATTAATTAATTTAAATTAATTAATTTAATTAAATAAGTGTTTAATTTCTTCTTCTTCTTGGACATTGGTTATGCTATCAGATTTATCAGACTGTGAGATTCTAGCTTTCTATCATTTTGTATAATGCGAAAAGTTTAATTGTTCTGCATTATGGAATAATAAAAAACTGATATTCGGGCTTTTTCCCAATACCAAATTATAAACTACCAATCCATCCTTAAGTCTGCAGAAATGGGATGTGTAATGCTTATTACATTTCCTATCCAGCCTCTATAGCTTCTATTTTTAGACATTTAACAATAACCTGACTTCCCTGTAAAATGAGGGTCCCGTTTTGAGGCAGCCCTGACAATGTCAGAATAAGGAAGAAAGTAACTGTACTAGTGCAGCTAAGGATTTCTTAAGCCTTTCTAAGTCAGAGGCTGGGAATGAGGTAAAGGTAGTATCTTTGGGAGAAAAAGCTTGTCAGGGCAAGTAGAGACATATCCTTCATCTTTTTCTGTGTGATATGTTTAGGTATTTTAAAAAAGTTATTACATCTGTCTTAGTCATATTTTCTTAAAATTAACATATCCATTTTCCTCATCCCCCCTTCATAACATTTGTTTCACTATCCATTAATTACGCTTTTCAATATCTATTTTGCTCATTTCAGTTTATCTGAATTCAGCTTAATTTTTTTTTGCTTAGACCAGTTCACTCTATCTATCTATCTATCTATCTATCTATCTATCTATCTATCTATCTATCGAGATACATATTTATAAAAATCACTGTCAATGATGTTTCAATCTTCTAAAGCATTGGTTATCACAGCAAGAAGTTAAATTATAATGTATTAGTAAAAATATGAAAGTTTTGGTTCCATCCATGGGTGAATTCTGTGGGATTCCATCTGATACATCCCTTTGATTGGAATCCATTAGTACTATTTTGGCAACATTTCTAACTTCTTTGTAAATCTTTAATAGGTATACCATGCTGCTTGCTAATCAGAGCATTTTGGGGTACTGTGTCAAGTACAGAGGTGGTATTCAGCAGGTTCTGACCAGTTCTGGAGAACCGGTAGCAGAAATTTTAAGTAGTTCGGAGAACCGGTAAATACCACCTCTGACTGGCCCCATCCCCATCTATTTCCTGCCTCCCGAGTCCCAGCTGATTAGGAGGAAATGGAGATTTTGCAGTAACCTTCCCCTGGAGGGGGGAGGGAATTGAGATTTTACAGTATCCTTCCCCTGCCACGCCCACAAAGCCATGCCACGCCAACCAAGCCACACCCACAGAACCTAGTAAAAAAATTTGAATCCCACCACTGGTCAAATACCTTGTTGAAATCAAAATAGGTTACATCCACAGCATTCTCATAGTTGCCCAAGAAATTGCCTGATTGAAAAAGAAGTAAGTTCAGTTAGGCAAGACTTGTCTGTGTAAACACATGATGATTTCTAGTTTCAGTGTTTCCACATATTTACAGATAAATCATTTTATGACTTGCTCTAGAATTTTCCCAAGTATCACTGTTATACCTTCTAATCTTTAGGTCTCAAATCCTTCCTTCTCCATTTTTAGAAGACATTTTCCTTCTCCAGTCTTATATTTCATATAGCAGGGATTTTGCAAAGCCAGTAGTGGTTTGGCCACACCTTCAGAACCAGGGTCCATCTGACCCTGGAGGCTGAACTAACTCAAAGTCAGTTGGTATTTCATGGCCATATTTATATCAGTGAAACTTTACTTATGCTCCTTCAATCAGGTAGCTATCATTACTTAGTACGGATGCACTAGTCATGGCCACACCAGTTTCTGTAGGAGGATCTGGGATTTTAAGAGATGAACTATGTGATGTAAGTCTCTGTGATATTTAAGGCGTGCACTTTTACAAAGTTCAAAAGAGTACTGAAACAGTCTTCCTTATTTTGATTGCTTACATTTGGTAAGCCACAAAAAGGAGAATAGGAAGCCACATACAATGATGATCCCTATTTTTTGCATCCTTGATTTAAGAAGATAGCTAAAAGGACTGTGAATATTTTGAATAATAAAGAATCTTGCAAATGATTCACTATTTCTTTACTCTCTGGAATGCAGCCCCTCCCTCCTGGGAATCCAAACTGCATCCCACCACAAAAGTTGATTATGAATGGTGTTTGAATAATGTACATTTCACATTTTACTTTATATTGGGAAGACCACTGATATTCTCACATTATTCTACTTTATAAGGTTATTTTGCAACTACAAATCTGTCCTCAATTCTTACTGGAAGAGTAGGGCCAATTTACCGTAAGTAGTATCTTTTTTTCTCCAAGGCTTTAAAATGCAAAACATTGTTATTTGTTTGTAACTTTGTACTGAATTACAAGAAAGTACTGCACCACCCCCATACTTTTTGACTGATATTATTAACAACAAGAAGACAATTTAAATAGAACTGGACTGTGTCTCTCAAAGTCAAATATATTTTCAGTAATATAAAGATGCTTTTCCGGTTAGGCTGCTCTTGCTAGTGAACTTTTCAAAGCTGCTTTCATTTGTGCAACTGTTACAGTCAGTTACAGTCAGGTTGTTTTTTTTAAAAAAAAATGAACATTGACCTCACTACATCTAGATTCTTAACAAGTTGTTTACAGAAAGAGATACCTTAAATATAATTAGCTTTCAGCAATATATGACAACATATATGACAACAATCTGCTGTAAAATAATGTTTTTCACATGACTAAAATTCTACATACATTTTTTCAGAGTAACTTTCTGTTATATCTAACAGGCTTTCAAATACATATGGATCAGATTACACTATTACTATTTAAATAAATTAAAGCTTAGCTGAACCTACCTGAATGAAATGTCTGCATTGTATTAACATTTCATATAAAATTCTCCACTGTAATATATTTATATTTTGCTAATCTTTTGTTTTATGAATATCTAATACAGTATGTTCATGCTTCACACCTTTGAATGACTGCCATCCATACTTTCCTCCCTGTTTAATTAATATAGTATTATTGAATATCATGAGATAAACATATATACATACTTTTCATGCTGTTCCCTTTTAAGGTAAGTACTGTTATATAGAGTGCAGAAAAAGCAATAAATATTAAGCCAAATAAATAAGAAAAAAAAGTGTAATCCCTTTATTATAAACTAACAATATTCATCATATCTCATCATAATTTCCTTTCCTACTTATATCATATCTACCATACACTACTTCATACATTACCTTTTGTTCTTTATACTTTCATCTTTTGCATTTTGATATAATTCCATTTACCTACAGCTTTTTTAGTCTCTACCTTCTCGGTCCATTCATCCTTCCTTCATAAATTTGTTTTGCAATTTTATTCTCATTTATTCTCTCTATATGATCAAAGCATCTCACAGTGTTTTCAAAGCATTAGCAATTTTTTTATTTATTGCCTTTCCTTGTAGAAACCTTTTGGCACTTCTAATGAATAATTATATAGTGTTTTTCTTCTATATACGTATGTTTTATTAATGGTATATTATATTTTAAATGTTGTCATTTGATCTTGGACTGTAAATGAATAAATAACAATTGTTACACATCTATTAAACATTATTTTGTTAATTAAATGTGATCATACCCAGAGTAGAAAGCCAGTGCACTTCCATATTTAAAATACATGCATAGAAAGACATTAAGAAAAAAAATGTTACAATCCAAATCTGTTATGCATATTTTATAGATGTAGTGATGAAACATTGTTAGGCAGGTTTTTTTAAAGCAAAACCAAAGTTGACCTATTTTTTCTATTTTCAAGTGGCAGATAGATTTTCCAGCTAAGCAAATTAACAACTCCTACCTCATATGTAATTGAGAAGCTTTGTCCATTAATTTCTAATCTAGTTAATTATCCTAAAGAGCATGCAGGGAGAGGATCTTTAGTATCTTGTTTCCTCAGAGAAAATGCTTGAATGTAACATTATACTGCCAAGGAGATTAATATTATAAATTAACAACTCAAATTTAGATAATAGCTTGTGTTCCTATAAAGAGATATAGCTCACAATTTGAGGCTTCAGTTTTAAAGGTTTGCAACAATTTCTTTATATTTGTCTAGGCTGTTAATTTAAGTTAGTTTTCAATTGTTTAAATGGCATAACTCCTTCAAGACCATTTATTTTCTATTCGTCCTGTAAGTAATCAGATTGGTTTCAGATAAAATCAGATGTGCTGTGTTAGAAGAACTGCAAAAGATCCACCTGAGGAGAACTAGGATTTTGGCATTGTAAAGAGATTATGCATAGAACTTTCTGCCAGGCTTAATAGGTTTTAGGAAGAATTTCAGGGCCCCTGTCTTTCTGCTACAGTTTTCAAGTGTTTCCCCTTTTAATATTGTGGAAATCTCTCTCACCAATGTCCTGATTTATTTTTGAAAGGAAATATGAATGCATATAAAATAGACTTTATAGTATCACATGGTTTTTCAATGGCTTGGATTAATGGTGGTAAACTAGGTAATGCATATATCTCTGTTATATGAAATTTACAGAAAAAATCCCAGAACATGTACTTCCCCATCTAAATTCTTTCTTTCCTAAACCAAGTAACAAGAATGTTTTATGTAAATTAAGGTGTAACGATGTTTTTTTTTAAAATTTACATAGGGGAAAAGAGTATTTCATTGTGACTTCATTATGAAGATAATGTCCCTCTTTCATGCTGTGTTTTGCAAGTTTTATATATAAAATTTCACTCTATTTGAAATAGGATCTTTCTGATTCGTGCTCTCTAAAACTACCCTCTGGCTTAAGGACAGAGCTTTAGAATACACTGGGCTGATAGGAGTTTCATTTTCTTACTGATATTGGGTCTCTATCCATTGTTTGAAAAATATCCAGATACAGGTTGTTCTCCATTGTGGGTGGAGACAGCAGCCAGCATGGGTTGTACTCGCCCAATCAGATTAAGGACTGAGTCTGTCACAGATCTTAAATCCCGCCTCTGTTGCCGGGCAGACCCAGCCTTTGACTCAGTCCTTCAGTTGGACTGGCGTGTGGGACTTTTGCTCTCTATCTAGAGTTAAAATTGTCTTTTCTGCTTTGGATATCTGGTGTTTTTTTGATCTGGACTGTTTCTGACATTTCTTCTGCCTTACCCTTTGGACTTTGGTTGCATTTGGACATTGTGTGAGTTTTATTCTTTGGTTTGTGGCTGGGGTGCTGCTGTCTGATTCCTGAGGGAAGACTTTATTTCCATTGGGGGTTTTTTCCCCCTTTGGGGGTTGTTGGGAGGCAATTTTCTGACTCCCCTATCCTGTCTTGGAGTTTTTGTTAAAGACTCTGGCACCCTCTTAATTTTGCTTCATCTGCCTCAGCTCTCTGGCCGTTTTTTCGCGCCGTTTGTATTGCAGTGGCCATTTTGTTTCCCTCTGCTCCGACTGGAAAGCTCCCTGCTGTTTACCAGCGTGGGACTGATATTGCTGGCTGGGACGGCTTTTGCAATATCCCTCAGCCTTTCTGGAAGCCCCTGCCTCTTTCCTTTTTGTGGACTGCCTTCTGATTCGGCCGTCAGTTTGAGCGGCTCCACAGCGGCTCCTGGCGCTGATTCCGGCGGTTTGACAGCCCGACCATCAGCTGAGCCTGTCAGTGGAGCTTCGCGCTCCCGCCCTTGCTCTACTTACTGCTGCCGCCGTTCTGCTTTGACTGTGGCCTTGTCTTGCGGAGCCCTGCGCTTCATTTGGTAGGCAGCTGGGCACCTTGCTCCCTTGTATCCCTGCAGTCTGCAATTTGCATTATTATCAGAAAACGTGCAGCGGCTATTTGTGGAGCTCCGCACTCCCGGTTTTCAGCGCAGTTTGAGCCACACCTCCTCAGTGACTTTTGGCATCAGTGGAGCTCTGCGCTCCCGTACCTATTGTGGTGTGAGGTTCGCCCGGTTTCTCGGAGCACCTCTGTAATCTGGAATAGAGTGCTCTCTGCCTCTCCCTATTGGCCTTTCCTGCCTGCCTTTGGTGGAGCTTCGCGCTCCCCCTCCCTGGTGACTGTCTCTGCCTTTAAGAGGCCCATCTCTGCACTGTAATTTCAGCATCAGCTGGTTATTTCACGATGCCCAAGAGCTTGCACAAATCCAAGCATGGGCGGCGGGCTTCCAGCACTGCTAAGGAGGCTGCCAGGACATCTGACATTGCATCTACCACCTTGCCTACCACAGTTGCAGCGAAGCATGGTCACAAGACTTCTGGTCATCCTGCCTCCTCCAAGGTGGAACGCCGCCGTGACAAGGTGTTGCAAAAACTGTGCGCTAAAGCTAGTGGTAACCACACGGTCTCCACTGCTATCACAACTGCACCTGGCCACGAGCCGGCTCTAGACCTGGCGGCAGCGCACTCCGATCAGGCCTCTTTGAAGGATTGTCCGGTGGTAATCCGTCCGGACGCGCTGTGGGGCTCTTCACCTGATCCACCTGTTCCTGCACCATCTGCTGATGTTCCAGCGTCCGCCGTTGAGCCTCCTCCATCTGAGCTGGCCCCGGTTCCACCTTCTGCAGTTCCTGATTCCGGCGTCCCGCAAGCTGCTGCCCTCTTGTCCCCGCAGCAGATTCAGCAGTTTATCGCTGCCGCGGTTCAGCAGTCTCTGGCCGCTCAGTTTCGTCCGTCCAGCAGGGCTGCTTTGGTGTCTTCGGGAGCCCGTTCTGTTTCCGGTCATGCCGCTTCTCTGGCTGTGGACGCTCCGGCATCCCCGGCCTCTTCCACTGGCTCTCACTCTTCCTCAACACCTGACATGGATCTGCAGGATTTCGACCTTTCGGAGGACGAGGGTCTGCCTCCAGACAAGCCTTCCTTCACTGGGCTCTTCCCGCAATCTTTGTTCAAATCACTTTTGTTCAAGGCGGTGAACACTGCAGGCTTCGGGGTGCCGGCCCCGACACAATCGTCTACTCCAGGTCCTTCAGGTGCTTTGGACCCTCTGTTTGCTGAACCGTCCAGGGCAGTGGACATTATTCCTACTCCCCCGCTGTTCCTGGATGTCATCAAAAGACAGTGGAGTGCCCCTGGGGCGGCTCCTTATCCTTCTGCTACAGACCGACGGAACTTTAATGTTGCGCCCGAGCTTGCTTTGCTGCTCAACGTGCCCTCCATCGACGCACCCGTGGTGGCACTGCTACCGAACACCGCGGTTCCTGGGCATCCCGATGAAGGCTTACGTCCGGATGAACGTCGTTCTGACCAAGTTTTGCAAAGAGCCTTCCAAGGGGCGGCTTGGGCCGTCCGTTCTGCATCTACCGCTTCCTTTTTTAACCGGACTACATTGCTCTGGCTCCGTCAATTGCAGGACAATTTAACATCTGAGGATGTCCGGGTGAAGCAGGACTTAAATAAGATAATTGCGGCCTTGCAATTTTCCGCAGATTCCACTCTCCATGCGGCTCGTTTTGCGGCTAGGTCCTTGGCGTCTTCGGTGGTGGCTCGCCGTTTAGTATGGCTGCGCCATTGGCAGGCTGATGCCCGCCATAAGTGGCGCTTGGCTTCGGTTCCCTTTATGGGTTCCAAATTATTTGGCGATGCCTTGGACACGTTCCTCGTTGAAACAAGGGACAAAAGGAAAGTCCTGCCTGCTGCCTACCACAGGGGGGACTCCAGATTTACTCCTTACCCTTCTCGTTCCCAAGCTCGGGGGTTGGATGGTGCTAGCACTTCCTTTACCTCCCCTAGACAACAGGGCTCTTTCTATTCCAGACCCAGGGTTCCTCAGGACAAAGCTTTCAGAGGTAGGCCTTTTCCGTCCAAACAGCCCTTTCGGGGGGGGAGGTCGTTCTTTCCGGCACTGCCGCTAGCTGCATTCCGGACCCTCCCATTGGTGGCAGATTGGCCCTCTTTGTCCACTTTTGGGAACGTTCTACGTCTGATCAGTGGGTCCTGGCCACCTTAAGATCCGGACTGGCCATAGAATTTGTCTCCCCTCCTCCGATGTCTTTTGTCTGCTGTTCCCTCTCGAGTTCTTCTTCTAAACGATCTCTAATGAATTCGGCGGTTCAGCACCTTCTCGCCATCAGGGCCATTCAAAAGGTCCCTGATGGTGAGAAGGGTACGGGGTTTTACTCCAGGGTTTTCCTAGTACCTAAGTCATCGGGGTGTGTGTGTGACCTATTCTAGATCTTAAATGTCTTAACCGGTATGTCGCTTACCGAAAATTCAAGATGCAGTCTTTGAAAACCATCCTTGACGGCGTTCGGAGGGGCGATCTCCTTTCCTCTATTGATCTTACGGAGGCATACCTCCACATCCCAATCCTTCCTTCCCACCGGAGATTTCTCCGTTTTTATTATGGCGGGTGCCATTTCCAGTATAGGGCCCTTCCCTTTGGCCTCTCCTCTGCCCCTCGGACCTTTATCAAGGTCTTAGCGGCTTTGGCCGCTTCCCTTCAAGCCCGGGCCATTCGTCTCCTCTGTTACCTGGATGACATCTTAATTTTGTCGTCCTCCCCCTGGCAGGCAGCTGCCGATGTGCGTACCACGGTCCAGGTGTTGGCCTCCCACGGCTTTTCCGTTAATACGGAAAAGAGTCATCTTACCCCTTCTACCTGCTTAGTTCACTTAGGGGCATTGATTGATTCGGTGGATGGGAAGGTGTATCTTTCGCAGGACCGTCAGGACAGTTTGAGGGCATTGGTGACCAAGGTTGAGGGCTCCCGTACCTCTTCTCCCTTGGTTTTGTCTTAGCTCCTGGGGAAAATGATCTCCGCAATTTCTATTGTCCCTTGGGCTCAGCTTCACTCTCGGGAGCTTCAATGGTTTCTTTTGCCGTTGCAGAAGGCAGGCAAGGGGACCTCCTCTGTCAAGATTCCGGTGCCCTGGCATGTTCTCAGGTCTCTTCGTTGGTGGCATTCCTCGGCGATTTCAGCAGGCTGCCTATTCCTCGAGCCTCAGCGAATAGTAGTCACCTCGGATGCCAGTCTCCGGGGTTGGGGGTCTCATTGCCAAGGTCAGATGACCCAGGGACTGTGGACTACCAACGACTCCCGAAAATCGATCAACTGGCTAGAGTTGCAGGCGGTGTTTCTTGCTCTTCGTTCATTCCATCATCTTCTCGCCGGCTTTCATGTCCTAGTCCTCACGGACAATATGACCGCGAAAGCACACATCAACCGCCTCGGGGGCACGTGGTCCAAGACTCTAATGGCTGTATCCATGAAACTGGGGATCTGGGCAGAGCGCCATCTGGCTTCCCTCAGAGCGGAAC
This sequence comes from Ptyas mucosa, assembly GCA_012654045.1. NCBI lineage: Eukaryota > Metazoa > Chordata > Lepidosauria > Squamata > Colubridae > Ptyas > Ptyas mucosa. The sequence goes on from WNWU01013815.1 coordinate 20,482,774, forward strand.
ACATATCCGGGACTGCCAACAGCCAGGCGGACTGGTTGAGTCGCCAACAGGTAGACCATGCGGAATGGCGCCTCCATCCCCAGATATTCCGGGACTTGACACATCGCTTCGGACACCCGGAGGTCGATCTATTTGCGACTCCAGTGAACACACAGCTACCTCGCTTTTTCACCCGTTACCCAGCTCCGCAAGCGGAAGCCGTCGATGCGCTTCGGTCCCCGTGGCCCGCGGGGCTCCTATATGTTTTTCCGCCTATTGCTCTGCTGGCCAAGGTCATCCGGAAACTGTTGCTGGAACGTGCGGAGGTGATCCTTGTGGCTCCCCACTGGCCTCGGAGGCCCTGGTTTGCGGACCTCATCTCCTTGTCTGTCGCTCCCTCATGGCGCCTTCCTCAGGAAGCGGACGTTCTGATACAAGGAGAGCTACAACATCTGGACCTCCCTTGGCTCAATTTGACCGCCTGGCGGTTGAGCGGTGCACGTTGACTGAAGCTCACATTCCTCTGGAGGTGGTCCATACGATTCAAGCCTCTCGGCGGCCTTCTACAAACCGCATCTATTCGGCCACTTGGCGGGCCTTTTGTACTTGATGTGAGCAGCATGAGGTCTGCCCCCTTCAGGCATCAATTGTGAATATTCTAGTATTTCTACAGACTGCTCTGGCCAAGGGTCTCTCCCCGAACATGTTGCGACGACAGGTGGCAACTATTTCGTCGCTCCTTACCTGTGGCACCTTTACTTCCTTGGCCCAGCACCCTCTCATTCATCGTTTTTTACGTGGGGCTGTGAATTTGTGCCCCCCTGTTCTCCATCGCTACCCTACATGGGACCTTTTGCTTGTTCTGAACTCTCTCACGGGTCCACCGTACGAACCTCTTCGGTCGACGAGTCTACGTCTACTATCGTGTAAAGTAGCCTTTTTAGTTGCCATAACTTCGGCGCGTCGGATTTCAGAGATAGCGGCCCTCTCCACTCGTTCAGACCTTTGTGTATTCCATGAGGACCGGGTCGTTCTCCGGTTGGATCCAACCTTTGTACCCAAGGTCAACACGACATTCCATTGCTTACAGGAACTTATCTTACCTGATTTCTGTCCGCATCCCGTTCATCCTCGGGAGCGTAAGTGGCATACGTTGGATGTTTGCCGGGCACTTCGAGTATATCTGAAACGGACTGCTTCCTTCCGCCAGACAGAGGCTTTGTTTGTCTCCTTCTTACCAACATCCTTGGGGACTAAAGTGTCGTCCTCCACAATTGGGCGCTGGATTCGCCAGACTATTTCTTCCACTTATGAACTTCGTGCCTTGCCCAGGCCTCCTCATGTGACGGCTCACTCGACTCACAGCGCGGCGACATCTGCGGCTTGGGCCACTCAAGCCTCTTTACTCGAGATTTGCAAGGCGGCTACTTGGACTTCTCCATCCCCCTTTATTCATCATTATAAACTGGACAAATTTGCTTCGGCGGAGGCCACCTTTGGTCATCAGGTGCTACAGAGGGTCCTTCCTGGGGAGAGTTCTGCGGTCCAGACTGGTCCCCCCCGTGTGTAGGGACTGTGAATTTGGGTACGTCCCATGCTGGCTGCTGTCTCCACCCACAATGGAGAAGGGGCGTTGGTCCTACCTGAGACGCACCTTCTCGTTGGGTGGAGACAGCAGCCAGACCCTCCCTTCTTCAGTCTGGTACTTGGCTGTCCTTTTTCTCGCTTACTTACCTTTTCTATGTTTCTCCCACACGCCGAGTCTGTCCTTGTTGTCCTTCGCCAAAGGCTGGGTCTGCCCGGCAACAGAGGCGGGATTTAAGATCTGTGACAGACTCAGTCCTTAATCTGATTGGGCGAGTACAACCCATGCTGGCTGCTGTCTCCACCCAACGAGAAGGTGCGTCTCAGGTAGGACCAACGCCCCATCTGTGTTCTTGGAGTCAGTAAGATTCTTCCCCACTTTGACATAAGATTGGAAAAAGCAAACAAGAAGCTACCAGTTTTGAGTTACCTATATATAAAGCCCACATTTAAAAACAAAAGTACTACTATCACTTCAAACTTACCTTCTTTAACAAATATTATTAATTAGAATTTAGAAATTCTTTATTTAGACCATAAGAAAGGCTGAGCCCAAAGAATTGAGGCCTTTGAATTATGATGCTGAAGAAGACTCCTCAGTCCCTTGGACTGCAAGGCAATCAAACCGGTCAGTCCTAGAGGAGATCAACCCTGACTGCTCTTTAGAAGGCCAAATCCTGAAGAAACTCAAATACTTTGGCCACCTAACGAGAAGGAAAAACTTGCTGGAGAAGAGACTAATGCTGGGAAAGATTGAGGGCAAAAGAAGAAAGGGACGACAGAGAATGAGGTGGCTGGATGGAGTCACTGAAGCAGTCGGCATGAGCTTAAATGGACTCCAGGGAATGGTAGAGGGGTCGCGATGCATCAGACACGACTTAGCAACTAACAACAACAAGAAATTCTTTGAATGTTTGTTTTCTGTTTACTAGATAGTTCAGCCAGTTAAATTCATTCTCTAGGAATGTTGTTTTAACCATTTAGTCATGTTGAACTCTTGGCAACTTTATAGGCAAGTGCTCTCCATGCTACCCTGTCAAGCACAGCTTCTTTCAGTTGTTGGATGTTCATCTTTGTATCAGTTTTGATGTTATCAAGTTAGTGTGTTCTTTGCTTGCACCTTCTTCTTGTTCCATTAACCATTCCTAGCATCATTGTCTTGAATTTGCACATATGACATGGCCAAAGTAAATCAGACATAGTCTTATGATTTTAGCTTCTAGTGATGTGTCTGGTTTTATATGATTCAGCACCACTCTGTTAGTTGCTCTGGCTGCCCATAGCATACGCAATAATTTACACCAGCACTACAGTTCAAATGTGTCAATTCTTTTTAGATCAGACAGTAGGTCCAATTCTCACACCCATACATCATTATAGGGAAGACTACTGCTCTAACTAACCTGATTTTTGTATTTATATCAATATCACTGTTTTTTCAGATCTTATTCATCTTAACCATTGCAGTGCAGGTTAAAGTTATCTCTCTATTCTCTATGGATAAACTACAGTGATTCAGAAAGTTCTCCAATATTAAGGGATTTCTGGGGAAGAAATGACATATTGAAGAAGTTTCCACATTTTGTGGAGCTGACAATTGCAGCTAAGAACAAAGAATCCACAAGTAAATTGAATCAAGGGATTCTCTCTGGAGAATGAGAAGATGCAAGATTACCCAATCTGTGTTCCTCACAAGGAAACTGCAAGGCAACATTCTCTTGAAGTTGAGAGAACTGGCAGACAAAATAATTTACTATTTTTGCTCCAGGCTCGCTCAGAGCCTTCAAAGGACACTTGTTTGCACTTCTTTGCTCACCATCTTTAGAAATTGTTTATTAATTGCTTTAAAATGTTAGACAAAATGAGAAGCACTAGGTAAGTGCCTTAAATCTTTAATCTAAGAATATGAAACTATAAACTTTACAAATTCAGAATAAACAGCAAAAAGTAAGAAAAGGTTTTGGCTATAGCAAGTTTTAAACGGATTAAGTAAGAAAATCTGCTTACTTAGTGTTAATTAAGTGCTTATTTCAATATTAAAGCTCTGAAATTAATTTTAAAGAATAAATGAGAAAGAACTTTTATTTTTAGATATTGGAAATATAACAAGATAATCAACTTACAATGGCATTCAGAGATTTTGTTGAGGAATGGCAATGGACAATGTTATATCGCCAGTCATAGTGAGTTTTTATGAACACCCTTGTTTCCAGAAGAAGCTGTTATATCATAACATATTACATAAAAAGATTTGAAAAAAATTATCTTATAATTGTAGAGAGCAATGTGGGTAAGAATTCATTGCTCTATGTGCAAGAAAAATCTCAAAATATTAAGAAGGAAATAAAAGGGCCAATTCAAGAGAGTAATTGGAATAATTTTTTCCTTCTGGATTTACAAAAGAGACTTGTTAAAATTTTGAAGAAACTTGAGGCAGAGGATAATGATAATTAAATGAATTAAAGAGCAAGATTGTTTTGTGTAAAAAAGAAGGAATATAAAAACTGGCATATTTGATCAGGATTAAAATGGAATATGTTGTTACATGGGGGAGTTCTTTCTCCACTTGCTGTCACCTGGACTAGAAAAATTATTATGTATAGTATTGGATTCACTTACAGTTAAGAGTTCAGATATCAAATTATAAATTTTATATTTATTAATCATTGTGATTATTTTAGCTCACTATTTGCACTTTTGGCTGATACCTGGATTGGAAAAGTTGTTTTATTGGATTTGCCTATAGTTTTGTTATAGGATGAAGAGTCTTATATTTGTTAAGTAAGAGAAAATGAAGTGGTAGTGAATATTGTTCAGTTATAATTATTGGAAAGCTAGGTACTACACTCCTGCTGCTCTAGACTGAACTCAGGTTCTTTATGAAGTTTATATGCAGGCAATATCTTGCCATTTGAATGATTTCCTTTAAGTTCCTCTTTTCTTAGTAAGCATATCCATCTCTTAAACCCTTTCTCAAAGGACTTGATTTTCATATGCAATGCCACCTGGTTGCACTTCTATTAAATCCAGCAGAATCGTGAAATCCAACAGAATTTTATATCCTCCAAATGTTGATCTTGCATTCCATAGGAAATAAAATAAATACAAACAGGCCATAGCATTTCTCTTATTTTGGAGATGTGCAATTTCAAAGTAATTTCTGTTAAGGATGTGCAAATCAAATCAATCAAAGTCCAACTGAGATTTGTGATTCAGTCAAATTCAGTAAAAATGAACTGCTGTGACCAAAATGTTATTGAATCATTATATTCATGTATTGATTGAGTTAAATAATAATTATAATGTATTGTTATTAAATAGTATTGTTTTTGAACCAAAACTTCAAGTTTAATCTTCCCACAGACCTCATTTGCTCTTAAGATTTGTTTTGTTTTTAATTTTACTATTACTATATAAATAAATAAATAAGTCAAGTGGTTCAAGATACAGAATAATACTGTTTTAGAATTGTAATGATTACTTTCCTGAAATAGATTGTAAGAAATATAAATTTCCATCATGAAGTATATATTTAACATAAGTGAAAATGTTGTGGTTAAAATGCCTGCTTGTACAAATCACAAACATTAAGAAACAATAAGAAACTGTTTTGTTCAGACTTTTCAAGATTAAGAGTTAGAAGGAAAAGGTGGGTATTAAATTAAATACTGGATATTCCATATATTTTTTTCATAACGTTTCAGCTTTTGCAACCTGGGTGGCAAGCTTGATCTTTAACAAGAAATATTTTAATGTTTCTTGGAAAGAAGTTCATAAGCATTCTTTAAAGCATGAGAGGATAAAAAAGTAGTTGGGTAATTTTTCACATGTTTTGAACTATAAATCCATTAAAATGAATGTTTAAACTGTTGTAAACATGTAGCTATGTAAAAATCTTTAAACATGTAACTGTAACTGAAAAATTGAGGTTGTATTTCAGATCTTGAGGTTTTTTAAAATAATGATTCAGAATATATGCTTGCTTTAGAATCATCACTTAATATTTTAAAGAGGAAAAAGTACTGTATTTTTGGAGTATAAGACACACTCCCTCCCCCCAAAAAGTGGGTGGAAAAGTCTGTGTGTCTTATACAGCAAATATTGTGGTACGGGGGCGGGGGGTTGGTGTGGCAGTGATCAGCTGTTCTAGAACGGGCTACGGTGGCAAATGGGCCACAGCAAACGGACCAGCTGAATACCGGATGGATGTTGGGAGGCAGAGGCAGATTTTTTTCTTGTTTTCCTCCCCAAAAGTTAGGTGCATGTTATAGTCTGGAGCGTCTTATAGTCCGAAAAATACAGTAGTTCATAGAAAATACATGATTTGATTTTACCTTCAATTTTTGCTTATTAATATTTCCTATCACTTGCCAGTTCTCTACATTTTATCAAGATTACAATTTCAGATATCTTTCTTTGGCAAGTAGCATCAGAAAAGTCTGTAGACATAACTCCAGAACTCTTCCTGACCCAGGCAGATCTACTATATTACTGTTCTTGTAGAAATTGCTATATACTAATAAAGGAGAATATTTGCAGCTCAGGATTGAAATGAGGGGGCCTTGGTGCTCTCTGAGCGTGGTTGTTTTCTTGCAAATGTTTCATTACTCAAACTAGGTAACATCACCAGGGCTAGTAAGGACGGGGTTTGCTCCATTATATATAGCATATATACCCACAGATATATATGTGATAGACACACACTCATGCTACATATCTCCACTACCCTTATTCAGTCTAAGTGTAAGATCATCCACAATCTCCAAAGAAGCAAGATAGTATAATTACATATTTGGAAAAAAAAACAAATGAGGCTTCTCCATTATATACAGTAGAACAGGACTGTCAAAATCGCAGGCTGGATGCATCACATGCCATGCCCACGCCCGCTTTAGCGAAGGGGGGGAAAGTCCTAATATGTCACATGATGCTGCTGTGACGACAGGAGTTTGATATCCCTGCAGTAGAGCATTTTCACAACCCAGCAAGTTTAAGATGTGTGGACTTCAGCAACTGTAAATTGTTTTTTACAATTTACGATGTCCTTTAATTATAATATTCATCTTCTTAATATGCCATCCAAATCACCCAAATTAGTTCACACAACATGGGAACAATAATTTTAAATCAACTTTCCTCTTCCTAGTATTTGTTTGTTTATTAGAGTTGCACGTTGCCTATCTTGCCTAGAAGTGACTCTGAGCAAATCTGTAAGTGTTGGGACTTTATTATCAAAATTCCCAGCTAGCATCAACAAAGCCAATTCTCAGAATTGAAGCCAAACAGAAAAGGAGCAAATGGGAGGAAAGATCTAGATTTTGTCCATTAAAAAAAAACTATCAAACACTAATATTTAGGCCAGATATCCTAAATCTATTTTTAGTTGTAAGAGATATTAGGGTAGGAGAGTTGAGGTCATTTATGTCTGAAAACAAAGCAATGCTGATAACTAAGGTTCGTTTTCCAGGATAAGATATTAATGAAAAGAAACAAAAATGTGAATTCTCCAAGGACTATAACTTGATACAAAGTCATCATTCCACATGACACCAGACGTTGTGTGACATAGTCTGCTTGTTCATACAAGTGTCATTAAAGGAATGTGGACATTTTTGCAATAAGAATGAAAGCTGATCAGCAAATGGGTCTCTTTTGAGACTGCAGCATCTCTCTTCATCTTTTATCTGTTTAAATCTGCAGACATTCCCTTTCCTCCTGTTCCTTGTATGTTGTCAGTGCTTGAAAATAGATTTGTAACTATTCTTGGAATGTTCTACATTATTGTTTAATGAAGTTTTTTTCCCTTGGGGGAATTACCAACCTTCCCCTCATCGGTTTAAGGATTTATAACACTTTGTTACAGTTCTGTTCAGAAATCAGCTTTCTTTGTATATGGCATGTCATATTTACTTTGATCAGTGATTAAAAAGCTTTAGATCAGTGTTAGCCATTTTAATAAATAGCTTTGGAACTCTCCTGCATGAATTCAGGTGAGTTTATTTCAGAAAATGCTGTCATACTCATGTTTTTAATCTACAGCATTTTATGAAATGATAAATTCAAAAATTAAGGAACAGTGTAATGTTGGTAAGACTAAACTTGTAAAATACAAAAACATAAATAAGTTACTTTCTAAACTTGTAGAAAGCTTTCTGCAACTAAGGGAGCATTAATTTGATTGATAACGAATGGTAACAACTCATTTATCAGTAAATCTATAACAAATCCTGAATGTATACCAGGAATTTCCATGTTCAGAAATGTGGTTTAGGCATCAGATCTTCTGCATTTTAAAAATGCAACTTAACGCATTGTAAGCCGCCCTGAGTCTCCAGAGAAGGGTGGCATATAAATCAATTTTTTAAAAAAAAAATTATTGAAATTAACATTTATATCTCAACTTCAGTTTTGTTGATATTAGATTTGCCTACTCTTCGATTCATCCATCCTAACCTATTATCAATATCTGTTCAGTCCATGAAGGTATTGTATTATCAGGGTAATAGCTGCTCATTTACAAATCTAATCATCTTTTTTTCTAGCTTTGACTGAGACACAGCGCATGAAATTTTGTTTTCAATATGGTCTTTTACAAATAACACCGATGGATAGTTGTATATTTACAGAAAGCTGATTTTTTTATAGTTATTTTATTAAGAATTACAAATATAACAATGAAAACTAATAAATAAAAAATTTTTAAAGGTGCAGAAAGAAAAAAATAAAATATAGTAAAGAAAAAATAAAGATATGGTAAAGAAAGAAAGAAATATAAAAAGAAATGACTCTTCTCTCATCACCAAAAGTATGAACAATTGTAAGAGAAAATTATCACTTTCTCTTAAAATACAGATCGCCTCTTCTTCCCATAGCCCCTCTTTTATCTGTGTAAACAAATCCTTAAAGCCTCGTTGTTTCAATCCTGATGTCAGCAAAAGGGTTGCCAGAGATAACATATCTGTTTTAACCTTGATTAAATAAACCATATTTGATTTATATTCCTTCCTTTCACTTGTAACAATCTTGATCTTTAGTCCTTTGAGATCTTCCCTTCAAGATGTCCTAGAAGTTTATTTCTTTTCATATTTTCTTTGCTCCTTCCTCTTCAAAATTCTTCAAATTTTGTAACAAGACTCTTTTAAAAATTCTATTGGAAAATTATCCAAGCCACTCTCTTGATTTGTTAATATTCCTTTTAATTATTATGACAGCTTGTAATCTTTGTATGTCCAATGTAACATCTTTTTGCAATTCATTCTTTTTAAATCCACTTCAAAATCAGTCTCAACCATGTCAGGTAAAATTTGTTCCACTTCTATAATATATTTTAAACACAATTTATCTATACAGGCAGACAAAATTAATTTCAGGGTCCAAAAATATTCTTCAATATCTCCAATGTTAAAATAGTTTGCTTCTTATCAGTTGAATTTAACTATTCTTCCTAATCTAGCGTTCCTTCTATTTTCCTCTGGCATCCAATTTTTAAATTTTTATCTTCTTTAAAAAACATATCAAAACAAAAGCATTTTCCTACAGGAAGTATTCTTTAAAATTAATTCCAAAATCTCCTTTTAGTTTTATTTGTACCCTCAGTCTCTTTGTAGCTTTTAAGAAATCCTTCTTTTGCTATTTACTCCAAAAACATTTTTAAGTCATTAAATTTGTATTTTTAATGTCTTTTACCAAGGATTGATTTAAAAAATAACCCAGGCTTGTAAAACTTGTCAATCCAAAGATTCATAATAGCCGAAAAGGAGTTAATAAGCTATTTCCAAAAGTGATTAGAAAGGAAATATGCAAAACCAGTATCCTTTTAATAGTCCCAACCATGATTTGAGCAAGATGGCTATTCCCTCATGTTCCAGAGCTCTAAACCTGCAGAGACTATTGTCTTACAGACTCCTCATAAGAAGCAACTGTTTGGAGCACTTGTTGAAAATTTCAAGTCTTCTCCTGTCCCGAGAAAAATTACAAAGACCTGATATACTCGCTAGCTCTTTCTTCTTCCACAGTCATTGTGGAGCAGTTTTCAGTTTGCCATTTCTTTCCTGGAAGTCCAGAAAGCTGACTTTTTAAAATTGTAAAATTACATTCAATAGTACTTTGAGGTGGTTATATAGTTTGTACTTAATGCCAAAAGAGGACATTGATTTTGTTGCAGAGACTATTTTTTCTCAAAATGAAAAATTCAGTTTTGTGCATGAGAATGTCAGGAAGTTAATCAATTAGAAAGGATTTGGAGGAAATATAGGAAGAACATTTTAACTTAAGGATATTAGTTTCTTAGTCCTAGGTATATGTTAGTAGATAAAATTATTAATAATTATCTACTAAACAGGTGACATACAGCAAAGAATATAAAACCACAAACTTGCAAAATAATCATGTAAAAGGTTTTTTTTTATATTTTGTATTTTGACTTTGGAATAAACTAATATATAAGTAAATCATATAAAAGGTTTTTTAAAAAACAAAACATTAGATCTGCATTGGAGCTGGAATCTCAATTACGAACAGACTCCCCTTTTAAAATCTGTATAACTTATCTCTTGTACTCCTTATTCATATTCTGGATTTTGTGACTGTTTTTTCATATTAAGTTCATAGATAAGTTATAGAAATTGGGTTTTTTGAAAAAAATCTAGGAGCATTTCTACAATGGATAGTTTAAGAAAGTGTAGAAATAATATTTCTTTCTAATAGGCTGTACTATAGTTCTTCATGTTTTCATATAAGCTTACTGAAATTCCACTTTCTGTTCTGTTCTGTTAAACAAAACAAGATTCCAACCGATGGCTTGGGTTTTTTTGCTTTTGTTTGGTTTGTTTTTCCCTTCAGAAGTTCTTTCTTGGTCTATTTGGTAAATATTATGAAGAAAGAACATAGGTTGCTTTACTTCAAATGTTATATTTATTATTAAATCCAAAAAGGCAGTTGTGCAACAAACTTTCTTGAGATGTATGACAATAAACAGTTCCGCCCACCCTCTTTCAGGCAAATATATATGTAATAAGGTGCATTTCAGAATGAAGCAAAAAATTATCAGAAACAATAGAAAAAAGATGTAACAATTACAAGGACTACCCTGTTTCCCCCAAAATAAGACTTCCCCTGATAATAAGCCCAATCGGGCTTTTGAGTACACAGCAATAAGGCCAAGGGCTCATTTCAGGGTTCAAAAAAATAGTAAGACAGGGTCTTATTTTCGGGAAAACACGGTAGTAGGAAATGGGGTAAATGTCTGTGTTGTATTATTTTTTTTCCTATAAAGGTTTCTTTAGACAACTAACACATTAAATGTACTTCCTTGTATTGTTCCAGATACCATTTTTCTTCATGTAGCAGTGTTTCCCAAATTGTTAGGTGTCAGCTCCAGTTTAAAGAACACCTGGAGGCCATGACTAGAGGGACCTTTTCCCAGCTCTGGCTGATACACTCAATGAATGGCAGCTTGGCTTCAGTAACTCATTCTCTCATTACAAGGAATGCCAGCATTTTGATATTAATGATGGGATAGATTTTGATTACTTAGTGATCTAATTGATGCTTAATTTCAATAAGATAAATGCAATCTGATTTGTGGGAATATTTATATTGGGATGAATGTCCAACTTTTTGTGATGGAAGCAGAGATTTATAGCACTTTAAGTTTGGAATTGCTGCCTAGCTGGAGAAAGTAACTGCATGTGAGTTTTACTTCTTAAAATATTGTTATAAAGGGACTACCTTTTGGGCAAGAAAATTTAACCACAGTGCCTTCTTAATGTCCAGATCAACTGTTTGGATGCCTTTTCTTTCCTTTTCCTTTCACCTCCCAGAGTCACTTGTTAGTGAGATATAAATTAAATAAATAAAATGCTTCTTTTATACGCTATTGTCAAGTCGGCAGATGGATTTCTGTATTCTCGATGGATAATATAAGTGGTTTTTTAATAACCTATGTAAACAGAGTTGACAGTTAATTTTTTTCTTACATTTTCAGATTGAAGAAGGTAGCAAAGCTGCAGCTGTGGATAAATTGCTGGCTGGAGATGAGATTGTCAGCATCAATGACATTAACCTCTCTGGCTTCAGGCAAGAGGCAATCTGCTTGGTGAAAGGCTCGCACAAGTTTCTAAAGCTTGTGGTAAAAAGGTAAGATCACAATATGCAGTAGCAAAAACTGAAATCGGGTTTTGTTTGGATGTTATTAATTTAATGACGAATACTTTTTACAGAAATACCGTTGTCATTTCACAAATTTCTGTGTGCATTTTCTAAAGTAACAACTCTACTTTAACATATTTTATTTTTAAATTGCTTCAGAAAGCTAGTCTATGTTATTTATTCTTGGGAAAAGATTACTTGACAATAGGTCAAGAAAACTTTTAGGGATTGTTCTGTAGCATTTCTAAACCAAAACAACTGCAAGGTAAACATCTGGCTTGTACATATTTTAAGTCTCATCACCTATGATTGTGACAGTTTTGAGGAAATGCACCTCATATGTAGAAATGATGCTTTGTTAGATATCGTGGGTTTAATCATTGATTGTGGGAAATATTCCTTCTCATTCCTTTTAAGGTTATAAAGTGTGATATTCATATATTCATTGCAGTTTTTAAGTGTGTAGGCTTTTGCTTATAAGACACTCCACCCCAATTTGGAAAACTGTCCATGTATTCAATCTACAATTCTAATATTCCCAATAACCAATAGCTTCTGGGGTTTGTTGTCCCTGCATATATTGAGAGTATCTTATTGAGTAGAGTTATAGGACAGTGATGGCTAACCTTTTTGCCATCGCGTGCCAAAAGTGGGGGGAGCACGGTGGAGTCACACGCACACGTGCCCACATCCATAATTCTATGTGCCCTGCCCCCCCCCCCCCGTGCTCTCCCCGCTTTTGGCACATGATGACACGGTGGGCCCAGTCGGCCTGTTTTTTGCTCTCCTCAGGCTCCAGAGCCTTTCTAGGAGCCTGGGAAGGGCAAAAACGGCCTTCCTCACCCCACCTAGAGGCCCTCCAGAGGCCAGAAACAGTGTGTTTTCGGACTTCTGGTGGGTTCAGAAGGCCCGAAAATCAGCTGGCTGGCACATGCATGCGTGCTGGAGCTGAGCTCGTGTGCCCACCGATATGGCTCCATGTGCCACCTGTGGCACCCGTGCCATAGGTTCGCTATCACGGTTATAGGACAATATGGCTATATGTAAAGAATGAAGTTGGCATCCTAGAGAAATTATGTCAACATAGATCAGATGCTTCTCCAGTGCGCTGCTTGGAGAATTCAAGTGAGGGTTGACTTCTATCTATCTGCCAGAAACTGAGTTGTTAGATTTTCTTGGCCTCCTCTGCTCGGCTGAGCTCCAGCTTTATGACTCAGTCTAGCTAAAGAGACGTGAAATTTTCCACTCTTAACACTTAGGGCAGTTAGAAGAATTACTCATCTTGGATTCTCCAAATAATTTCGATTTAGGAGCTGATCTCACAGGGGCAGTTTAAATGGGGAATTTCTTCCCGCTTTGTGTTTCTGAGCTGCTACAGTGGCAATGCAGCTGCCGGCGGGTGTCCTGGTCTCCCCTGGTCCACCTGGCACGACCGTCACCAGCTCACGGACATCATCAGGGCAGCAGTCCAGAGTTCAACCCAGTCATTGGGGATCCTCCGGCTTTCATGGGCCTCCTGCTCCCCCGCATTGATTGCCACCGGTGTATGCACTGGTTACCCTGGTCCGCTGGCACAACCACCACCACCATATCAGCTCCATTGTAGGCCAGGCGGCTCCAGAGTCACTCCAAGTCATTCGGCTTGTCATCGGCTCCCAGAACCGTCACAAAGCTGTTGGCAGCAGTGGCGGCGTACATCAAAGTACTCCCTGTAAGGGTGGAGTGCTACTTAGATGACATTTTAATTCAGTCTTCTTCCCCGTCTCCAGCGAGAAAGGATCTACACACTGTGATCCAGATTCTTCAGGGACACGGCTTTTCAATAAATATGGAAAAGAGCCACCTGGTCCCCACCACCTGCCTTCTTCATCTCGGCGCAGTGATAGACTCCAACACATGCGAGGTCTACCTGTCCCAGGACCGCCAGGACAGTATAAGAGCCTTAGTAGGTCGGGTTTGGTCACTACAGTCGGTCCCTCTGGCTCTCCTGTCGCAGCTTCTAGGAAAAATGATCTCTTGCATCACAGTTGTGCTTTGGGCACGTCTGCATGCCAGGACTCTCCAAGGGTTCCTTCTGCCACACCAGAGAGTCAGCAACAGCAACTCCAAGGCCAGAGTATGAGTTCCACTGAATGTCCTTCGCTCCCTTCACTGGTGGACTTCATGAGCCATAAAGAAGGGATGCATATTCAAGGATCCCCAATGTATAATGATAACATCAGATGCAAGCCTATTCGCTGGGGGTTCCCACGTTCAGTCTCAGGTGGCCCAGGAGCAGTGATATCTGGTGGATCTAACAAGCAATATAAATTGGCTGGAGCTCCGGGCAGTCCACCTGGCTCTCCGCCGCTTCCAGAATGCCATGGCAGGCCGCCATGTCCCGATAAGGCCCACATAAATCATGAGGAGGGCACACGCTCCAGATCCCTCATGAGCAAGGCAGAGAAATTGTGACTCTGGGCGGAGAAGCACACACTCTCCATCAGAGCAGAGCACATATCAGGATCAACAAATATGCAGGTGGATTGGCTGAGCAGGATGACAATAGACCATTCTAAGTGCGCCTGCATCCGGACCCTTTCAAGGAACTGTCCAAAAGGTTCGGCCACCCGACTGTGGATTTGTTTGCCCATCCAATGAACGCCCAGTTGCCAATGTTTTTTTCCCGATTTACAACATCAAGGGTGGAACAGGTCAACGCCTTCTGCAGTCCTTGGCCCCAGGGACTGCTCTATGCCTTCCCTCTACTCCCTCTCATTTCGAGGGTGATCAGGAAGGTGTTAGAGGAGAAGGCGGAGGTGCTTATCACTCCTCATTGGCCCAGACGCCCCTGGTACGCAGATCTGGTCAGCCTCTCAGTGTTCCGACCCTGGAGTATTCTCCAGGACAGGATTTCTCTCAGCCAGGGGGTTGTGCTCCATCCGGAACCTCAATGGCTCCAGTTTACTGTCTGGCATTTGAGAGGAACCTCCTCAGGAAAGACAAATTCTCCAGGAAAGCGATACAGACTATTCAGGCTTCCAGACGTCCGTTGACAAATCGGATATATAATGCAACCTGGAGGGTTTTCTGTCAATGGTGCTCCAAGGGACACATCAATCCCGCCTCGTTATAGTCCCTGAGATCCTGGACTTCCTACAAGAGGGAGTGGACAAAGGGTTGGCTCCCAACATCCTTCGTCGGCAGGTGATGGCCTTGTCCACAGTTCTGACATGTGAGAATCAGTGATCCCTCACTCAACATCTGTGGGTATGCAGCTTTCTCAAGGGGGCCGCTAACCTGAAGCCCCCTGTGGTACATAGATACCCCACCTGGACCTTACCTTAGTACTAAAGGTACTCACATCTATGCCATTTGAACCATTGAAGATCACTAGCCTCAGGTTCTTGACCCTTAAGTCGCCTTCCTCATGTCCATCACCTTGGCCAGGAGGATATCTGAATTAGCAGCCCTATCTGTGTGAGGATATCTTTGCATCTTCAATTCGGACAGGGTTATTCTGCGGTTGGACCCCTCCTTTCTGCCCAAGGTGAACTCCTGGTTCCATAGGGCCCAGGAGATCATTTTGCCTGATTTCTGTCCTGGACCTAATCACCTCCTAGAGAAAAGATGGCACACCTTGGACGTCAAGAGGGCTCTCCGCAAATACATTAAAAGAACAGTGTCCTTCAGGAAAACAGAATCCCTGTTCGTCTCATTCCAGCCTTCTTCCATGGGCAGGAAGGTGTTTTCCTCCACTATAGGTGGTTTTCAACCACCACTGGTTGAAGGCTTGTATTGCAAAGGCCTATGAGCTTAAGGCCAGACCTTTATCTGGGCAGATAACGGTCCATTCCACTAGGAGTGTGGCCACGACGGCTGCATGGGCAATACAAGCATCCATTGTGGATATTTGCAGGATAACCACTTGGTCCTCTCCGTCACCATTTATCCGCCACTATAAACTGGACAGTTATGCTTCGGCTAAGGCATCTTTCGGATGGAGAGTGCTTCAGTGAGTTTGTTCCACCCCGGGGACCCTGGACCAGTCCGATTTCTGCCCCTAGAACTTTAAGCTTGGGTATGTCCCACACTTGGATTCTCCAAGCAGCGCACTGGAGAAAGGGCGTTGGTCTTACCTGACATGCCTCTTCTCAGTGCGCTGCGGGAGAATCCAAACCCACCCTTACGACCATTCTGGTCTGGGGGTCTGAGGGTGATCTCCATCATCACCAGACCATTTCTACTGGACAGCTACATCTTTGTCACAAAACTGGGGCTCAGCCGAGCAGAGGAGGCATGGCCAAGAAAATGTAACAACTCAGGCTCTGGCAGATAGATAGAAGTCAACCCACGCTTGGATTCTCTTGCAGCGCACTGAGAAGAGGTGTGTCAGGTAAGACCAATGCCCTATTTCAAGACTATAAGAGGAATAGGCAAATATAGGTTAACTCAGAAAGATGGAAAGAAAAAGACACGTATAATTTCAGTGTATTGCAGTGCACAAATTTTACGGACAGTAACTAGATTATCCTTCTACCATCCACTTGTATATTGCCTCATGGGTAAAGTGACTCCAGAAACTTACACAATAAGATTGGCACATCAAGGAAACACACACGCACACAAAAACAAAAGTAAATAAAAAGCATACAGGAAATACCTGTAATTCAAAAAGAAAGGGTATAGAGTCTATGGAGTCAGTTTGAGAAAGCCTTCTGGTTCGGATCTATAATACTACGTTCCTTCTGAACATCTAGTGAAATATCTCCTATCAGTCTTTAATCCTTGTTATCTAGAGAACAGTCTTGCATGTTGTAATGTGTTAAGAAATTGTTAAAGAATTATAACAGAATTATGAGCAGTGGGTTCTCATGTTTAATATTTTCCCATTGTCCTTAAAGGAAGCAGAATAAGATATCTAAACAATCAACTTTTGGGCACTGCTTTTTGCAACAATTTGGAGAGGCATAGAAAGGGGAAAGGGAGGAGGAAAATTCAAAGCCAGCAGGGCACAAAGAATGTGCCGTTATATTGTATCAAATATCTTATGTTGCTTATAGCTAGGGTTTATGTCACAGCCATGAGTTCCTGCTCTAAAGGATCAAATTTCTATCCTTGAAACCAAAATTACTGAACTGGAAATGTTTAGAAAATAAGAGAAGTATAAAGACAAAACCTTCCAGAATATGCATCCCCCAAATAGAACATATAAATAGGGTAATGGTTTCCATGACTTGAATTTATTCATAAAATGACTTCCAAGTAAATGCCACATAAGAGAAGAACTTTTAACTTTTTAAATGTTTATATAATGGCAAAAATTGCTATGATAGAGAAGTAGGTAGTGATAGGAATGGGAAATCGAGGAAACAATAAATAGATGTCAGAATAACAGCAAATATGAATAGTTTCTGGGAGACCTACTAAAAATTATATATCCAAAGAACCAATAGGTTGTAACTGTGATGGCGAACCTATATTACGCTTGCCACAGGTGGCACACAGAACCCTCTCTGCAGGCATGCCAGCTGTCACCCCAGCCTAGCTCCACTGTACATGCGTGCGTGCCTCCCACCGGCCAACTGGTCTTCAGGTCTCTGCTGTGTATGCGTGGTGGCAGAGTGCATGCAGGGGATACGTGCGTGCATGTGCTGGGGGGCTCATGTGCGGGGGTGCAGGTTGGTGCAGGAGGCTTTCCAGGCCCAAAACAGGATACAGGGGGCCTCGCGCAGCCCCCCAGCGCCTCATTTTGGCTTCCAGGTTGGTGCAGGAGGCTTTCCAGGGCACATGCTCTTTGGGCACTCAGCACCAAAAAGGTTAACCATCACTGGGTTATAACAAAAACCCATCTGGTCTGAATATTTGATGACATTTCGAGTTCTTGTTGACAAATGAAAACAATTAACATGTCATCTATTCCCTAAACTGCACAGAATTTCTATTATATATTTATTTCAGGTCTTTTAAACATTCTATAGGATATCTCATTGCTCAACTATAAAGATACATCTTTATGTAATTATGACTGTTTGCTATATCTGAATAATTACATGAATCTGCATCTAGATACTGGCTCTGTTTTTGTTAGCAAATACATTACAGGTACTCCTCAGGTTTTAATCATAATGCAACCTGCCTGTCATGGTCATAAATGGTCACTCATGTAGCCAACTCAATTTTATCACCTTTCTGCTATGGATGTTAAACAAATCTCTGCAGTCATTAAGCAAACCAATGATTTGTTACAGGCACAGTTTTACCAGAAGTAAATGCTGTTGGTTTTTGGCAAAAAAAACGTTGCAAAATATGTCATATGAACAAGGGTCATATGAACATGAACATGTGATGTAGTTGCCAACTACCCAAAATCATGGGGCAAACATTGGAAGTTTGAATCCAATTGTATGTATTCCCAGGGAGATTTGTTATAACTTCAAAGAGTTGTTAGGTGACTGGTCTTAAATTAAGGGCTACTTATAATGTATCTTTACATTTTAGTAACCCATCTTGCTGTGCTGCAAGTTTCAGTGGTGGAGTTTTAGACAGGCTGAAAAACTTGCCAGTATAACTTTGCCATCGTTTATATCTATTGTTTAGCTTCACTCTTCAGTTACTGAAACAGAAAAGCATTAGAATTTCTTAGGCTACTTGGTCAACTAATTTGATGCTGCTGTCAATGAAATCATCAGATAGCAGAAACAAACCTGACCCAAGTCAAAAGGTACCAGTGAGTTGTTCTCTTTTTCCTCATTATGCTGAGGAATATATTGAGAATTCCTTCCTAAGTGCTTGAATGGGAGAAATAACCAAATTAAGATATTGGTCTTTGTTTTCCAAAGTGTCTCCTGGTGACAAAATATGTTTTCTTTTTGAAGTTCTGAGCATTAGTCTCAACCTTTTCATCAATTTTTAAAATGCAATCTGTAGTCAACCATACAGTGTGCTTTGGGTATGCAGAGATACTGAAATAGTGAAGATATTAGTTTTCTCTGTCCTGCTTATAGTGCTTTGTTTAAACTAACTGCAATAAAAATAAGTGAATTTTAAGTCTCCCTGAGATAAAAATAGTTTTAAATACTCATCCAATCCTTAAAATCTTAGATCTGGAATTGTTAATTTCTTCCTGCATGCAGCACTTTTGAGATATTTATTCTTAAAATCCATGATAGGCTGAGTTCAGGCTCTTGGGAGGCATGTTGACATTATGTTAAATATGTGAATCTATGAATAAAATGAAAGTTTCATGTGGTGTTGAACTTCCTTTTAACACTTTAATTTTTATACTAACGAAATAGTGCTATCAAATGTACAGGGTAAACAGTACTCTTTAATTTATTGTTTTGGACCTGCTAGGGCAAGTATGTTGTTTGCTCTTTTGAAAACATTGTAGGAAATGCTATTCATCTAAAAAGTATGTAACCTTCCTCTCCCTCCACACACAGTTTTGGAGTCTTTCCGCATATCCAGTGTGGGTGTTCCTTGTTTGTTTTGTGTTTGTAATTGTATTAAAAGAACACCAAAATAAGCTAACCAATGTGTGTAATTGCAGTCTACTCTAATTGTTAAAACAACTAACTTGATTTGTATATTTTAGAGCAGCAGAACCTGATTTAGTACTTATTAAATGACCTTGACACCACTTGTGGATGTGTTCTTTTATCAGTTAAATGTTCATGTTGATAGCACATATACTTCCATTATGGCAAAACAAAAACTGCTAAATTTCTTACCTCATCTCTAAAAGAAAAGCAATATATCAGTCTTTTCTGCAGGTTGCTGAATAAACCATATATCAGTAAAGGAGAATATTTGTAGCTCAGGTTTGAAATGAGGGGACTTGGTGCTCTCTGAGCTTCGTGGTTTTCTTGCAGACATTTCATTACCCAAACTAGGTAACATCATCAATGCTAATCTGATTATATTACCTGATTTGAATGATGAAACACCTGCAACAAAACAACCAAACTCAGAGAGCACTAAGGAACCTTCAGAACCATTTATCTTTCTTAAAGTTTTATAGGAAGTATCATACAGTATCTTTATGTCATTGAAGACTCAATCATCCAGGCCAAAACGAGTCTAAAGGTTGAATCACGGCAATTAGATCAAAGTTTGTTAATCTGACACATTTTGTTGCTCATCCAAGCAACTTCATCCATCAGAGCAAAGTTAGTTAGGGAGAGTCAAAGAATTGTTGGAATGTACCAACTCTTGTCAAGAGTTATTATACAGTACCTTTCTTGTTGTTGCTGCACTGACTAGGCATTTCATTATTATTTTGATGATTTTAATGTTTTTAATGCTTTAATACTTTTATGCTATAAACTGCCCAGAGTCATTGGATATGAGATGGGCAGTAAATAAATTTTGTAAATAAATTTTGTAAATAAATAAAATAAATTTTAAATATGAACCTTCATAAAAATATGTCACATAAATAAAATGAAAGCCAACTGGAGTGAGGACAGAAGCAGCTATGAGGTAGCTACCCAGGATAAAGGCAATTGCCATAATAAGAATGTTTCTTCATTTAAAGTCCTGGTACACAAGAATGCACATTATGATTTTTTTAAAATAAGGACATTGCTGGAAGCCGCAAGCTTTCCATTATAAGTAGGTAGGTAAGGAGGTAGGAAAATGTGCACATATTGGGACACCAATTTCTTTTCCTTAGAAATATCTCTGTTCTGCAAGAAAACAATAAAGTAAGATTCTTTTTGCTTGTGGAGGTTTGGGATAACAAAAGGTATTTGTAAGAGATACATTGTTTCATTAAACTGAGAAATGAATTATACTGGAATGAACATTTATTTCAGTAACCATCTATTAAATGTGGTTAAGTCATGCTTGCTCAGAGGAAGTTAATTGGAAGGTCAAGATGAATCAGTACAAAATAAGCTTAATTTTGGATTCTCAGCTTTTGCCTTTTAAAGTGTATGGGCATTTCTGTCATCAATATGTGTGTATTACATGAGAAAAAATATTTTTATTATAGAAAACAATTTGCTGGTGAGGATCCCATATTTCCTTTATTTGTTTAATAGATTTTCCCTTTACATTTCATATGCTATTGTCTTCTGAAAGCAGTTTACATCAGTTAAAACACAGGCTCTACTCTCTGACGTACAGTGTAAAAAGTTAAAGCATATATACTTTTTGTGGATTAATTGTTTGTTAATATTTTGTTCATTTAAATCATGCAAAATAAATAAACATTTGATAAAGGTGATGTAGGGATAGGGTTCCAGCAGAAACAGGCTGAGTTGGCTAAGGATTGGACATGATATTGTGATTCAAGTAATTCCCTTTTCAGGCACTTATAGTGTCTTATATTTTCTATAGCAATTAATTGTGATAGTTTATTTTCACCTATTAAACTAGTGGTTATTTTACCCACTATTTAAGTAAGCGTGGCTTTAGTGTCATATCTTCAGTTAGGGTGACACATTATTAAGGAAGGAAAATAAAGAGCAAGACAGACTGTTTATACAATAATTAAGATACATTCATGCTGCATTGCAATACAGTTATATAAAGTATTGATTCTAAATCAGTTTTACCATCCAAATTAAATAATGCAGTGAACTCAGAGACATTTCTGTGGCTATATTTAAATTTCATTGAATAGTAGAGTGGTTCAAATCTCAAGATATATCTTAAGATCCAATCCCATTAAGCTAATTGAATGATCTTACCAGCCAATATTCTCAAATGTTTAACAAGAGCAATTACATGCATTAAATTCCCTGGTCATATACACAGTATTTTTAAATTTCCTGATACTAGTTGACATATATACTTAATGAAAAAAACTACGGTAGATTAATTAAAAATAGAAGTTTTCCAGTAGGAAGATTTCTACAAAGGATATACAGTATACCAAAATACTTAAGGAGATCTGTGCTTTATTATCTTAATATGAATTCATTCACTTTTCTATTTTCCCTCCATATGTAATTCCTATGCAATAAATAAATGTGATGATTAGGTAGCAAAATATTTGCATAGTACTGTTACTTTTCTGAAGGAATAATAAAAGTAGAGCTATGCATGTCCTTCCTCCAAATAGGGCTAATGCCTTGTTTAATTTCTTATGAGCCAGATGCACCAAGCTATGGATTTTGCAGTCCTGTTGGAAACCATTTTTTCCTAGATGTTAGCAGTCTTTAAAAAATTTAAATTTGTCTTTAAAAGAGCATGATAAATGTGAAAAGAAATAGTAATTGTTCTAATAAATAATACAAATTATTTTTACATTAAGGAACAATTTGGAGAGGGAAAGAGCTGCCATTTTATGACATCTGCCTAATATGCTTTTTATAAATCTACTGAATCAACAGTTCATACAAGAAATATTTCTTGGTTAATGACCATTGCTGCTGGTTTCCAAAATGTTAGATTTTGCTTTTTAAATACTTTTTTAATGTTACAGTTATTCTTCATTGATATAATTCTTCAAGTATTTTTTCTAACGGATATAATTTATATTTACTTTGATGAGTACATAAAAATGCCAAGCATTTGGATTCAAGTTTTGCAAATGGTGCTTCTTTCCATCTTTCATTATTTATTTATTTTTTCTGCATATTTTGCAACCTTCAGTATTTTATAAGTAGATTGTCAAAATTGCCTCCAAATGATATTAAATTACAACTATACGAACTTGGTCCTTTGCTTTAGGTGCCCTCTAGTGGATATTTTGTTTATTTGATCCAACTGATTTAAATGCTATTCTGCATTAGGGAATTAAATTTGGATTCAGCAGTGTGTCCATTATTATTTAATGTACTTGTATAGGATTATGATTTTCATATATATTATCATAAAACATGTGAGCTTTAATGAAAATCTATTTTTAAATTTCTCATGGTTCTAAGCTTTTGCACAGTTAAGGATCTTACTTTGTGTGCACATAAAACCCCCCTGTCAGATTAGTTCTTTTGGAATATTCCATTAACAGTGTAGAACCATAGCTGGACAGATCTGATTAATACTCATGTTCATGACAGTTCTGTAAAATCTTTAGGCAAAATGGTATCCAGTTGAATGGGAAAGTTCTCATGGTGGGAGAGATTGTGAATTAAGAAAATAAACATAGTTTCAAATAGTTTTGAAATAAGCCCTAAACTACTGTATACATCTATGCAATTGGCATTTTAATACCTATCTTGAAAAAGTTCTTTTTTTAAAAAAAAAACGTTTTCAAAGTTATTTTTTCTGTTCCTGACAGGGTGGATTTGATTTAAATCACTAGTAAAAAGACTTGATTTAAATCAACTCAATTTAAATCATTATTTTTAAAGAGCAACTGTCATCTCTGTCCCACAGCGGCTCCTCTGACCCCGCTGTTGACTCACCGACAGTCCCATTCACTTTAATGGGACAGCTGGTGATGCGGCAGTAATGCAACAAGGTGAGGGATGTGGCAGGCAGCAGGTGAGTGGATACCTGCTAACAGGCGCTGCCATGATGCCAGGTGCTTTTTAAATGTAAGGACTCATTCTTGCTGGTAGTTAAAATCTTTAATATTATTATTTGCAAACAAAATGAAGGTTTCCTATTTAGCTTGCAGAGCTTGGATTCATTGAGTGAGTTTACCAAAAGTGTAAATATTACAGACTATACAGCCTCATGCTATATAACTAAGCTCCATTTCCTGCTGAGTAAACTAAATTATTCATGCATCTTAAATAGAAAACTATCTTTATATAGATTTTTGCTCCAAAAGCATTTTATTAAAATAAACTTGATAAAAAAATTTTAAAAATCCGATTTAAATCAAAAAAATCTGATTGTTTTGATTTTTTTAAAAAAATCATTGATTTTTATCCACCCTGGTTCCTGATGTTTCAGTGGATAAAAATGTCTTGGTTTAGACTTCTACGTTCCATCTGTATCTTCTTTCCCTTGATATTTAATGAATTGGCAACTTAGAGAGGGAAAAAAGAAAGTCCATGAAATTGCATTGGAAAGAACCTATTTTTATGTTGAATTCACTTTAGTTTTTCATATTGTCTTTCAATTTGATGACACACAGGGTGATGTAAGTCTTAGTAGGAAGGAAGAAGTGATGTCTTAGTCTGTTAGATACCTGATGAGTTCAAAAGAAATTCCCTGTAGTTTGTTTTCTAATGTTCCTGCTTTTCTCTTAACTTTGTGTGTTAGCTGTAATATTCCAGCTGTGTCTGGTAAAAAACAAAACAAAGATTATATTATGAAAATAGATTTCTAAATCCCCTGAAGTTGGTCTGTCTCCTGCTGGCTTGATATAAAAGAAGGAAATTTTATTATTGCTGTTGTTGGTTTTGTTTGTTCATTTGTTTTTTGCTGGATTTCTTGGTACCCTTAAAGCAAAGCCTCTGGAACCGCCTGTGCCACGCCGGATAAATGCCACATACACACACACACACACGAGGGTCAAACAACCCCTCGACAGTGGAGGCGTTTGCTAATTGTTATATGCCTTGTGATCTAAACACCTGTTACTTAAAATGTCACATCAATTTAATTGAGTATTAAATTTTTATTAACATTTTCATTAAAATATTAAAACTAAGAAAATCATTAAACTATTTGTGGAGTAGCTATTTTTTTTATTTTATTTTATAAGAATGCCCAATTCTTTAGCAACTCTTGGTGGTATAAAATCAATACTAAACTACAAATCACTAAAATTAAATAATAAATCTATACTGATTTAATAGCAATTATAATATACAGTTCCTCTGGAAGATTATTATTTTATAAATAAAACAATATACCAAATTAGAATTATGTTAATTTTGAATACTGTCATAAATTCTTAATATTACTAAATGAAATATCAAGGCACACTCTAAATCAGGGGTGTCAAACTCAAGACCCACGAAGTGGTTAGATCCTGCCTGCAGGGCTCCCCTGGAAGCAGCAGAGGACCAGCCCAAGTTGCCTTGCCCAAGCCCAGGCCAACCAGGTGCCTATCTACAACCTGCTGGCAGACATCTGGGTCAGAATGTGGCGGCCTTAGATCCATGGGGCTGCCCTGGAGCCCTTGAGGGGCAGCCCCTGCTCTGCCCCCTGGGCACACGCACAGAAGGTGATCAGCATACGTGGTGCCTGGCATCCCTGGGGACTGTATTGCCCCACAGGCTGACTGCAGTATGAACGCTTTGCTTTCACCGAGGACTCCACTTGTGCACTCGCAACCTGTGCGTGTGCCCAGGGGGCACGGCTAAAGTGGAAGGGCAGCCCTGCGGGTCAGATCTAAGGCCGGGCACAGGAAACACCATCCATGGCCCAGATTCACTTCTTACTCACGTGCACTGGCCTTACTGTTTGAGGGCAGGAACGAAGCTTTCAACCAGACATGTCAAACACAAGGCAGAGAATTGGTCTGCAAGGCTGCTCCAGAGACAGTGAGGGACTGACCACCCCTGCTGGCCACTCATGGAGTGCACACAGGAGGCAATGAGCATACGGAGGACAACGGTATCCAATAGCAGCCCCCTAGCCGAGGGGCTCCGCAGCCCACGTAGCACAGGTGGGTCTGGGGTGCTGTGACCACCAGGCTGGCCCTAAGCAGCAGGCAGAGGTACAGGGAAGGAGGCACATGATCGGACTTGTTGGAAGTGCTGGGCAGCCGCCCACCTGCCCGCATGCTCCATCCCACTGTCTGTCTTTGCTTGCCCACAGCCACCACAGCTGGATGGGGCAAGCGGCCAGGCAGCCACCCAGGACATCTGGGTGTGTGCCTCCCCCCATGCCTCTACCTTCGCCTGCTGCCTGTGCTGCTGCTGCTGCTACGAAGCAGTGGAGGCAGATGCGGGGCAGGGGTGGAGCCATACAACTTCATCTTCTAACTCCACTGCACATGTGGAATGAGTCTTCCACTTGCTGCCCCATTTGCAAAGGCCCTGGCAAACGGGAAAGGTGGGGAGCCCCCATCCCCAAGAGGCAGCTGGGAGTCTGCAGCCCTCGCAGGACAGATTGGTCCAAGCCCCACTGTCAGCCCTGGAGGCCATCTTTCTCTTTGGATCTTCAGCGCTGCCACATTTAGTGCATAGGCCTGCTGTTAGAAACTGGGAGGGGGGGGTTGCATGGAGTGGGTAGAGATAGATAGCCATAACAACATTCTTTTCTCTGGGAGTTAAGGATGTTCAGCATGCACCTGGAGAGGCATGACTGGGAAACATCTTCAATTGGGACAGTGGATTGATTGGACCATGTAATGGATATGTGGATGCAGGAGGAGGGACTTTGACTTTCCTTTGGGTGGGGACTTTCAGATTTGTATTTTCCCAGATGTGCCAATATGACATCTCTAATAAAATGGAACTTTGAGGAATTGCCTGCCTCAGAGTTTTAATTAGTTTGGGGTGTTACTTGGAATCCTGACACCCGCAACTGCCGGGCTGACATTCCAAGAAGCAGGCGGAGGCATGCAATCCGGCCTGCCACATGCACTGGGTTGCTGCGCAGCCGCCTGGTCCATTCCAGCTGCAGCAGCTGTGGGCAAAGACAGATTGTGGGGTTGCAGTGAGGCAGCCCAGCTGGACACCGCCAAGCTGCAGCCCCTGTGCACTCGGCCCCCTCCCTCAAGCGTCATCCTCCAGCGAGTCTCCTCCCCGCCCTTCCCCTCCCAGTGTCACTGGAGGATGAGGTTTGAGGGAGGGAGCCGAGCATGCAGGGGTCGCAGCGTGACGATGGCAACCGATTGAACTGCCTTACTGCAACCCCACAATCTGTCTTTGCCCGTGGCCGCCACTGGAACAGACCAGGTGGCTGTGCATCTGGCAGGCCATGTGGTCACCTGGGTATCTGGCAGGCTTGATTGGGTTTCTCTGCATGCTCTTGGAATGTCAGCTCAGTGCTCACAGGACTTGGACCCACCTGCGCTGCACAGAATGCAGACTCCCAGCTGCATTTTGAGGATGGGGGCTCCTCACCTCCCCCATTTGCCAAGGCCTTTGTGAATGGCCGTGCAGCAGGCTTGCTGAAGAACCAGGTGTCAGGTTCTGAATCAGGATAAGAAAATAAATCGCAGACAACAGGGTGGATGTTGTTCTAAAGTTTCATCTTCCTAAATTCGGCACACTCCGACAATCACCCAGTGCAATTACAGTGAAATATTGTCAGCTCTAACCTTATCATGCTTTCCCTTCCCATTTTAAACCTAGTGCTACTCCTCCCCAGATTCCACCTCAAATCCCTGTGCTGATTGGAGGGCTCCAGCTGCCTTCCTCCGGCCAGTAATTCAGTGCAATTAATTCTGGTTCGTTGGGATAGGTCTGGTAAGCTTCCATTAATGCTGACTAAGGCAGCCGGCACCTCATCCATGCAAGTGCAGTCCTATCCGCCCTCAGCTGGAGGCCCTGTGAACAGCTGAAGGAAGATAATTCCACCGTCTGTATGCAGGAGGAGGCAAGTGACGGCAAGGCAAGATATCCGGGCAAGAACGTGGGCTGCACACTCTGTCTCCCTCCATTCCCACCGGAATGACAGCCCCGACGATGTGGGCTGACATCAGGTTTGATGGCGGAGGTAGAGCGTGCAGGGGTTGTAGCGTGACGATGACAACCGACTGGGCTGCCTCACAACAAACCCTCTGTCTTTGTTACTCTGGTGGATTAGGCCCCGGCACCCACCCTGGTCCTGCCCCTTTCTGCCCGAGACCCCTCTATCCCCCCTAGCCTTGCCCAATCCCACATAGGGCTCCCCCCCCCCGACGCGAGCAGGGTCGAGCTGGCCACACCCAAGCTGTCCACACCCACCCATTGGGCCGCAACCACCTGGTCCAAGTGTAGCCACAATGCTAATGCGGCCTTCAATGAAATTGAGTTCGATGCCCCTGCTCTAAATGCTCCATATTTCTGTTGTTTCAAAGGCATATATTTAGCAATAAAACATTTCTTTGTTATGCAAATTGGTTCTAGGAAATAAATAAGGGTAAAGCTATGCAATATGTACAAATCAATGATATACAGAGTGATTGTCGTTTGCTTCCCTAACACACAATGCACTCAGTAATCATACCCAGGTGTACCTTAGTCTTTCCACTGAAGTTAAAGTTAGGCAATACTACTCAAAAAATGGTCTATTCCTCAGTAGGAAAGTTTAATTCAATGATATAATTGCTATTCTGTAATTTTGCTTAATTTTGCAACTTAAAACCATCTGTTACTGCCTTTTTTTTACTTCTTTTCTAAAGTTATATTACATTTATGTTCTAGTTCTTTATCTTATTCGTTTCATTTTGTTGGGATAATTTCCTTTCCTTTCAACTTCAGTTTCATACCATAAATCATTTTAGCTTAGTTCAAAGCTAGAGAACAGGCTGTATTTCTAAAATGCAAATTATCTTTTTCATAGCAGTAATGTTACTGCTACCTCATTGTGGACAGTTGTAGTTAAAAAACACTGTTCCATTATATTTGTTTGCTACCCCATTTCTCAAAGAGGTGAAAACTGCATAGAAAGTTAAAGTTGCATCTCTCCTCCCCATAAAATATGTATATGATTCCTTAGTGAAAATAATTTCATCAGAATAGAGACTTGCTGCTTCAACTTTTCTTTAAGTTAAAGCTAAACCTTTTTTTTAAAGGTTACTGCTTGCAGTTTCATTCCAAGTGACATTTAAAGAAACTTGTCTTTAAATAATGTACATATTGGGTTTAAGTCATAAAACAAAAATTTCCTAATTCTAAAAACTCCTTCCTTGATGTGGTTCATTTAAATTAAATCTGATCCTGTGAACACAGCCATGAATATCCATTATGCCTCACAGAAAGATAGACATAAGATATCAAAAAGCTGTCAAGGTATTATATTGCCTTATAAATACATTGTGAAGTAAAGCGATACATCTGTTGCTGGTTAACAAAGCAGCACTATGAGATTTAAAACACCAATAATAGCTTGGTGGTGAATGTGCCCTTGATCTTATGCAAATTAAGAGTTTTAACAATGTAGGGATTAAATGTTCATTTTTAGATTGACTTTAGTTAAATGCATGGATTCATAAAATAGCATCTGTTGTGGAAAATATATAGTTTGGGGCTTCTGAATATGTTCAGGAATATATATAAAATAGCAAGATTATTTTTCTCTAAAAAAGAATGTAAAAGGGCTTTATAGATCAAAATGTATCTAGAGCATTCCCCGGCATATTTTTTAAAAAAATACTTAATGTAAGAAAGACCCACAAAACCAATAACTGACTGAAGATAATAATGAGATTGAAGATTATAATAATAAATCTAACTATTTTATTGATGGCCTAACATGCACATTAGGACATACTGTAGATTTGGTGGTGGTGGTTTTTTTAATCTCAGGGAAGTAATGACATGATCTGAATGTGGAAGACATTACCACCAGTGTTTTAACATATGATCAGGTGTCTATGAGTCACAACCACTCTGTGGTTTCTTTTCAGCTTTCTGGTGTTACCCTCCTCCCTAATCATTAACACATCAACCTAGAGGACACAGTGAATTTTAGTCCTGCCTTAGGCATGAAAGCCAGTTGGGTGACTTTGGGCCAATCTCTCTCTTAGCCCAACTTTCCTCACAGGGTTGTTGATGTGGGAAAATAGGAGGAAGAAGGAGTATTAAGTATGTTCACCACCTTGAAATATTTATAAACATTTATAAAAATAATAAAGGCAGGACAAAAATAATAAAATCTGTCTGTCCACAATAACTAATGGACCTGAATCAGTTTAAGAGAAAGCTTGGGGTGTTTCCTAATGATTTGATAAGCTTTGCCTTTGTCTGGAAAGATTTGCGTTCTACAGTTGTTTGTCAATTGCAGCCATGTTTCACTTTATAGCCTTACCTGGGATACAAGAGTTTAACCCAAATTCATCCAGAAATAAAATATTCTATAACTGGACTACATTCCATACAAATAAAAAGCCAGTAAAATTATTATGATGTAGTACTTAGGTATAGAACAAAGGTCAGGAGACACAGGTTTTTAGTCTACTCTTATCCATAAAAACTCACATGATAAAGTCAGTCTACCCTACTTCACAAGGCTGCTTGATCTGAAGGTAAGATGAAAGGAGATTGCTATATAAGATACAATGAGCTCCTGCGGGGGAGGGGTGAGTTATACATTAAATAAATAATAAGCACATGTAAAAGTTAACCTTTTGCAGTGGAATGTCTTCTTAATCATCCAGGTCATGGTTTCCGAAAGGTGCTTTTCCAAACAGCAACTGGACTTCGTTTGTTTTTTGCTTCTGAAAAGCTGCTTGGATGAGAAGTGCAAGTATTTCAAAAGAAAAAACAAAATCCAGTTGCCTTTTTGAAAAGCACCTTTGGGACTTTTGTAATAAAAGTCTTCATTTCCACCAATGCTCATGAAGAAATAAATCCTATGAATTTCCTTGTAACTATATAATCATCTGAAGGGATTATACTGTAAATGTAAATTTTATTTATATTTATCTTTTTCATTAGGCAATCCAATTATGTATCAGTTGATCATGAAGTGATCAGCACAATAATTATTGCTAGATTGGTGGACTTAGATCTACTCAAACATTAGACAGCTTCATACAGGAAGTTACATAGGACTTGAGGATCTTTAGGAAATGGGAATTTATTTAGACTATTTTTTCTCATGCACTTTGGGCTATAATCTCTATCCGTTCCAGGTTATGTAAAATTTTGAAGCAACTGGCCTTAACAAGTCCCCCCCCATTCCTGCTCTGTAGAGCAGCAAAAGTCAAGACAGCATAAAAGGCTCCTTCATGTTTGTTGTTTGGTACATTTTTTGTATACCTGAAGAAGAAAGGTAAATGGGTTATAAAAAGCAAAGAGATAAGCTTCTGGTTTTCAGCTGTGGGGTTTTACAGTTGTAAAATGTGGAGTGAATTCTGTTTCAAGGTGATTCTTGATTCTGTAAACAGCAGGCATTTGCATCTGTATCAAAGTTTAGCCTTTCCTATAGCTAACAAACCACACCTATTCTATTCTGGGATTCAAATAAAAGGAATGTCTGAGCCCTGATCAAGCTCAGAATACTTTTTTTTGGTACTTCTTTGCTTGTATACAAGGCTTAATTGTTTTAAATTTTATTTACCTGCTCTTAAAAAATGCTTCAGCTTGCTGTCACTGACTCATCATCCATTTGGAATGTCATCTAAAACAAAAGCTGGATTCTTCTAAGAGGTGATTTGTTAGAAAAATGAAAATGTTCTGTAATGCAATCCTTATTATTGTGTCTGTTAATTTAAGTAGCTCTTTGGTTGTTTTCTACATAGTGTGATTTCCATATGCAATAATTGTAGTTGCTTCACTTTTCTCATTCCAGAAAAAATGATCTAGCCTGCAGGCCTCATTCCTGGCATGCTACCAAATTCACTGAGAATCGGCTTGAAACAACTGCGTCAAGATTCTCCTCCACCAATGTCTGTGCTTCATGGCCCTCTCAGTATCATTCAAGGTGAGTTCCTGTTGAAAGTTACAAGCAGCAGGCTCAAACGGTAAGAAAATAATTGCTTGTCTTATTTTATTCTTAACTTTAAACTGCCAGCAATGGGCTTATTGTATGAAGCAAGTTCTGTTATTTAAAAAAATCAGTAAATTATATACCTGAAAGTTATTAATTCACAATGTTTTTTCATTATAAAGAATGAAAAATAATATCTGCAAGTTTTGATGAACAGTGGGTTTTTTTTCTTCCCCACAACTAGTACCAGAATGTATAATCATTTCAAATCTGATCAGCTATTTGTACCAAATAACTTCCTCCAGCAGCATTTGATGGAAGAAATTGAAATTGCTGTTCCGGGATAGCTTCTTAAAATTACACATGTATATTCTTCTCTGGCATATTTTTAAAGAATAATTCTGTAATTACTTTTCTATTTACTGTGTAATTTGCTTGATGAGAAATAGGTATTGCATACCATTGCCTTTTTAATAATTAAAAAGTCCACAGTAATAATTATTTCTGTGAAAATTCTACCAGGACTTTAAAAAGAAGTACCTTAATTAAGATATAAATCTTTTTTTTCAATCATTCATGATACTATTATTTAGTTACAACTAACACAAAAACCCTTAATTTAAAATATTCAAATTTGTAATGAATTTAGAAATACGTTTAGCATTATTGACACTATAATGCTGGCTGGTTAAGTTTATATACTATTAAATAATATATTCTGTTTCTTAATTTATATTTTGACAACTATCTAAGGCTGCAATCATACAGCAGTTTAGCTAGAAATAAACATCAAGGAATTCTGTAGGATTCTTTTAAGTATATGTCTATTTTTTTAATGTTGTATTGCATCTTTTTCAGAAATACTATGAAATTCTTTTTTTAATGAAACTAACTCACCTGGGAGTTCTGTCTGTGCTGATTTTGTAGTAAGACAGAAGCAAGAAAAAACTTTTAAAAACAAAGTATTAGCTGACATACTAAGAACATATCAGAACTTATCTCAAGACAGTGATCAGTCATGCAGAGAGTTGATAGATACAATTATGGGCTTGCTGTAGTCTTCACTAAAGCTTTTTTTCACATTGAAAAAGTGACAATATGGTTTTAATATGCAGCTTTAATAGATAAAATATGGCTGTAGGTAATTGTAATAATGGTTTTATGTATGTGTGTACTATATTAATGGACGTATGTTTGTTTTATTTGTTGCAGTTCCTTTGAGCTTTCAAATTCATGGAATCAATCAAATCTACATCGTACCTCAGGCCAGTTCAGCTCTGTGGGAAGCATGGATATCTGGGATCACACACCCCAAACATATCAGTATGGACAGATTTCCTCTGCAAAGTCCAATAGCAGCATTGATCATCTGGGCAATCCCAGCAAAAGAGATTCTGCGTATGGTTCTTTTTCTACCAGCTCCAGTACACCTGATCACACATTGTCCAGTGTAGATGGTCTGTCAACAGAGAATGTGATGTATAAAGTGGGTCACTGGGAAACTCCAAAACAAGGGAATAGTAAGACTGTTTCATTTCTGGGTGATAATGGAAGATCTGAAGAAAAAGTTAACTCCTTTGCAACTCCACCACAATACGAAAACAGTCTAAGTTCACGACTAGAAGACCATACTAATTCAGTCTATTCTGGAGCTGGAAGATCTAATTTTGTACCTGTATGGTATGTCCCTGAAGGAAAAAAGTCTCCTTCCCCTCCACCTCCACCACCCCCTCTCCGAAGTGATAGTTTTGCTGCTACCAAAAGTCATGATAGAGATCATGCACCTCCTCCATATTCAGAGGGCATTCAGAGCCCCCAGCATTTTGAAGTCCTACATAGAACACCAATCAGAAATGACTGGAGTGCTGACACTGCTGAAGAACAAAAGCAAATGATCAGGTCAGTTGAGAAGACCTCACACAGAAGACGAGGAAGCAGCCCAATACAAAGACCTGATTTTATTCCAGATTATGACTTCTCTTCCCCAGGTGACAGGATAAACAATAATATGGGACATGCTAAGAGGCTGCATTCTTCTCTGTCTAGTACTGATGTTCGATTTGCCCAGTCTGTTTATGAGTCTCGGCATCATCAACATCAGCGTCAATATAGTGATGAATATAGTTTCTTTCACAATGCAAAAGCCTCTGCATC
Source organism: Ptyas mucosa (assembly GCA_012654045.1). NCBI lineage: Eukaryota > Metazoa > Chordata > Lepidosauria > Squamata > Colubridae > Ptyas > Ptyas mucosa. The sequence goes on from WNWU01013815.1 coordinate 20,516,059, forward strand.
ATCTAAAGAGCCAAAATGGCTCTCTTCTTATAGTGACATTAAGGAAAGGCCTTCTGATAAACATAACTGTCATCTAAATCAAACCAAGATTCCTAATAATACCACCACTGCTGTTTCTGACATGACTTCTGAGGAAAGCCCTGAACTAAATCATTATTATTGTGTAAAAGCGAGGCAGCAGCCTGTTCAGTCTGCTCAGGGAACCTCAAAATCATTACAGTTTAAAAATGAACGTAGGAATTCTGGAACAGGAAATCTTGCTGCTTCTGTGTCAAGTGAGAATCCTGCCATAACCATGAGCCAAAATCCTAAATATTCTCTACCTCAGCATCTTAATGAGTCTTCTCTGGATATACGTGAAAAGAGAGCTCATTGTGTAGTTAATAAAGGAGAGGATATTAAGGCTATTGTACTGGAAGGTTCTAGGAAGATAAATTACTCTGAGAAATCAGTTCAGAACAAGACATTTGAAGAAAATCTCAGTAGTCATGAATATAAGGATGGACAGGAGTATTTTCAGGTGTCGGACACCAAAATAGCCCAAAAGGATTTCAAATTGAATCAGGAGAAGAACTACCATATTTCTCCCCAAAAGACACCGATGTTGCATTCTTTAGCTCAGGAAGAGAAAAAGCAGATTAATGTTGCTGCCGAAATTGGGATTAATAAACAGACAGGATTTGATGTTCACCTAAGCAAAAATGCACGAAGGAGTGATCGTTTTGCTACCACACTAAGAAATGAAATTCAAATGAAGAGAGCAAAACTCCAAAAAAGCAAAAGCACAGCGGCCTTAATAGAGCCAACTGAGGAAGAGGACTATACTGAGAACTGGAAGCATAATTCTCAAGAAAAGACGGCTTCTTCATCAGAAAGTTGTTATTCTCACATGTACAAAGATAATCTGAAAGAGGCCCAAGCCAGAGTTTTGAAGGCCACTTCTTTTCAGCGCCGAGACTTGGAACCCAATTCTGCAGATTATCTTCCAGATAGAAAGACAAATATATATAATACTTCTCCATTGACTTTTGTTTCTGAAGATGAATTAGGTTTCCCTGAATTTAGGCAGTCTTCTAAAGAGATATCACTGAGTAATGGTGCTCACCATCTTTCACGTATTGGTGCTAGGAAGAGATTTACTGCAGAACAAAAGTTAAAATCTTATTCCGAACCTGAGAAAATAAATGAAGTGGGTATATTGGATGATAACTGCCAAACACACCAACGTCCAACTACATCAGAGGAAGCTTTGGAAACTTTTGCAGATAAATGGAAGTTTTTTGAAGAGACTAGTAAGCCAGTCAGTCAAAAATCTTCACAGACTGCTAGTCCTCGTAGAAATTCTCATGAAATTGAATCTGGAGGATCATGGTACAAAAAAAGAATGCGGTCAGGTTCTTTCGGAGTTGAGAATGTGCTTTGTGCTTCTGATAGACCTAGTGAAACTGTACATTACAGTGGCCATATCACTAAATCAAGACAACCTCAGAGGTTAGAAACATTTGCAGAATACCAGGCTTCTTGGAAAGAGCAGAGAAAACCTATAGAAAATTGTAGTTCTGGAAAGTATCATTCAGCTGATAATATCCTTGATGCTGGCCTTGAACAACTTGAGAAATCTCAGTATAAACACGAAAGGTCCAGGTCATCTCCTTCTGCTGATTTTTACAAGCAGGTAAACATATTTTACAACATTTTACTTTATTTCAAAGCAATGAAAAATAAGTGTGTGTATATGTGTGTGCGCCAATGTACACTTATAACTGATATAATGATAAGAGCAAAGTTCTTAAGCTTATAGTTGTATACAAAATTTCAGGCAACCCTGTTAAAGTATACACTTCAATGAGTCCTTACATGAACAGAAAACCTTTGCAGAAAAAAAGCAAAAAATGTTAAATATACTTTTCTGCAAATATGAATGCACACTTACTATAGTATTTATTTAGTTGTATACAGGTTCCAATTAAAAATTTGAAAATATGACAGATTTTGAACTATGGACACCTTTTCAGTTGGTAATTTGTATTTAGTAGTAATTAGAGCTTCCAAACAACTGTAGTCAACTTTTTGGGAGTTGGACTGATTTTTCCCTATCTCTCTTGCAGACGTCAGAAATGTTCTTAGGCTTCCTTGCCTGCCACTGCATGTTTGAGATCTTCTCATAGATGTTCAGTAATCTTATAGTCTGAAGATAAGAGGGCTATTCCGAAACCTTTGACTTTTCTTTCATGTAATGCTTCATGAACTATCCAATCTCTTTTCAGTTTTAATTACATTATTAACTGCTGGACATTAGTTTGAAAGCAAGAAAAATCTCCACCAGAATTGGAGATTCAAAAGTGGTTAGGTCTGCAAAACAGTATTCATAGATCACTTCAAATGACCTTCCCAAAATTTTACCTGATATTTGTTCAGCCTCCGGTAAAACATTGCTTACCGAACAACAAAAATGTACGTATGTAAAGTTATCAGAAGGAAATCTTTTCTATGGCTCTGTAATGATGTATTTGAAGAAAAACATATCTTGCCAGCTGGTAAAAAATTGAGAGGGTTTAGTTATACTTTGTGTTTGTATGACAGACAATAGCACAGGAAATTCTGAATGGGTGAAAGGAAGAATGGATTTGGCTAAATACCAATAAAACCTGATCTTGTTTTAAAAGGCCTTGAAGATCTGGTTCAGGATAAAGTGAAGTCCCCCCCCCCCCTTTGGATTGTATGGATTTGTTTCATTTTATTCCTATCCAGATTTGTTTTCCTTGTGTTTTTGTTTTTATCACCCTTCTTATCTTTATTTCTCATTTTTTTCTGTATTTTTCTTTATTTTTAATATTTCCATTTATTGCTACTCAGAATATTGGACAACATATAAATTTAAAAACAAAGAAGTAAATAATGTCCAGGCAGCAAAGAACTGAATCTGAAAAGAAAATGGATACTTCAGCAAGATAATGATCCAAAACATAATTTGTTTCTCACATACCGGTTTAAATGCCAACTACAAATATCCTGCATCAGATGTCTCTCGTGATGCAGTCTCTATTGTGTTGCTTTTTCTCTTAAATACTGTATATACTTAACCTTTAGCATTTATACATCAATCATTTCTTCCACCCACTGTTATTTCTTCTATAATTCAGGCCAATCTCTAGCCTTGACACTGTCGCTTAATTAAGAGGGGAGTTTATTATTATTTTTTGCTTTAAAAAAACATTGAAAATGTTCAACCTGAAACATCCATTTAGATGTTGGGTTAATTCCTGAAGTCTTTGTATTCTACAAGGGATTCTAGCTTAAGGTCTTTGTATATGTCACCACTATATGAAAAAAAGGAAGGGGAATTTTCCCAACTCAGCTGTGAGGAGCTTTATGGATTATCTGAGAGTCATGTTGGGAGCCAGAAGAGGTTAAATCAGGGGTGGTATTAGATTTAACCCAGTGGTGAAATTCAGCCGGTTCTATCCAGATCACGCAATCCGGCAGTGCCGGTTGCGGGAGGCTCCACCCACCCACCCACCCACCGAGATGTCATCACATCCCATTTTTGACCCTTTTGCATGCACAGAAGGTTCTGCACATGTGTGGAGGTGTGCGCGCTCACATTTGCAAACCAGTAGGCTATTGCTTAGCGCATTGTAAGCCGCCCTGAGTCTCCGGAGAAGGGCGGCATATAAATCAAATTAAAAAAAAAAATTTCACAGGTATAAATAATTATTTTAGAAGCTTCACTTTTTTGTAAAAAAATATCTTGTTTATGTTGCATGCGAAATACATTTGAGCATCATAATCATAAGTTTTTCAGTGTCCTCATTTAAGATTTTCCCAAACAGAATTGCAAATGATTATAGTTTCTTCCTTTTAACTGGTCAGATGAATTAGTAACTGGAATGAAAAGTTTGTGAAACTAAGATGTTACATCTGGTTTAAGCTAAATCAGCAGAAGGCGGGATACTTTGAGGACTTCAGGCAAATCCACAAATGAAGGGGTGTGTAATAATATGTTTAAGGAAACTGAAACTTGATGATTTGTTGCTTTACCATATTATAAAACTGTGTTTTCAGGGAACATCAACAGAAGCAAAGAGGCAAACTGAAAAATCCAGGAAAAATGAAGAGCTTATTTCCTCTGTTGGAAAATCAGATGAAAGCAGCTGCAATTTGAGGTAAACAAGAGGATTTTTCTTCAAGTCTTAATAGCATATATTGCAGAAAATGCTTAGATATTTTCCAGGAAGAATAGAAGCTGTTTTTAATATTCCTCATTTTGTAAAACATGTGCTTCTAAAAAAAAATAAATGTTGAAAATTAAGTACATATATTCTATTTTGATACTATGGAAATATTTAAACAATTGTGTTGTTACTAGTAGAGGAAATATTTAAAGTATTTGATATCTTAAATAAGAAAATAGTTTTTCTTACCAAAATTAAGCTGAATAATTTCTGTCAAAAATAAATAATCACTCTCAAATATATTTTTATGGCAAAGTTAAGCACATATTGGAAATCAGTGCCACTTGAACATATTTACTTTTTCTGAGGAGTCCCGTTTTATGTAGTAGTGTATTTCAAAGTTGTTATTCCTATTGCTTGGTATGAAAGCTATTTTAAACCAGAGAATTGTGTTTGTATTTGAATAGTATGTTAAATTTCTGCTGTCTAAAAACCAAAATGAAACTTTCAATCTTCTCCTTGTGGCCTGCCAGAGAAGGGGAAAGAAAAAAATAGGATTGCACAAAGCAACATGGCTGAGATTTATTCAGCCAAATGAAGCTTCTGTGTGTTTGAACTTGCCCCCAAGTATTCTGTATTTATTTGAACAGTGCTAGCACTGTGTATCACATTACTTTTGTAAAGCTTAATAATCAAAGTTGACAAACAAGATAACAAACAGTGAAAGATTTCAAGAATGATTGCCCAAATTATAAGGAGGAAAAAAATATAATTGAAGGTTCCACTGTATTACAATAACTATACAACTGCATCAGTAGTGGGTTTCAATTTTGGCTGCTACTGCTACTGGTTTGCTTGTGCTCGTGCTCGTGCACCTGCGCAATGCTTCTGCAGATACGCAGAGATGCCCGGGCGGATGGGCAGAGCCTCCTGCTGCTGCCACTGCCAGTTCTCTTGATTTGGGGCAAACCGGTAGCAACCCACCACTGAACTGCATGGATGAAAGTAGGGTAGGATCTCACTGGCGTCTCTTTTACATGTATTGTAGTAGTGTTTTGTGTTTTATTGCAATAATCAATAGGCATAAGCAAGTTTTTTTTTAAAAGATGTGAGCATGATGCAAATATTTCCCTACCGGTTCTGTGGTTTGGTGGGCGTGGCAGGGGAAGGATACTGCAAAACCTCCATTCCCACCCACTCTAGGGGGAAGGATATTGCAAAATTCCCATTCCCACCATACTGTGGGGCGAGCCAGAGATGGTATTTGCCGGTTCTCCAACTACTCAAAATTTCTGCTACCGGTTCTCCAGAACCTGTCAGAACCTGCTGAATTTCACCCTGTGGGATTGCTGAGAATAGTAGTTCAACAATATTATATTTATTTATTTATTTATAAATAACAATATTTTAAACATGATGTGTTTTTCACATTCTTCACATTCAAAACGGCATGAGCAAATAAAACGGACACCCATGGGATCCCAATATCAGGTCTCATTGCGGAAACTGTCCTGTGCGAATTAGAACACTCTGCATTTCAAAACTAGACATCTATACTTTGGTGCCGCTACATCAACAACACATTTGTCATCATCAAAAGAAATGCACTGAAAGACTTTCCTAGACTTTCCTATACTACTGAATTCCATTCCAAGACATAAAATTCACAATGGATAAAGAAATAGTTAGACCCGTGATGGCGAACCTATGGCACGTGTGCCAGAAGTGGCATGCAGAGCCATGTTTCCCGGCATGCATGGCGTTGCCCATTCTGTTTCCGGGTTTCCAGGGCACACATGTGCACTAGCCAGCTAGTCTGCTGGTTATTGGTGCACGTGCACGCGTGACAATCAGCTTGCCTTAATGTCTTCGTGCACATACGCACCGCCCATGCTGTCGACACCCACATGTAGCCCCAGGACATCCACCACTTGCCAGCCGGGAGCACTGCTGCCAGTCATTTCCCTGAGCCCTGCTGCCTGCCTGCCTCGTCACCGCCACTGCTACTGTGAGGAAAGGCCCCAAAGCTACACTGCCGCAGGGGGAGGCCAGGTATGGCTAACTGGACGCTGCCCGGAGCGCGAGGCTGGCAGGAGGAGCCGACGCTGCCTCTTAGCTGGCACGAACAACCTGCTGCTGCAGCCTGCTACCATCCTCTCTCCCCTGCCAGCTGCTCCTGCCACTGCTAGGGAAATGGCTATGCGAGAACCGCTGCCGCTGGGGCAAGGGGCAGTGGTGGCAAGGATGAGCGGTCCTAGGCTTCCCTGTCTCCCTGCCTGAGCAGGCTTCTGGCGTGGCCCCAGGCCTCCAGGGGAAGGGATTGAAGCTCCAGCCCACTGCTCCTGGTGCCACCACCCTCTCATCACCAGCAACAGTAGTTCTCGCGCTGCCACTTCCTCGGCAGTACTAGGAACAGGACTTCCTGCATTTTGAAAACCTGAATGAACACCTTGAATGCATTGTCTTCATTCTCTCTCCTTGCAAAATGCCTTGAAGACGCATTCAAGACCTTGACAAACAATATTTTTAATCATACCCAGCCTCCAAAAGAGCACAAGGTGGCCAAGAAGGCTTTCCAACCTGCGTAACCTAAGACAGCGCCATCCGAAAGAAAACTCTCACTTTACTTGTTGCTGTTGTTGCAACTACACTGCCAGCCTCGTCCCGCCCCATATCCCCATCATCTGCCTATGCAGCGAAGCTGGCCTGCTGCTGCGTTTTGCTACTCTACCCCTTGGTCACCTGGTTGCCCACCTGCTCAGGGTGTGCCAGGCTATGGCGGGGTTTTTTTCCCCTTTGCCCCGCAACACATGGAGAATGGGGCAGCGAGGGCGACCCGCTTAGCCCTTTTCTGGAAGAGGTGGAAAGGCTCGTGGCAGTGGTGGTGGCATTATTATTCCGAGGCAGGGCTGTTTGGCCCAACTGATTCTTGCTGTGTCTGTACACGGTGGGCTTTCTGGTGAGCTGGCGAGGCTGCGCGGTTACCGCAGCAGCTTGTAAAGCTCAGGCTGAGCCTGTGGGCCGCCAGGTCCAGAGCCGGCAACAGCTTCTTCCTGTCACTCAGCCTTTGCCTCGGAGTGACTTTTTCTGCATTCAGCCCTGAAGGGTAGCAGAGTCTTCCACTCTACATGTTCTCAGAGATAGTCTGCAATCCTCTGGATCAACAAGTCTTGTTGTTGGAAGAAAAGCAAATTTCCAAAAGGAGTAGATTGATCAAGTGCGAGGGTGGTGATGGCAAGAATGGGCAGGCCGGGGCTTCCCTGTCTCCTCACCCGAGCGGGCTTCTGGCGTAGCCCCAGGCCTCCGGGGGAGGGAGGGAAGTCATGGTCTGCAGCTGCTGCCACTGCCTTGCCCCCAGCAACAGCAGTTCTCATGCTGCCATTTCCCTGGCAGCACAGGAGCAACTGGCAGGGCAGAGAGGGCGGTGGAAGGCTGCGGCGGCATGCCGTTTGCGCCAGCTAAGGAGCAGCCAGGAGAAGTAGAAGCCGCTGGTGGGGGGCCAGAGGGGGACCGTAGGAGAGTGCAGCTCCTCACTCATGGAGACCCACCAGCAGGGAAGCGGTTGCAGTAAGCGGTAAAAGACGTGCCAGCCAGGAAGTGGTCATGCTCTCTGGTGGGAGAGGGTTGCACCAACCTTTGCTGGCATGAATGGCTTGTCTGCCTCATGCTCCGGGCAGAGTTTAGCCATGCCAGCTTCCGGTCCTAATGGGGCAGGGACCGGAAGTTGGCAAATGGGCCGTTTCTGGGCTCCAGAGGGCCTCCAGGGGGTGGGAAAAGCCGTTTTTGCCCTACCCAAGTTCCTACAAAGGCTCTGGAACATGGGGAAGAGCAAAAAACGGGCCTTTGGGTCCCACTGGAAGTTGACAGATGGGCCGTTTCCAGCCTCCGGGGGGGTGGGGAATGCCGTTTTCACCCTCCCCAAGCTCCTAGAAAGGCTCTGGAGCCTTGGGAGAGAGAAAAATAGGCCTACTGGGCCCACCTGGCCATTGTGTGCCAGGAGTGGATGGAGCGGGGGGGTCGCATGCATGGGGCAGGGCACATAGAATTATGGGATTATAGAGTTATGGGTGTGGGCACGCATGTGCATGACCCCCCCTTTCCCCTCCGCTCCTGGCACACAATTGCAAAAAAGTTAGCCATCACTGACCTAGGGCGTGACAAATTTTTCAACTTTCAATTTCCAAACATTAGGGGTGCTCAAACATTGTGACATGCCTTGAGGTTTGTAAAGATAGTTTGGTTAATTTAATATAATTCATATGTACTTGGTAAATATCTGCATCAATATCTTAACTTTTAACATTTTTTTGTTTCATTTACCCTAGATCCACAATTATAATATTGTCAAAGTCTTTCTCTGACATGCACAGTATAAAAGGGAAAAAGAAACTAAAAAGAAATATGCTGAATTTGAACCTAGGCAATATGTAGTTGCTGTTTATTCATCAAAAATGTCTGTCAGCTTCAGTATCCAAGGGATATCATTGTCCTGAGGGTCCACGACTCCTAGACCTTGGCTTCTATTGGAAGGGCAAGCGGAGACTTTTGAATCAGGAGGAGGAGGATTTCCTTCTGTTACATGGATAGTTTATATTTTTATTATTGTGAATGTTGTCTTATATGTCACAGGCATGTTATGATTTCAGAAGGTAAAATGTTTAATAAAGTAATTTAATAAATATGCATATTTTGATTTAGAAATTAAATGTGCAGAATCTATTTATGATTGTAGGAAAGCATTTTTATATTTAATTTGTAAGAATGTATTTACTATTAGATTTATATCCCACTTTTATTTTGTACAACTCAAGGCTATACAATTATTTCTATTTCCTATTTTTCCCAAAACAATCCTATTGTTGGGCTGACAAAGTGACTTGACCAAAGGAAAGTCTAGAATTCAAAGTCTTCAGGTTTCTGGTTGAGCAAAACAAATATTCTTTGTTATCTGTTTCTGCTATTGGGCACGACATTATCTGGAACTGTGTAGCTGACAACAACAGCATTCTTGATACTGCAGTTCTAGTTTTTCATCAAAAGCTGCCTGACTGCCTGAGAAGAAGAGCATAGGCATCAGCTATGCTAGTGAACCTGTTAAAACTTTGGACTTAAAATTATTGTAAAATGGAAAAGCCAAGCACCATAGATTACTGTAGATTAAAGTGCTATTAAAATAGGATAAAAGATAAAATGGGGATACTCAAGTTCCTATCTCCAGAACTGTGGAGCTTACCGACTGATTTTGCAAGCTAATTCCCTTGATTCAACCTACCTCACAAAGTGACTCTTGTGAGTCTGACTTTTTGTATACTTCCTTGATTTCTTTAGAGATAGACGAGATGGAAATGTAATATATACACAGGTATCATCTCCCCAGGTCTATGATGGCAAGTTATTTCTTTGAAAAAAAATGGAGGGTTAATTGTTGAGGTTTTAGTTCAGTTTTAGTAAGGCCCTTTCTTGTAGATCTGCAGCAAAATTATGGTTAGAATGCTGCCCAGCCAATTTACTTCAAATGATGTCCCATGCCATTCCATTGCATTTGCTCAATTTCACTGCTGTTTCCATGAGAAAGACAATGTAACACACAATGCTTGGATTTTTAATACTGTTCTCATCCCAGAATGCTGGTTCAACCTGCTGAGTCAGATCATTCATTTGTCTGGTCTTACATTGTTAGTTCTAATTTCCCTATAGCTCTCACAATGCTGTGGCCAGCTGACTCTCCCATTCGTACCCAGTTTGAAATGTATTGCGCAGTGCAGATTTACACCCTTGAAGAGACCATTGAAAGTTATGAATAAGCAAGCTAAAAGTAGCATTAGTAATATGAAGCAGTATTACATTGAATCCAGCTACTGGATTATCTAGTATATGCCTGTCTGCTCTGCCAGTTCCCAAAGTCTTAAGGCAAGACATTGGCTATTTATCAGTCAAGGACTGCAGTTAGCTGTAATTACAGTAGTTGGTAATATAGACAGCAGTTCTCAGTGGTTGAGCTCTAATGCAGGTAGGATCTCTCCTTTTCTCATTGTCAACTTGATTTTTCTTTATATCAGGAAAAAATGTAATATTATTCTTGCAACTGTCACTTGAAATTTGGTTGAAAAGTGAAGATTTTCCAATCCTGCCTTAGTAAACCGTATCTTAGATTTTCTACTGGAAGTGTTGGGATTTGAACATAAGCCCATTTATGCCTTTTCCCTTCTCTTTGGTATTTTGAGGAGGGGGGGGGAAATTCCAAGCTACTTTTTTGTTACATTTAATCTCTGCTTTTGTTTACAAATGCTATGCTACCATAGATAGTCTGCTACTCAAAGACTTTCAAATCTGCTGAATATTAGGGTTAAGAAGAATTAAATCAAAAACAATACACACAATAGTTCTATCAGCTCAATACTGAATTGAACACTGGTTCAAGACTATTTTTCTTACTTTATTCTTATTTCCTGCTGCTTTAAACAATTATGTCCATGTTACTGTAATCTCCTAACAGTTTTCATACAAACCTCTCTATCTTAGACATTCATGTGAAATGTGATTTTCTAAGAAAGGCATACTTTTGACAAGAAGTAAAGGATTAGGCAAGAACACAAAAGAAAGGTAATTTTAACAAGTATAATTGAATGGTGCAGTTGCCTTTTTATGAACTCAATCTTGATGTATTTGGACATAATTCAAATGACAGGTTGTTTGCTTAGGAATTACCATGAAGTATGACTGAAGCTTGGCATATAGTAAATACTATCAGTTTTGAAATTGGCTTTTCAAGAAACATCAATTCTAAGAAACAATTGGTTATTATTGTAATAGTAAACTTTATTACTATCATCAATTCTAAAGCAAAAAGAAAAATCCTGAGATAGCAAATAAAAACTATAGTAAAGCATATATTTATAAAGCTTGAGTGTCATATTTTACAAATGGCGAAACAAAATTTAGACATATTCAGACAAATAATTATGTTGACCAGGCACTAACAACGGTAAATAAAATGGATAAATAAAATGATTTTTTTTGCTGCAATCAGACAAGTTTATAATAAGGGAAATATAACAAAACATGGGTTAAATATTTCAGAAACTCCTTCACAATAGGGACAAATTCTTTCTTTGAATGGGATATCCTGTAATTTTCCTTCAAGAACAGCTGCTGGAAGGGCATTAAATCTTGCCAGAATGCAAGGTCCTTCTGAATTTGGGGATCATTATTTGATTGAAATATCTAGCCATCATCTTAGATATGATTGCCTTCCAAATCCTTGGCTGTTTAAAGGCTACTTCTGTGTACTCATGAGGATTGTATTGGGTGAAAAACCAATTATGTGCATAGAAAAAGTTTTGATGGAATTCTAAGTAATGCTCCTTGGATTCAAGACTTGTTTATCATCAAGGCACTAGACACATCCAAATCTGCTTAACCTCAGTAAATGTTACTGTCAGACTGACATTAATTTGGTTCCTAGGAAAGAACCCTTGACTTTATGGAGGTTAGAGAAAAGGGACTTTTACTAGGGAACTGAGTGCAGCACAAATGGGAAAAATCAGCATAAAAATCATATATTGAAAGCAAACCCCAATGTCCAAAATCGTCCTCTTCATGTGAGCAATTCAATCAAATGCTATTCCGATGTTTTGGGAACCTCTGGTGCATCAGGCGCTGCTGTAAATTCCTTTCCCAGGGCTGGTGTCCTTGAAGGCAGGAAGATGACTCGGCTTTGGCAACTCTAGTTCCTGTTAGTGTCCGTAGTCCCCAAGTTCTCACAGCATTCTTTTACATCTCCAGTACTCTTTCCCTCCCAAATGCCCCTTCCCCCTGGTTATGGAAGTTGCTAGCAAGCGTCGTCAAAGAAACAAAGATAGGCATCTGACATTTGGCCCCCCTTTTCAGAGGTGTTAGCCCTGGGAAAGAAAAAAAAGGAAAACTTAAATAAGCAATCAAGTAGGATTAGGCATTTGGGGTTTGTCGGGGTATTTCTGGTGGAAGGAACGTAGGAGTTTGGCAGCCCGAATGTGACTTCCATCAATCCATTCGGATTGTGAGGCAGGGAAATGTTTCCATGTAATTAAGTACTGTACTTTGCCCTTCTGTTTGAGAGAGTCCAAAATTTCTTTTACTTCAAAGTGTTGCTCTCCTTCTATAAAAATGGGAATGAGTGGCATGGGAGGAGGCGGGCAAAGGGGGGAGGTGACTTCTGGCTTTAGTAGATTGCAGTGAAAAACGGGGTGGATTCTTTTCTGGTTCTTTGGCAGTTCTAGTTGCACAGTAACCGGGTTTATAATTTTGCTGATAGAGAAATGGGCCCATGTGTTTAGGGCCCAAGTTTCTGGATTGTTGGGTGGACTGTATGTATTTGGTGGAAGGGTATACTCAGTTGCCCATTTTAAACTCTTTTTGCTTGGCACACATTTTATCGGCTTGCCACTTGAATGCTTCCTGCGCTGCTTCTAAGGTTCTGCGAGCTACTGGCCAACTGTTTTGCAATTGTTGTATCCACTCCATCAACGAAATTTCTTTTAAAAAAAAAAATTAAACCTTTATTGTTAAAACAAAAGTTGGACATGGTGGAACCGTCTTGGCAATATCTCCGCCATACAAAATATAGCATAAGTTTCTTATATCTTCAGTATACATTACTACTTACTAATTCTATACACATGCTTAACTTCTTTTACATATTTACAGATACATACTATATTACATATATTGCATCTTGTTTCGATCTATACATCCTTGATCTTATCTGTTCCGACTTCCATTCCTTAAATCTAACCTTTGACAAAAAATTTCCAAATCTCATAGTCTCTCCTTTATTTTTCAGTTCTAATGTCAGTCTATCACATTCTACACATTCAAGTACTTTCTTTTTTATTTCTCGTTCTTTCGGTATGTTTTCACTCTTCCATTATTGGGCATAAACTATTCTTGCTGCTGTTATGATATACAGTGTTAATTATGTTAATCCTTTACTTAAACCTTCTTTTATAATTCCTAACAGAAATAGTTCTAGTTTGAATTCCACTTTCTGTCCTGTCATTTCTTCTAACCACATTTGGATCCTTTGCCAATATTCTTTTGCTTTTCTATATGTCCATCATAAGTGGTAATAGGTGCCCGGTATTAGATCATATTTCCAGCATTTAGGTGATAAATGTTTGTACATTTTGGCTAGCCTAGCTGGTGGTAGGTGCCACCTATAAAACATTTTATATAGATTCTCTTTGTACGACGTGGCCAAAGTTAGCTTCCTGCTTCTTTCCCACAATTTTTCCCACTTTTCCAATTCGATATTGTACCCAAAGTTCTTTGCCCATACTACCACCATCTCTTTAACATGCTCTTCCTCCATTTTGTATTCTAATAAAAATTTATACATTGCTTTAATCATTTTCTCCTCTGTCCCCAATAAAAGTTTATCTAATATTGTTAAATTTCTGCTGATGCCCCACGTTTTCATATCTTTCATATAACTTGACTGAATTTTTAAATATAACCACCGTTCCAAATCTAACCCTTGTTCTTTTAGCTGCAGTCTCAATTTTAATCTCCCCTGTTCATCTAATATATCTTTATATGTTACAATTTTTCCCTAGTTAATAAGATTTGGATATACCACTGCTTCTAGGATGGAGTGCCAGATCAGTATTTCCCTATAGTTCTGTGTTTTTTTTATTTTGTTCCATATCCCCAATAATGCCTGCTGTATGTGGTGTCTTTGGAAGTATTGATGTACCTTATGTCTTTCATACCAGAGGAATGCATGCCATCCTGTTGAATGTCATGACCTTCTAATGTTAATAAACTTTTGTTTCTTAGGGTTATCCATTCTTTCACCCAGGTGATCGTTGTCGCTTGGTAATATAGTTCCCAATTGGGCAAAACAAACCCTCCTCTTTCTTTTGCCTCCTGCAGTAGTTTCAGTTTAATTCTTGACTTTTTCCCTTGCCATATAAATTTCAACACAATTTGGTTCAAATTATCAAAATACTTTCTAATTTTATAGGTATATTTTGGAATAGGAAGAGTAATTTTGGCAGAACATTCATTTTAATAGTTACTATTCTACCCATCAAAGAGAGTTGGATGTTTCCCCATCTTTCCAAGTCTGCTTTTATCTGCTTTAATAATTTAATATTATCCTCCTTAATCGGTGTGCATCTTGCCATCAAATAAACCCCTAGATACTTCACTTTTTTTACCAATTGTATATTTATTCCCTTGGTCAAATCATCTTTCTGTTTATTTGTCATATTTTTAGCAATCATTTTGGTTTTCTCCTTATTTACTTTTAGTCCAGCTATTTCTCCATATTCCTCCAATACCTCCATAAGCTTCAAACCCGATTGCAATGTTTCCTCCAGTATGAAGACTAAATCATCCGCAAAAATTTGTAATTTATAACTTTCTCCTTGTCTTGTGCCTTTCTGGATGTTAAAATTTTTTGTCACCTCTCCGTTCACTATTTTTCTGGCCTCCTATTTGGAATATATTGCCATAAGCATGTTTAAAAATTTATCACCAAAATCCATGTATCTTAGTTGTTGCAGCATAAAATTCCATAGAAATTTCTTATCAAGGTGCACAAGTCACTGCTTGTAGAATCCCATGGGTTTCCCTGGTTGCCTTTTGGCCAAAGCACACACTGGGCATCTGGCCGCATAGTTTTCAATGTCTTTTTGAGGGACAGCCACCAAAATTGCCATTTGACCAGATGTAGGGTCTTTACAAAGCCAAAGTGCCTTGCTGCTTTTGAATTGTGGCAAGTCTGTAAAACAATAGCATGCAGGGGGGCAGGAACATATAATTTCATCCCCACCTATTTTTTATTTATTTTTTATTTATATGCAGCCCTTCTCTGGAGATTCAGGGCGGTTTACAATGCGTTAAGCAATAGCCTTCATACTTTTGTATATTTATACAAAGTCAGCTTATTGCCCCCACAAACTGGGTCCTCAACTGGGACCTATGCCAGTCCATCCCTCAGAGTGCACTTCTCTTTGTGAAGCCATTCATCGTCTTTTAAGGAAGTTCTCAGTTTGCCTAATATTTTGCAGGGGACACCCATCTCAGTTTTCCCCTGATGTCTTTTGTTACTACCACTGCCAATTGGTTTGATGGAATGACTGGTCAAATGATTTCAGGTCTGGTACTTTTATATTGTGGTAATTGGGACAAGGCATCTGCTAGGAATTCCTCCCTCCCCCCAGACTGTAGTGCAGGGTAAAATTAAAGCGGTTGAAGTATTGCACCCAGCGGGCTTGCTGGGAATACAGTTCCCACAGGGTTTTTAAGGCTTCCAAGTTCTTATGATCTGTCCATACTTCAAATGGGTGTTTAGACCCCTCTAGGAAATGTCACCAGGTTAGTAATGCATCAAATTGCATAAGCCTCCTCCCACACCAACCACCTCCATTCTGTGTCAGTTAGTTTTTGGGAGCTATAGCACAAGATCGAAGGCTTATCTGGGGGCTCTCCTGTACTTTACAGCCCCTACAGCCACATCTCTAGCATCTGCTTGGATGGCAAACGTGTCTTAGCATGGGCTCTGCTGCAAATAGCCACTTAAATTTCTTGAAGGCTGCCTGGCATTCCATAGTCCAGTTCAAAGGTTGATTAGGTTTGGGCTTACCCTTCCTTTTTGTCTTTAATAAGTTCACCATAGGTAGGGCAATTGGCACAAAAGAAGGAATAAATTGCAGATAAAAGTTTGCAAATCTCAGGAAGCTCTGAAGTTGCTTCTCGTGCAAGGGGAGACCCAGGCTAGCACTGCATTAATCTTCTCTGAATCCATCTCCACTCCCTCGTGTGAGTTTTGATACCCTAGGTATTTGATTTTGTCCTGATGAAACTCACATTTTGAGAGATTAGTCTACAGCTTAGCTGCTCATAATTATTTTAACACTGCTCACACGAGTTTCACATGCTCGTCCCTCATTCTGGTATAGATTAGAATGTCATCTACATACTTGAGCTTGTACAGGTATTCATGCAGGATTTTATTAGTTGCACAGATATGGCATTGGCCCCTTGCAGGCAAAAGGGAAGCACTCTGAATCAGAAACACCCCAGAGGACAGTTGAACTCTGTTTTCAACTTATCCCCCTCCTTAATCCTGATACGGTAAAGGCTTCTTGTAAGTCCAACTTCATAAAATAAAAATCCCTTGGCTAGGTGGGCTAATATAGCCTTCATGAGTGGTAAGGCATACACACTCTCCACATAGATAATCTATGCACAAGCAGAGAGAACCATCTTTCTTTTTTCGGAATAGAACTGGAGCGGCTACCCGAGGCCTGGCCAAATGGATGAAGCCACATTGTAGGGTTTTGTCAATGAAAGTGTGTGTGGTGTGTGTGTCAGAGAGTACAGTTTGGATTTTGGCAGTTTAGCTCCATGGAGGATCTCGATGGCCCAGTCTGTCAGTCAGTGAAGTGGGAGTGCATAGACCCCTTTTCACTAAAAACCTCTCTTAGATCCCAGTATTCCTTGGGGATTTTTGGGTCCCACCTTGTTTGGTTTTGTGCCACAGTAGCCAGTTTTGTCATGTCCTGAGTGGTTTGGCGGTTAGTTTTCTGTGGGGAAGCTTTTCCTCTCTCAGACCTTCCCCATCGGATTTTTAACAATATCTCCCACCAGTTAACATTAGGGTTCCATTTTTGGAGCTATGCCAGTCCCAATAAGAGAGGCCTCTCCATCCCTGGAGCTATGATAAAGCTTAGGGTATCCCGGTGCTTCCACATCTGCATTTCTACTGCTTCCATTATAAAGTGGGACCAGGCTCCCCAAGCCACAATCCCATCCAGCTGGTAAAATGCTGTGGGCACCCTCAGTTGTTGGAGCCTCAGTCCCAGTTTCTCCATTACCTCAGGGGTCACCACACATCTGGTGCAGCCCAAGTCCAGTAAAGCCAACATCTTCTTCTGGGCACCCGATGATGGCACCTTCAGTTCGACTGCAATGGTGACAGGATTCACAGGGCGACTTACCAGGGTGTCGTTATCAGAGTCCGTGTTGTTCCTCTCTGTGGTGGTTGGAGTTCCCCAGTCTCCATAACCGGGTGGGGAGAACTCAATGACTTGGTCTCCCTCCAATTTCATTTCGTGGACCTCGGTGTGAACTTTCCCACCTTCCCCACATTGCCACCAGATTTTGGAGTTGCTTTGGCGAGTCAGCAATCAGCGGCCTGGTGCACTTCCTTCCCACATTTGAAGTACCTTGTGGATCAGCATTTGGAGCTATGGTTGTGCCCAGGTTCTCTCGGGGTATTTGTCTTCTCTAAGGGGGAGTAAGGGCACCATCTGTGGGCGTTGCAGCTGTGGGACATGGCAAGGTCGATTTCCACCTCCTTGGTGAACACGTACCACTGGTGTAGAGTGCCGGAGGCTTCCCATGAGATGCAGGTGTAATTGAGCCCATCTTGGAAGCACTGTATCAGGATGTCTTGGAGCCAGTTGGCTAGCCAGCATGCCAATTTACAGAGCTCTTGGTTGTAGGCAGCCACCGCTCTCCAGCCCTGGTTGATGGTCTTTATGCAGTTGTGCGCCTTCTGTGCCAGCAGGTCTTCTGTAGGGCCATCATGAGTCGGTTGAAGTTCCAGAGTTCTGGAGCATCTTCATTGTATAGGGAAACCATCCACTCTGCTGCTGTGCCATCTAGGGCCGTGGTCACACATCTGATCCAGACTGCTTCAGTGGCCAGATACTCTTGTATGTAATTCCACATCTGGGCAAGGAAGAATCCCAGTTGCTTTGGGCCCCTCCCATACTTCAGGCCGAGGGCTGGTGGTCTCGGTGCTTCCTGCCTTGGGAGGGCAGCCCATGCTGGCATAGGAGGCTGCACTGCTGGCGCTTCTGCAGGTTGCATTGCCTGGGCTGGTGCTGGTCCAGGGGGATCACCGGCCCTGCTGCCGTGACTCCCTGGGCAGCCACCCCAATCCCTACATGGTCCAGGATGGCCGTAGTGGCTACTGAGCGAGGACCTCTTGGGCTCAGCGGTTCCCAAATGCCTCCTTCAGTCTCCGGGCTTGGTCCACCCTGTCTTCCTGGGTTTCTGGTTCCCCTCAGAGGTGTCTCTTGTCCCAGCTGGTGCACTACTTTCCTCACCTTCTCCATGGGTTCCCCTCAAGAATGTCATGCCTGAAACCCTCTCCTCCTGCTCTTCCTCCTTTATTATCAGGGTGAGTGACCACTTGGGTTTCAGAGTTTCCTCGCCGATGCTCCCATCTCCCGGATATCCAGCTCTGTCCTAGGGACGACGGGGTTTCGTTGGGGCGCTCCCGCAGGCTCCAATTTCCTTCAAGTCATTTTCATGGCTTGACATCTTTTGCTCAGTCCTATGGGTAGACATTTGTGTCTGGGTTGAATGTTACAGCATCTTACAGTTACATTGCATATTTTCAGATTAAATCAATATCAAACAAGTATTAAATATATTTCTGCAGAGCAGGAATGAGGAAGGAAAAAAACCATACATGTGCCTATATCAGAACAATGACTGGTACTTACCAGGGTGTCATCGTCAGAGTCCGTGTTGCTCCTCTCTGGGGTGGTTGGAGTTCCCCGGTCTCTATAACACGGTGGGGAGAACTCAACGACTTGGACTCCCTCCAATGTCATTTTGCGGGGCCTCGGTGTGAGCTTTCCCGCATTGCCACCAGTTTTTGGAGTTACTTTGGCGAGTCAGCAGTCAGCCTGGTGTACTTCCTTCCCACATTTGAAGTAGCTTGGTGTTTGCATGGAACAAAAATGTACACTATTTATAGGATTGCATAAAAGTGTTCGAAAATTTGAAAATCTTGATATGGTTTAATGAACATGAAAATAAATCTACCTTAGAAAATTTATAGTATACTGCAAAAAAACAGGAGAGATAGAAAACTGTTTTAAATAGATTTTTTAAGTCCCAATTTTATTTCATCTAACAGAATTTGACACTTTAGACTGTCTTTTGGTTTATTCCCCCGTTCACTTCATTAGTATTTTTATAAAGTGGTGTATTTTATATCAACTTGTTCATTTTTCTGCTTTTCCTTTTCTACATTTTAAATCCTTAGTCAGCAGCTTACTATTGATTATAAAATTTCTTCTGTGTTTTACTTATTTTAAATATTAAGGTTTGTCATATTCTGCAAATAACTGTTGAATATTTCATCTCCAAAAAGGAGAAGATATAAGCAAGTATTTTGGATTGGTTTACTGAGCTCTAGATGTAATCATTTTAAAGGTGGTTATCTTCTCTTTTGTTCTGAATGAAATGAAGAGCAATCCTATGACATTTGCCCATACAAGAATATGATAGTTATGGTCTGCATAATTCATACATCTGTTTCCACTTAGCTAGAAGTAGAGTTTAAAGCAAATATGCTGTCTAGCAAAAAAATTGTAGCTTTTTGTATTGTCTTTCGCATTACTATTGTCCTGAAAGCAGCTATTGGCTATGTCCTTTCTAGCTAATTTCCCTGGTTCCTACCTCTTTAAATACTTGTTTGTATTTAAACTCAATTTTTAAGAATTCCTTGACAGTGTACTTTTCTGTGATCCACAGCTTTATATATCTGACTAAATTTAAGAATTAACGTGAGATAATAGCAAATATGTAGAAACTCAAAAAGTATAATTTTTCCTTGAGAAAAAGTATTGAATCTCATGCAATAAACCAGAATTTTCCAGACCTATATTGGGAACCAAATACAAAACTGAGTTGAGAGGTGCCAAACATCCAAGAAGTTCCCAAAACATCAAAAAGGCATACTATTGGACACTGATGAACTAGTCAAGGGAGGTGGAATGGCAGGGAAAAGAAGCAAAGTGTAACCTTTGCACAGGAATACTCAGATCTAGCTTTACTTTCACTGCAACCACTCAGTAAAATAACCTATCACTATATTCATAAACTTACTTAGGGAAAAACTCACTGAAGTTTCTTCAGTGTAGGCAAGACAGAACTCATGTATGCTGTATACAGATCTGCATCTTGTGAAACATGAGCATCAAACTCTAAATGTGGGTCTTTTCCAGGATTGCAATTCTAGGACTTTTTTGGTCATCTTTTTGAATAAATGGAAATTTGGACAGTGTCTTCCCAGACTTGAAATTGGTATTGATTGATCATTTTTTAAAATCATAATTTCATCTGGCCTTGCCTTTTCAGCTTTAACTTTTATGCAAAGATCATAAAAGCCAAATTTTATCAGTGATTACTTACCTTGCAGTCTATACTGCTAATTTTTAATGAGCACAAAATAAGAGATTGGGACACCTGGTTTTGTAGTAAGCTAAGGGTCTGCTTTCATTTATTTTAAAGGGAACATTAAATTGCTTCAATATATGTTCTGCACTCTAAGAAAATAAGTGAAGTAACTGTTGGAATGTAAGACAGTAGAACAACTACCAGTTTCTTTTGGTAGAGATATATAGCTTTAGGGCCAAAAAAATATTTGGTTAATCACAGACATATTGCCTATCACAGATTGAGATTTTAAAATGCCAGATGATTTTTCAATTTATACAAAGTTTGTAGGCATACGTTTTCCAGAATGGGTGTGTTTTATTTTTTTAATTAAAATTCATTATTTTTAGGAGCTTTTGGGGGAGGGGGGTGTTGTGATGTTTGTGAGAGGAAAATGACCTAAGTCACATTGAATTACAATTCTAAACTGTATTTGTAAATCCTTCATGGTGGACTTGTTGAAAGTTAACATTGCTGTAACACTTTACAGGTTTTTCCTCTGGGTGCTTCTGGTGCTTCAAGCTTTCTTTTGTCCTTTTTGAACAGTAAGCTGTCTTTTTGGGGTAATATGATCAGCATGTGTTGCATGAAAAATCACCATTTGTAATACACTCCTTGTTGAATGAAGATTCCATTTTTTTTATAATCCTGTCTGTACTAATGTAATAATTGTCATTGTTAATTACTTTTAAAAAGATTCCTGTTGCTATGTCTCCTAAACAGCAGTTTCTCTTGAAATAAAGCAAAAATCATCTGAACCTCAGCATGATTGTATGCATTTTGCTGATTTGATAACTGCAATAGAAATTAAAAGATGTTTTGAAAGATAGTATTGAAGATTATGGGCATCCAAGCATGTCACGGTGTCTTTTTGGCTAGTTGCCCTAATTGGTCCTTCTCAGATTTGCATGCCAAGATGCAGAACGTGGATTTTTTTTCAGTATTAAAATCTCTCCAATTTGTAATTTTAATTTTCTTTTTCATCCCTCCACATTTTTGAAGTACTCTTCCTATTAACCCATTTACTCTTACATCATATATTTATTTTGGGGTTTGATTCTCATTGATTCTCTCTGTGATCCTTTTTTTTTCATACAGGTCATTTACATTTCTATTTGATCCATTCTCATGCAAATTCATTTTTTACTTTATCTTTTCCTGTTTTACCACATTCATTTCTTAAATACTCTATCTCCATTGCATTCAATTTACAATTATGTTTGCATTAACATAGCAAACTCTTGGTTCCTTGTAAAAAAAAACCTTGCAGGATAGCTTTCTACATAATCATTTGTTCTCTTTAAAGGAACATTAATTCCTTGTGATAAACTGCCCATTATCTTTCTACCAACTTCTGAACATTTTAAAGTTTCTTCATCATTTCCCTCTCTTCAGTGACATACCAGGGTACACAATTTAGCCACTTCCTTTTTTTATTATTTATACACAACTTGAAATTATTCCCTCCTTTATCCATATCAAACACCTTAGTTTTTGATACATTAATTTTCAGATCCATATTCCTTATTGCATCATATTATTAATCACTGCAACTCATTTGGGTTCTCACATCACATGCAGTCACTTCCCTAACAAGCACATCTCTAATGTCAATACAAGTATTGTTTTTGCGTCTATCCATAAAATATAGTAAGTGGACTTCATCCATTCTTAAATTACTCCTGTTTAATGTTGACCCATTTGTTACATATTCCATTCTCATGCATTTGTTATTGTCCTTGATAGTCCTTGTTTAACAATTGCCTTATTTAATGAAAAGTAAACTTTATAGCCAGGTAACTTTATAACCAATCCTCGTATTGATGACCTTAGCAGGTTTGTAAAACAAAGCTGAAGTAAGATCATAAGCACATCATGGTTTTATTTAGTAACTGCTTCCAATTGTGCTGGTTCCAATTGTGGTTGTTAAATAAGGACTACCTATATACCTTTTATGCATTCAACAACCAAGTTTAAACTCCATGTTTACATAAAGTGTTCCTCAAGTCATTCACTCAAATTTGTTAAAACAGTCATATGCATTTTTATATCAGCAAATATACAATCAATTTTTTTTTATTTTAAACTGTCTTCCTGGGAAAAAGTTGCAACACACTTCCCAAATTTGTTTTCATTATCATCTCTTCTAGCCTTTTGATTAAAATCTGCAGATGCTTTCTAAATGCATTTAGCAAACTGATTCCTCAATACTGCTTTTATTTTGCTGCCTTTCCTTTTATGGTATTCTTGTGATCAACAAAAATGCATTGTTCACAAACATGCTAAACAAGTCACATATGCACTCCATAAACAAACCACAATCACAATTTAAGATTTCTGTTGTTTCACTCGAACATTGCTCCTGGTGCTATTAATCAGCCTTATTTTCACATGACAATGTTTCAAAGTTTATTAGAGTAAATATCTAAATAATTTTTATATAGCTGGCAAGAAACAATGGCTTTCTAGAATTTTTCAAAAAGATAAGTAAACTCCATAGATCTAGTTTTTTAACTGCTGTCTTTACTGTACTGACTTATACCTAACGTTAGAAAATGTCTAATTTATTGCTCATTTGGTGAGTAGCTCTGCTACAAATAGAATTCCTAAGTGTCCTGCTTCTCTGTTTCAGCTTCTTTCCTAAACTTATAGTATCTCTCCAACCTCCTCTAATTAAAGAGCAAAGCTGTCTTCTTTCTGAGACTCACAGGTATTTCTACTTGGGGTTAATTCTTACAACATACTTTGACCATCTAATATCTGCATTCAGATCATCAAAATTCTATTTAATATTCCAAAATATGCACATTTTGCCTTCCCTTCACATACACAAATCAATTAGGAATTCAAACTTAACAATATTTCACAATGGGAATTGTGTCTTCATGAAAGCAACTAAGGCAACATTTCTTATCATGCTTTATTTTGGGAAAAATTAACCATTTTTACCTCATTTGAATGTAAAAGAAAGACCTGGCTGGTTCACTATAAAGGGAGGAACAAAACAACACAAAAAGTTGCTTTCGATTAAGTGAAACTCATGCATATTTCAGTATCTCAGATATGTCCTCTAAATGCTCTTAACTGCCATCACTATTATTTTTAAAAGTAATTAATAATGTTTATATCCTTTCCAAACTTATGTACAGAATAATAGTTTTAAAAGAAAGAAGTGAAACATTTCTATTAGTTATATGAAATACTTCATGAATTATTTATAGGAAACCATTTAAATTCCAAACAAATTATTTAACAATTACTTTTATCTCACATTCATTCTTTCATGTATTTCTTTTTTGCTATTTTTTTTATTGTGTACTTAGGGAGATTTTAAAAATGGACCCTTTATCATTTATAATTTCTTTAAATTTTGGGTCTGAACCAATTTAGCTCATAGATTTGAATAACTAAAGTATAATTTTAGAAATGCATCCTATTTTGTATTAAAGTAAAACTTCTAGTATCTGTCATCTATATATTAAAGAAGACTTTATATGGAAGAATCCTTGAAATATAAATCTATCTTGATTTATAATGTCTGCACATAAGGATTTTTGTTCATTATTGACTAATCTGATCATCAAAATTGCATTGTATAATATGATATTAATTCTGCACCGAGTATTCTAAGAATTTCAGATGTAAGAGATAATAGCTTATGTTTGCAAATATGTTCAAAAACTACTAACTCTGCAGATGCCAGGAAAATGGCCAAATGAGACTAATTAACAATCCATGATATGTAGTTACTTTTTATGCTAGCTTAGGAATATAGATACCCACTTCTAATAGGCTGCCCCTTGCAAATGGGATGCTTAAATTTGCTTTTTAAAAATTGTATTCCCATTGTGTCAGGGATTTTAAAAGAAGGAAAGTCCCTCTGTTAGTCAACATACCTTTGCAAGCATTGTTCACATTTGACTGTGAGTGGGTGGGGATTTGTTTCTACACAACTCTAATATTTTGTAAAATATTTTCATTTCCTCTCTTCTATATGCTCTTCTTTGTATTATATTTATATCAGTATTTTTTCTAATTTAAATTTTTAACTGACTTTTAATAGTTTATTGCAGTGTTTTAAAGGAGGAGGAAAAATGAACATTTTGTTTGAATATAGATCTAATGAATATAGATTTAATGAGATAAAATATGCTGTGCATAATTTTGTTCAAGTAGCCTCATTTAGTTCACATGAAAAGGAAATAAAAATTCTGTCTGTGTGTGAAGAAACTGAAGTATCATGTCACAAAATGTGATTCTACATAATCTTAATTTTTGACAACAGTTTTTTTAAAGCCAGTTTTATTACAAAAACATTTGTTTTATTATGGGATACTGTAAGCTTAGACATAATTGAATAATAGAAATTATTACTATTACTAATAATAGAAATATATTTACTAACTGCACCCAGAAATATATTTACTAACTGTACCCTACTTACTGATGCTCAAATAATTCTCCCGTCCCTCCTTTTTCCCCAGATCATCTGATAAAGAGTATTCAGAAGACTGTCTGAGAGAACTCACAGCTCAGGAGGACTACAGTTCAGGAAACAATTGGAAAGTATCTGCAAGGTCCTTTCACGCAGGACCTGCCACAGTTGCATCACAGCGGAGCCGAGGTAGATCTGGGACATTGCCCAGTGATTACAGATATTCACAAGAAAATGTAAATGAGAAAAGCAAAGATTATGATTCTTTGCCTCTTGTGATTTCTGGACTACAAATATCAGATAAGAATCAACACTGTTTAACACATATCAAAGCAGAAGAAAATCTACAGGGGAATTCTATACTGCTGAATAAGAAACATGGCTCTTTTCCTCAGAGGCCACCCGCACCCAAACGAGATAAGAAACACAGGAGAGAGGATAGTTTTTCAGCTTCACTTGTTTCAGAATCTTTATTGACAGTGCCCAACAGATTAGATCAGTCTTCCCCTGCTCCTAACAATATAGCTGTAGGCAGCTCATCACCTTCTCAGGTTCCCACAAAAATTTCTGGAAAATCTGTAAGTGCAGAGCTGCCAGAGACTGGGCAGTTAGCATCCACAGAAAATGTGTTTCAGCATTTAGAAGAAAAAAGACATTTCAAATCTGAACCCCCCCTTCCTTCAGCTTATCGTTACCATCTAAAATCTAGAATGGAAGCATCAAGATCCCCTTCACCACAGTTTGCTCCACCAAAGCTGACTGATAAGCCCCCTGTGGCTGCTCAGGATGAAAATTCCACACGGTAAGCCACCTTACACCAACTGTTAAACATTTGTCACATATTTTATCATTGGATTTGTTCACCAATTGAATATTAAGGTTTCCAGGCACTGTCACTATATGGTTTTAGCCGTTTAATGTTAAGCTTACTAGAGAGTTTTAGAACCACATTATTTTATCCCAACAGAAATTATATACAATTTATTTCAGCTTTTAAACTGAGTTCAGTGCAACGTGCTTAATTTACAAGTGAATCTCATTAACAGCTCTTGAAAATAAGGGTAGTCATCCAATAACTCTAAGACTAATTAAAGAATAGAAAGCACAAGATATGAACATATGCTGTAATTGCATGTTCCCTTATTATCCTAAAACTTATTTTCCAAGGACTATTTTGTGTATCATACATATGGCCATGTTAATAAAATCCAAAGAAAACAGAATGCATGTATCCGGTCTTATATAAACTATTACAAACATATTTTGATGTTTTCAAACCAGAGGTTCATGCCTTTCTCACTATGGAAATCTAAACGTTATTTTTATGAATGGTTGAAAACTGCTATCAATGTTGCCAGAATAGTTAGCAAAACAATTTTAATCTCTAGATCTAACTTCTCTTAAGTGAACAATTGTACTTATAGGATAGAAGATGAGGGTGGCTACAGGGAACCCTATATTACAATGACAGTTCTTTGGACTTAGTTTTATTGCCAGCAGAACAGGACTTCCTAAAATGAAACAAAGACAGCCTTAGACAGTTTCTAAACATTTCTGTTCCTTGGTAGGCAGATCAGCATAAAATACAGCATCGAATACAACAATTTCTTTCCCATTATAGCCAGCAATAAAGGACATTTATATCAAAAACAAGTAAAACAACTGCCAAGAAAATTAGCTTTTCACTGGTACAAGTTAGCAGAATTTTATATAAAGGTATAGAGCTCTTGATTTGCTGCCCTTCAAAATCTTGCACACTGAATTTTAATTTGTGAATAATACAAATGGACCATTATTCATATTTTGTAAAGCCAAGAAAGAAAATAGATGTATCTGGGAAGACCAAAGTCAAAATCCCCAATATATTCACTCCAGCTATCCCAGCACCCCTGCAGCTATGCAATCACAATCTGCACACTGGGCAACCGGCTTGCATTTACAATTGTCATAGTATCCTGTGGTCACATGATGCCTTGTGACCTTTCTGGTGGGCTTCCCACAAGTAAGTCAATGGGGACGGTGGCAAGGAAGGTGGCAAGTTGCTTCCGCTCCCTCCTTTTTTTTTTTTTCCTGAGGAGCTTGAACTCAACAGGACAAGATCCCAGGGACCTTGTACTACATAGTTTGCACATGCCTGCAGTAATCCCTGCCTGTACTCCATAGTGCAGGCATGCCCTGCCATGTTTATGCCAGGCTTCAGCAATTGCTCCTCCTGGGCCCAGCCATGCTCATTAACTGGATGTCCTCCTGCACTCTTAGCAACCATCTCTCCATCTGGCCACGCTTCTGCTGCACCTTGGCAGCCACTCCTTTTTTTTTTTTAATTTGATTTAAATGCCGCCTTTCTCCGGAGACTCAGGGCGGCTTACAAGGTGTTAAGCAATAACCTTCATACTTTTGTATATTTTATACAAAGTCAGCTTATTGCCCCCACAATCTGGAACCTCATTTTACCTATCTTAGAAAGGATGGAAGGCTGAGTCAACCTCGAGCCTGGTGAGATTTGAACTCGCAGTAATTGCAGGCAGCTGAATGTTAATTACAGTGCTTAGTCTGCCACGCCACCAGGCTCTCCTTGTCTTTCCAGACCCTGTAGCACTTACCCATCTGTTGGCCTGTTTGCAAGATGCCAAAAACTTGCAACTTCCCGCCAGCTTCCTCATTGACTTTGCTTGTGGAAGCTGTCAAGAATTCACAAATCACAATCATGTGTGGTCTTTGCTTAACAACAGCAATTGGGGGCTCCCTGAATTGCTTTTGCTAAACAATGGGATGACAGGATGTCATTCTTTATGACTTCATCACTTAGTGATGGAAATTCTAGTCCCAATTACCAGCTTTAAGTATAGGAGCCGCGATGGCGCAGTGGTTAGAGTGCAGTACTGCAGGCTACTTCTGCTGATCACCGGCTGCCAGGAGTTTGGCAGATTGAATCTCACCAGGCTCAAGGTTGACTCAGCCTTCCATCCTTCCGAGGTGGGTAAAATGAGGACCCAGATTGTTGGGAGCAATATGCTGACTCTATAAACAGCTTAGACAGGACTGTAAAGCACTGTGAAGCGGTATATAAGTTTAAATGCTATTGCTATTGCTATAGCTATAATAAATGCCTTAAGTGAAGTAACCTTCATTAGTCATATCTACAGATTTACCAGATGTTATGTCTCATATGCCAGTTCAAGTTTCATACTGATTTATAAATTGCTGTTCAATTGTTCACTTATATATAATGAACATAGCTTAAATTTTAGAAAACTTTGTTATAAACAATGAGAACCTTGTTTAGATTACAATAGTAATTTGCACATTATTGGAAAGAATTGTCATTGAACAAAGTAGATGTTTCTTCATATATATGTGGGATCAGTCAGTGCATTTAAGCTTTTTTTTTGCTCATTTTTTTTAAAAGGAGAAAGCATATTAGATATCTTTGAAATTTCAGTAAAGTGCAGTTCTTTGTACATTTTATAACTTTAGTAACAATAGCTAGTGCTCAGTTAAATAAAGATATTTAAAATATACATGGGAATGCGAAAGATAAAATGTGATAAGATACTCATTCCTAAATTCATAAATAGGCTATTATTAATCTATATTTATATGAGTGAAAAGAGTGTTTATATAATATATGTAATGTGCTATTTTACAATTTTTTCTAAAGAATTGAAAGAGTGATGGATAACAATACAACCGTAAAAATGGTTCCAATCAAGATTGTACATTCTGAGAGCCATTCAGAGAAGGCAAGTAGGCAGAATCTTGGGACCACAATAGAGCCTCCTACTTTACCAAGCGGCTTAGAAAAAGACCAAATCAAGACACTTAGCACTTCTGAACAGTCCTATTCACGTTTTTATGCTTATACGAGACAAGGTGTGGAAACTGAGCTTGAGAACAAATCAAACCTTTCTTCTTTGCAACCTACTGAAAGCTTTGGGAGGAACATAAAGGAGAATGACATATCCACCCATGCAGTTAACTACGTGAGAGCCAAAGAAAAGACAATTGAAGACTGGAAATCAGAAGAATTAGCTAGAGAAATAGTGGATAAGGATAAATCATTAGCAGAAATTTTAGACCCAAATGTGAAAATAAAAACCACAATGGATTTAATGGAGGGAATCTTTCCCAAAGATGAACATCTATTAGAAGAAGCACAACATCGTAGAAAATTTCTTTTAAAGGTTTCAGCACCCAAAACTGAAGAGGAAAAGTGAGTACATATTTTTCCACCACAAATTAATGCTTTTATCTTTTTTTTAATCTTACATGTGCACACACACTATTTTAATTTTTGTTCTATTAAAATATAAGTTATATAATCAAGACAAACTTAGCAAATGTAACTACTACAACTTTCTTCCAATTCACACCTGGTTCTGGTTGGGATTTAGATTCTAACTCGTCTGGGAAAATACAAGATTCGAAAAGTTGAAATACCCAACGTTCTATTTTCATGGAACCAAATACTTGTGTTAAGCTGACAAATAGAGATGAATCCCCATTTCTCCTAGTGGTTTATCAAAAATATATAAATACTTAATGATTGTGAAGGTTTCATTTCGCTATTATATATGCTTCTTGTTGACAGATTCACTGTGCCTTGCTGGATAAGAATTGTTTTCATTACTTCCTAGCGTTTTATTATAAACGTTATCTTTCATAGCAAGTAAGAGTTACTACAGAGAACAGGGAGCTCTACAGTAATTTTGTACTGTAATTACAAAATGTCACCAGCAACACTGATATCTACATTTCTGAGCAATCTGAGAAAGGCAGTAGGTCTTACAAGCTCAAATTAAGAGTGGATAAATTGGATTAGCACTTATGATGCTGATTCAGATCAGTGAATGACTTTGGGTGAGTCACTATTTTAGACCAATTTACCTTTCAAACCTGTTGCAGGGTAGAATGAGAGAGAACTTCCATATATATGTAATCTTGAGTTGTCAGAAGAAAAAGCTGGGTATAATTGCAATAAATAAAATAAAAAATAATGCATCTTAGTAAATATTTTGATAAATTATAGTCTGATTCACCATAAGTAAGGGTCAGCGTGCGCTCAGTGAATCAGTTGTCAAACCAGTAGATCCCACCCCTGGTGGACGAAAGCTGAAAATGGGACTCGGGGAGGTGACGATAGGCGGTGGCAATCCCTACAGCCTGGAACAGCTGATTGGCGGTATTCCAGGAGGCTGATCCAACCGCCAATCAGCTACCCGTGCTAAATCAGGCTGCGATAACATGCTGAAGCTAACCAGGCTGTTTGCTGTTTGTTGCAAGGATGCTAGCCAGATGAATACCAATAGATGCTGGGAGGCAGAAGCAGATTTTTTTTCTTGTTTTCCTCCCCAAAAGCTAGGTGCGTCTTATGGTCCGGAGCACTATATAGTGCAAAAAATACGGTATATAAAATATTTTATATATACTATTAAGTTTTGCAAAAAAATTCAATTTGGATATTTCTGTAGATTTTTGGAGGAGAATCATAAGAAATTGCAAACATCTAACTGAAAATTAATGGGAGATAGAACTCCTGCGCGAGCTGCACTGGCTCCCAGTGGTCTTCCAAGTGCGTTTCAAGGTGTTGGTTATCACCTTTAAAGCGCTCCATGGCATAGGACCTAGTTATCTATGGGACCGTCTACTGCCACAGACGACCTCCCATCGACCTGTGCGCTCCCACAGATAGGGCCTCCTCGGGGTGCCGTCAGCCAAACAATGTAGGCTGGCGACCCCCAGGGGGAGAGCCTTCTCTGTGGGGACACCTACCCTCTGGAATCAGTTACCCCCCGAGATAAGGAAAATCCCAGACCTCAGTGCCTTCCGTCGTGCCCTGAAAACTTACCTCTTCAAACAAGCCGGGCTGGCTTAAGCAGTATTTTATATTTAAATTTTAAATTTTATGGGGATTGGTATTTTTAATTTGAGCCAAAATTTATTATTCTATTTTTAATTGTTCTTATTGTTTATATTATGTGTTTTTTAATTCCGGCTGTACACCGCCCTGAGTCCTCAAGGAGAAGGGCGGTCTATAAATTTTATATATATATATATATATATATATATATATATATATATATATATATATATATATATATATA
>WNWU01013815.1:20547009-20616192 GCA_012654045.1 Ptyas mucosa
ATATATATATATATATATATATATATATATATATATATATATATATAAAAATAAATAAATGGGAGATAGAAAATGAAAATATAATATTCTCACAAACACACACACACACACACATAAGTAACTCTGGAGTCTTCTTTCCAAGCAAATGACTGTTTGGTTCATGTTGTTTCATGCCAAAAACAGAGACAAAGAGCTATTTATATCTTAGGTATTCAAATTTTGTCCCTCTTAATAGAATGTCTATTAAGTGTAGCCAGTTGAGGGATGAAACAATGTTGATTTCTTTTTTGCAGTGATATATGATAGAAAATGTTGAATTTTGTGAAGGCTTTTCTCAGATTGATCCTTCATTAGTCCTCTCATTAGCACCCACCATGCAATGTACGGATTTCAGTATTATAATCCCTGGCTTATCTCTTTGTACGCATGTATGTGATAATGTGTGCATTGATATCTAAAAGAAGTAGGGTTTGGGTTGGACACTATGAACACTATCTTGCCAGTTTTGACCCACTGCAGACATCATTGGTCCTTTACTGTTTATTTGAAGGAAAAATAAACCTCCTTTAATTGAATTATGTTCTAAAAGAATTGATCCTATATACACAATATATTTGCTGTCAGTGAACTGATTTCAATCTTAACTTTTCTAGTGTTAAGAGAAAGGTATTTTTAGCAATAGGTTCTTTTAAGCATTAGAACTGCAGATAATGAAACCCAAGAACCTATATATTTACTAAATGTGTGCTTATGGGATTAGATAATCAAGGCTAATGAAAGCCAGAAACAGATTTAAATATTACCTTTCTTCCATTGCCCATGTAATCAAGGGTAGGGCATAAAATCTAAATATGGTCAGAGAACATCAATTAGAAGCAAAATAGAAATCAGCATTTTAGGCCATAATTTTGAAACATTCCTTTAATTTCCTGTCTCTCTAGCTAGGTTCTTAGAGTGATAAAACAATATGGTTATTTTA
Organism: Ptyas mucosa; assembly: GCA_012654045.1. NCBI lineage: Eukaryota > Metazoa > Chordata > Lepidosauria > Squamata > Colubridae > Ptyas > Ptyas mucosa. The sequence goes on from WNWU01013815.1 coordinate 20,547,989, forward strand.
TCCATTGTTTCTGTGGGTAGCTTTCTCTTAACCCTACAATCTATGTACTGCAAATAGTATTTCAAAGTAATTATTATCTTGCTTTCAGTGCATAAACATGTCAAGAAGTCTGTTGAAAACTAGTATTTTTTTTAATCTTTGCTTAGGAAAGAGGAGCTGACTCTGTCTTTGGCCATTCCCTTAACAACTAATTCCACTTACTATAGCACCTCTGCACCCAAGGCAGAACTTCTGATCAAGATGAAGGATATGCAGCAGCAGCAGCAGCAGCAACAGCAAAGTGAGGAAGATTCTGAAAATGAGTTAGACCACAATTTGTCTGAGAAGAAGGTAAGTTTGTCAAGAGATTTTGTTTTCAGCATTTTACTTATTATTGGAAGCCATGGTCTTGAGCTATCTAGTGGTCTGTCTCATTGCCTGTTCAGCTGAAAATAAAATGTGATCACACCCAAAATTGTGAGGAGGCAACAGTGCCTAGTATCCAGTATTCACAAAGTAAAAGAGAGAAGCTCCTGTTGAAATGAACAAAAAAGCAAAAGTGGTAGCATTAATGCCTCTTCAGAATACAGAATAATTTACTATGTGTAAAGAAGATACTTATCAACAAATAAAAAAGTGATTGTGCATCACTGAATTATATTAACTTTTAGAAATAAATCCTATATAAACATAATTGAGAAAAAATGCCATTCAGTTCAACAGCATTTATTTCCTAGTGAACCTGTTCAGAATATCAGTTATTTATCAATCTGAATCAGCACAATTAGTTTAGATCAAACTCTGATGTTTTGTTCAAGGACTACTGTTGAGTTCAACTGGTTGATAGACATAAAAAAAGAACCGTCTTGGTGACCTTAACTCTAAGCCTATCATTTCAGAACTTGTAAAAGAAAATTCAGCCCTCCTGTTTAAGAACCATGTTAATTATTTCAATTTTTACTTAATTTGAAGTTAATGACAACTTCTAAATGAAAATTCTTTAAATTATTGCTGATTTTTTTTAATCTTGGCTCCAAATAGGATGTTTACTCATAATATTTACTTTATCATTAGGTTAAGATTTTTATTTATTTAATTTATAAAATTTCTGTACCACCCCCTTATCTGAGTGATTTTGGGCAATTTACAAATAAAATAATATATAATCCACTTCAAGATTGGAGCCTGAGTGGCGTAGCAGGCTAATGCCTCCTATTAAGGCAGCATTTAACATCCAGCTGCCTGCAATTACTGCGAGTTCTAATCTCACCAGGCTCAAGGTTGACTCAGCCTTCCATCCTTTCTAAGGTGGGTAAAATGAGGACCCGGTTTGTGGGGGCAATAAGCTGACTTTGTATAAATATACAAAAGTATGAAGGCTATTGCTTAACGCATTGTAAGCCGCCCTGAGTCTCCGGAGAAGGGCGGCATATAAATATAAATTTAAAAAAAGAGAGAGAGAGAGGTATTATATGTAGCTTTAAAGGCAGGACAAATACTAGTAACAAAATAAAAATATTTAAGACCAAAGTTAATAAGTGAGAATTTCAGGATATCTGAAGGGAGGCTTAACAGATAATAGAATAACAGTTGAACAGGACTTTAGAAGTCTTTTAGTCCAACCTCATGCTCAAGCAGAAGACCTGTACCAATACCATTCCAAACAAATGGCGATCCAATCTCTTCTTAAAAACTTCCAGTGATGGACTTCCCACAACTTAGATTGGCACTCCAAGATTTATCTTTGTAAGGATTTTGATAAATATAGATCCATATTCATTAACATTTGATTATTGAACTAAATTATGCAACACATAAATTGGCAAGAGCAAAGGAAATGTTCTTTCTATATAATCAAGATAAAGTCATTCACAATACTCTTAGCAGTATAATCAAAACATACTGTAATAATTAATATCCCTGTTGGATTATGTGTAACACAGTTGTACAAAATATATCCAACTGAGCATTAGAAACTTGGGTTTTAAAACTTCTCTGAGCTTGGTTTTTTATTTGCAGACATTTCCATATCCACCTAGATAATACCTGCTCCTTATGTAACTTCTAATAGTTCTATTCACATGTGCATAAATCAGGAAAAGATTTGAACAAAAACAGTTGTTAACTTAAAAATGATTTTTATAAAACAAATCTTCCCCAGATTAAAAAAAAGTTATGATTCTTCTCAAGTTTGAACTGTTAATATTTCCTATCTTTCAATAAAGAGGAAGTACAATTTTGCACATTTTCAATAATAGTCTGAGATGCTCTATAGACAGAAGTGCAGTTGTGTGGGAGTTGCTTTTGATTAGTGTCTCATGGCTCAGATTTAAATGTCACACCCACATGATTGTGTAATGCAAATATGTAGCCAGATGGGATTTTCTTGTGGAAAAATTCCCTGTTCTAGGAAGCCACACCTGTGTTTGTCAAGCATAGAACTATTGTGTCATCAGCTGTTTAAACCTATATCTCAGTGCTGAAACTAAAACTACTGGTTCAAATTATTTTATACAGTCAAATAAGCCAGTTTCCTTTTAATATTCACGATATAGCTTTATCCAGGAATAACTAAGTCATGAACCCGGCCGTAGCTGAAAAATTTTTTTCCCACTATCTGGACCTCAACCAAACTAAATAATGTTTCAATTTTTCAATTTCTGTATGTACATGAAAAACACATAAAATGTAGGAGACAAAAAAGATACTTCTTAAAAAAAACCCAAAGGCATTGGGATTTTTATTATTGTGAAATTCTCTTTTCACAGGACATTCATTTAACTATCCTTGATTCATTTTAGATATGTAGTGATAACATACTTATTCTGCTACTTTTAAAGAGTTGTTTCTTCAGTTGTACATCCCAGTTCTCTTCCTTCAACCCTATTATAATTTACATTGATTTGAGGGAACTTTTGTTTTTTAGAGAAAATAATTATTGCATTTATGCAAATGCATAAATTATTACTTCTGATATTCCATCATTTACTTTTCCCATCCTATTTCTATTATATCCATATTTCCCATTCTTACAATATACTTTTCCAGCCTTACTGAAGATTTAAGGTCAAATCACTAAAGAAAAATCCAACTTGTATTTTTTTATGTTTTTGCCACTAAAATCCTTTCTTATTTAAATGACAGTTATTATTTATAATAACTGTCCCTGTGACAGTTGGGAGAGGCAGAGGTCAGGAGGGGGGGCTTGGAGAGCGCCCCCGCTTTGTTCAAGCGGTGGTGCTCTCCTGCCCCCTCAGCTCATCCTGCTCCCCCGATGGCGACAGAGTGCAGAGCCCTGGACTCCGGCTGGTATACTTGAATGCCAGGTGCATGGTGAACAAGGCCCTCCTTGTTCGAGATCTTATTGACGAGGAGGATGCGGATCTGGCTTGTATCACTGAGACCTGGCTGGGGCTGGAGGGTGGTGTCCCTCTTGTGGATTTGTGTTCCCCAGGTTTCTGGATACTACACCAGCCGCGACCCCAGGGGAGGGGTGGAGGAATGGTGGTAGTTATTAAGGAAAGTCTCAGTCCTAAGGAGGTTACTGTTCCTCAGATAGGCAGCTGTGAATCCCTCCTTTTGAAATGGGACCCTGGAGTTCAGTCAGGGCTGTTGATCATGTACCTCTCCCCCAGCTGCATGGCCTCAGCCCTGCCCATACTACTAGATGTCTTAGCCGAACTGGCAGTGGAACTCCCCAACCTTTTGGTTGTGGGAGATTTCAACCTGCCGTCGGCTGGTGAGACATCTGAGTTGGTGCGGGAGTTCATGACCTCCATGACGGCCATGGACCTAACTCAGATTGTACAAGGCCCAACTCATATTGGAGGACACACACTCGATCTGATTTTTCTCTCTGGACAGTGGATAAATGATCGTGGGGAGGCGACTCTATCTAGCGACCCTCTGTCATGGACCGATTCCCTCAGGCTTGACTTTCCCACTGCCATCCCCCATCGCAGGGGTGCGGAACCGGTAAGATGGTTCCGCCCCAGGCGCCTGATGGAACTCGAAAGGTTCCTGATGGAGCTTGGGTCATTTCCCACCTCCTTAGCCCATGATTCATCCGAGACCCTTGTCGCAGCCTGGGAACAGGCCACGGCGAGGGCCCTGGATCGAATCGTGCCTTTGCGGCCTCTGATCCGACGCAGATCCCAGGCGGCTCCTTGGTTCACCACGGAGCTCAAGGAAATGAAGAGTCGGAAAATACGTCTGAAGAGTGGTTGGAGATCCTCCCGATCTGAGTCCGACCGAACACAACTAAGAACCCATATTAGGTCTTATCTTGTGGCGATGGAAGTGGCGAAACGTAACTATTTCGCCACTCTCATTGCATCTGCAGAAAAGCGCCCAGCAGCCCTGTTTAGAGTGACCCGCTCCCTTCTCAAACAGGGAGTGAGGGAGGACCCCTTGCAGGGCCGTGCTGAGGATTTTGCACAGTTTCTGCAAGATAAAATCACTCAGATTCGGACCGGGTTGGACTCCGACTGGACAGAGTCCGTTGAGGTGATGGGCTAGTCTTGGTGGAGACATCTGGGTTGAGTTTGAGCCTGTTTCGCTGGATGACGTGGACAGGATTATGGGTAGGCTGGGGTCCTCCACATGTTTATCGGACCCTTGTCCCTCCTGGCTAGCAGCCAGAGAAGTGACTGGAGACTGGATCCAGGCTGTTGTCAACGCTTCGTTAAAGGAAGCGGTCTTCCCCGCTGCACTCAAAGAGGCGGTGGTTCGACCCCTCCTTAAGAAGCCTAACCTGGACCCTGACGTTCTTAACAACTACCGTCCAGTCTCCAACCTTCACTTTTTAGCGAAGGTTGTTGAGTCCGTGGTGGCGCAGCAATTCCCTAAATTCCTGGATGATGATACCCAGCTTTACATCTCCACCCCTGACCACCCTAGGGATGCCCTTTCCGTGATGTCCCACTGCCTGGAAGCGGTGCGGGTTTGGATGGGGAGGAACAGACTTAGACTCAACCCTTCCAAGACTGAGTGGCTGTGGATGCCGGCATCCCGGGATCTGGAGGTTCCATCTTTAATGATCGGGGGAGAAACTCTTGCTCCCTCCGATAGGGTCCACAACTTGGGTGTCGTCCTGGATTCTCAGCTGTCCTTAGATGACCATCTGAAGGCCGTAACCAAAGGGGCCTTCGCACAGGTGCATCTTGTGCGCCAGCTGTTCCCTTTTCTAGACTGGGATGCCCTCGCCACGATCACTCATGCCCTCATTACCTCTAGGTTGGACTACTGTAACACCCTCTACATGGGGCTGCCCTTGGGATGTGTCCGGAGGCTCCAGCTAGTCCAGAACGCAGCCACGCGGGTAGTTACGGGGGTGTCTAGATACTCCCGTGTAACACCTCTCCTGCGTGAACTGCACTGGCTGCCGGTGGCGCTCAGGATACATTTCAAGGTGCTGGTGCTTACCTATAAAGCCCTTCATGGCTTAGGCCCGGGATACTTGCAGGACCATCTCCAGCTGCTCTCCCATCGTCCTGTGCACTCTCACAGAGTCGGCCTCCTCAGGGTGCCGTCGGCCAAACAATGTCGGCTGATAGCCCCCAGGAGGAGAGCGTTCTCTGTGGGAGCCCCGACCTTCTGGAATGGATTGTCCACCAAGCTCAGGACAGGCCTGACCTTCTTTCCTTCCATCGCGAGCTGAAGACATGGCTCGTCAACTCAACTGATCCGTTTGGGGGTATACTGTCATAATTTTAAACTGTTTTAATAGGGTTGCTGATTTTAATTTTATTTCATTGTGATTTTTATTGGAATTTGTCATTTTGTAAGCCGCCTTGAGTCCCCAGGGAGAAAGGTGGCATATAAAACGCAATAATAAATAAATAATAAATAAATTTATTTCTTGTCTTTTTTAACCCAAATCAGAAATTGCTCACAGCATGCCTTTATAACCACTCCAGTAAGAGAATATTAATAGCTGTTCTAACTATTTGAAACAAACATATTTTGCTCACATTGATTTTTCTGAATAACAAAAATATATAGACTATTTTGGCAAGATTCTGTTATCTTGTGGTTTCATCATCTAACCATTTAGAAGTCATGAGATGAGTAGCTATATAAATGTAACAATTATATCTCATAAATTTAGCTCCTCTCTCTCTCTCTCTCTCTCTCTCTTTCAGCAAGAGCTTATAGATAGCATTAGTCGAAAACTAAAAGTGCTAAAAGAAGCTCGAGAGACACTCTTGGAAGACATTCAAGCCAATAATCTTCTTGGAGATGAAGTGGAGGTAGTGGTAAAGGAGGTCTGCAAACCCAATGAATTTGACAAGTTTCGGATGTTTATTGGAGATCTAGACAAAGTGGTTAACCTCCTGCTATCACTCTCTGGTCGACTTGCCAGAGTAGAAAATGCATTAAACAACTTGGATGAAAATGCTTCTCCTGAAGAAAGGGTAAGGCACTTGTATTGTCATATGAGGAGGAACTCTAATGGCACCATGTTTTTTTTGTTTTGCCAGCTCAAGTGTATACATAGACTCCTGTCTTATTGAGTAATCTTCTTGGTTAAAAATAAGAAATCAACTTTGCCCAAAAGCTGTTATGCTAGAGAGATGTTACTTGAGCAGTGGTTTTCTTTTATCTGAACTGCCTTATATGGAAAATTGTTGATCAGTCCTGCTAAGGAGAGCATTTTAATTAAGTAGATCATCCCCAAATGAAGTTCTTAAGAGAATCTGTATTCTCCAACATATTTTGGACCAAACCATACAAGAGCCAAGAAAAGAATACTCACTTAACTTCTGAGGTTGTACCCATTTCTAAGGGTGGTTGTCCTAAGATAATGGTAATGGAACAGAACAACTCATCACAAGACAGCGTCCCTGAAGACATAATTTAATTAGAACTTGTAGAAAAGAACTCTAAAAATAAAAAGGCTCACAAAGCAGACAGTGAATCAAATCTTCATCAACATTTTTGAGACATGGGAGTGCTGCCATTAATTATACAGTATATTTTTAAAAAAATTTCTACCAAATAATAAAATTCAGAAAGCTGCTTTGTCATTTTACTATTTGCTTGGGAAGCATGTCTTTCTAAGATGTTTTCTTTTAAACAATGATAGCAGAATGTTCATTATGGAAATGGAATATAAAGCTAAATGTATTAATCACTACAATTTTCCTGTTCTGTTCCCTTAGCGGATTCTCGTAGAAAAACAGAAATTACTCACACAACAGCATGAAGATGCAAAGGAGCTGAAAGAAAACCTGGATCGAAGAGAACGCATTGTCTTTGATATTCTGGCCAGCTATCTGAGCGATGAAAGCCTTGCCGATTATGAGCACTTTGTCAAAATGAAATCAGCCCTCATAATAGAACAGCGAGAGCTGGAGGACAAAATCAAACTTGGGGAAGAGCAACTCAAGTGCCTGACTGAAAGTCTCCAGCCTGAAAGACCCAAATAATGATTCAGTGATGGTAATAACCCTGGGACTTTGTTTTACATAGTTTCATTTGAAAACCTTGAAATCTTTTACAGCTTTTTAAGACAGAAAAGAGACCAATATACACATGAGCACTGTTCCCTGATTTCCCAAAAGGGAAGAAAACGGTTAATTTTAGAGACTTGGAGAAGTAGTTATATTAAGCAGATAAAATAACTTTTCCAGCACTATGATTAGGCTGGTGAAATACATTGGCAACGTTGTACATTTCGATAACTTTTTTAAAAAAAGAAATTTTGCATGATATTAATCCTTTCAAAATTATTTCAAAGCCATTTGCTCAAGTAAGATTTTAATTATAAACAATTAAACTAATTCAGAATGTACCAGCAAATCGCATATTTCTGTGGCTTTGTGAATTTTAATGTTGTAATGAAATATAACTATGGTTCATTAATTTATCACGTTAGTATTGTGGCAGGGATAAGAAAGAACAGTTTAATTCAAAGCAATGTTCTTACCTGAATGAAAAACTGAAGGATTGATTCTTATAAGTCTTAAGTTTGTAATGCAGTGCAAAATTAATACAACATTTCATTAGGTACTATTTGCCAGGAGTTTAGTGAGTCATATATTTGTAGATTGTTCTGCATATTCTTCATCTGTTTGTTTTCACCTTATGACTTTGCCTTTAAGGATCACTGACTGTCCTGTGACTGTGCTATATGAAGCTCCTTGTTTTACTTGGACTTACAGTTGGATACCTCTGTGCCGTGTTTATATTAACAAATAATATAACAGTTTGATCTTATTTTCCAGTCCAATCACATGTAGGGATATATTAACATTGTAATCTACAAAAACAACTTTTTTAAAAAGCCCCTTTAAAACCTTTACACGATAAGGATGCAATAACTGTTGGTGTATTAACCAACTTATAGGTAATGTTCCTTAATATTAATGGATGTATGTAATGAATAAAGATAATCATTATATCTTTTCTATAGTGTATTTTTAAGACTTAAACTGAGAAATAATTTACCTAAAACTTGAGCCATTCTGCACAGTACTCTCATTTAGAAGTTAAATTAACCCACCATTACAAAAGACCTTAATTGTGAATCATTCCACAAGAGTAGGTACAATTTCAGCTGTTCTGATTACTCTAGCAATAAAATTGTTAGCTATAGAAGGATTAGCTATAACAGATTCCACATAATCATGTATTTCAGAAGCAGATATCACTCAATCCCATGCATGTCTTCAAAAGCAAACCTAGGACTGATACCACAACACACGTGTATGGGATTGCAATCATGTATTCTTGATTGGTCTTTTCCCACAAATATATCAGTGCTAGTTCATACATTTGATGCCATTTCCTTCTATGTTGTTAACATCATTTTAACAATTTTCTCTACTATTTATATCTGTCATCATTGTGACATACATTCTCCAGTCCATATTAGACAAGTGTTCCACTTTGTTTCTGGTTTAATCCTTACATATACACAATATAAAGCACCATTTTTGTTCCAATCAAATGTAACATTTTTTCTTTAACTCTTGAAGGAAATAAAAGTTTTCTGTGGTGATTCAGTTTGTATATGTGCACTCAAAATATAACCGGTATGTACACAGTAATTTGCATTAAGTCATATAATTCATATGAACTTAGTACATAAATTAATGTATAATTATATTTCAATTTGGATAATAATATATTTAATCATTACCTTTGGTTAAGCTTGCCATTTTTTTGTTTGTTGGTTTAGCAGGCTCTCTGGAAAGGGCCAGTAAAGGGATTCCCTTTATTTCTCTTCTGTATATATACTTTACAAATATCTCTATTGTTTGTTCTATCTGAGAGAGAATCTGGTGCTAATGTCTTGCTTTGGCATCATGAGTGAAGGATTTACTTCTTCACTTTGTACGTCATTGCAGTATTTAGACTTTGTACAGTAAAAAATATATTTTGATTTTTTTTTCCTGTGGTCAATTTTCCATATGCTACTCAAATTCAAACAACATATTTCAAGTTCGTAATTTTTGCTTAATTATTTACCTACTGACAAGGTTATATTGTTTTATCAAGGAAAATAAAATAAATATTGTGCTTGAGTATTGAGTGATGTGTTAATTTTAGCCATTATGTATATTAATATCACATAATTGAATGTTTTTCCATTATAAAGAATGTTAATTCTACTTGAATGTTGATTAATTAGCATCATAAGATTACTTCAATTTACATTTAAGCTTTTTTCCAAAGACAGCTTCCACAGGAAGATAAGAAAAATGCAAAAACAGTTGGAAAGTTCTTATTTGTACATGCAATACGATAGCAGTAGTCTCTTTTCTTTTCTAATATGAGATGACAAATAGATTTTTTTAGAAGGCATAGCAAAGCATTCCTGTAGAAAGTTCTGCCTCTTATCCCTTATCTTCTTTTCTTTTTTGGAAGAATGACCCAACAGTGAATTTTCTAGGCTAACCCAGTAAATATGTGAAAATAAGTATTCTGTTGACTAAGAGTGGCTATTAATTTAGGAAGCTTTTATAATTTAAAAAAATCAATAAAAACAAATAGCAGAAACACTTCTGTATTGGTAATTATCTATTTATAAGTTCTCAATTTTCAAGATTTTTGGTATATAGCCATGGATGCTGGTTTACATAAACAGCAGTGTGTCAGTGTAGCAGAGTGATTGTATGCTGGACTACTGGGGAGACCAAGATTCAATCATGGAATCTTACAGATTTTGGACTAGTTGCTCAGTCACAGCCCAGCCTCTCCCACATGATTTGTGGAAATAAAACAGGGAAATCCTGCTGTAGGCTTTCATAGCCAGTATCTGTTGGGCTGTGTTGGACTTCAGGGTTTAGGAACTGTGGTCTAGACAACAGATTTCCTGACATTTTGCCAGCAACTGTGACTGGCATCTTCAGACAAGGTAGACTGCTATAAATACCAGCCATATTTGCCATCAAAACTTCAGGAAATCTCTTTGTCTAGAACACAATCTCTAAACTCTGAAGCTCAGCATTGTCCAAGGAGAAATCCTGTTAAGCACCCATAAAAAAGAAGGGATATAAATCCAACACACTAAGAAATGTACCATTTTCCTTTTCTGTTTCTTTCAAGAGTAAATCACTGACAAATTGCCTTTTCTTGTCAAAGTAAACATTTTGTTATTTTCTTCATTTGACATATTGTGCTCCAAAATAGGCCAGAGTAGACAGACAACCTACAAATCTAATTAATTAAAATGTGTTAAACTAAGTTTTTGTTAAACTAAGTTTTGTACTGTTAGGATATCAGAAGGAAAAATGCTATGTTTTCATCAGTGAATTTCCTCATATTAGAGGTAGCATTACTTTTTTTTAAAATAGTATTTTGAAAGAAAATATGGTTCCTTAAACTCTATACAAACACACACACACAAGCATACCTACCATGTTTCCCCGAAAATAAGACCTGGTCTTATTTTCTTTTGGGCCCCAAAATAAGCACTGGGGCTGTGTCCTATTATTTGCTTTCATATTTTTCTATTTTATTCTATAATCTAATAAAAAATATTTTAGAAAAAGTGTTAACTTATTTGACCTATTTAGGCCATCTTTTCTTTTCTGACCTCCTTTTGTTTCCATGTGATATCCTTTTCCATTTCACATATTAATTCATCCTTACACTCAAATTCTTCATATTATAAGCAATAAAAATACTGTCCCCCCTTATTTTTAAAATGTTTGTTATGAGTAGTGTTTTATACTTTTTTTAATTATACAAATAGAAAAATAGAAACCAAAATGAGGTCTTTTCTGAAGATCTGTAAGAATGAAGAGCTTGTAAAAAGCATGCTGCATCTTAAAAATCTTATGGTATGAAGCCAGTAGTTAATGCCACTAAAGCTACATTTCTAATAGTAAAAGAGCAAAAGAGTTAATCTATATTTTAAATATTTTAAATGTATTCTAACATTTCAACTGAAACGTTGGGGTTTCCCAAGGCAACAAGAATGTTTGGATCAACATTCTAAGAAATAAAACTGCCCCCACCAAAAATGACCAGTAAAAAGAATCATCTGTAGTCATGCTTGAGTTCTTTTAGTCTAGTCAGGACAAGTCTCAACAAGATTAGTTTTGAGCAAAGTTCCTGATTTTGGTGAGAACTGGGAGAACAACTGTTCTACTGAGGAGAACACTATCTTCAAAATAATTATTTTATTGAAAGCTTGACCAGGTTGTTATATTTTTTTATCTCATGTATTTTTCCATATTTTTAATAACTCATGAATTAAGCTTACTTGCTTTGAAAAGAATTGAAGCAGACCAGAACAACTGAAATACAAAACTCAGAATTTAGAAGAAGAGATAGGATTGTTTGAGCTATTGATCAAAAAGATAGGTACATAGGAATGAAAGCTAAAAACTGAGGATACAATTGATATACATACTATTCTTTGGGGAAATAATAAATTTACTTGTGACATCTCTACAATGATGTGATTCAAGTTTGCCTTAAAAAGTCAATGATGTAGTCTGATGGTAGCTATGTACCTTATGGGTTGTTCTAGTCCCCTGGTACATTGTAGTGAAATCTGTATTACTATGGGAATCTGAAAATATCCATATCCCAACTGTCCAATCTGAAACCAATAGATGTGAATACATCAACTGCTTTTACTTTCCTTGTTAGGTCTCTGATGTCCTTTACATTCTTATAATTAATTCACAGAAATTAGGTGTAAGATTTCATGGAGGAATTGGCTGTGAAAACTTCATTTCCCCAAATGATTAGGATTAACCCACTTGGTGCGATTGTGTGTTGCCACAAGATGTGATAAAAAGATTTGATTGGGTTAATGGCTACCTAGCTTAGTGGATGTATAAGAATAAATGTGTCAGTACAAGATAACCAAAAAAAATTACATTCTTTGCTTTAGGTTAAAAAAAAAATGCCATTTTTTCTGGTAGAGTGCTGATACCTAAATCTCCAAAGAATTACAATTTAATTAAACTTAAGTTGCTGCTTTTCCAAATTCTTCTTCCTGCTTTTTCCACTGGGCATCTGCCGTGAAGTCTTGTATTTCCTGTTTTTCTGTCCGTCTTATTCTGAGTAACTCCTCTGGAATCGGTAAGCATATCTTACTCATCAAGGGCAGCCAGTGATCATTCCAGTTCTATGACATTTACATTGCTGATATGTTGCCTATCATGGTTTGTCAAATGAGGATTTACCTAGCACTTTTTAGTAATGTTAACAGGCTCTAGACTAGATTAGCAATTTACTTATATGATATTAACACTACTAGTTAGCTTTCTACTGTCTGCCCTATCTGTAAAACATCCCCCCCCCCACACACACATTTTCTTCCTAGTTCTATTTAAAAACAAATTACTGTCATAATAACGTAGAAAGTATCACTCAGAAGTATCAATCAGAAGCAGAAGCTTGGAAGCCATTCTGAATTTCTAAAAACAATTCCAGTGATAACCTCCCTCCCTCCACAGGCAAAGACAAAGGAATATTTGCCACAAGAAATAAATGACATAATTTTAACACAGCTCTGTTTTTGTAAATCTCATGTTCTATGTGCCATGTTTTATGGAGCTCAGGTTAAAAGTTTTACTCTTATGAAATATATTTTTTTAGTCGAATGTTAACCAATACTCCCTCTCTTTCTCTACTCTCTCTCTCTCACACACACACATACATATATATGGAGAGGGGGGAGGGAGGGAGAGAGAGCATGCATATATAAAAAAATAATATAATACAGATATTCCATTTCTAAAAGTTGGCAATATGTGACCAGGGCGGCATATGCCCAGATTCGTCTGGTCCGTCAGTTGCGCCCCTATTTGGACTGAGATGCCCTACGCACAGTTACTCATGCGCTAGTTACCTCCTGCATTGACTACTGTAATGTTCTCTACATGGGGCTGCCCTTGAGGACCACTCAGAGGCTTCAACTGGTACAGAATGCGGCCGCGCGGGTTGTGATGGGAGAGTCCCGATACTCACATGTTACACCCTTCCTGCGTGACTTGCATTGGTTGCCGGTTGCCCTCCAGGTGAGATTCAAGGTGCTGGTGATGACCTATAAAGCCCTACATGGCTTAGGCCCAGGATATTTGGCGGACCATCTGCTGCCAGTAACAGTTGCCCATTGCTCGGTGCGTTCTCACAGGGAGGGCCTGCTCCGGGTGCCATCAGCTAGACAGTGTCAGCTGGCGACCCCTAGGAACAGAGCTTTCTCTGTTGGCGCACCCACCCTTTGGAATCAACTCCCCCTGGGGCTCCAGTTGGCTCCTGACCTTCGCAGCTTCCACTGTGAATTAAAAACATGGTTGTTCACATCGCCCAGCCTGGACTAAGAGGGTTTTCAGATTTGGGGGGTTTTAATATAAATTATGTACGTATATTATGTATTTTATAATTTTAACTGGTTGTTTTATTGTTGTGAGCCACCCTGAGTCCTCGGAGATAGGGCGGCATATAAATTTTATTAATAAATAAATAAATAAATATGTGATTATTATCCCTTATAACTGCAGGTAGTCCTCAATTTATGACCCCAATTGAGCCCAAATTTTCTGTTGAGATATTTATTAAGTGAGTTTTGCCCCATTTTACAACCTTTCTTGCCACAATTGTTAAGTGAATCACTGCAGTTGATAAGTTAGTAGCCTAGTTGTTAAGTGGCTTCCCCACTGACTGTCATAAATATAAACTAGTTGCCAGGCATCTGAATTTTGATCACATGATCATGGGGATGCTGCAAAGGTCATAATTGTAAATTAAAGGTCATATTTTTCAGTGCCATTGTAACATTGAACAGTCACTAAACGAACTGTTGTAAGTTGAAAACTACCTATATTTGCAAAATATTCTAGAAAGCATATTTGCATTCTATAATCATCTATAGCAATAGTCATTCAGAAAAAAATAAATATAATTTCTGATCAAAACACTGAAAAAATATATTTTTAGGTAAAGCATCGTGGACTTCATTTGACAAAGGCAAGTAAAGCCAGACATATGTCCATGTTTTGTCTCACTGGTACATCTAAGAACATGAACTAATAAGACCATGTGTTGACAAGTAGAGTAGAACCAGACATAAATGTCTTTTGTAAAAATGATCTTGTAAAAGTTACTTGCCATCTCAGGCTGCAGTTATATAACATAATGACATAGCCTACAGAAGTCTGTAATAAAAAGAAAATCTTTGATGGTTTGCTGCTGCAAATCTTAAAAGAGTTCACAGAATAATTTGTTTTTCTCAGTTCCCCATCTCTGAACCAAAATGAATTTGTTGCCAATAGAACTCTGGATATGCTTGAAATTCATATAATTACTTGAGATCAAATATTGTATTACCCATGTTTTCCCAAAAATAAGACCTAACCAGAAAATAAGGCCTAGCATGATTTTTCAGGATGCTCATAATATAAGCCCTACCCCAAAAATAAGGCCCAATTAAGTTCCTCTGCCAGATGGATGCATTTGGTACTGTATTTCCCCAAAAATAAGACCTAACCAGAAAATTTACTTGGAACAAGAAGCAAAAGTGGTAATTAATGGGGAAAGAACAAAGAACTTCCAAATCCAGAAAGGTACGAGACAGGGCTGTCCACTATCGCCCCTACTGTTTATTTTATCATTAGAAGCATTGAATAGAATAATTCGAGAAGATATCCAAATCAAAGGTTTGAAGATCAGAAATGAAATTTTTATATTGCAAGCATTCGCAGACGATCTCGTCTTTATTATTGAAGAGCAAATGCAATCAGGCGTATGGCTAATGGAAGTACTGGAGGAATATGGGGAGGTAGCCGGCTTAAAGATAAATAAAGACAAAATGAAAATGTTAGTAAAAAACATGACGGAGGAGCAAAAAAGAAATATAGAGGGAAAAATTGATATTCAGATAGTTTAAAAAATTAGATATCTAGGGATTCAATTGACATCAAGATGTGTGATGTTTAAAGAGGAAAATTACAATAGACTAATTGAGCAAATTAAAATTGATTTAGAAAGATGGGGAAGATTGCAACTCTCCTTTATGGGGAGGGTGCTACGATTAAGATGAACGTGGTACCCAAAATTTTATATTTATTTCAATGTATACCAATCCGGCTCAAAAAAGATTTCTTTACAAATTTGAATAGAATTATAGCAAAATTTATATGGCAGGGCAAAAAGCCAAAAATTAAATTAAAATTATTACAAGACGCAAAAGAAAGAGGAGGATTTAGTCTTCCAAATTGGGAAAAATATTGGCAAGTTGCAGCCCTGGTTTGGGTAAGTAATTGGCTACACCTCAAAAATAGAAGACTGTTGACACTAGAATTTATTTTATTTATTTATTTGTTTATTTATTAGTTCAATTTATATGCCGCCTGTTTCCGGAGACTCAGGGCAGCTTACAATGCATTTAGAAAGACATGAACTTCAAATAGGGTGGCACGCTATCATCTGGGAAGAGAAGTATAAGGTTCACCAGTACTTCCAAAGGCATTATATTAGGAGGGCACTTTTAGATATTTGGATTACGACCAAAAGAAGTAACTATATAGACATCCCCAATTGGATATCGACAGTAGAAATGCTCACACATCCTAATCTTCTCAAAACAGGAGGCGCTATTACATATAAAGAATTATTAAACGTGAAAGGGGAATTAAAATCAAGGAAGAAGTTAAAGGAAGATTGAATTGAATTAGAATGGTGGATATACCTATAAATACAATTCAAATTTACAAAGGATAAAAAAGAGCAGGCTATAAAATTAGAATCATCAGAACTGGATAAAATTTTACTAAACACAGAGGGAAAGGCCATTAAAAAACTGTACCACTATTTATTTGAAGAATAACTTGCTCAAAGAACAAGTTAAGGAGACGATAATAATCTAGAGTAGATGTTTTGGGTATATTATCGATTTGGACAATCAGCAAAATCTGTGAGAAAAAATATCAAAATCACACTGGCGGCTTCTTATAAAGAAAACCTGTATAAAATGTTTTACATGTGGCACTTCCCACCCACAAGATTGGCAAGAATTAGTAAAAAATATTCCCCAATTTGTTGGAAATGTGAGGTGGAACTAGGGTCATATTACCATATGTAGTGGGAGTGCTCAAAAGCCAAAAGTTTCTGGCAGCAAATAAGGAGCTGCTTAGAAGAGATATTAATGTTTAAAATAGAAGTTAAGCTGGAATTTTTCTTACTGGGCATGACAGATGGCAAATATGACAAAAATGTAATCTATTTAATATTGCATATACTTACTGCGGCAAGACTAGCATTTGCTCAAAAATGGAAGTATAAAGAAATACCCTCAGAAGAAGTAATACACAAAATTTACAGCTGTGCAGAGATGGACAGACTTACTTTAGAACTCAAAGACAAAAGTGAATCAACATACTATGAAGTCTGGAATAAATTTTATAATTGGTTAAATAAGAGGAAAATGCCAAAAACAAGGGTTAATGAATTTCTGGAAATGTACATATCAATGTATATTAATATATCAATGTATATTGAACTTGTGAATGTAATATTGGTTTATTAAATACATGCATAGTTGGTTAGGAAGTAAAATACTGTATACTTGATATATAATGAAGTAGGAGATATGTAAACTTGTATATAGAAGAAGGAATAGATTACTTATTAACTTGAATTTGACTTAAATGTTAGAAACCAGAGACATTGAGCAATGTCCATTGTTTTACTTTTAAAACTAATAAAATAATATTTTTTTAAAAAAAAAGACCTAACCAGAAAATAAGCCCTAATGTGTCTTTTGGAGAAAAAATTAATATAAGACCCAGTCTTGTTTTCGGGGAAACACAGCATTAACATAGTGTGTTTGTATGTTTCTAGCCATAATGGCAATTCTTTACAAAGCCATTTCATGCCTATAAAAATAATTTGTACTTCCAGAAATAAATGGTCTTACTCATTCACTTCGACCAAAATATTACAAAATATGACTCCCAGTGAAAAATACAGTCTTCATCTAATCTCCTTTTTTTTTAAAAAAAATGAGCATAGTTTAATGGTAGCAAATAAACTTTATAGCCAATACCATGATCAACCTCTGGTATATCAGGTAAAATTTGTAAAAGAGGCCCTTGAAACCCTTGCAAACTGTGTCAGTCTACACAGTCGCACATGACCCACATCTTTGAGTATAAACATCCTATGTACCAGCGATCTCTATTGAAGCCTGTCATGTCCTACTCCTGAAATGAATATTTGATTTATGCATTTGAGTCTCGTTACAGTTGTAACAAGGAAACTCTTTAAGAATGAGAGGACAAATTAAAACCAGGAAGTCCATCACAGAAAATTTTACAATTTTTCTTGATTCAATGAAGTTCATAACCAGGTCAACTGACGAGAGCTGGTCTACAACCTGGAATTATTTCACTACCGTAGTCTAAATTACAGTGCACTGTTTAAGTAGTTATACATGTTAGTAAAGATTCACCATTCTAAAATCTTTTGAAAGAAATAAAGCTATAAAACCAGGATATAATTGAGAATATAATAAGTTTTGCTGGGGGAATAGGAGTTAGCTATTAATAATAAAATTTCTTTGTGACGCCCAATGTGTAATTTTGTTCTATGAATCAATATTGCAACTCTATTTAAGATTTTCATACATTTGATACTTTTAATTTTATTTTTCAGTCACCCAATAACGGGTTGGGTGTTTCTGAGTGTTTATAAAAGAAAGGTTAGAATGATTCATACAATAATATAACAATTAGATCTTCTTTTAAAAAAAAAAGAAGCTATGCTAAAACACAGAAATAGATATTTAAACATTAAGAGCAAAATCCAGTTAATACTAATTCAAGCTAGTGAATAGATCTATGATAGTATAAAAATAACTGTAGTGATAGTGATTAGAAATGTGATAAATGAGAGTAAAAATATTGAAGAATTACAACAATTCATCACATATTTTTCAGCACTTTTTGCTTTTGTGTGAAGTTTCTAAAATGATGCCTACACGGACAACTGAGGAACAAGCACCAATGGAGAAAATGCATATTCCGCAACTGATTGGATTTTCAACAGGAGCTATGGGCTGCATCCTCTTGCCGATTACAGTACACCACTCAGACTGGAGGTTATTGTTTTTTGAACAAAGTGGCCATGATAAACCAGATGTTGCTCAGTTAGGAATATGGAAGATCTGCTTTCCTCCGAAGTCAAAGGAATCTGATGAATACATGTTACACTGTTGTCATGATTTCGACTTTTTTGAAAAATTCTTCCCAATAGAAATTAAGCTTGGTCAGATATTGATGTTCATTGGCTCTTTATTGGCATTTTGGGGACTGTTGTTTGCATTCATAATTCCATGGATATATTTTCAAAAACATATCCAGGTTAGATGGCTGCGTATTATTGGAGGCACCTTTTTTGTGATTTCTAGCATCTGTGTCTTTTTTTCCATTAGCTGGAATGTCTATTCTGTATTTAGAAACAAAAGCATACCTTTTCCCTCTTCTTTTCATTTGCCCTCAAAGCCCTTTCAACAAAAAAACGGGGGTGCTGTTTACTTAGGATATTTGTCAGGTTTTCTGTTATTTTTGAGTGGGTTTTCTGTTTTATTTCATGTGACTCTGATGACAAAAATGTCAGTTACATTTAGATCAAGTAGAATTTCACCTGTATAGAAGAGAATCATCTTCCAAATTACTATTGAATAAGATTTCTAAGTTCATATATAGACTCAGTTTATACTAATATATACAACAAATTAGATAAATAGGTTAAATAATGATCAGATAATTTAATCAGTTTTCTTAATCTTAAGGATTTATATTGCTGTGTAATTAATAGTTCTTAAGTATATTGCTACTAATAAAAGTATTTATAAACATACATTGAATTTTCTTATCCTTTAAAAAATTCAGTTTAAATACAGAATCAAATATAACAAGTAAAAAAATGGATTGTTATTTAAATATCTCCAATGCAACTTAGATTTAAAAAATACTTTAAAAATTCAGAGTTTCTTTAAATGCTTATACAGTACAACCATCTGAGTTCCAGTTGTAGAGAAGAAGAGAAAATAGGAATGTGTGTATATGTGAGTGTCTATTTTGTGAGATACACAAGACAGTGCTGCTGTAAAAACCTTGCAATTTGAAGATGGAAATTATGGTGGTAGACTAGGAGCAAGGATATAGAGGTTCATGGGAAACATCGTGTAACATTCTGAATTTTTAAAAGACCTTTTTAAGGAAGATGTTCAAGGATGTTAGGATTCAGATAGTACAATTCTGTTTCTCATCCAAACAGCTTTAAGAGAAGAAAAGGAATTAATTGGTATAAATAGAACAAACAAGCAAACGTTGATAATTTACAGAATTCTTAATAAATTGCTTTGTCCAAGTTTGTTAAAAACTATATTCCATCCTCTGATTTGCTGCTTGCAATTGCAATACCCATGTCATAAACATATTAAAAATCTAAGATGCTATGGTTGACTTCTCTATGGCCTACGGTTCTGTGGCTATCACAACGTAGTTTCTAAAAAAAGAAAATCAGACAAATCAGGGGCTCTACTTGTATGCCCAGATATCTTTCTAATTCTTTACTAAGACTAGAAATTATGTCAAATCAGGTTTTCTTTGGAAGTTCTCTAGATGTTTTAAAATTGCAAAAATTTCCTCCATATGACTAATAAAATCTAAGACTCGGTGGATTCTTCACACAACATTTGGTCTGAATTAGCTATGATAAACCTCTTTAGGAGATAGTACAGTATGTCTCAACTAAGATTTGTAAAAGGGTTAAGCTTTGCTCCAAAAAGAGCATTCCTAGCACCCAGAGCACCTTTCACATTAATAATAATATCAGGCAGTTGAAGAAGTTGCAAGTACATCAGACAGTCAAAACAGAGAAAAGGGCATTGGAAGAATATCTGAAGGACAGTGAAGAAGATATGCTGAAGCTCGTATACCAGGAATCATTACTGACCAGTGGAGAGGCCAAAATGGCTTGACAAGAAAGACCAAATGGAGAACAGAATTCCGGCTGGTAGGAAAATGGGGAGAAAGAAAAGAGATGGGTACCGGGGGTGGGGAGGGGAAGAAGCGTGCAGGAGAAAAGTGGATATTTTTGGGGGGTGAAGCTTTGCAACTACCAGCCTGGACTTTGTTTATCTCTTTTAGTTTTGGTATACAGAAGAAAACATCCTCTGGCCGATGTTTGACCTCTAGTTACCTAGCTACAAGGGGGGTAGGGTCTAGAGTTGGTTTCAATTTGATGTTTTACACAATTTTACAAATATAGCTTTCCTGACTTCAGCTATATTCAAAGGGCCAGTTGCATGTGATGTTTGTCCATTGTGTTCGAAGAGGACCTTGACATCTAACAGATTGTGGGCTGTTCACAATGTGTCCACAGGTGGCTGGTAAGGCCTATACAGACATGAAATGTTCTGCCACAGGTCGGGCAGACATGTGTGGGCACCATTGTTACAGCATTCGCTTTGCGGAGTGTTCGCTTCTCTTGTGCTATGGTTGTTCTTCTGTCCTCAGATGTCTGGCAGCCTTGGTGGATCAGCATGCCCAATGTCGATCAATCTTGTGCCAAGATTTCCCAGGATATGGTGTCGATATCCAGGAACTTGAAGGAGGCTTTCTATGTGTCTTTGTATCGCTTCCTTTGTCCCCTGTGCAATCACTTTCCTTGAGACAGCTCACCATAGAGGAGCTGTTTAAGGATGTGATGGTCTGGCATCCTTACAACATGGACTGCTCAGCGTGTCTGGGCTTTCATCAGCAGGGTGTGAACTGATGGTAGGCTTGCTCTGGAGAGGACTTCTGTGTCTGGCACCTTGTCCTGCCACCAGATCCTCAGAATTCTATGGAGGCTGGTCGTGTGGAAGTGGTTCAATTGCCTAGCATGCCTCCTGCATACAGTCCAAGTCTCACTGGCATACATCAGGGTAGTTAACACTACTGTTCAGAAGACTTTGAGCTTTGTAGCAAGGCTTATTCCAAGCTCCAACTAGCTCAGGTGAAAGCGACTATGACAGGGGTATAAAACTCAATTTCATTGAGGTCCACATCAGCATTGTGGTTGCCCTCAAAAGGCCAGTTGCATGTAAGACTATGATGACTCACAGCAGTCAGGTGGGCATGGCTGCATAGGTGTGGCTGGATAGTCACAGCTGGGTTGCTGCGATTAGGTGGGTGTGCCTGGGTGTACCTGGCCAGCATTGAGACCGTCACTAAGTACAGCTGTTCAGGGTAGTCTAGATTGGGTATGGGGAGATAGAGGCTTGTTCCTCTTGTTCCATGGCTGATGACATGCAGTAAAAATCATTTTAGGCATTTTCTGAATTTCTGACATGCTAAGCCCCAAGGTTCACCATTTTTTTTTCCATCTTAAAAAAGCTAATATGAAAAAAGTAACATAAAACACACTGACCTAACCTCAGTGAGCTCCTTGCTATAATCACAATGTACAAATCCAATAACAGGCATGGATTAAGGAGGATACCTAAACTATTAACATGCTTCTTTTGTGGGGAAAAGCAAAAGACTTTGCTGTTCACTGTTTAACTACAAACTCAGGATCTTGACTGATGATCAACTGACTTTCTGCTCATTTATTGATCCTTCAATGAAGGTTTCATCAGTGAGGGGCTTTTAGTGGAAAATATTCCGACTTTATCAATACCTGATTTTGTTGGCAATGGCTAAGAGCAGGACAGTTGAAGAAAGAGATTGAGCGGCTAATTCTGGCTGCACAAAACCAAGCCTTAGGGAACAAATGCATACAAAACCTGCATATGCAAAAAAGGTGAAGAAATGGATATCTGATTAGCTGCTGCAAGAAGATTGCACAGACTGACTACAAGCAATGATACGACAAAGTAGCAACAATGATGCATGGAAAGATTGCAAGAAATATTCATTTGCCTGCAAGAAAGAACTGATGGACCATAAAATAAAAGCTAAATTGCTCTGGGACTTTAGAATTCAACAAGACAGGCACCTGCCACATAATACCCCAGATTTAACAATTGTTGATAAGAAAGACAAAAAAGTCTGGATAGTGAACATGGTAGTAGCTGGAGACAGCAGAATAAAAGAAAAAGAAGTGGAAAAGATAGCAAAATACAAAGACCTGCAAGTAGAAATTAAAAAAAGCAAAAAAGCTTTTTGTGGCAAAAAAGCAAAGGTAGTAGTAAGTGCTCTGGGTGCAATTACAAAACAACTGGAGCACCATTTGAATACCATCGGCATTGACATTCACCATCAACATTGAAGTGCAAAAGGCAGCTTTCCTTGGAAGAGCTTACATCCTATGACCGTGATGGAGAACCTATGGCACGGGTGCCACAGGTAGCACATGGAGCCATAGCGGTGGGCACGCGAGCTCAGCTCTGGCATGCACGCGTGCGCCAGGCAGCTGATTTTCAGGCGTTCTGGGCCCACCAGAAGTCAGGAAACACACTGTGTCCGGCCTCCGGAGGGCCTCTGGGGGGCTGGGGAGACTGTTTTTGCCCTCTCCAGGCTCGTAGAAAGGCTCTGGAGCCTGGGGAGAGCAAAAAATGGGCCTACTGGACCCACCATGCCATTGCGTGCCAAAAGCGGAGGGAGCACGTTGGGGCAGGACGCATAGAATTATGGATGTTGCACATGTGCGTGTGACCCCACTGTGCTCCCCCCGCTTTTGGCACGCGATGGCAAAAAGGTTAGCCATCACTGTCCTATGACATCATCCATAACGTCATCAAACAACCACGTCTGTCTATTCCAGGTCTTTGGAAGGGCTCGAAAGGTAGACAAAAATGCCAAATCCAGTCTGAACATCTAACTGTGCAATGAGTCATAATAATAAATTATCATTTTTTGTCACCCAACTTTTTTTAATGTACCAGTGGTTACAACTTTGAAAACATTTACAAAAAACAAACAAAAATAGCACACAATTAAGGCTGGTAAGGAAAAACAGAGGGAACAAAAGAGGAGAAAAGGGGCATCAGTCATCCTTGCCAAAGGGTAGGTGAAGAAATACTAGTAGGGTAGAAGTGATTTGAATTTTGGGGGTAACCTCATTCCAGAAAGCAGATAATGCTACAAGAGAAGGCATGCTTCTGGGATTCTGTTACAGGGCATTGTTTATCAATGGAAGCCAGAGTATACAGTACCATCTTGCCAGATTGAGCCAGCCAGGCAGATACTATGGGAGAAAGATGGTCCTTCAAGAACCAAGCCCTATACCATATAGCAATTAGCACTTCAAGTCATACCCAAAAGCAAACTAGAAGCTATTAGAAAGATTCAATATTCTGTCGTCATTTCTTGGGGAACAAAGAGTCATGGCATGCCTAAACAAGTTCATATAGTCCCGTATCTCTTGGAAGAAATAAAATTAATAAGACATATTTTAGTAATACATTAGTTTTGCTGTCTTTTACACTTTCTGAATGTTATCATTTTAATTTTTTTATAACTATACTTCTAATTGTTTTAAAATTATACTTTGGCCTTCAACATAACAGAAGTATGTAAGAAGAAATATTTAATAATTTGCTATGTGAAAAACATAGTAATAGCAATAAGTGATCTTTATAATAGTCAAATGTAATGTTTTAACCCAAAATGTATCTTTCATGAATGAGTCATGAAATAAAAATCATGAACCCAAATTCTTTCAAAGGAAATTGCTCATTTCCATTTGTATATCTCACATTGCAGTAATGTACTGATTTAAAATGAATATTATTCATAAAATTAGACTCATAAATGAATAATTTTAAGTAATTGAGAAAAATATATATCTGTCTGTCTGTCTGTCTGTCTATTTATCTGCCAATTATCTCCAGATTTAAATATTTACATGTATATAGAATTCTGTTGGCTGCTAGAAAGGTCAATGAAGCAATGAATAGTAACACTGAATTTACATTTTACCATTAGAAAGACAATTGTCAGCAATTCAATAGGCAATTTTACTTTCTTTTTCTAAATATTATGTAACACTTAAAATAATTTACAAACTATGTGCGAAAAGAGAAAGCATGAAATAATGAACCATGATAACCACAAGATGGTAGTGTAGGGCAAGTAATTCAAGAATCCAACCCCTACAAAAAATAGCATGTTTTGAGTTTTTGTCAAATGACCATATGTAGAACACCTTGACCTACCAGTCTGAATCCATTAGGTTTGTACATATTTATGATTTTTCTAATGCAATAGTGTTATACTTTAAAGCTAAAGGAAAAGGGAAGAAAGCAAGATTCATTTAATAAGACCTTTAAATGAAATTAAGAAGCTATTTATGAACACTTTAAAATGCAGTAATATGAATATTATGTTTACTATTCACACATAGTTTTGTGTGTATGTAAATATTAAATTTTCATATCAATATAGATTTAGTTTTATAAACTTGTTTTATGCAAATTTAGATCTTGTATTATTAGCCATTCAATTAGAATGATTTATAGCAATTTATTGGTTCATGATAGTTGTGCATATCTATTTTACCCATATAGTATTTTTTGGTCTATAAGACACACTTCCCCTGCCTATCGTTGCCTCTGCGTGCCCCATTTTCGGCCTCTGTACACCCCATTTTCAACCTGTCCCATTTTTAGCCTGTTCCAGGTAGTGGGGATCGCTGCCGCCTGGAATGGACCAAAAATGGGGCATGCAGAGGCTGAAAACAGGATGCACGGAGGCCAAAAATGGGGCGTGTGGAGCAGGGTTGTGTTCTAAATTTTTTTACTACCGGTTCTGTGGGCATGGCTTATTTTGTGGGCGTGGCTTGATGGTCATGTGACAATTCTTTAGTATTTAGCAGAGGTACTGGTCTACCAGGCTTTTAACTGCTTGCAGAGCTGTACCAGTCTATTCATGTATTTTTGGAGGCACTGGTCTACCACCAAACTGCCTTTTACCACTGATCAGCTATAGGGCGGCCCTTTGAAGCCCCGCGGCAAGAGTTTAAACAGTTTTTTTTTCCTTATAGCCCATCAGCTGGGACTCAGGAGGCAGCAATAGATTGGGGGTGGGGCCAAATAAAAGGTAAGAATATTGTGGGGTGGAGGGGCAGGGGGGCAGGGGGCGGGGGGGCGAAGGGGGTGAGGGGGGCAGAACTGGTTCGGTGATGTCATATCGTCACCGCTATCGGCTCGGTGGAACCGGGAGGAACCCACCACTGGTGCGGAGACCAAAAATAGAGCGTGCTGAGGCGGTGACAGTGGTGATGGGTGGCAGCAATCCCCGCAGCCTGGAACAGCTAATCGGCAATATACTAACCAATCCAACCATCAATCAGCTACTTGTGCTAAATCAGGCTGTGCTGAAGCTGACCCGGCTGTTTGCTGTTTGCTGCAAGGAGGCAAATTGCTGGAGGCAGAGGCAGATTTTTTTTTCTTGTTTCCCCCCACAAAAGCTAGGTGCATCTTATAGTCCGAAACATCTTATAGTGTGAAAAATATGGTAAGTTATATAAAATGTTGCCCCAATTTTACAAAAGAGAGTTATTTCTAGGACTACATCTTAAAATTTGCAGTAGTACAGATCCAAGAGATATTAGGGCCATGCAAATGCTTCAAAAAACATGCTTCGCAATATGTACAAGATTACACATCAAATCCTTCTCTTCAATTAATTTTCCAGCAAAGCGGTGATTTCTTATATATGAAAAGATACCAGAAGCAGTACTGAAGCAGTTGAACTAGTGAGGATAACTTGCCTTAACAAATTGAAGAGAATGGAAAGAGTGACACATAATTAAGGTTGATTATCAGCAGATAGCCAGAACATGCAAAGACGAAGTCAGGAAAGCAAAGGCTCAGAATGAACTAAGGCTTGTTACAAAAGTCAAAGATAATTTTAAAAAGTTTCTTCCAACATATTAACAACAAGAAAAAAGTAAAGGAAATAGTAAGTCCACTAAACAGAGAAGATGCCAAGAAAGTAAAGGCAGTAGGGAGAAAGCACAACTGTTTAACTCATTCTTTGCATCAGTCTTCACACAAAAAGAAATTATAGCCCAACGTACCAAAAAAGCTACTGTAAAAGACAAACCAGAAATAAAAATTAAAATAAGCAAGAAAATGGTAAGAGAACACCTATCTGACCTTGATGAATATAAATCACCAGGAACTGACAGATTATATCCCAGAATTCTGACGGAGCTGGCAGATGTTATCTCAGAACCACTGAACCAAATCTTTCAAAAATCCTGGAGCATAGTGGAAGTACCTGAGGATTGGAAAAAGGATGATGTGGTTCCCATCTTCAAGAAAGCGGGGGGAAAAACAGACCCAGGAAACTACAGACAAATCAGTCTAACATAAATACCTGGGAAGATCCTGGAAAAGATAATAAAAAAACAGATCTGCAAACAACTAAAAGCAAATAAAGTTATAACTAGTAGCCAGCACAGGTTGTTTTTTTTATTTTTATTTTTATTTAAAAAGTTTTTCAAAAGTACAAACATTTTCTCCCCCCCCTTCCCACCCCCTCTCCCTCCCCCTTCCCCCCCTCCCACCTTCACCCATCCCCCTTCCCCCCTCCCCGGACTTCCCAGAGCAAATACACGGTAAAGCATTTAACAATCATAATCTAAAATAAGCTAACATTTTATAGATTCCAAATTCTCACTAAATCTTTAACTCCACATAGTTCAAATAACTATAATCATGAACTAAAAATTAGATTAAATATTTCATTCAAAGGCTATTTGGAATTTTTTAGTCTGATATCTGTTTTGAATATAGTCAATCTATTTTCTCCATTCTAATACATATCTTCCATTTGAGTGATCTTTCAGATACCCTGAAATTTTTGCCATATAGTATACTTAGATTTCAGTAATGCATTTGACAAAGTAGACCACAATCTACTTTTTGGTAAGATAGAACAATGTGGAATAGATAACATCACCACCAGATGGATTTGTAGCTGCCTGACAAACCATACTCAATGTGTAGTCCTTAATGGTACTACTGCCACATGGAAAGAAGTAGCAGTGGGGTACCACAAGTGTCCGTCTTAGGCCAGTACTCTTCAATATCTTTATAAATGACTTAGATGAGGGAATAAAAGGGGAACTCATCAAATTTGCAGATGATACTAAACTGGCAGAAATAGTCAACACCTCAGAAGACACACTCAGGATCCAAAAAGATCTTGAGAAACTCGAACAATGGGCCCTGTCCAACAAAATGAATTTTAATGTGGATAAAAGCAAACCTTTACATTTAGGCAGGAAAAATCAAAGGTATACATACAGATTAGACAAGACCTGGTTCAAAAACAATAACTGTGAGAGGGACCTTGGAGTCCTAATGGATGATCATTTTAAATAAGAGCCAGCAGCAGCAGCAAGAAAAGCTAAAACAATCCTGGATTGTATAAACAGAGGCATAGAATCAGGATTACATGAAGTATTAGTGCTGCTTTACAAAACTTTCGTAGAACCACACCTGGAATATTGCAACTAATTTTGTGGAGACCATACCACCATACCACAAAAAAGATGTTGAGACTTTGAGAAAAGTTCAGAGAAAAGCAACTAAGGTAATCAAAGGCCTGGAGACTGAAACATATGAAGAATGGCTGCAGATTTTGGGTCTGGTTAGTCTAAAGAAAAGAAGAATTAGGGGTGACATGATAACAGTATTTCAGTATTGTAGGGGCTGCCAGAAAGAAGAGAGGGTCAAATTATTCTCCAAAGAACCAGAGGGCAGGACAAGAAACAATGTTTGGAAACCAGTCAAAGAGAGAAGCAACCTGGAATTAAGGAGAAACTTCCTAACAGTGAGGACAATTAACCAGTGGAACAGCTTGCCTCCAGAAATCGTAGGCGCCCCATCACTGGAAGTTTTTAAGAAGAGACTGGACAGTCACTTGTCTGAGATGGTATGAGCAGGGAGCTGGACTAGAAGACCTCCAAAGTCCCATTCTATTCTATTCTATTCTATTCTATTCTATTCTATTCTATTCTATTCTATTCTATTCTATTCTATTCTATTCTATTCTATTCTATTATTTGCTGCTGAATAGGTCAATGAAGACTGAGCTGTCTG
Source organism: Ptyas mucosa (assembly GCA_012654045.1). Classification (NCBI taxonomy): domain Eukaryota; kingdom Metazoa; phylum Chordata; class Lepidosauria; order Squamata; family Colubridae; genus Ptyas; species Ptyas mucosa. The sequence goes on from WNWU01013815.1 coordinate 20,576,481, forward strand.
TCTGCTTGTCTGTCTGTCTGCTCAGGGAATAAAAAATAGAAAATTAGTACAAGTATTCCTTGACTTATGACCACAATTGAACTCAAAATTTCTGTTGTTAAATGAGGCAGTTAAGTGAATTTTGCCCCATTTTACAATCTTATTTGCCACAGTTGTTAAGTGAATCACTGCAGTTGTTAATAACATGGTTGTTAAGTGAATCTGACTTCTCTATTGACTTTGCTTATCAGAAGGTTGCAAAAGGTGACCACATAACTCTGGGACACAGTAACCATCATAAATATGAACCAGTTGCCAAGTGTCTGAATTCTGATCACATGACCATGGGGATGCTGCAATGTTCATAAGTGTGAAAAATGTCATAGGTCACTTTTTTCTGTTCCATTGTAAACCTAACCCTAACCCTAAATGAACTGTTGTACAGTACATTGAGGTTTATCTCAAGGTGTCTTGCATGTTCCTTTTAAACAGAAAAGTGGTATCTTAAACAAAAAAAAATTAAAAGATGTCAGAGGCTGATTGCTGTATTTTATGATGTCTTTTACTTATATCATACATAGGGTCCATGGTAGGAACAAAAAACAGGTGGTTTCTTTCTGCTTGTCACTACAATAATGATGAAATCCAGACTATCAGAGAAAATTGAATATCTTGCTAGTAATAATGTGATTGCTTTGGTTTGTCTATAATCTAGAAAACCAAATATTCAAGTGTATAAATAATGGTTCATTACCAAACTCTGCCTGGGAATTAGACCATGACATGTTTAATGTGTAATTTTTTATTGCCATGTACCATGGGTGTCAAACTCATGCCATCACATTGTCGTCATGTGACCTTTCATGACTTCCCCCCCCCTTTGTGGAGCTGGGGTGGGCGGGGCCTGTGCGTGCCACCAGTTTGACGCCCCGCCATATATGAATCCAGCCAATACAATAAGTTTTTATATCATAAATTCTAGGTGGCTATAATAACAGTTGAAATTTGGAGATTAAATGTGACTAAAACCTGCTAAGTCATTGATTGTCCTTACCACCCATCTATAAAGGTTTCCATATATTTTGTTTCCTCTCTTATATTTCATTCTGTTTACCCCCTCTTTCATGGAGAAGCCATGTGTTTTAACTTTATAAACTATATTGGTTCTTGAAGATCTAGACAAGTGTTTGAAAGCTTTTTTATGAGGGTTGAGGGGGAGGGAAGGAAAAAGGAAATTCCATCGTATCAATATCCTAGTATGTCAATTGTAAACAAAAGTGGGTATGTTATAAATAAAAGAAAAACTAAACTGTATTCATTTAAAAGGAGGAATTCCTTTGTAGAACTGGGAGATGTATGAAGAACAAGAGAAACTTGTGAAGGCCATACTGGTTTCTTGAATTGTTATAACAAAATTTACCAACTAGACTGGTTTGTCCAGATGTGAAATTTATATTGTTGTTTTAGAAAAATGAATAGATATTGCAATGTAGTAATTTGGCATGTTATGACAAGTTTTAGACTTGAAAATGCCTGATGTTAAATTTTGTTTATATTATGGAAAATCCTCTTATTGGTTCAACAATCCGTGCAGGTATTTTTTTTTGGGGGGGGGAGAGAATAAAAGAAACATAGGTGTACAAATAATATAATTGTTATACGAACTTTGAGATTGTCTTGTTAAATCAGTAATGTGAATTTGGTTTTAAAAGTAAAATCCAGCCCATTGTGAGAATGACACATCATTTTATGGATGTTTCCAAATAGTTTTCTTGGCAACAATATGGAAGCAATTTGATACTGCCTTCTGGGATTTTTTTTCAGCTTTCCAAACTAACCAGATTGTTTTGATCTTGCTTAACTTTTGAGCTCAAAGAAGGTTAATTAGGTGCTACCATTTCGCCAGGCAATTTTGTCTCAGAAGGAGCAATATTAAATTATCAGGATGGTAGAAAATAAAGGTAACTTAGTTTTGAGAACATGTATGTATACATCTTTAGTATATTAATTACAATGTTTCCATGTTGATTTACATTTCGCATATAAGCACAGGAAAGCTTTGAAAGACAGTTACCTGTCTGATTTTTCAGCTACATTGTTACTTCTCTTTGAACAGCCTACATGTAGTCCTTTGTATACACTTTATGTAAAATACAGTTATTAATCAAAAAGTAGTACAATACTGTATTGTATGGAGCTTATTCACATGAATAACTGAGGAATAGCTCATGATTTAATTAATTAATCCGTCGGAACCCTGACAGTACCATCGTATCTTTCTCATCTTATGGTCTGTTTTCAAGAGAAATGATTAGGTAGTTAACAAAAAAAAAGATGGACTATACATGAGTCATGTGTAAGAAAACTTGTAATATAATATGAAAACTAGTGTTAAATTTACAAATTTCCCAAATGTAAAATCCCATTTACAATCTCGGCACATTAGATTCCTAATAAAAAAGAAAAGGATCAGACAAATTACATCAAGTGTTAAAGGACCACCTGCTAACATGATCTACTCTACCTCCATGTTTCATTTATTTAAACCAGGGGTTCCCAAACTTGGCAGCTTTAAGACTTGTGGACTTCGACTCCCAGAATTCTCCAGCCAGCATTCTGAGAGTCGAAGTCCACAAGTCTTAAAGCTGCCAAGTTTGGGAACCCCTGATTTAAACTGTTCCTTTTATCAGTGAGATGACTGATATGGGAAAAGGCACTTCTTTAGATATCCAGATATCAAGCCATTTCTTCTTTGAAATTCAAGACCTCCACTTTGACTTTGGTCTCAAGACACAATTTTTAACAGAATTGAAGGTCTTTAACAGAATTGGAAATAATTTTAGACGTTTTTTACACATGCACACATATACTTCTTAATAGTTGGAAATATGTATTATAACTTGATAAAATCCTGTTTATATTAAGAAAATTATTATTTGAGATATATTAATGCAAAAATGTATATGATCTACGTACTGCAGATTATATGAATTAATCTTTCCTCATCATTTGACACTTTTCCTCTATAAGATAAATGCATGAAGAACTTCTTTGAAATGAAGCCTGGTCATCATTTATGGGCCTACAAGGTACAATATGGGCAACAATGATCTTACACACACAGATAAGACTTTTTGGAAAACATTGGACAAATTGTTCAAATCATGGTATTCTAACACACTAAACCATTCACCTTGAAAACAATGCCATAATTACCAAAGTCAATGGATTTGGTCAAATAAACTGATGAAAATAAATTTATTTAACAAAATTAAGAAATTTAGATTGGGGAATGATATATACGTACAATATTTCATTTGCAAAAAGCATTTTAAAAATACAGTAACTTGTGACATTATGATTACCAAACTAGTTAAGCATGTACCAGATGACATGACAAATGGATACAGAGTTGGCTTCAAATCACAATGTTTGACAACAGTTTCTCATCAAAGTGGTGATGTATTAAATGTGATTTTCTAAGATTCAACCCTTTCAACATTTTCATTAATGACATTGATATGGAAGGAATATTTAATGGAGTTACAGATCACAGAGGCACTAGAGAAGCAGAATGAAATGTCTTCTAATTTCTTCAATGAACACCTACATTCTTCTGCATGGCTTAAACGGCATTCTTTGTCCAGAATTATTGATCTGTGCTCCTGAAATTACAACATGTAATCAAAAGATGTAATTCATAACACATACATTCTTCTCAAATTATACTGCTATGTGTAGAAATTAGTCACAAATATATCTATAGTTTAAAAATTAGAATTATATGAAACTTAATATAAAAATGCAACAGATTTTACAGTCATATGAAAAAATAAGAACATCCCATATAAGCTTTCTTTTTTAACGTATGTGGACAAATCATTATTTAACATTCATTCAAACAGTATATAGGCAGTTCTCCTTTAGCGACTATTGTCAGCAAGTCAGTCATTAAATAAAGTGGCGGCTATATGAAATTTCAACTGTACTTAGGAATCTTACTCAGTTTCCCTTTGCTTTACAGAACCACAAGAGTTGTAAATATGAGGATTAGTCATAAAGTTGTTTTTTTATCACCACTGAAATAGTGAACAGTTGCTAAATAAGGCAGTTGCTAAACAAGGATTGCCTGTATAAAGATATATGTAATGTAATTAAATAAAATACATATATATATATATATATATATATATATATATATATATATATATATATTGCAATTAAATAAAAAAAACTTCTTGTTATCAATAGAGGCTTCCTGGCTTCATGTATACTTGAGAAAGGGGGAAAAAATAAGGCAAACTTCCTGTCCACAATTTTCTTGGCTCTAACACTGTTCAGGGTTTCCTGCATTATTACTTATATGAGAAAAAGTGGGAAGGACTGGGAAATTGCCTTAAAATGTCCCAGGAAAGGGAAGAGAAATGGAGATCATCCTTAGATCTATACTGTATTAGACTATATTAGACTAGACTAGACTAGACTAGACTAGACTAGACTAGACTAGTCTCCCTCCCTCTCTCTCTCTCTCTCTCTCTCTCTCTCTCTCTCTCTCACACACACACACACACACACACACACACACACACACAAGTTCTGATATCTCAATACTTTACCGGTCAAGCAATTATTTGTGTACTACTGAATTAGGAGCAATTACAGTATGCAATTGTTTACATGTATGCAATTTATAACTCTATACTTAAATAATTATCATGAAGAATAATAACCTTTTCTGGCTGTCTAAAAATAAGTAGAATACTTTAGAAATACTGTTACACAGGAGGAAACTTTATTACTTTTTCACCCTCAGAAAAACAAATTCAGCCTAATTTCTTTAGCAAAGGACAGGATTGTTAAAGAACTAGCTCCACACTAAAACCAGTTATTAAGACAAGAGAAAGGGATTACCGGTAAATCCACTATGCATTTAACCAAACCGCTTTTCCAAAAAGGAACAACCAATGAGCCTTCAAGAAATAAAAGTGAGAGCAGCTCCTGTAGCAATTTCATTGTTAGGCACCGACTTAAAATATCGTAAATTCCACTGAACTGACTGATAGCTAAATATGCTGAAAATGTAATATAAGGTGTTTCTGCCTCCGCAGTAGAGAATATCCTAACTGAGCTTATACAAACTGAAGTTGTGACCTTTGCATGTTCCACAGTTCCATGTTCAGATCATCGGCATATTTCTTTTACCTTCAGTATATTTGAAGTACACCACACCTTAAACCAGTCAGACTCGTTAGCAGCACTCTTTCCATGTGATTTATACAGGGTAGACCTTCGATTAAGAAGGTGCCAATATTTTGTTCCCCCTTCTTGGATTACTATCTTGTTGTGGCGAAGGGGCTTGCGTAGCTCAATTAAGCTATGAGCTATGCCGTGCAGGGCCACCCAAGACGGACAGGTCATAGCAGAGAGTTCTGACAAGACGTGATGCACTGGAGAAGGAAATGGCAACCCACTCCAGTATCTCTGCCATGAAAACCCCATGGACAATACCAAAAGGAAAAAAGATATGACGCCGGAAGATGAGCCCCTCAGGTCGGAAGGTGTCCAATATGCTTTTGGGGAAGAGCAGAGGGCTAGTACTAGTAGCACCAGAAAGAATGAAGCGACTGGGCCAAAGCCGAAAGGACATTCAGTTATGAATGCATCTGGTGGTGAAAGGAAAATCCGATGCTGTAAAGATCTATTCTCCATAGGAACCTGGAATGTAAGATCCATGAATCAAGGCAAGCTGGACGTGGTCAAATAAGATATGACAAGACTGAACATCGACATCTTAGGTATCAGCGAACTAAAATGGACAGGAATGAGTGAATTTAATTCAGATGACCATCAGGCATACTACTGCGGGCAAGAATCCCTCAGAAGAAATGGAGTAGCTTTCATAGTCAATAAAATAGGAAAAGCAGTACTGGGATACAATCCCCAAAATGACAGAATGATCTCAGTTCGAATCCAAGGCAAACCATTCAATATCACAGTAGTCCAAGTCTATGCCCCAACCACTGGTGATGAAGAGGATGAAATTGACCAGTTCTATGAAGCCCTACGGCACCTTTTAGAATTAACAGCAAAAAATGTTGTCGTTGTCATCATGGGGGATTGGAATGCTAAAGCAAGAAGCCAAAAGATAACCGGAATAACAGGCAAGTTTGGCCTTGGAGTACAAAATGAAGCAGGGCACAGGCTGATAGAATTTTGTCAAGAGAATACGATGGTCATAGCAAACACTCTTTTCAAACAACCCAAGAGGCGACTCTACACATGGCCATCACCAGACGGTTAAAAAATCAGATTGACTATATGCTCTGCAGCCAAAGATGGAGAAGCTCTATACAGTCAGTAAAAACAAGACCAGGAGCTGACTGTGGCTCAGATCAAGAGCTTCTCGCTGCAAAATTTAGGCTTAAATTGAAGAAAGTAGGGGAAAGCACTAGGCCATTCAGGTATGAACTAAATCATATCCCTGATGAATGTACAGTAGAGGTGACAAATAGATTTAAGGAATTAGATCTGATAGACAACGTGCCTGAAGAACTATGGACGGAGGTTCGCAACTTTGTACAAGAGGTAGCAACTAAAACCATCCCAAAGAAAAAGAAATGCAAGAAAGCAAAATGGCTGTCTGAGGAAGCTTTGCAAATAATTGAGGAAAGAAGGGAAGTGAAAGGCAAGGGAGAAAGAGAAAGATACACCCAATTAAATGCAGAATTCCAGAGAATAGCTAGAAGAGATAAGAATGCCTTCTTTAATGAACAGTGCAAAGAAATAGAAGAAAACAATAGAATAGGGAAGACCAGAGATCTCTACAAGAAAATTGGAGATATGAAGAGAACATTTCATGCAAAGATGGGCATGATAAAGGACCCAAATGGCTGGGACCTAACCTAGGCAGAAGAGATTAAGAAGAGCTGGCAAAATTACACAGAAGAACTATACAAGAATGAACTTAACGTCCCTGATAACCAAGATGGGGTGGTCACTGAGCTCGAGCCAGGCATCCTAGAATGTGAAGTCATATAGGCCTTAGGAAATCTGAGCAACAACAAAGCTAGTGGAGGTGACAGTATTCCAGCTGAGCTATTCAAAATCTTAAAAGATGATGCAGTAAAAGAGCTACATTCAATTTGCCAGCAAATTTGGAAAACTCAACAGTGGCCACAGGATTGGAAAAGGTCAGTTTACATTCCAATTCCAAAAAAAGACAATGCCAAAGAATGTTCAAACTACCGCACCATTGCACCAATTTCACATGCTAGTAAAGTTATGCTTAAAATCCTACAAGCTAGGCTCCAGCAGTATGTGGATCGAGAACTACCGGAAGTACAGGTAGGATTTCAAAGAGACAGAGGAACTAAAGATCAAATTGCCAACATACGCTGGATCATGGAGAAAGCTAGGCAGTTCCAGAAAAACATCTTCTTTTGCTTCATTGACTATGCTAAAGCCTTTGATTGTGTGGATCACAACAAATTGTGGCAAGTTAAAGAGATGGGAATATCAGACCATCTAATCTGTCTCTTGAGAAACCTATATGCGGGTCAAGAAGCAACAGTGAGAACTGGATACTGAACCACTGATTGGTTCAAAATTGGGAAAGGAGTCCGGCAAGGCTGTATGCTGTCGCCCTGCCTATTTAACATATATATAGAGAGCACATCAGGAGAAAGGTGGGGCTAGATGAATCAAAAGTTGGAATTAAGATTGCCGGGAAAAATATCAACCACCTCAGACATGCAGATGATACCACTCTAATGGCAGAAAGTGAAGAGGAACTAAAGAGCCTCTTGATGCAGGTGAAGGAGAGTGCAAAAGTTGGCTTGAAACTCAATATTAAGAAAATTATGATCATGGCATCCAGCCCTCTCAATTCCTGGCAAATAGATGGGGGGAGGGAATGGAGGTAGTGACAGATTTTATTTTCCTGGGCTCCAAGATCACTGCAGATAGAGACTGCAGCCAAGAAATTAAAAGAGGCTTCCTCCTGGGGAGGAAAGCTATGGCAAATCTAGACAGCATACCAAAAAGCATTGGCATCGCCCTGCCAACAGAAATGCATATAGTCAAGGCTATGGTTTTCCCAGTTGCAATGTATGGCTGTGAAAGTTGGACCATAAGGGAGGCTGAGCACCAAAGAATTGAGGCCTTTGAACTATGGTGCTGGAGAAGACTCCTGTACCCTGACTGCTCTTTAGAAGGCCAGATCCTGAAGATGAAACTCAAATACTTTGGCCACCTAATGAGAAGGAAGGACTCACTGGAGAAGAGCCTAATGCTGGGAAAGATTGAGGGCAAAAGAAGAAGGGGACGACAGAGAATGAAGTGGCTGGATGGAGTCACTGAAGCAGTAGGAATGAGCTTAAATGGACTCCAGAGGATGGTAGAGGACAGGAAGGCCTGGAGGAACGTTGTCCATGGGGTCGTGATGGGTCGGACACCACTTCGCAAATAACAACAACAAATATTTTGTTCGGTTCAGAAATGTATCCCCGTTTGCAACACACAGCCAGGAAAGCGGGTTATTGAACAACGCTCCGCTTTTCCTTTGTCCTGAAAGGAAACCCTGAAACCCAGAATCTCTCATTGTTTAAAAAGTCCGTCCGTCATCGCTGCGGTCTCAAGGCCGAAGTTAGGAGAGACTGGAGCGAAGTTTTCATTCCCCTCCCGGCCCCACATCTTACTTTTTCTTTCCGAGGGAGCCTCCCCAGCCCGCCGGCTTGTCCGGGAAACCCAGACGACTTCCAAGCGGGCCTCCCGAAGCTGCAGCCGCAGCCTCAGCAGCAGAAGGGCGGAGTGGAGGCGGACAGAGAGGGGTGGGGGGTGTTCTCGGGCAAAAGGGAGGGAGCGAAGGAAGATGGCGGGGCGGGCGCCGGCGGGATGGGAGCCGACGAGACTGCGAAATTGAGCCGCTAGGGGAGGCCGGTGGCGGAGGCAGGAAGGAAGGAAGGGCGGGAAGCTTGCGGTGGCCTCTGCTTCCTCGGACGGGGCCCAGGGCCGCTTTGAAGGGACAGCTGAGGCGGCGGCGGCTGGGCTGGTCCCGGGGTCCGGCCGGAGGCGGAGGCGGAGGCGGGAGGGCGAGAGAATGGTGAATCCGGAGCGGCGGCGGCGCTGCTGCAGCCGGAGCTGCCCGCTTGTGGCCTCACGCGGCTGGGCCGCGCGCTAGTCAGGGCTGGAGGCGGCGGCGGCGGCGCGGAGCACTCGCAGCCCCGCGGCCGAAGAGCGGCTGCTGGAGGGAGAGCGCTTGCCGCCGAGGCTGCGGCCCGGGAGCGGCGGCGGCGGAGGAGCCATGCCGTGGCTCAGCGGAGGACGGAGACGGCGGCGGCAGCAACAGCAGCAGCAGCAACAACAGGCGGCGGCGGCGGCGGCGGCGGCGCCCGGAGGACCAGGGACGGGGGCGCCTCCTGTCGTGCCCGCTGCAGCGATCGGAGGTGGCGGCGGCGGCGGCGGTGGGCCGCGAGGCCGGGAGAGCTCGGAATTGCCTTTGCCCGCTGGCTGGGAGGAGGCGAGGGACTACGACGGACGCGTCTTTTACATCGACCACAACACCCGGCAGACTTCGTGGATCGACCCCAGGGACAGGTCAGAAAGGCTGGGGGAAAGGCTCCCCCTTGAAGCCCTAGCCATTGGCGTCCTTGGCGCCCATTCTTTTCTCCCCCCCTCCCTTTCCTTCCCGGAGCCCCGAGTCCTGACCCTGCCCTCGATTCACACAGCGGGGCCTGTGATATTGGTAGGTAGGAAGGAAAGGTTCCAGCATCTCGGGCCTGGAGTCTGATACCCCCGCTTTGCCTTCTCGAAAGGGCCTGAATCCCTGTGTTATGTTGAGAAAGGAGAGATCGGGCTGGCTCTCAGAGAAGTTCACTTTAGAAATAGACTTCTTTTAAAGCCCAAATTATTCGTGTACGATCATTTCCGCAAGCTTTGTAGTACGGGACGAACATCTCCAATTCCTGGATATGAAAACTCCATTTTGTTCTCCATCGTTCTCTTTAACTTGAGATGGCCAATGAATAAGTACTAACTTATTCAAAGTTAGTACAACAAGATTTGTTTTTCAACTGCGGCTTTTTTTTATAGATCTGAAGTAAGAGCAGATGTGTCCATGTATTGCTTTCTAGGACAACACCTCTTAATTTTGCTGACTAGAAAGCAGCCCTGCCTTTGTTATCAGTATCCCAGTGACATTGACAATGTATCGCTTTGCATCGTAGAACAAAGATTTCTCTCCGGTGTTTTAATTATTTCTCTCCCGGGAAATATTTTTAAAAGATCCATGTCAAATATTGTAAACTTAACATGAAATCTGAAATACTGTTAAATAATTCTAAGTGTTCTCTTAAAACTGTACCAGCCACATGTCTGTGTGCTCTATCACTGCAGAATTATTGTAATAATGAATCAGGATGATATCTGAGATAATATAGCAGATTGTTTATGGGGAATTTTGTTTTTTTAGACTTTAAACAAATAAATGTACAAACCTCTCGTTCAGGTACTAATTCTGTCCATACACAGAAAACGAGTTGGTTCAGTTAAATGTACTGTGTAAACTTAGGTATCATTTGTAGCTAGGACTTCTGTAGCTGGGACTACTGAATCTGAATCAATGACAAAGAAACCCAAAGTGCTTTTTTTTTATTTGTTAACTTTCCATTTATTGGTTTTGGATGTCAGAAAGCTGTATATCTTTTTAAGAGCCACTGATAAATACTGAATATGAATCTAGGTATTTAAGCTGCAAGTGACAGTTTGGTGTGGTGGTTAAGGCATCAAACTACAAAAGGTAGAAACTAGGAGATTGTGAGTTCTACTGCCTCAGGCACAAGTCAGCTGGGTTATCTTGAACCAGGCACTTTCTCTCAGCCTTAAGGAAGAGACAATGGCAAGACACTTCTAAAAAATCTTGTCAAGAAAACTGCAGGAACTTGTCCAGGCAGTCTGAGAATTGAACACAATTGAACAAAAGGAAAAAAAATTGAAGCTGCAGAGCAGCTTTTTCCCCCTAATTAATTGTAATTACTTGGATTTCCACGTCTAATTACGCATCAGACTATTTTAGTATTAATAGGACAATATTATATTAACATACTCCACACATACTTTCTATATTAAGGAAATACTGCATACATTATATTACAATTTTAACATTACCATAATTTCACTGAGTGGTGAAATTATCCATTATTTATATTTACAGTTTTGTCATACTAATCTTGAAAATGCAAATGCAATTAATAGTAATGGTTAGAAAATTTTCTGGCAAGTCATAGGTGAATTTTTAAAGGTTCAGGAGCATAACTTTTGTGTTAAATACTTTGTTTTTCACTTGTGTTTTGGAGAATGTTCCTAGCTGTCACTAGGAATTCTAAGTGGTTACTGTGTAGAATGTCTGTGGAGATTCTCAGTCATCCAGATCATGGGTTGTCCCAAAGATGTTTTTTCAAGAGGCAACTGAACTTCCTTGTTTTTCTTTGAAGATTCTTCTTGAAGACAAAGCTTCTTGAAGACATTACTTGGGACATTACAGTGTAGGGATGAAGTTATCGTTCCTGTAGAGTAAGGCATAGGAATATTTAATGTGCTTTCAGGGACCATGTGAAATTGACTGTAAACTGAGATTGCACAGGAACATTTAATATACAAATCTTTTTTGGAAAGGCTTTGTAAGGTTTATTATGGTTATATTCTGTACCAGGCTGATATTCTTTATGTGTACGATGGTATTGCTGGTTGAAAATCATAAGAATATAATCCTAGTATCTATAAATGATATCAGAGTGAGAAAAGCTATAACTTCTGATCAAAGTGAGAAATGTAGTAAATAATCTATGTGCACCTTTGGAAATGCTTATTGAACATTAATACTATTAAATTTGCTTGACTGTAGTTTAGAAATTAATTTGGCTGAGTGGTCTTTACAGCAATCCCACCATCACATTACCATTGGGTTAATATTAAGTTTGGCTAGATATTCCTGGCTTTAGTCTCCTTTTTTCAATCATTAGAAACAACCTTGTTTCTGATGCACACCAGGATTGAAAAACAATTGGTGCTAAGGATTTAACGGGAGTCCAAGGTCTATAGTTACTACAATGGTCCTTGGCAGATTCTAAGTCCTAATCATGTAGTGTATGCCGAGAATGTGATTAGGGTAAGAAGGGTCTTTTAAAGGAAATTGTGTATGCCATTTGTGTATGCCATTTCTATGCCTAATTTATATTCTGGTTTTATATCAGTATATTTGGCTGCTAAGCCAGATGACAAAATTTGATTGTTGGGTTGAGAATGGACGTGGGATTTGAGATGTAGCAGCAGCTTGGATTCATCTTTCTTTCTCTCTGTTTAAAAAGATGGGAAATAGATATCAGGACTACTACTTTAAGATTATTTTTGTGCAAGTAACTGATGTTGCTAAAAGATATGTGACTGCATAACTGTATTAAGAAAACAAACGTATGTCAGTATTATGTGGTTTTGTGAAAAAAAAATATATTTGTTCTCATATACTGAATTATGCATTCAAGACTACTATACATAGTTTGGGTATTAGCCACCAGTACCTGGCAAAAAATAATTCTGCAATGTTAAATAATTGCTAAAAAGATTTGTTGTGAGTTTGTAAAAGGAAGTAAGAAAATTGTAAAATTCCTGTTTTGACACTTTAACAAAGGAGTAAGGCTAGCTAATTTGCAGTAATTTTCAACATTTCAAAACAAGTCTTTTCATAATATTTTTGTGTCTACTACGTAATTAAGTTTCATGCATTTTTAATATAATTGAATTAATATAATTGGAAGTATATCATTAGTTTAAGTATGCCTAAGAATTGGGATAAGAAATTTATTTTGAGTTAGTAGAAGTCTATAGTATAAAAAATAGGTTGCAGTGTGACATAGGGCAATGGCCCCCAACCTTTTGAGCACCAGGGACCGGTTCCAGGGAGAAAGATTTTTCCGCAGACTGGAAGGGATGTGGTTTTGTGTATTGCCTCTATCCTGCCAATGGGGCTTCGCTTGTTTGCACAGACCGGTTATTGGTATGCCACGGACCGGGGGTTGGGGATCAGATCAGAGAAATATAATTCTAAGATGTGCATAAGTTGTTGCATTGTTGTTTCATTTCTCCCAGATATCACATTTCAGCAAAGTATTGTAAATATTCTATTTTTCAAAGAGATAAATAGTTTCAGAAACTATTTATAGATTTGGAATATTGTATGCCTTAAAAATTGTAAAGATCAAGTACACCAATCAACTAGAAAACCTAAAATTATAGGTGGCAATCGTTTTTTTATAAAAAAAACCCCTCACCTTCTGTTCTAAAACAAAAGTTACATTAAAAGCTTGCAAAACATAATGACACATATGCAAAATAAAAATGAATACATTTTATTAGTAAGCAATAAGAAACACTTATTAACTTTCATTTGACATGATACAACTTTAGTTAAGAGAAAAAAGTAATCTTGTAATAAGAGCCTTTTCTGTATGCAGAACATTTCTGCAAAGAAACCTGATATATTGCTGCTAATTGTACATTAAAAAGTAAGAACGGAAAGAGCAGTTGATTTGAAATGGGTGCATGTATTTGGGGCAAAACCTGGTTTTGCTGTTTTAAATAGATTTTTTGCTCTATTTCCATTATGGATGAAGTGAAGATACCTGCCTTGATTAATTGGAAATCACCAATTTTCTTTGAAGCATTTGTGTGTATATTTTGAAACTTATCTTTGCTACTACAAGGGATAAAAAAGAATAAGTGTAATAAAATGTTTATTTGTGCAAACAAAATATTTTCCCTTTTTTGGTATAGATGTGTACAATTTCTGGGCTTCGAATCAAATTGTCACTGAATTACAATTTGAATATGATAGGGAATATGAGTAAAGAAGTAGAAAAGAATAATTATCTAATTAAATACCAATTAATTTATAATTACATTATACTTTTCTCTGCTTCGTGATGTTTCAAATTTTAAGCCACTGTATTCTTCTCAAAGGTTATCTGTAGCCCACAGCATGAAATATATTATATGCCATCCTGATAGGTATAAATATGAGTTCATATGAGATGCTTTGGGAATAGTATGTTTCTATATATCAGTATTAGGCAACTAGTCTGTAAAAGTATATTATTGCATCTGTTACTTAAAATTTACACAAGGTTGTAACCAAGAAATTTGTAGCGATTCACCATCCTGTATTAGTCATTTGTGATCAAGTACTTCTATACTTGATCAGAATGAGTCAGTAGTCATACTTCACTACGCTTTGGGTAGCAGACATTAGAGTAGCCCACAATTAAGGCAGCTATACTTCGGGGATTGTATATTGATAGATTATCCCTAATTTAGGTCTCCTCATATAATATTTGTATACAGGTATACAAATTATAGATATCTTTTGGGTGGGATTTTTTAAAATTCAGTTGGATGTATTTTTTATTTTTATTCATTTACATTTGTACAGCTGCCCATTTCAGAAAATACAACTCTAGGTAGCGTACAACAATCAGACAATAAGTATTAAAAACAAGAAATAATTCAGATGATAAAATAAATATTATTCAAACAAATATACAAACCCTCGGCAAAGGAAGAATAAAAGTTGGCATCTGAGTGTGTCTCTGGTTCTCTGGGAGTCCCAGGCCTAATTATATAGCCAGGTCTTGAGGGACTTTCAAAATGTCAAAAGTGATGGAACTAATGTAATTTGGGGGAGAAGAATGTTCAATAAGGTGGGTCCATGGCAGAAGAGACACATCTGGAATCCACCAAATGTAGACCCCTAGTTGGTGGTATCTGCAGCATGCCCTCACTGCTAGATCTCATAAGGGAGACTGATGTGATTGGGGAGAGGCAGTCTCTACTGAACATGCAGTGAAACATTAAATGGACGTAGATTTCATCAAACTCTGAAGTCATCAATTAATTAAAATACCTTAAACGTAATTTAGAATAGCAAATTCCACCTGGTAGTAGAAAAATTACTGAAGAAATTTAATGTTAACTGAACTTGCTGGTCTTTATGGCAAATGCACAAGCAGAATTTATAGTTTTCATTAGATTAACAAAATAGGAACCACTTTGTATACCATTTTATATAGTCCTTATGAAGTTACCCTTTCTTAATACTTGATACTTCTATTAGAATGCTAAGTCATGGCAGGTAAGATTACCTGATGTTGCCATTTCTGTGAGCTTTAGCAACTTGGTAACTACTGTATTAAACAGAAAAGTGAAATTCATATATTAATTATATATCTTTAAAGTTCTTTGGGGGAGTTTTTTTTTTTAGGTGAGACATGTATTTACTGGTTACTTGACAGATCTGTCTTTACTTCTTTTGTAAGACATTAATGTGCTACCTGAATGGAATGTAATTTGATTTAACTACTTAAGTTACCTGCTTTAGAATTTGTTATTCTGTTTTCTTAAGATCTATATAAACATCTTTCTTTATTTTATGGAGCTTACATGAGCATTTGGCAGGTTTTTCAAAATGTCAGAAGAAATTTGTAAAATAATTCTGAATAAATTTTATATTTACTACTTATTTAGGTGAGTCGAGTTCAAATCTAGGTGACTGTTACGAACAAATGCATCATTGTAACCTGTCCTTAGTAATGCACGTTCATCTCTCCCAAAGATATTCCAGTAATATGTTTGATCCTATCCATTTCACCTTATCTCCTGCCTAATTCTGTTAGTTTGCCAAACTTTGCCAAACACACACACATACATACATGAAAAAAGTCATTTTCATTCCCATGGATGCTATGTTTCTTCCTCAATCTTGGGTGACCTACCAGAGACTTGACAGTTTAAGGGTTCTATGCAATACCTTAGCAGTTCCTAGCACTGCACTCTTCTGATGTTCCTGGCATCTGTAGAAGTCACTGTCCCACCTATCACCATTGGAACCACTTTGGTCTTTACTTTCCACATCCTCGTCTTCTAGTTCCTTCTTCAGACCTTGGTACTTCTCCAGTTTCTCACATTCCTCCTTCCCAATATTTTTGGTACTGCTACATCCATCGTTACTGTCATCTTCTGGTCCTTGTCTTCTACACGATGTCTTGACTAATTGGCCAATACCAACTTTTTTGTCTGGATCTAGAAATTCTACAGGATCTTAGCCCTGTTATTCTCTATGACCTTCTGTGGAATCTCCCGTCTGAACTTGAAAAAGTCTAGCCCACACATTGTAAAGATGTTTCTATGTACAGTCCCAGCCACTTCATTCTGCTGTTCAGTATATGCTGTTTCATCTTACACCCTGCCACTATATGTTGGACTGTTCCTGAGGCTTCTCAGCATAGTCTACATCTCAAATCCTTTCTAATGGGGTAGAGATCTGCTTCTGTGGGTCTGTGGCTTAATGCATGCTCTTACACTGCTATAGTCAGATACTCAGTGCTGTTTTTTTTTTATTCCAACCCTTTCCAGCTGCTAGTAGAATTTCCCAGTGTCTGCCACCTCATCTGTATGTTGATGGTATATCCCATTTAGAGTCTTGGATTGCCTCGCATGACTGCTGCTGCCTAAGGTATTCTCTCAGCAGCTCATCTTGAGGTGTCATCTATTCCTGAATACTCTGGGTTTTGTGTCCTGGATGAACACTTTGACACACACTGCCTGATTTATTTCCAGGTGGTGTACAGTCCCTGAGTGTTGGTTTTGAGGAGGAAACTTCAGTATATTATGAGGAACCTCTGGGTCTTCACATTAGCAGATTTCATGTGCAGCTTTGGCCAGCTATACCAGGAGGGTATGGATGAATGGCAGGGCAAAAGTGTTGATGGCATGTTCCTTCTGCCCATTAAACTGGCTCTTCAGGACCTGTCTTATCCTGTCTTATCTTTTATGGTACTTGGATGTTGCTGTTTTCCTTGCCTCCTTATTATGGATCCTATGTGACTTTGGGATACCAAGCTACTTGTAGCTGGTCTGTATGTCTGCTCTGTAGCTGCTTAATTCCAACCCATCAGTATTAACTACCTTGTCTCTCTTGACCCCCATCTGGCCATATTTCTTCAGTCCTAATGACATCCCAAGTGCCCTCACTGTAGATCTCTGTCAGGTGGGCCAGCTCTAGCATGCAGCTTGATGTCATCCATGCAGAGGAGGTGCTTGATGGTAGTTCCACTCTTGAACATGTATCCATTCCTTGTGATTGTCTGCCTGAGGAAGTTCAAGCCTATGCAGAATAGCAGGACTGTGTCACTTTGGTTTATGCCACACTTGATGAATACTTGTGTGAACTGTCTTGAGTTGACTTCCATTGTTGTCTTCCAAAGTCCCACTGAGTTCTTGAGGAAGATGCTTCAATTATTATTCATTTTGTATAATGCCAGGCATTCATAGATCCCTGTGCATGGCATTGAGTTGTTGGCTTTCCTGTAGTGAAACAGCTGTGTTCAGATTGGTCTGTCTAGACCTTGAGGTGTTTGCTATAATATTGTAGCAAAAATATATGCAAGGTTACTTCTGAACAAAATGGAAATCTGGGCAAAGGAAAATCATATTCTCGTAGAAGAACAAGCAGGCTTTAGACAAAGTCAATCTACCATTGAAAACTGCTTTGTTCTGAACCATCTAATTGTCAAATATGCCTGCAAGAGGAGACCCTTATATGCAGCCTTCATAGATCTCATAGCCGCATTTGATATGGTAAGTAGAGATGTATTATGGTGTAAACTGACAGCTCTTAAAATTGAACCTAAACTACTAATCCTGATTAAAGCCCTATATACAAATACTTGTTTGAAAGTGCGGTATGGGGTTAATGGAGACCTGACTGATAGGATTCACACAAGCAAAGGGGTAAGGCAAGGATGCATTTTAGCCCCATTATTATTTAATTTATACACCAATGACTTGCCAGGATTAATGAAAGACCCTGTGATGCACATGCTGTATCTATAAGCAATTGGTATTTTGACCTCTAGTGTTATTCCCAATATCCTGAGCTGGATTCATGTACTAACTTATACGTTTCTTTAGCTTGGAGACTATGATGCCTGATATGATTTTCCATGTTCTGGGGAAGCAGGTGAGTGATGGCAGTTGTATGGTGCTGTTTCCCTGTGGGCATCTTTCATGATCTGCACTGTCCTTCCTTACGTTAGCCAGTCTGGCAGGGAGTCTGCTGCTAGCAGCTGGTTCTTCTGTGCTGCTAGGTTGTAGGGTTCTTTAGCCAGTAGGTATGGATTATTTCCTGGCCAGCTGCTGCCTAGCCTTTCATGTTCTTGACCTGTTGTGAAAGTGACTGGTTCTCATTCTCGGGGATTGCTGTGGTCTGCTCTGAGACCCTATAGCCATAATGCACTGGTGTTATATGTCTTCTCTTTTTCCCATATGTTCTTCCAGTACTGCTCAGTTTCTGCTGTTGGTGGTTCTGTTGTTTACTGTTTGGTGCACTGTGTTTGGAAGTACACTTCAAAAAATTTAAAGCATTTATCTTTTTGGCTTCTACTTCTTTAGGCAAACAAACAAACAAATCAGGAGTGTGTGTGTACTGCTGTTTTTCTTTATTGCATAGCAAGTGTCACCAGGATAACAGAGACTGTAGTGTATACTACTTCATTGTTTGAATTATGGTGGAAGGGCTTTGTTGGCATCCTCTGGCATATTATCTGATGGTAGTTTTTCACTGAATCCTGGAACCTGTAGCTAGCATATCCATTATCATATGCCTCATGTTAGCTTCTGTGTTGTGGAATGGAGGAGATGATAGTGACATTCCAGCTTCAGGTATTGGCTGTCCACCCAGTTGTTCTGGGTCTTCTTGAGTCCAGGATGTAATGTGTAGTTGATCTATGTGAGTGGTTCTCAACCTTTTCTTCGCCACCAACCTCCTTTAAATACCGTTTGTAGCCACGGACCCTCAAGACTTAACTCAAAATTTAAATCATAACATTTCTTAAAACTTTCACAGACCCCCTCTGATGATCTGCAGGGGTCCATGGACCACAGGATGAGAACCACTGATCTATGTCAGGTTATTAGAGTGGCTTTCTCTTCATTATGTTGAAGCATTGGATAACTAGCTGTTTCTTAGTGTGGATGCAGGTTTTTTGTCCATCCTTAGTTCCATCATATCTTTTATATATCTCTTCTTATTAGATCTAATGTTGTAATGCTGTTTCATCCTTTCCAGGTTCTCTTGTTTTGTCCATGTATGGTTTGTTCTAGTAGCCCATATATCATATTGTCCTGGTTGTCTAACATCTGACACAGACCTTATTAATCTAGGTGACATATCACTCCCATATTTGAGGTAGGCAGGTGAAGACCCCTAAAGACCTCTACTGGTAATTTATTCCCCTCATATGGATAGCCAGAAAGATACCTGATTGATGGTATCATGAGATATGAGAGATCAAAGACCCCACAATGGATGTGTCAATCCCAATCTGACTCTGCCAAAAGTCTTCAAAGTGTGATCAAGCTATCTTTGTATTGTAATTCTCAACAACTTTCTTTGAAGAATTGTTGTGTTGATTGAAAAAAATTGAAAAATAAAAATCCAAAATTGAGTTTGAGCAGGCAATCTTCCAGATGAGAGTTCAATAGTAAATTACTGGTGTCCAAACACCTAACGCTTAAATCAGTTATCATCTACACTCAGAAACTCAATTAAATTAAAATCTTTATTGCAGAGAAGCAAAATGTTTTACAGGAAAAACCCAACAAAGCCCAGTTGCTTTTTGAAAGGCACCTTTGGGACAACCATGACCTGGATGATTGAGAATCTCCATAGACATTTCTCTCATATTAGTACATAAAAAAATCCCATAATGAATTCCTGTTGTACTATATGACTATCACAAGAATTTACTATTTTACGGTATATTGTAAAGAGACATATACAAAAATAATTATTGGGTGGCATTGAATGCAGGCATTTAGGTGCAGTGCTGCTAATTGTTATAAACTTCTCCTGGTACAAAAGGGTGCCATTCAAACCATAAGTCATACTTCAGAAGGAGCTAATTTCAAAGCCTAAATATTTCTGTTTTTCATTCCTGTCCTTCAAAAATACAAACATAGGAAGTTGATATATTAAATAAACACTCTAAAAGAGCTTAGAAACTACAGAGGAAATAATAAGGGAAGTGGAAATGTCTATTTTTAACTTAATGGTGCTTGGATTGGTGGGGAGAGTGGAACTGCTAGTTGTGGAAAAAGTGCCTTAATGCTGAATTCTATGAAATTGTCTGAAATCATCTACCTTTGAAAATTAAGATGTTGACTTCTGGTTGACGTTGCAGCGGGAACGGACTGGAAAATAGCGGGCTCTGATAAGCCGCACGAAATCCAGCCGGACAAACCGCAGCTAAGAGGCTTTCAAGCCATAGCCATCTTGCAAGGATGGTGAAGAAAGGAGAGGCATTTAGTGGACCATGAGGAATTGGCAATAAATAAAAGAGTCAGCTTTGTAACGGAGTAGAAATGGAGAGTACTATCTGCTGGAGGAAAGAAAAACATTCTATTCAAATAGACAAAACAGAAGAAATAACAGCTGGAAATTTCGACCTTGGCCATATAGAAGAAGAATTGGATACCATGTGAAAAATTAAGGAGTGACTGTGTTTTACATTTGGGTGGTTGTTTTACTTTCCTTCTCTTCTGGAAGATAGTCTTATATTTGGATTTGATTGTTGCGGAGTTAGGATAATAATAATTGAGAAGAATATTTTGATTATAAAGAATAAAGGAATAATTGGAGCAGAAAAGAAGAAAAGAAGAGGAGAAAATTAAATAGACTTAAAATTTGGACTAAATGTATAGAGATATAATTGGGGGAGATATTAGTAATTTTTTAAATTGTTATAAAACGGAGTTGCAGATGTATGAAGAGTTATTTTTGATGCTCAAAAACGTGCATGAATCACTAATCGGCAAAAAAGAAATGGAAAATTCACCTAAATATATAGTAAAAGAAAATGAAGAGAAGCTGGGAGGGGGAAATTTGAATGAGAAACAAGAAACTAATAATGGTGAAAAAATATATATTAAAAAATAGAAATCAGACAGTGAGCATGATAGAAATGGTTGGCAATATAAAAAGAGTAGAGAGGAAAGGAGGAAAACTCCTCCTTAAAAAAACAGGAAAAAGGAAAGAAGGGGAAAATCAGTAAGAGACAAGGGAAAGCTTTGGGGAGGGAGGTTCAAACAACACACACACAAAAAAGATAAATGGAAGCCAGAAGATGAAATGTAACATATTTAAAAAAATAAAAAAGAGAATTGAGAAGTTAGAGCAAGATAAAGGGTTGTGCAAAAAATTATTAGAAAAGGGGATACTAAAAAGATTTAGAGATGATGGTTAAAGATGAAGAATGATGTAAAAAATAGGCAAATATTAATGAGGTATATTAAGAAATGGGAAGGGGAAAGTAGACAACAACAACAACAACAAAATAATAATAATAATAATAATAATAATAATAATAATAATAATAATAATAATGATAATAGATCATTCAGTGGAAATTGTGCCAGAAGTTTGGATTTGAGTACAGCAAAAACCACTGGGAACATCAGGTTGAGAAAGTTTTAGAGAATGAGAAACTCAAAATCTTGTGGGACTTCAGGATTCAGACTGACAGGCACTTGGTCCACAGTACACCCGACATAACAATAGTTGAAAAGAAAAAAAGTATGGTTCATTGACATTGCAATACCTGGTGATGCACGGATTGAAGATAAGTAGCAAGAAAAAATCATAAAGTACTGGGACTTGCAAATCGAAGTTGAGCGACTGTGGAAAAAGAAATTGTGTGTTGTCCCGATTGTAATTGGAGCCCTTGGAGCAATACCCAAAGGGCTACCCTGCTATTTAGAAATTCTAAATTTCCTGGACTTGAACATTTTGACTCTACAAAAAACCACCTTACTTGGAACAGCTTACATCCTCTGACAATACCTTAACAGTTCCTAGTCCTTGGTTAGGACTCGAGCTGCTGAGCTATTAGCCAGCCTCAAAGGCTGTGAATCTCACTAAAGATATAATAATAATAATAATAATAATAATAATAATTATTATTATTATTATTATTATTATTTGATAGTTTTTATATAGTAGGGTAAAAGAAGAATTTTAGGATATATTGTGATATTGGTTAAAGGAAAACATTGAAAATGAAATGATAAAAAATTTGTAAGTTTTTAAAATTAGAATGGAATTTTAATTGTTATAGTAATGGTAAGAGAAGATTTTAGGCTATACTAAATGATATTAACTAGATGAAAGCATTGAAAATGAAATGATAAAGAAATATGTAATAATAATATGGTAGAAGTAGGAAAAATAAGATATGGTGTGAAAGTACTATAAATGAATATATAAAGATGAACGAATAGAGTTTGTATACATTAAATTTTAAAAGATAGAAATGTGAAAATAAGTAATTTGATAATATCAATTATGATATCAATGTAAAAAATGTTAATTGTGAAGGAAAAAAGGCTGAAATCATGAAAGTGACTATTTATGTAAAAAAGAAGGAATAGAACATTTTTGTGACAAACCACAGCAGATAGAAAGATGAAAATAAGTAATATAAGAATATTATAAATTCTAATAATAATGCAAATTAAGATGAATATTTTATTGTTCATGATTGGGAAGAGAAGTAGAGAGACTTCATCTGGAAATGAAGGAAGAATGTAAACAACTGGAGTGATTGTAACAGAGAAGAAGCATAAAGCGTAAAGTGAACAGGATAAAAATGATGGAAAGAAAATAATATGGCAGAAGTTGAAATAACAAGAGATGGAGAAAAATGATAAATTTGTGATAAAGGATGTATAAAAGAGATAAATATTGAAAAAGTGGGAAGATAAAGATATAAGGATGATTTTGATTATATATAAGATGTATAAGATGTGACATGGTCAGCATTCTGTTCATAAAATATGAACAGATGAAAAGAAAAAAATTTCAATAAAACTTGTCTATAAAAAAAGAAAACAAAATTAAGATGTTAATCATAAATGACTACTTGATGATTTTTACATCAAGAGTTCAACCAAATCATTTTTTGAGGAACCCAATTGATATGGAAATGGCAGAGAATTTAGAATTTTGTCATATTGAAAGAAATTAGAATGTTTTTTTATGATGGAGATACTTGTATACAGCAGTGTTAGCATCATAGTATCACATGTGAATCAGAAGACTTGTTAAACTTGTTCTGAAAATTTCAGTTTTTGCTGTTTTTAATTGAGAACATATGCTTAAAATAGTGAAATATAAAGCATTTTGAATTTATTTTTAATTGTAAACACCTTGCTTCGAGTTAGAAAGTTATTTTGGTTTCAAAGCAGCTGTTTCATATTTGAACTGAATTGTTTCAATTATTTTGTAATTGCATTTTGAGCTTGAAACACTTGTAAACAATAGAATCAGCCCATTTTGAATTAAACTGAACTTGGCTTGAGTTGAAATACCTGTTTCAGTGGAAGTATTCAATTTTAAAATATTTTGCCACCCATATTTTAGTAGTACTTCCATTTTTGAAGGCATAAAGAGGTGGACTTTTATGGATGAACTATTGCAATGCAGTAGCAGTAAATCAGCATTATATTTAAAAAAAGCTTTTCCGTGTGTTTTAAAATTTAAAAAAAGTGCTACAGTATATTGCAGTAAATTATTTGTGATACTTAGGATACCTGAGCTTTAAAAAAAATCCTTCATTATTTATCTACAATTTCTTTAACAAAGTTTCCAGAGATTATTGATAAATATATTTTACCCAGCTATATATTTTCATCAATAGAATGGGATTCATTTAGTGTATTTTGCAGTGCAACTCAAATTCAGAAAATTGGGTGAATATCCAGACATATTTCTTAGAGTTGGAGGACTTTAGTGGGAAGACATAAAAGAAGGTCTATGTTTCCTAAGGATAGGTAAATGAGAGGTTTTAATTTTTTTGCTAATTAGCAGAAATTAAAACTATTTTTAAAACATTGATATTCAATGTGTATGCAGATTTTGCAGAAGTCTGATTTAATATACAAATTTCAGTTTGCTTAAGTACAGACAGTTATTATAGAGCACAGAGTATGTATGTTTGGTTGTTGTAGATAATGGGTTTAATCCTGGTGAGTCATATTTAAATGGATCCTTTTATCTCAGTAGTTCTTAGGAATATTCAGATCTAAGTGTTTAAGAAACATCATTTATGAATCCAATTGTTCTTAATGAAGCACATCTAAAACTTGTGACTGGTAAATAGTTTTTATAAGTATTATTGTAAATTACTAAACATTTAGTTTTTTATAATGATTAAACATTTTATCAACATAGAGTGCTCTGTGTAAGTGATTTTAATGATTCATTTCTATAGTTTGATAGACCTAAAACATTAATATGTTTAATGCTAATAATTTATATAATGATAATGATAATATAAAGTAAAATAAAGCAGCAAGGAACCTAAAAATCAGAGCAAAGGAGGCTAACTTATTATATGTTACGCTAGCTGACATAATTTCATTCCTATTTAAACTTCAATATTTTCAGTGAAATAAAAAAAAGAGCTCCGGTTTTTAATTGATGGAGACTGAATTAATTTTAAAGCTAAGCCACTGCAGCTCTAAATTAGTAACATGGTTGTAAATTGAACCATTGACTTCGCTTCATAAAATATTGC
Organism: Ptyas mucosa; assembly: GCA_012654045.1. NCBI lineage: Eukaryota > Metazoa > Chordata > Lepidosauria > Squamata > Colubridae > Ptyas > Ptyas mucosa. The sequence goes on from WNWU01013815.1 coordinate 20,601,137, forward strand.
AAAAGGTGATCACATAACTCCAAGACATTGCAACTGTCATCAATATGAGCCAGTTACTAAGTGTTCACATTTTGATCATCCATGGGGATGCTGCAATAGTTGCAAGTGTGAAAAATGGCCATAATATAGGCTGTGTATGTAGGCCATAATATATACCATAATTTATGTAAAACAATCTAACTAACATCTATAAGTGAGGTCCACGATACAGTTTATATTAAATTATAATGTAAGCACTAAAATTATATTAAATACAATAACGTGTAAAATTACAACAAAATAATAGTATCTAAAACTATGAGTATCAACAAAGTAATGATATCTAAAATTTAAATAAATTATAGTTACAAAGAATGCACTGCAAGAGATTGAACCATCAGGGTCCAACGGATCTTCTGTGCTGCTGCACAAAACGTAGAAGAAAGGATCCTGTCTCTTGCATAACAGGAGAACAATTCAAAAAAAGAGCTGCCCAAAGAATTAAGGATATAGAAGCACAAAATGACGTAGCTATCCTTAGCAAGGTGGGTAACTTGAAATGGCTGAGCAAATACAAACATACTTTTCAAGTAGACAGCTATTTGAAGTTACAACTGCCAAAACATCTTAGGAAGATATTTACGTGATCGAGATTCGAACAGCTTGACACAATGGTCAGATATGGGAGAGTCCATTCTATACCCTACAATGCACCTGGCTCACATCCTATTTGATTGTTGCTTGTATAAGGTACCTTGGTCTATATACCAAACGAATGACCCATTGGGATCCTCATATCAAAACAACTTACTTTATGTGCGGCCAGAATGTGAAAATAACATTTAACACAGCAAAGTATTAAAACAAAATGGTTCGGTTGAGATCTACATACGTGGGACTGATTGGGGTAGATTGTAAGGGTGACACCAAAATATAATTTTATGTCATTTTATTCTATTTTATTCTATTTTACATATTTATGTATTAAATTATATTGTATCTTATCCTATAACTATTGTATTTTACCCTTCTCTTATTTTAAATTGTTTGTATAGGGTTTTATTGGTGAAATGTGTTTGAACCTTGTACTTTGATATGACCAATAAAGCTATAATCATAAGAAGAAAGTAAGAACATGTTCTATAGTGTACGCCTTCCAGAATCACAGAAGCAGAATCTTTCAGCCAATGGTATTTTCAAAAATATTTACTGTCCACTACTTCAGAGGGTAGCGATGGCATTGGGCAAGAGAGAAAGCTTACCGATGGCTGTGTGTTTTTAGTTGTGTCATGTATAGCTGGCAGCAATGCAGTATATCTGTTAGTACTGATGTCAGGAAAGCTAGAGTCTTCCCTAATTTGTTTGTCTCTTTGTATCCTTTAACCTTTGCTTCAGAGTTTGTTTCGCCTAATCATATTCCATCTTAAGAACTGAAGAAGGAAAATAACCTAGACTTAAAATATTAGAATCAAGAGCCTTGACCCATGTGGATTGAAAATTGTCCTGAATGGTTTTAAGCTTTGAGGATAGAAGTTGAGTTTTAACCAAAGGTCTATAAAAATTTGATACACTCAGGAGTCAACTTATATCATACTTGTCTCCAGTCAGAGAAGTACATTTGTGTTTTGAGATTCAGTGTGCATTTGAGAGCCAGTGTGATATCTCAAGATCGGCTCTGATAAATTTGGATTATACCCTCTCCAGAGAAGTGAAACACGAAGCTGAGGGCCAACCAGAATCTCATAAGGCAATTGGGCTAGTGGCTTAGCCTGAGAGACCTTAAGTGCAACTGGAATGTAATATCCTCCCTTGGACTGGAAAAATTTAAGGATGGCACTGGCAGATCTTTGTCTAGTAACACCAGCATATCCACAGTGGGCTTTCCTCAAGCCAGTAGCATGCATGGCTGCTGCTAAATAATCAGAGCTAATCACTTGTTTTATTTTATGGCCATGAATGCTCCATAAGTGGAGCTTTGGCTTTTTGATAGAAGCCATAATCTTGGTTTTCTGATTTCCAGATTTATCATTGCTGCAGTATCAGACCAAAGTTCTCAGAGCTCTTTTGAGGCCTCTTGGTGTTCTGGAAAGATCCACAGTGTTGTCTGCATAGAACATCAGGGCAATGCTGTGATCGCCTAATTTAGAGAGTTGGAAATTTAGATTGTTTAGACATCTTACCATATCATTGATATAAAAATAGAAAGGGTGGGACAAAACACATTGCTGTTTTATCTCATTTCAAGTTTAACTGACTTCGAAAGAAACTCTTGCATATTGCATCTGACCTTAAGAATCGTATTAGTGTGTGGAGCATGAATTAAATGGAGAAGCCTAAAGTTGATTGATGTGGCTTCCAGGTTTTCCCTTACTTTAGTCTTGAATACAAGACCCATAGAAGGATGACCCATACAAGGATGCCTTAAGATCTATGAAGGTAGCATACAATGACATCACATTGCTGTTTGAATATTTTCTGATTAAGTGCTGTAGGGCCAAACATGCTTCCAGTGGTGCCTCTACCTTCTCTAAAACTGACCTGCTCTTCCACTTTCAATTTTCCCTGATTCAGTCAGTCCTTACGTTTATTGTAAAGGTGCTTAGCATTACGTTTGCTGATTATATTAAGCAGACTGACTGGCCTATAGTTAGTAAGGTCATCTCTCTTTCCCTTCTTAAAAATTGGAGACACATCCAGTGATGTCAATATAGGTAAAAAGCAATGACAAGATTGAAACCCATTACTCTGCGTTATTCTTCAATAATTCTGAGGGAATAGTAAGAAGTCTTTTTTTTCCTGAACTTTGTGAGACAACTGAAATTCTTTATCCATGTTTCATTTTATGATTACTTTCAAAATTTAATATAGAATATTGATAGTTTCAGAATTGTGAGATTAGTAAATATAAAGTTTAAAATCTAGTATGGTTTTTGTTTATACACAACTCTGTGAAAGATAAATATGCAACCACAAAAATAAAAAGACATTGTATTAGGGTTTGGGCATTTATTCCTTTATTAAATTTTTGAATATAAAGTACCATTATTACTAAATTAAACTTTTTTTTCTATTTTACTATACTTTCATCTTTATGAATTGACAGTCCAGTTTAATGGTCTGTTTTGATTGGATTTAAGTAAGCCGAGTTTATATATTTGTATTTGTGTTCACGAGAGAACATATTGAAGACATGCCCAGAATTGTTGCTTTATTTGCTTTACCAAGTCATAATTTTGATGTCAGTTTTACTATGTTTCTTTAAAACTTCCTAATCAAATCTTTCTTTAAAAGTGATTTTTCAAAATCATTTTAGCAAACAGCGTATTCTTCTGAGTTTGTCTACATCAAGAAAGATATTGTTTTGTTAGCTGGTGCAGTTGGTCTTCTATGAAAGAAGTATGCGAAATTGTAATACACACACACACACACACACACACACACACACACACCAGTTGTCAGCAAGGAGTTTCACTTTTTTTTGGTAGCTGTATAAGTTATATATATGGCTATTCTGGCTGTTCACCGCCCTGAGTCCTCAGGGAGAAGGGTGGTATATAAATTTTAAATAAATAGATAGATAGATAGATAGATAGATAGATAGATAGATAGATAGATAGGAAATATTGCTTCCTGAATTGTGTCTTGGATTTTACAAATGGATTTTACAGGGAGTGCCTGCAAGATGGTTTATCCTACAGATGTAATATATAGATTCTTTTTATTTGTTAATTAATATTATGATTGGGATTGAATAATACACAGCAGATTGTTCAAGACATAGAAATGGAACTAATGTTCACGATATAGAGATGGAACTAAAATATGCATTCTAGTATGCCAGATATTAGATAGAACTGATAAGTGAATGATCAAAGTCTTATTGAACCAGACTGAAAACAGAACAAGCAAAGTAGCTAGGAGTAACAATGTGGATCGTGATAAGAACAAAGCAAGATTTCAATATTGTGAAGAAAAGAGCAAAATCAGGAAAGTCTGAAAAATATGTTTGTTGAGAGAAGTATATGGAGAGTAGGAATCAGGAATTGGATGAGACCAAGATTACCAATTTAGATTCAAAAGGACAGATGTGATTTGGCTCATGCACAGGCATGAATGTAGCATGTGTCAGAAACACTTTAAAGCAACTGTGATTTTTCTTGTAGTTAAGAAGCAGCTATGGCTAGGAATGACACATTTTTAAGGAATTTCCAACAGGGGCTATATGTTTGCCCACATGTGTTTTGAATCACATTTCTCCATTTGAAATGTAAGCTTTCAGATAAACTTTGAAGTGCTAGTAGGCAAATCCTATGAAAGACTGCCCTTGCTTCCTTTCCCCTTGTTTAAAAACAAAAAGTTTAATAGGGTATTTTTGTAACACAAATATATACACCCTTTTATAGGTTTGTGTGTGTGTGTGTTTATGAGAGCTAAAGATAAGAGTATAATAATAAGATACTGTCTGCCTTCTAAATCTGTGGTGATGGATCTGAGTATGTTTGTAGAAATATTTCTATTACTATGTGGCCATTTCAGTAGTGAGGTTTTAATTTCTAGTTTAAATGTAATAACGAATGTTTAACATTAAATTGCATGTGTTTTCTCCACTAATATATCTGGAAATGTAACAGTTCTGTTAGTATGTCATGTCTGTAGTCATAAAGGTGCTATTAGGTTTGTTTGGGACTTTTAATGTGTGAAATTTGAAAGCTTTCTAAATCTGCATTTTTAAAAGTTCTTAAGCACACAATCTAAAATATTCTTTTGTATGGAATCAAGCGTTCAAAGTATTTCTACTTTCTGGTAACTAGTTAAACAAGCAAAGGAGTGAAAAAAGGATAGAGTTGTATTAGTGTCAGTAATACACTACAGAGGACCTGGTTGTGGGGGCAATAAGCTGACTTTGTATAAAATATACAAAAGTATGAAGGCTATTGCTTAACGCATTGTAAACCACCCTGAGTCTCCGGAGAAGGGCGCATATAAATATAAATAAAAATTAAATTAAAAAAAGTATCCTAGCCAATCTAGAGAAATAACTTGTTGCCATAAAACATTTGACCCACCTGAGTAATTTCAGATGTATTGGACCAGAGTAGTAATAAAAAAAAGCATCTTGTACCTCTTTGGGATAGGAGGGGTTGGATTTAATTGGCTAATATCAACTCAGTCATGCTTTCATTAGTGACTTCGTTATAATTGAGCTGCCTGGCTGTGGTTTTATATAATAAGCTTCTTGAACATATCTGGAATTACATTATTAACATAGATATAAAGATGTGCATTTTAATAATTTTCTGCAGTAAACAAGTCCAACTTCTTGAATGCTGATTATTTTTTCTAAAATATATATATTTTAGTGATAATTATTTTCAGTACAGCTGTTTTGTTTAGGAAAAACTGGTAGGACTTCCGGTATAACCTTTTTGTTAAGAAAAACAAAATTACATGACATTATAAGTAAATTGTAAAGTCCATATCTGTAAATAAAATGTGTTATTCTTGCCTTTCAGTACATTCAGTACAAGAAATATGCCAAGTTTTGGCATTAAAAAGTCATGTCCTTAATCATAATTTATCAAAGTTACATTATCGTCAACTATAATTATAATTAAATGCAACATGCTTGAACTTTTTTTTGTTTTTTTATAATATTTGTAGGATTACCAAGCCATTAACTTTTGCTGACTGTGTTGGTGATGAACTACCTTTAGGATGGGAAACTGTTTACGATCAACAGATTGGTGTTTATTACATGGACCACATAAATCGTGAGTAATCTGTTTTGTTTTTAAGTTAAACAGTTATAAACTCAAACTTTGATCCTAAATATTCATTTATATATAGACAAATCAGAGTTGGGCAAGGGAGAAGAAAGATACAATAAAATCATAAAATTATTGATATTATGGATACTGTCCTGCAGTATGAAAAAATATGCACCATTTTCATGGGTTTAGGATTGTCTTTGCATAACTTGTTTGAAGATTTCTGTCATGACTTATTTTATTCGAGATAGAACTATTGAATAATATTGTCAAGCTTGATAAGTACTAGTGCACATGCTCAAATATCTGTGATTTTATATAAATTCTCTTTTCCTCCAAATTTTGGATTTAATATTGCTTTTTAAAAATATTTAGAGTCTTTCCATTGATGGTAGCCATAGTAGAAAAATCCAAGATACTGTCTTCGAATTAGATTAAATGGCAGATAGACAATGGCAGCAGAGATAGGAAAGAGCAGAAGAAAAGAAAATGGAAAGAGATGAAAATGAAGAATTAAAACTGAAAAAATAGGACTTGTAGATATAAATAACTTTTTTTAAAAGAATTGGAATTGCTTCACTTTTTTCTCTTAAAAATATCAGCATACACACCAAAAACATATGTTAAAATTGCATGTTAGATTGAAAACAATGAAAATTTAATCTTAATCTTTATGATATAATCTGAACAAATGATTTGTTAAGCTTCCGTCTCTAAATTTGCCTTGTATTCAGCCTTTTGATTCCTTATTAACAGATGCTGATATTAACAAGTTAAAATAATCCTAAATTAAAAGAGTGGACCTGGCTATCTTAAATTAAGAATCTAGTGTGTTATAGCACATTAGTTTCACATCAGTTTCTTGCTTAAATGTTACTAATTAAGAAGCAGACTTGACTTTACAGTGCCAAGAGCGAGAGAGAGAGCTCTCAGTGTGCTGATTCAAAACTTAGTGAGTGAGCATATGAGATCTAATCCGTCACTTATTTGGTAGAACCATTTAAATCTATTTTGAGGCTGGATTCTAGAGATTACTTGCTCACCTTGATAATTTGAGAATAATATGAAGGTAATAAACAAATATATAAATAGGAATGCATTAATTTTTCTGAAGTTCTCAATAGCTTTTGTTACAGTTTACTATGTCTTAGTAATTTAGAAATATGGTATTAAAATACTTATGATGCTCATTCCAGAAGATGGAGCTTGGTATCTATGGTACTGTTATCTCCTAAAATATTTGTGCTGTGGAGTTCTGCAGGACTGTGTCTGTTCAACATTTTTATAAAACTACTGGAAGTAGTTTTTCAAATACTGAAATAACTTGTTATCAATATATGTTTTGTTGTCATCCAAGTTTAATTCTTACATGAACGGTGGAACTGTTAAGTTTTAATCAGTTGTGGTATAAATGAGGGTTAGAAAACATGATAAAATGTAGGTATCGACGGGAGAGTCCAGGTTGGTTGTTCTATCTCGTAGCTCTATTGACTGAGTTGAAATTCTGAGGTTATGCCTCCCTGGTTATGGTCTCCAGTTTTTCAACTCAGTCTCAGCTCTGTAGGATGCTTCTGAGGAGAAAATAGTTGGTGTTATTTTCAAAATCCCTGGTTTTAGAGCAGTTAGAGGAAGAAGCGTGTTTGTAAGCTTGGCATGTTAGATCCTTCGCCCTACAGCTCATCAGCATCAAAGCGGCCCCTTGAAGATCCACGGCGGCGGACAGGGGCCTGGGACCTCCACGCAGCTCCGGCGGCTGTTGGCCTTGATTTCAGCATACTTCAGGTGGCCCTCCTTTCAGCAGAGGGAAGCTGGGGCAGGCTTTCCCTGACATCAGAGGCCCTTTCTTTCCAGATCCAATTACCAGACTGAGAGATCTGGTTTTGGCAGCAGAGACAGACAGTAGTCACAGGGAAAATGCCCCTTTCATGGCAACAACAGTAGGGCATTCAGATGCCACAAGTGACATCAGGCCTCAATCTCCCATAGGGGCCTTCTCAGTCTTTTCTCAGACCGTTGGGAGGACATCACGATGGACGGCTGGGTAAGGGAGACAATAAGATCAGGGTTCTCCCTAGAATTCCTCTCCTATTCCCTGAGGTTTTTCCTCCACTGTCCCATTTTCAGAAACCTGGCAAGACGGGACCTCATGGAATCAGCAATCTACCATTTGTTGGATATTCGGGCCATTCAGCCGGTTCCACTGGACCAGCGGGGGCTGGGCTTCTATTCAATTTTGTTTCTCATCCCAAAGCCCTTGGGGGGGGGCAATTCTCAACCTCAGGGGACTTAACCGGTATCTGGTCTACAGAAGATTCAAGATGCTCTCCCTTCATTCCATTCTGGAAGGCATCTGGGAGGGAGACTTCTTGGCTTCTGTAGACCTGATGGAGGCATACTTCCATGTCCCTATTCATCCAAGTCACAGGCAATTCCTGAGGTTTTGTTATGCCAGGCGCCATTTCCAATATGCGACCCTCCCATTTGGCCTGGCATCGGCCCCACGGGCATTCACCAAGATCATGGCAGCTCTAGCAGCATAACTCAGAGCATTACCCATTTGGATTCAGTGCTATTTGGACGATTTGCTAATCCAGGCATCCTCCTGGCCACAGGCGGAAAGAGATCTAAGCACAACAATCTGGATCCTCCGGGATCATGGGTTCTCAGTCAACCTGGACAAATGTCATTTGGTACCCACAAGACTTGTGCACTTAGATGCAGTCATAGACACGGTAACTGAAAAAGTCTTTCTCTCCCAGGAATGGCAGGACAGCATCAAGGCCTCGACAGGCCAGATTCGAGCAGACAGAGTAGTACTGCTGGCGTTGCTGTCCCAGCTCCTGGGAAAAATTATATCTTGTATTGCCTTAGTGCCTTGGGACACGGTTCCACGCCAGGCCCCTCTAATGGTGTCTGCTTACCTTCCAGAGGGCAGACCGCATACCTCAATGGCAAGTGTCCAAGTACCACCGGGGGTGCTTTGCTCGTTCCGCTGGTGGGGGTCCTGAGCCATCACACATGGCTGTTTCTACAAGGAACCAGACAGACTGATGATTACATCCGATGCCAGCCTTTTTGACTGGGGACCCACTTCAGACCTCAGGTGACCCAGGGGTGGTGGACACCGCAGGAACTCCACCACAACATAAATTGGCTGGAGCTCAGGGTGGCCCACTTGGCCCTCAGGGCATTCCAGCAGGGGGTTTCGAGACATCATGTCCTTCTCCTTACAGACAATGTGGCAACCAAAGCCCACGTCAATCGGCAAGAGGGGAACTTGGTTGTAGTTCCTCATGAAGGAAGCAGAGACATTGTGCCAGTGGGCAGAGACTCATCTATTATCAATCAGGGCAGAGCACATTGTAGGCGTATCCAACATGCAGGCAGACTGGTTGAGCAAGGCTACTGTGGACCAGTCGAAATGGCGCTTACATCCCAGTCTGTTCGCAGAACTGTCAGAACGGTTTGGCCACCCGATTCTGGATCTCTTCACCTCTCCTCTGAACTCTCACCTTCCCAGATTCTTTGCAAGGTTCCCAGCACCGGGGGCAGAAGGGGTAGATGTACTGCGATGCCCATGGCCCAAGGATCTATTGTATGCCTTTCCCCCTCTTTCCCTGATTCCAGGGGTAATCAGAAAGGTGCTGTTGGAGAGAGTGGAGGTCCTATTGATAGCTCCCCACTGCCTCAGATGACTGTGGTTTGCCGATCTGGTCGGCCTGTCGATCTCCAGACCTTGGAGGATTCCCCTGGCGAGAGTCTCCCTCAGCCAAGGTCCCATCATCCATCCAGAGCCTCAGTAGCTCCAGTTGACCGTTTGGTGGTTGAGCGGAGACTTCTGAAACGGGATAGGTTCTCCAATGGGGTCATATGGATGATCCAGAAGCCTTCTACCATTCACATTTATAATGCAACTTGGAAGATTTTCAGTGACTGGTGTGTCAAGGGCCATATAGACCCTACCTCGGTCTCAGTGGCAGATGTGCTGGAATTTGTGCAGGAGGACCTGGAAAAGGCTCTATCCCTGAATACTTTATGACGACAGGTCGCAGTCCTGGCTTCGGTTTTGAGGTTTGGGGACTTAGGCTCCCTCGCTCACCACCCCAGGGTGTGAGCCTTCCTCAGGGATGCCTCCAATTTAAAGCCCCCAGTGGTGCACTGCTATCCTACCTGGGATTTGCCCAGGGTGTTACAGTCCCGTTCCATGGCACCATTTGAATCCTTAAGAGAGGCCAGCCTATGTCTCTTATCGTATAAGGTGGCTCTCCTGGTGGCCATCACACCTGCCAGATGGATATCAGAGTTGGTGGCATTATCGGTGACAAAGGACCTCTGTGTTTTTCATCCAAACAGGGTATTTCTGTGGTTGGACCCTGCCTTTCTTCCAAAGGTTAACTCCTTGTTTCACTGAGCATAGGAGTTTATCTTGCCTGATTTCTGTCCAAAGCCTTGGCTTTCCTTGGAGCAGAAATGGCATACTCTGGATGTTAGGAGGGCCCTCCGCATTTACATCTCAAGGACCGCTTCCATCAGGAAGACTGAGTCTCTGTTAGTTTCCTTTCAGCCATCAACTCTGGGCCATAGGGTGAAGCCTTCCATGATGGGTCATTGGCTACGGGCTGCCCAAGCCTATGAGCTGCAGGCTCTTCCAGTGCCTAGGGGGATTACGGTGCATTCCACTAGGAGTGCGGCCATAATGGTGGCCTGGGCAACGCAGGCTTTGTCGGACGGCAACATGGACTTCCCCATCGCTGTTCACCTGCCACTATAGACTGGACACTTATGCTTCTACTTATGCTTCCACCGAGGCGGCCTTCGGTAGGTGTATCCTGCAGCGAGTTCATGAGGAGGTGGGGACTCCGGACCAGAGCAGTTCCTGCCTGTAGGACAGCCAAGCTTTGGTATGTCCCATCCTGGACTCTCCCGTTGATACTATGGAGAAAGGGCATTGGTCTTACCTAATGCACCCTTTCTCATGGTGATCGACGGGAGAGTCCAGTCCCACCCAGTGAACTGTCTGGTCCAGATTCCGGGAGGAGATACTTTTGGACTGGAGTCAGACTACATGATTCGCTTCGTCTTCGTTTTCAACTGGGGACCATTATCAGGGAGGCATGTCCTCAGAATTTCACCTCAGTCAATAGAGCTATGAGACTAGAGCAACCATCCTGGACTCTCCTGTTGATTACCATGAGAAAGGGTGTATCAGGTAAAACCAATGCCCCTTATCTTCAAAAGCATTGTAATAATTTCATAGAATTGTATATCCATTAAGGCAGAAATGAACAATCTGCAACCTTTATATGTTGGTGAATTTATACTGCCGATAAGTATGGTTGACTAGGTCCAAGAACTTCTAAATCACACTTTCTTTACCAATCCTGCGAGATCCGTTCCTGGATCTTGCTCAATCACCCAAGTAATTTTGGTCCAATAGTATAGTAGTACATGTCTATGGAGATTCTCAGTCATCCAGTCATGGTTGTTCCAAAGGTGCTTTTTCAAGAGGCAATTGGACTTTCTAGTTTTTCTTTGAAAATGTTTCACTTCTCATCCAATGAGTTTCTTCAGCTCTGACTGGATGGTGAGAAATGGAAGGATTTATATTCCTTGCAGACAACTGGTCATTTGCATTCTTTTGGAGTAGGGGTGTCAAACTTGATTTTATTGAGGACAGCCTCAGGGTTGTGTTTGACTTTGGAGGGCTGGGGGGTGGGGTGACCAGGGGTGGGTGTTGCTGGGGTGGGTGAGTGTGGCCATAGGCATGGCCATGGTGGGCATTTGACACAGGCTCAAGATGCATTTTCCCCCCTTCTTTCTTTCCACAGTTCTGGACTATAACCATTTTCCTATCTCTTCTATCAGATATTACTGGCAAACATTTATTACTTATTTTTCATACTCCACTAAACTTTTTATCTAAATTTATACCCCATTGTTTAGTAGTAAATTGCTTTTCCAGGCAGAAAAGCTATTTATACTACTGAATTTTTATTATTCAACTAACAATAAAAATAGAATAGCATAAATAACATGATAATACAAGATCTAAGAGCAGAGGTAAATTTCCAGGAGAGTAAATACAAATGGTTGTCAGTTGGATAAAGCACATCTCCAAGATGGCGGTCCTACCTGAGATGCTCTGAGGGGGATGGACGACAGTTGGCCGCCGTAGGGGGGCTGTAGGGGTCATTAACCATCTTGGACCCCTTGCCCAACTAGCAGAGCGTGTAACCGATGCATTGGTGGGTTTTTGGGCTCTCCAGCGCTCCCGGAGCGGTTTTCCTTGGAGCGGATTCCTCGGGAGCAGTTTCCTTGGAAGGGGTTATTTCGCCGCGAGAGGCGGCACTGGCAACCATGGGCGGCTATGGCAGCGGCTAGGGCGGTGGATAGCGGCGAACGGCGGCAGCAGATGGTGGTGGACCTGACTTTGGCCGGATGGCCCGTGGGTTGCGGGTGGAGCGGTGCTGGTGCCGTTGGCCACATCGCACTGTGGATTGCTTTCCGCCGGACCATGGACGCCCTGGAAGGAGGTAGGGGGTGTCCATGGGATGAAGAGCACCGATGAGGAGGCCGTTGGGCTATTAGGAGATCTCCGCGACGACGACAATGGTTGACTAGCGGGCCAGCCGGAGTTCAGGCGCCTAAAATAGGCGAGGTGCATTATGCTGGTGAGAGACTCTCCACTATGGCTCTTTAGCTCGATAGGGCTTAGCCGTGACAACCCCCTGCAGACTAATCCCAGGGGTGAGGTCCTCCTTATGGACATCATTGGAGGCTAAGACTAAACGGAGTGGCTGCAGAAGACTTAGGTGGAGAGGGAGGGTTGAAAAGGCAGACAGAATGGAGTTTTTTTCTGTCGCCTGGGACAATCCTCCCTCCCCCCATCACTTTCGACTGATTTACAGCCGGAAGGGAAGCCACTGTGCCCTTGATGGAGAGGTTTCCCCTTCCTCACCTGTTTCCATCTGCCATATAAGACACTCCGATTGACATCAATATGGACCCTTTTACCTTCCGGAGTTTTTAGATGTAGCTCTGTTTTTTCATTCTGCTTGGTGGCTGTACGGAAAACAAGGCAGTTAATGGGAGGACTGACGAGCCAGTTCTAGTCCACGTTTCGCCACTGATGGGATGTTGCATCTTTCCTGGCCAACATGGCCAAACCACCGTGAGAGGGTGGTTTTTGGACTTTTCAATTCTACTGACCAGTATGGCCGACCACCATGAGAGGGTGATCTGGATATTCCCACAGTTGGGCAGAAAGTGAGGGCTCCTATCCACTGCCGTGAGAGGGTAGTGGTGATTCTTCCGCTTAATTTAGCCTTGTTTCCTGGACATTTAAGACTATCATTATGGACCCCTAGGCCATATTGAGGCCATATCTGTACCACCACCCCAGCGTTCTCAGATGTATTCAAGGTCAAAGCTTCTTGCGTTGTGAGATTCCCCCCTTTCGCAGGCTTGGCCCTCGATGTTATCGAGGGCCCACCTTAATGACGGGTTTTGGGACCCCAAGAGGTGGCATGTCGCAAAAAGGGGATTGAGGGGTTTCTTGAGAACATTTGTAAATATATTTTTAAGGGGTTTGGGGACGGGAGAGGGTTATGTGGGTCTGGGGAATAACCCACAGGGGAAAGGAACTGGCCCAGCAGTTAATGGTGCCACGGGGGGTATGGACTCTGGGGAGGGTTTGCTAATACGCTGAGTGGGAGGGGCAGATATGGCGGGAGCAGGGGGCCGCATCGTGTGGTGGGGGCACGCACTCACTATCTTCGAGCGATTGCAAGCCCTGGCCCCCTTAGCTCTGCCCGTTCCCCAGGTTGTTCAGAATCTCAGGGCCCGAGTTTCCGGCTGTTGTTATGCAATGCCAGGTCCGTAGTAAATAAAGCCCCCCTCATTTGTGACCTTATTCAGGAGGGGGGAGCGGACCTGGGATGACTGAGGCAGATCTTGAGAGTGTTATCTGGGAGGAGTTCAATCCTGTGGCTCCTGAGGACGTGGATAGGATCTTGGGATGGCTGAACGCAACCACATGTTTATTGGACCCGTGTCCCTCCTGGTTGGTGCTGGCTTCCTTGGAGGTTACACAAGGCTGGCTCCAGAGGATTATCAACACTTCTTTGAGTGAGGGTGTCTTACCGGCCGCCTTGAAAGAGGCGGTGGTGAGGCCCCTCCTCAAGAAGTCTTCTCTGGATCCAGCTGTTTTGGCTAACTATCGTCCAGTCTCCAACCTTCGTTTTGTTGCGAAGGTTGTCGAGAGTGTGGTGGCGTGGCAGCTTCCCCAGTACCTGGATGAAGCTGTCTATTTAGATCCACTCCAGTCTGGTTTCAGGCCTGGGTACAGCACGGAAACAGCATTGGTCGCGTTGGTGGATGATCTCTGGAGGGCTCAGGGTAGGGGTTATTCCTCTATCCTGGTCCTGTTAGATCTCTCAGCAGCTTTTGATACCATCGACCATAGTATCATGTTGCACCGGCTGGAGGGAGTGGGGGGCACCGTTTTACGGTGGTTCTCCTCCTATCTCTCCGACCGGTCGCAATCTGTGTTGACAGGGGGGCAGCGGTCGACCCCGAGGCACCTTGTTTGTGGGGTGCCACAAGGGTTGGTCCTCTCGCCACTCCTGTTCAACATTTATGTAAAGCCGCTGGGTGAGATCATCCGTGGTTTTGGGGTGGAGTTCCATCAGTACGCTGATGATACCCAGCTGTACATCTCCACCCCAGACCATCACAACGACGCCTTGGAAGTGATGTCCCAGTGCCTGGAGGCCGTGCGGGTCTGGATGGGGAGAAACAGGCTTCGACTCAACCCTTCCAAGACCAAGTGGCTGTGGCTGCCGGCATCCCGGTATAGCCAGCTAGTGCCATTGTTGGCTATTGGGGGCAAATCACTGGCCCCCACGGAAAGGGCTTGCAACTTGGGCGTCCTCCTGGATGCACGGCTGTCTTTAGAAGAGCATACGACAGCCGTGGCCAGGGGGGCTTTTTATCAGGTTCGCCTGATACGCCAGTTGAGCCCCTTTCTAGACCAGGACTCCTTACGCACGGTCACTCAAGCACTCGTCACCTCTCGTCTGGACTATTGTAACGCTCTCTACATGGGGCTCCCCTTGGGGTACACCCAGAGGTTCCAACTGGTGCAGAATGTGGCTGCTCGGGGGATTATAGGAGCGACAGGGCGCTCCCATGTGACGCCTCTCCTGCGTGAGCTGCATTGGCTCCCGGTGGACTTCCGGGTGCACTTCAAGGAGTTGGTGACTGTTAAGGATATTGATGTTGTTTGACCAACCAGCAGAGTAACTGCAC
>WNWU01013815.1:20616202-20714901 GCA_012654045.1 Ptyas mucosa
GGACAACTGGTTCTAACATTATATACATCATATAGAATCCTAACATTGACCACCTTTAAAGCGCTCCATGGCTTAGGGCGGGGGTACTTACGGGACCGCCTTCTACCACCAATTGCCTCCCACCGGCCAGTTCGCTCCCACAGAGAGGGCCTCCTCAGGGTGCCGTCAGCCAGACAATGTTGGCTGGCGACCCTCTGGGAGAGAGCCTTCTCTGTGGTGGCACCCACCCTATTGTTCTGTCCCCGTCTCCCACACGCACAAACACCCACCCCAAAGGGTTAAATAATTGTTCCAAAACAGTCAAAGGTTCGTTATCAAAACTTGGCAGCAACGCAGCAGCTGCCTGCCAAGAGCTTTTACTCCAAGAAGGAGGGGTTGTTCCTCCACCAGATAACACAAAAATACAGACAGTTTGAAGTAGTCCAGTAACAGAAATCCACAACAGATGAGGCTTTGTTCATCCAAAAGTGCAAGTGACTCGCCAGAGTTTTTGCTTTGTCCGTCACAGAGCTGGAATGGCCATCACCCTCTCTTATATAGCCTGTGTGGTGTGGTCCAGTGACTCAGCTCAATCTCTGGCACGCCTCCTCATCTGCTGTGACTGTTTAGCACGCGGACGCTGGCATGGATCCAGCCACAACTTGTCTCCCTCATCACTCTCCAACAGATTGGAGACACATGGCTCCTGGCCAATCTCCTCTCCTTCGGCCGAGGAATTGCCAGAGAGGAGGGGCCGGGAGAGGGAGGACTGGCCGGCTCCTCTCCTTCATGTTCGGAGCCTTCTTCCTCCGATACAATGGGCTCGGGGGTCGGAGCCACAACACCTATGGAATGATCTACCCCCAGAGATACGAGTGATCGCAGACCTCTGGACTTTTCGTCGGGCCCTAAAATCCTACTTCTTTCAGTTAGCCGGGCTGGACTGATCCTTTATTGGTTTTAATGTTTGATATTGATTGATTTTAATTGATATGTTTTAAATTTTGGGCCAAATTGTATTTAAATTATTTTAAAATATTTTAACTTTTGTATTATGTTTTTTACTTGGCTGTTCACCACCCTGAGTCCACTAGGAGAAGGGCGGTATAAAAGTTCAATAAATAATAATAATAATAATAATAATAATAATTATTGATTGTAGATTAAATGGGTCTACAGTATTTAAAATCTGGCATTAAACTGTAGTATTAACATAAGATGTTGCTTGTTTTCTATCCAGATCAGGCACTTACTTGATGCCACATAATTGTAATCCAGTCCAATCCAGTCCTCCTGCAGCCCCTTTTTTGGCTTCCTGGCCTCCTGCAGCACTCTGCCGGCTGCTACCGGCAGAGTGCTGCTACCAGCAGAGTGTTACTGGAGATCATGGAGGCCAAAAACGGGCTGGGGGGGTGCACGTGGTGCCCCCACGGTCAGTTTGGCTGGCAGAGGCACTGCGGGCCGGTCCTTTGATATTTCCAGACTGGCCCCGCAGGCCAAGTTTAAGCACCGCGTGGGCCAGATCTGCCTTAGGGTATTCTTGGATTTAAAGTGTGTATATATGTTGTGTTAGTAGAAAATCCTCCTGAGCTTTTCATATATTCCTGCAATGCATGGAACGACAACGTTGCTTTGTTTGCTGTTCTCTTCTTTATTATGGAGGAGCTCTTTTTGGGGATTTGATGAAGGCCCAAGTGGGATAGCCACATGTTCCGAGGGTTTCCTTGATGTGTTTTAGTTCTTTTTCTTTCCCATCTTTGCTGGTAGTGGCATAGGGTTCTGATAATCCCCATTTTGTGCTCCAGTGGATGGTGGGAATCAAAATGTAATGTAAATCTTGATCTCTGGGGAGCATTTTCTGTAAACTTCAATCTTAAGGCTTCTGTCTTCCTTAATGTGTACTTAACAGTCCAGGAAGGCTAGACTATTTTCCTTAACAACTTCCTGTGTGAATTTGATATATATGTCTACAGAGTTCATGTTTGGTAAAGGCTTCCAATTCTTGTGTTTTGACCTTGACCCAAGTATCATTCACTTACCTATATCAGTGAGTGGATGGGATTCCTGTGAAAGAGTTTAGGGCTTTGGTTTCTAGCTCTTCCATGTAGAGATTGGCCACTATGGAAGACACAGGTGAACCCATGGCACAGCCATGTTTTTGTCTGTAGAAACCTTCATTATATTTAAAACAGGTAGTCAGGCAGAAGTCCAGTATGGCGCACATGTGGTCTGGCCTGAGATTGGTTCTGTCACCTAATAAGGTGGTTAGAAGTTTTGCAACATTGTAAGTAATAGAGTTGATGTTGCTGACAGTTGATCTGAGTGGAATTCCTTCTTTGTGGATTTTGGGGAGTCCATATATGCATGGAGTGGCTTCCCCAGAGTAAAGGAGTAGTATTGTGGCTTGTTGATGGCATTGTCCTTCAGCAGTTGTTGCAGGAAATCAGTGACCTTTTTGTTGTAACTGCTGGTGGGATCTCTCTTCAGAGTCTCATTCATAGCAGTGTCCTTCAGAAAACTGTTCATCTTGGCCTTATAGTCATCTGTGTTCAGGATGACTGCATCTTCCTTTATCAGCTGGCAGGATGGTGATGTTTGGGCCTCTTCCTAGGGATGTCACTGCTTAGTAGTAGTATTTTCTTTATCTAGATCAGGGGTGTGAAACTCAAGGCCCACAGGCTGAATCCAGCCTGCTTAGATTTGACCCACAGGGCTGGCCTGGAAATATCAAAGGAATGGCTCGCGGTGCCTCTGCCGACCAAAAACAGGTTGTGGGGGGCCATGCTGGGGTCATGCACAGCCCGTTTTTGGCCTCCATGGCCTCATGCATCATTTTGCTGGCCAAAAACGGGCCATGGGGGGGCCTCACACAATGTGATGAGTGGTTATATGGTAAGATGTTTGATCTACCTTTTGAATGGCATCACCAACCCTTGGCATTTACTGTATTCCCTATAGAAATTCATTATTCTTCATTGCTTCAGTGAGTTGTGAGAAGGCAGCAGTGATGCGATTCAAGTAATTTAACAGCCAGTTCTCCCTAATGACCAGCTGGGTAGACATGGCTGGGGGGAGGTCATGTGACTGAGTGGGTGTGGCTAACTTGACATCACTCATGGCATTTCCTAGCGAACAATAACCAGGGTATAGTTACCAGTAATTAAATAAAAATTAACTTTTTGTATGGAACAGTCTATGTAAAAATATTTGGCCAGTTTTGAAGGAACTTTAAATGTGTTTTTTTTTTAAATTTCAAGCACAGCTATACCTTTAAATTATCATGTAGTAGAAGCGGGCATCTTCAAATGCTTCAGATACTTTGAACTAGAACATTCTATTTTTTTGCTAAAATGGCTGGTGCCAAAAAAAGATAAAAGTTCAAAACTATCTAAGGGCTACGAAGCTTTGGATTCAGTAATGGCATATAACGTACTAATGTGTCCATCCTTTGTATATTTTCTGGGCGCCCAGTGTTCTCCAGTGTGCTGAGGAGAATCCAAGGAATGGGTTAATTCTGCCTTTCTGCTCATTAGACTGAATCTCAATATTTCATAGCCACACCTCTTGCGTCTGCGTCCCCAGTTTTGACTCAGTCTTATAGCTTTATAGACATTTATAGATTAGCTCCAACTTTCAAAATTTAAAGAGCAAAAGACAGAGAACTTCCCTTCCTTGGATTCTCACTCAAGCAGCAGGAAAGCAATTGGCTTCCTCCAACATTCGCAAGGAGTGCAAACTGACAGGCAGGCTCCCTGGTCTGACTGGCATAGCCACTATTATCCAGCTGAGCCCAGAAGAGTCAAGGTCCCTAGCCTCTTCCCACAATTTGCAGAGGGAACTGGATTCACTGCCCGGTCTCCTGTGCATATTCATTAGCAGCAATCAATCGGTCAGCCACGGCAGCAGTGTTCCCATTCAGAACGAGCCTGCCTTCTCCAAAGGGTTGGATTCACAAAATGGAGGCTTCCATGGCAACAGGAAACAGCAAAGAAACCATAAGTGGGGAAGAACTGGGTTTCCCAGCCAAACCCCAGGCCCCAAGGAAAAGCTCCTCAATGCCGAAATCAGCTATCAAAGAAGCAGCTCCGAATCAGGGCAAAAGCCCTTTCCTCCAAAAAGACCACTAAAGCCAAGGAGAAGGATGCACAGTGGCATCAAAAGGCCCTGGACAAGGAGATTGCTAAGGCAGAGAAAGAGTCTGACTGACATAGGCAAGTGAATTTCCCCCAGGGGTGACACTACCATTCTCCATAGAGCTGGGGAGAGAGAATCCAGGAATCTTCCTGGAGACTGAGCACGTGATCTTTTTTTGGTTACGCCTTCCTTGCCTGGTGATCTCTCAGTTCGGCTCAGTCTTCAGCCAGAAGAGACGTGTGTGGCTTTGTCCAATCTATTCCTGGATTCTTCTAACTGAGCAAAGAAAGGAAAAACTGTTTGAAAGTGCTTTCAGTGAGCAGATTCAGGCTAAGCGGTCAGCTGGTTAGCCACTTTTTCCCAGCTTTGATAGCTGAGGTACCTGCCAGCCGCACGGCAGTGGAGAGGCTCCTTTTCCTTCCAGCTCTTAGTCACCGAGCCGAGGCCCTAGGCTTCCTGCCAAGAATTTTAAAGGGCAGAGGGGACTCAGTCACTGCCCAGCTTCGCTGATAGCGGCATGTGTGCGTTTGAAGTGCAGTTTATAACCACGGCAGCAGCAGCCCATTGTGGGCCAGGTCTGCCTTCCACGTGGTGGAAAATGGCGGCTCTGGCGCCTTCCACCAGCCAGAAGCCTCAGTAAGGGGATAATAGGGCTTGTCCTATAGCCTCCCTGAGCTACAGGCTGAGCTCCTCCAGCCAGAGGGCTGCTGCCAAGGGAGCGGCAGAGAGAAGCCATAAGGCAGCCTTTCGGAGCAGCAGAGGCTCAAAGGCGGCCGAAAAGGACGCTAAAAGGTACAAGAAAGCCATTGAAAAGGAACTGGCCAAAGCCCAAAAGGCTGGAAAGAGCCAGAACCTGGGAAGCCCTCCCAGGGGAGGAGCTGGAGTTTCCCACCTTGCAGAGGAGCGACCATTGGGTTCTCCTAATGAACCAAGCCTTTTGCAGCCTGTATGCTATAGCGCCTGGTCACCAGATAGCACTAGAGAGCTGTTTTCCACTATACAGATGGAATCAGTGGATAACTCTGAGGTTTTTTCTGCTGCAACTCCCAGCGTGTCTGTAGCAGGATCAGAGGCAAATTTCTCTTTCAAGAACAGTGTCTGAGGCTACTTTTACACCAACTGTGCCGGGGCTCTGCCAAGGGGAGGATAGTGGTTCAGAATTACCTGACCATTTAAAATCAATGATTTCCCAGGCCTGCAGCAAAAGAGTCAACCTCCCCAGAGTTTTCCATATTATTAGGCCCAGCAACAGCCAGCCATGACACAAGAATCCTGGTTGGACCCTCATAGCCTTACCTCTCAAGCTCCTTCCATTACAAGTGGGGACTTCTCTGCTGGGGAGGAAGAATTCATGGCCTTTTCAGAGGATGAGGGGATATCCTCTGATCCTTCACCTTTCACAGGCCTTTTCTGTCCTGATTTATTCAAGTCCTTGTTACGCAAGGCCAAGGTTATAACTAATTTGGGATCTGAGTCTGTTCCTGATTCAGCTCAGAGTACTGTGGATTTGGGTCATATGCTCTTTTCAGAGCCGACTGTTGAAGCAGAGGTTATTCCATCGCCCAAGCTCTTCCTGGACGTGGTTCAAGGCAGTGGACCAATCCAGGGGCAGGTCTTCCCCCTACAGGACCTGAAAAGAAGCTCTATAATGTAGCTGCAGACCGCTTGGAGGTCCTGCAAACACCTACGGTGGATAAGCCAGTGGAAGCCTTGGCATCTACTGCCCTCCTGCCAGCTGATTGTCTCAAGAAGACGACAAGAAAGCAGAATTAGCTCTACGCAAGGCTCACCAGACAGCTGCCTGGGCAGTTAAGGCTGCCACGTCGGCTTCCTTTTTAAATAGAGCTTCATTGCTCTGGCTTTGCCAGATGCAGGCGAGGGTTCCTCCTGAAGAGGTCAGATGGCACCAAGACATCAACAAATTAGTGCCTGCATGGGTTTTCAGCTGATGCCATCCTAAATGCAGCAAAGTTTGCATCTAGATCTATAGCCTCCTCGGTCACAGCCCATCCCATGTTATGGCTTAGGCATTGGCAGGCTGACAACAAGAGTAAATGGAAGTTGGCATCTGCTCCCTTCACGGGCAGCCAGTGGTTTGAGGAGGCCCTGGAACCAATTCTGGTTGACTCTAAGGGCAGGGGCAAGACCTTGCCATCCCTGTTCAGACAGGGTGATAGGTGCCCCTCACCCTATTTTAGGAGGCAGTCCTTTCAAGTCCCAGACACTGGACTCGACTACCACCCGTTCCAGAGACCATACTATGGCAGGCAAGAAAGACAACCAGACAGGTCGGAATTTTGGAGTCACCAACAGTTTCAGGGCAAGCAGCCCTTTCGTGGAACAGGAAGTCACCCCTATCATCGCTCAAAGTGACTGCAGAGGTGCCCCATCAATCGGTGGCTGGCTCAGCCTCCATGCCTATCAATGGGAGGCTACAACATCGGACAAGTGGGTCATCAGCACTGTTAAATTCGGCTTGGCTCTGGAATTTCTCACCACTCCCCCGAAATTCTTTATCAGATGCCCCGTATCCAGAGATCCATCCAAAAGGGGCCTTGATGGAATCAGCAGTTCAGCATCTACTGGACATCAAGGCTATTCAGCCTGTTCCTCAGGACCAGCAGGGACAGGGTTTTTATTCAATCTTATTCGTGATCCAAAAGAGCTCCGGGGGGTGGAGATCGATTTTAGATCTGAAGTGACTGAACAAGTGCTTAAAATACAAGCGCTTCATGATGCAGTCCCTCCAGTCAATACTGGAGACTATACGAGAGGGCAACTTCCTTACCTCCATAGACTTGATGAAGGCATACCTTCATATACCAATTCTGCCTGCCCACAGGCAGTTCCTTCGCTTTTCTTACGCAGACAAACACTACCATTACAGGGCCATGCCATTCGGCCTGTCGTCAGCACCAAGGGCATTTACAAAGCTATTGGAGCTCTGGCTGCCCACCTTCGAGCTTGGCCAATCAGGGTCCAGTGTTTGCTTAGTGACTACCATAAAAGTAATAATAAAATCAGGTTTGACTTGAGTTACAATCTCAATGATTTTGATGAGAATTGGGGTCCATTTGTAGTTGTAAGTCAAGGACTAATTGTAGTTGCAGTTCGTTGTTGCATCCAAACTACTTTGTAATAGTAATTTGTAAGAAAAAGACAAATTGAGAATCATTGTCTTGGCTTGTTCAGATACAATATCTTTAAATATGCTTTCCAGTTAGAACAAGAAAAGAAACTATACGGGTAGTCTCGACTTACAACCACAATTGAGTCCAAAATTTGCTAAACAAGACATTTGTTAAGTGAGTTTAGCCCCATTTTATGACCTTACTTGCCACAGTTGTTAGTGAAACACTGCATTTGTTAAAATAGTAACACGGTTGTTAAGTGAATCTGGCTCCCCATTGACTTTGCTTGTCAGAAGGTCACTGAAGGTGATAACATGACCCTGGAACACTGCAACTGTTGTAAATATGAACCAGTTGCCAAGCATCCAAATTTTGTTCACGTGACCATGGGGATATTGCAGTGGTCGTGAATGTGAAAATGGTCATATGTCACTTTTTTCAGTGTCATTGTAACTTCAAATGGTCACTTATGAAATAGTTGTAAAGCCGACGACTACCTGTAGTTATAAAATTAAATAAATATTCCAGTACCTTCAAGTTGAGCCAAAGGGAAAGAAATGGAGCAGGTTTACGAAAGCAGTGATAAAATTATGTCTAATTGTTAGGTTGATTCATATCATTATCTATTTAGCATTATGCCTTGTATCACTTGGTTGTAAAGTACATTTCTTTATTTAAGTACATTTCTTTATTAAGACTTCTATTGAAGTCTTAATAGACTGGAGAGAATACAGTTTTTTAAGTTTAAGTTAAATGCCTGTATAGTTTTAGACATTATTTTTTTTAATAAAAATGTGATTTAATTGCCATAATATGTGAATTTTGTACATCTCTGTGTTTTTTCATTTAACATGTTGGAACACTTTTTTCCTTCTAAATCAGAACTCACACAAATTGAAGACCCAAGAGAGCAATGGAGAAGAGAACAGGAGCGCATGCTAAAGGAATATTTAATTGTCGCTCAGGAAGCACTTAATGCCAAAATGGAAATTTATCAAATTAAGCAGCAGCGATTTGAGCTAGCACAAGAGGAGTATCAACAATTGAATAAAATGTGTGAGGATGACAGTCACTCTTATGCAAGTAGTAAGTTTGCATTTCCTCTTCAAATAATACAAATGTAAAGTTAAGATTTTATATATTTTAGCTAAATTAAAAATCCCAATCCATCAAAAATTATTCTGGATGATTTAAGGGTTTTGCATTACTAAAGACTATTAACTACATTTGATAGTATGTGCAATTTATTTATTTTTATTTAATTGCAGTTTTTTTAAATGATCTTTACCTTAAAAAATCTTACGAAATTAACTCTTTATCTGAAGTTATTTGCAGAATAAAGGACCAATCTAAATTTTATGTGGAGGCTGGGATTCTGTTCCACAAGATTTTTATTTAATGGAAAGCTTGTATAAGATATTGTTGCTAACATTGGTTTACAGGTATTAATTTTACTACCAACAAACTGGTAGTAAAACTAGTAGTTTACTGTCACTCATCTTTATATAGTGTAGTAACTGAGAATCATGCTTTATTTATACTGTATCAAACTTTTTCTCCACAAACTCATGGTAGCTAGCCTAATAGCTAGCATGGGAAATCAACCATTGAGCTTGTGTAACTGAGGATAAACTTGATCATGGATCTTTCCAATTATAGTCCAGCCCTTAAATACGGGATCTCTTTGGCTTCCTACAGTGGCTGTTATACATTGCTCTGTTCTGAATGTGCCTCTTATATTTCCCTGAAAAACAAACAATGAACAAAGTGGGAATGACCATACTTTCTTATAGAAATCCTTCAGAATCCTGACTTCTATTGCTTATTCTAAGTGAAACAATAGAAAAACAAATAGACATTTGTTTGAGCAAATCTCCTTGATTACATTGATATTAAACTTTGCAACTTACTTGAAATGAACACTGTTTCTTTTTGAACAGCTTATCAAGTCAACAAGAATATCTGATAAATATAATAACATTCTGATATTCACTTTCTGGAATTCAATGTGATATTTTCAAAATGAATGTTATCTAGACCAGATGAACTAAATTTAAGTTAAACTACTGAAATATTTTCAAAAGTTAGTAATTTGTATTCTAAGTCTCAATTATTCAATGCATATAGAACAACACATTTGCTCTTAATCCAACCCAATTGTGCAAATCTAGAGATTTGGTTTGATTTGGTCATATCAGCAGGAAATATTTATGCATAAAATAGTGTGTATTCTCTTTTTAAATATTGGAAAATGTTAACAATACTTCTATATTTAATCATTGTTCTCTTTTTGTGGAATAAATAGTGTGTTCCACTTACGAATGAATGCTTAAGGTTATTATTCAGCAAATAATTATGTATAAATTGGAAGTACAAATTATTCAAAATAAATAAATATTTTGTATAGAATATAAAAGTTAAGAATGTAAAAAGTTATAACATGAGGATAGTTCTTAGGAATCCTGTTATATTTATAATACAGATCAGTGTAGATGTAAATCTTTCGGTGTAGATAAAAATGAAAAAAAATGCCATATTTCAAGTGTGTGGGTGGTTTAAATAATTCAGGAATATAATTTTCATCTCAAAAATAAATCCATATTCATTCTTGAGACAAAACTAAAGGGATATCTGAATCTTACAAAATCTTTAAAAAACCAATAGTATGATAGCATTTCTACCAAATTTTATTTTTTTCATAGTAGTGTTCTTTGAATTTTTGGTGCTAGTGCTGCAGCTTTTTACACTTATAATTTAAAATCAAAATACTTTATTTATTTAGTTTTAAAACTATCTTTCCACAATTCTATTACTTCCCCCCCACCTTTTTTTAAGCAATTACAGTTGTCTTTTGCAAAGGCCCTTCTTTACCTATCCAACAGAAATATTAGAATACCTACCTTTCCTTTATTTGATTGGAGTGCTCCAAACTAAAGAGTCTAGAAAAATAGCTTGTTTAAAACAGCATTAGCTTAAACAAAATAAATTTCACTGCCTAGCTGCAAATATTAGTTTACTTTTAACTGTTCTGAAAATGCCAATATAAAATAAGAAGTTTTTTTTACTAACTTCAACTTTTAAATTTCATTTTAATAAATTAGAGATGTTCCGTGTCTATTTATTCAGACAAACATCACACTGAACTCAGTAGGTTTTGTTCCATATTTAGTGAACAAAAGATTGGATTTTTTACTGGATTTTTTTCTTAAAGGTTTAAGTTCTACTATTTGAAATGCAGTATTGACACTAAACAAATGTTTATGACAAATTTATGACAAACATAACGGTTATGACAAACTTTGATAATATGTATACTTTTTCACATGTTAACAGTTGCCAACCATTTGCTCTGTTTAAGGACATAATTGCTCTGATTAATATGTGGTTGGCATTTGCAGAATTTTTTGGCGGCAGGGAAGTTGACAAAAGGGCAACATAGAATATTGTGGTTTGTAAAGAGAAAATGTACTGCTACACTTCTAATTTTCTTTATGCGTGCTTTGTTTAGTGTCATATTTTATGACACAGCATACACTGCAATTTTAAGACTACATTGGATGTCATTTGGCTGACAGGGATGACAAGTGGGAAGTTCAAAAATAATGTTAGAAAGTGTTACTTCACAGAAAGGGTAGTGGAAGCTTGGAGTAGAGCTAATGGAGATAGTGGGATAGTAGAGATAGTAGAGATAGTGGGCCAATCCAGTAGAGATAGTGGGCCAATCATTGGTAACCGAGTTTAAAATGATTGGGATAAACACATGTCCATCACCCAACAAAATTTAAAAATAAAATAAATTTAAAAATAAACTTTAAAGGGCAGACTAGGTCTTTTTCTGCTATCAGTTTTCTTTGTTTCTGTGTTCTATAATAGTGATACAGGGTGCAGCTGCTTTATTCCAGTTTGTCTATTTAACTCAGTGTTATTTAAATTGACTGAAAACAGACCTTGGGATTCCTAATCCTAATTTATGAGACAAGGAATTAAATCTGGGAACTTTTGAATGCAAAGCAGAATCTTTTTCCTTAAGATACAGATAGTTAGGAATCAGATAATGTGTTAAACTAGTGAAGATTTCATAGGCATGATTCCCATGAAAGTGGAATCAAATGCAGGTAGGAGATCTACAAAAGCTATATAAGGAGGATCTCTAGATCAGGGATCCCCAACCCTCAGTCTGTGGACCAGCACTAGGCATGGCAGAAATTGGGCCACATAAATAAGCGAAGCCCCATCCATGGGATGCAACCAGCATGCAAAACCATGCCACCTCCGATCCATGGAAAAACCTCTCTCCAGTGGTGGGATTCAACTAATTTAACAACCTAATGATTTCTTCCAAGAATCAGTTCACCAAACTCCTCAGAAAGTTAATAACCGGTTCTCCCGAAGTGGTGCAAACTGGCTGAATACCACCACTGCCTCTCTCCAAGGAACCAGTCCCTGGTGCCCAAAAGTTTGGGGGCCACTGCTCTAGATTTATAACTATCTACTAGTGCTGAAGTATTACCACTGGATCTTAAAGTAAATTTGGTCCTAAACCCTTCTAGTTCTTTATTTATTTTATTTATTTATTATTAGATTTATATACCGCCCTACTCCCGAAGGACTCAGGGTGGTGAACAGCCAAAAAGATAAAACACACAAACTACAAAATTTAAAAGACAATATAAAAACCCATTAAATAATTTGGCCCGAAACAAATTAAAACACCCCTAATGTTTTAAAACAAATTTAAAAATTTACAATTAAAAAAAGGAAGTTAGGCCAGCCCAGCCCGTTGAAATAAAAAGGTCTTGAGGGCACGATGGAAGGTGCGTAAATCCGGGATCCTCCGTATCTCTGGGGGGAGCTCATTCCAGATAGCAGGTACCCCCACAGAGAAAGCTCTCCCCCTGGGGGCCGCTTTAGCTAGGATCGTCTTATCTTGAGTCCAGTAATAGAACTTCTTGAATAAATGTTTGGCATAGAGTTTGCTGATTGTATTCAAAAGATTGATTGGATGATAATTGGCCAGATTTTCTTTTATCTTTTTTTTTTTTTTACATATTGCCATTATGATGGCTCGGGCTTAGTTTCTTGGGAAGTGAATGGTATTGTCAATAAATGTAAAAAGTCCTGTGAGAAATGTCTTGACTGAATGAAGAAAATAAATTATTGCTTCATCAGATGTAACTGTAACAAATATTTGCAGTATCTGAGAAAACTTCTGAAAGGGTTTTCCATGCAATACTGCTTTAGCACTAGAGTTGCATTAGGAATAGGATACCTCACTCAGGACCTGGTGGACAGAAAAGAAACATTTACAGCCTTCTTTAATGCTGCAAATAGAATATAACCCAGACCCTTTCAAATTTTAATATATTGTGATGTTACTGAAATCAACTTTAATTCTCATACTACTATGGTCTCCTAAAAGGAAAAAAAAAAGGCCCAATATATCAAAAGATCAAATAACAACACCAGATCCCACAATTGTTTAAAAAATGGAGAAAAAACCCATACAATTGTAGCTGAGAACTGCTAAATACCCCCATGAAATAAAACAATAACTGAATTATCTTTTAAAACAACTATAATTCATAGTTTTTCAGACTCTATGCTTCTCTATCAATGTTTGTATAAGCAATGCCTTATGTTATTTGTTTGAATAGGCAAGGTAGTAGAAAAGAAAAAGTTAGAAAAATAAGAACTGGGATAGAAAGATCACAGACCCATATCTAGAAAACTACTGCCCAATCCATCAAAACTGCTGGATTTCTTAAGTGGTTTATTTATTTATTTATTTTGGTGTGTCTGTGTGAGAAACTCTTCTGTCCATGGCAGAGTCATCAGTACAAATGGGGCAGTTGCAGCAGTGATTGCAAATGGATCTCTGGCCCTAAAAGCCTTCTTCATTGCCAAATATGATGCATCATCTCGTTGCTGCTTAGTCTTTAGCAGAATAAACCATATATATCAAAGAGAGTACTTCCCCTTGACTGGATATGAATGTTTTATTTTTTAAAATAAGTCTTGATACTCTAGAGGGCTGCAAAGTGGATAACACTTTATTGACCCAAGGCAGTTTTGACTTGACAACTATGCTAATGTTGAGAGGTAACTTGCAGAATTGAACATGAAATTTGCTTCTCCAATAAATAAGTATTTAATCCAATTGCTGGGGCAGGATGTGACTGAAATGAAGTTAGCATGTCATAGAACTGGTATGTTAATCTAGCTGATGAGATATAGTATGAATTGGTGTGACAGGTTATCCTTGACACACAGCAGTTAAATTAATCCACATCTAATTACACATTAGTGCAATGCTTAAGGAGTTGTAAGCACAGATGGAATGGAAAGATATCACTTCTCTCTCTTCTTTCCTCTTTCATTCACTAGAGACTTTAGAGAATGAATCATTCCAGATCCAGTAGAATTCTACTCTGTCCAGAAGTAGTGCCATCATACATGGGAATAATACTAATGCTATGGACAGTTTCACCACTTCTGGGAGGGTAACCAGTAAAGCTGATTTAAATATTGAAGTTGTGGGATAGAATTTGCCAGCAAATACCTATTTGATTTTGGTAAGGATTTATGTCAGGATAAGTTTTGATGACTCCAATGACCAAGGACAGTAAGTGTGAGATAACCAGAAAATAAGTGGTGCCTAAACTTGTGGAGCAACTTGTTCACAGTCATCCAATCATGTTGAAAACCCAGATAGGTGGCAGAATGTAACTGTAGATTGTAATAGGGTTTTGGTATAGCGGGTAATTGTATAAAACAATCCACTTCATGAAAATATACTCTTCATTGTTCTCCATCTTGTCTTATTTGAAGCAGTTGGTGGTCAGCTTATATGCTTGGACCCAATCATTAAGCTCACAAAACTATTGCAACTTTCAGCAACCAAACAAAATATGTTCTCATGTTTTAGCCTCTCATACTTTTCAGGAGTCCTGGGAATGACCTGGCTTCCGGCTCACAATCCATGTATTCAGTGGGACCACAATGACATCACCTTTGACTGCATGCAAGATTTGTAATCCTCAGAGGGTCAGACACTCATCAATCAGAGTTTCATAGGAGGAGGGCCTTCAACCTTGTCATCCAAATATTTGAAGTATGCAGATGTATTGGAAGAGTCAGATCTTAATCTGAAATACTGATTCCACAAACTTATCCCTGGATAAGTGTAGATAACAATCACCTCCATTATAACCGTTGTTGGGCAGTCTAAAGTATGTGTGTGTGTGTGTGTGCGCACGTGGTGTGTGTGAGAGAGGTGTGTGTGCTGTGTGGGAGAGGGAGAGGGAGGGAGGGAGGCAGAAAATCTGCAAAAGCGATTTATCTATTAATTTTCTTCTTCCAGCACATGCATCTTTTAGTAAAAAGAAGGGTAGCTTTCTTCGTGTTGTCTGCTTTCTTAATCCCTCTAAACATTATGGATCACTTGTTTTTTTCATGATTTCAAAGTTCTTAGAATGGTTACAGAAAGAACGAGTTTTCACTCAGGCCTCGGGATTTACAGTAACAATCACTATGGGAAATTTGAATACACAAAATTGCATTCAACTGTCTTTCATTGTCAAATTTCCCTCATTCAGAAATTGGTTAATTCTACTTTCTATGGTTTCCTAACATTTTTTATTGTTAATTTGGTTGAGCTATTTGAGTTGAATAATTTGAGGGCCCTTTTCTATTGGGATCAGTTCTTTTGAATCTGTACATGTTTATCATTTTAAGTTAGAAGAATTTATTTTTAATCTGCCTATATTGGCTTACCTGGAATATTGCTTTTCATTTGAGAGTACACAGTTTTAGGATATACATCCAAAAACAATTCATCACACACTTCCAGGGATTACAGCAATTTTAAATTTTGGCCAATGTTTTTCATAAATTTATTCCAGCACTCTCTTCAACCATTTATCCAATTTGTTAAGACTCCTTTCATTGGAATTTTAAGACTTAACAAACTTTTAATTGACTCACACAAGCCTCTACTTCTAGCGTATTCCCAATCATCCTGCTCCTTAATCATACAGGCTGGTGCTTCTGATTTTACTGAGGGAACTATGCTATTTCAGTCTGCTGTGGTTTCTGGACATAATGTTCCTTGTACATTTCTTTTTTCTTGTCCATCATCTACCAAATTAATGTGCAACATTATTAACAAGGAGTTTTGAGCTATCTAAAGATGTCTTTCAGACATAACATCTACTGTATTACATGTAACTTCCAGAAGATGTTTGGCCAGATCACAAGAATATGAAACATCTAAAGAAGTCTATTCTACATCAGTATAGGTGGACACAATTTTTTCTTATTTGATTTTTGGATTTCTTATATCCTAGGAACACATAACCAGCAAGCTGATGCATTGTCATATAATCCAAAACCCAGAAACCCTTCCTGGGTTTAACAATCTGTGCCTGTAAAATTTTAGAGGACTGTGTCCCCAACTCCACTCAGATAATCTTGGGACCAGGAGGAATTTTTTGCTTTAACGAACTAGCAAAGCCTGCAATTAATTTGATCTTTCTCTCAGCCTTTATTTTAAGTTTTGGATAAATTTGACCATCCCATGGTATGATGAGTTAATAAGTCTAGTGCCATCTTGGAGAAATATAAATACAAACTAGTCCTCACACACACTCACACAAACACACAGAATATACAGAATGTTGTGGAAGACAAATTCTCTCTCTCTCTCTCTCTCTCTCTCACACACACACACACACACAGACACACACACAGAAAGAGAAAGAAAAAATATATACCTGTTATATAATTTCTTACAAATGCTTTAGGTATTCATCCAGCCATTACTCATCCTTTGTGACTACCTGTGCATACACATTCTCACCCCTCACCTGCACTTCTAACCCATGCTAGTCCTGGAAGTCTCCAATTCCTTCGAGAGTTTAAGGCAGCTCAGTGCCTTCTTCAGGAACAGTTACTATCTCATGGCTTCCTACGGGTGTCTTTCTAACCCTATAACCGGGAATATTTTCCTGAATTCCATGAGAAATGGTGTTTTGCTTTCTACCAAGCATATCCTATCTATGAAGTCATATCACTTAGATATGAAATTTATTTGACCATTCGTTTTTGGCAAAAGTCAGTCTGGTGGTGTTTTACTTTTTATATATATATTTTTGTATTTGATTAGTTTGTCAAACATGTACAAGATAGCAGGCATATCCATAAACATGGATATGAATGAAAGAAATGAATACAAATAAATGGGGACAGTAGGACAGGGATGGTAGGCACGCTGGTGCGCTTATGCACGTCCCCTTTACGGACCTCTTAGGAATGGGGTGAGGTCCACAGTAGACAGGTCAAAATTGAAGCTGTGAGTGGATATATCAATGGACTCAGGTAGAGCATTCCAAGTGTTGACCACTCTGTTGCTGAAGTCATATTTTCTGCATCGAGTTTGGAACGGTTTACCTTGAGTTTGTACCGATTGTTGTTGTTTTTTTTGTTACTTGCACCTTTTTGGTATGCTGAAGATACATCAGTTTTCCATAATCCTCACTGCATCAGGAATAACTTCTCTGGGCTTAGCACATCTTGACTATCCTTTCTATTTTGGCAGATAGGAAAAACTTTGAAATGGAACAGATTTTCAGTTCTCAATGCTGGAGAGGCTCAATGGATTATTTAAAATAAGTTTGACTCTAAAATTCTTCTTGATAGGAATGTGGATATGTCAATACATAGCTGCTCTAAATATATAGAAACAGAGAAAACTGACAGCAGAAAAAGACCTAATGGGCCATCAAGTCTGCTCTTTTAGTTTTTAGTTTTCTTTTTAATTTATTATTTTTTAATTAACAAGGTTTCCCCTAAGCTACAGGTAGTCCTTGACTTACAACCATTTGTTTACTGACCATTTGAAGTTATAAAAGCACTGAAAAAAGTGACTTGTGACTGTTTTTCATGCTTATGACCGCTGCAACATCCCAGTGGTCATGGCGTCCAAATTTGGATGCTTGGCAACTGGCATGTATTTATGATGGTTGCAGTATCCTGAAGTCATGTGATCATCTTTTGTGACCTTCTGACAAAGTCAATGGGGAAGCCAGGTTCACTTACCAATCATGTTATTAACAACTGTAGTGATTCACTTAACAACTGTGACAAGTAAAGTTGTAAAATGAGGCAAAACTCATTTTGCAAATCTCTTGCTTAGCAACAGAAATGTTAAGTTCAATTGTGGTCATAAGTAGAGGACTACTTATATAGAAAAAATAGTAATAGCAAAATAGTAATAGCAAAAAATACTGCAATCAAAACTGGTAGAGGAAACAGTTGGAAATAACTTCACTTTTTAGTATTATAGTAAAGATTGATTTCTAGCTATATTGAGTTGAATGAGTTTTAGAAAGTTCTTTTCTGTTTGAATCTGATCAGGGGAGGTTGAAAGTGTCCATGCTTTCAATCCTTTATATGTAATCTCCTTTTGTAAATTAATTTCTGCTGTGAAGATAGATGTGTATGCTTTGATTTTCCCAGAAATAAAAGAGCTGAGCTAGTAATTGTGACAGATATTGAGGCAGACCTAGTCCATGAATTATATATAAACTACTGTGTCTGAGCAGTTTATGTATCCTTGTCTCATTTGAATTAACAATCATGGTTATTTAAATGGTATCATTTAGCAAAGATTTCCTAGACCAATAATGGCTAACCTTTTTACTGTCGCGTGCCAAAAGCGGGGGGGGGGGGGGGTTTGCGGGCGCGTGTGCCCACATCCATAATTCAATGCACCCCGTGCATACACACGCAACCTCCCCCCGCACTCCCCCCGCTTTTTGCATGTGATGTTACGGTGGGCCCGGTAGGCTCATTTTTCGCCCTTCCCAGGCTCCAGAGGCTTTCTTGGAGCCTGGGGAGGGCGAATATGGCCTTCCTCACCCCCCTGGAGGCTCTCCGGAGACCGGAAATGGCCCATTTCCCAACTTCCAGTGGGACCGGAAGGCCCGTTTTCTGACTTCCAGTGGGACCGGAAGGCCCGAAAATCAGCTGGCCGGCACGCGCATGCACGCTGGAGCTGAGCTAGGGCAACACTTGTTGCCCTAGCTCATGGCTCCACATGACACTTACTTATGGCTCCACATGACACCTGTGGCACCTATGCCATAGGTTCGCCATCACGGTCCTAGACTGTTCTATAAGTATAATACAGAAACAAATTACTGGATTTGGATATATTTAGTCTGAGTAAATCTAGGTTAAGTCAGGGCAGTTTATACAATTATTTATTTAATGAATGACATTTTGTGATTAGTTCCCCTTTATATTTAACAAAATTACTTGAATATTGGAAGCTTTTGGATTATAATGGATTTTTCTTTCTTTTTTGCAGTTGTTACTATTTAAATGTATTGTTTTGTAAGCTTATTTTCCAGTCTGGTTTAATTTTGTTCTATGTGCCACTACTTCTCTTATTTTGAATTGAAATAATTGGACATTATTACAAGCACTATTCTTCTTTAAGTTAGGGTGAGTGAGAAGTTTAGTTCCCCCTTTCCTTACAGTTTATGTTATAAAATGCTAAATTCTAATTCTTGATTGTAAAATAAATACTAACATTGTGTCTCTTGAATAAACAGTGAATTTAGCTTTTAAGTGAAATCATACTTTTAGATTAACAGATAGGTTATATGTTGCCACCTTATTAGTAGCAAAATAAGAATTTTCTGTGAAACAGGGAGTAAAATTCCATTCTCTTCTTGTGCTTATTAGGAACTTTTTGTAGAGTTTATTTTGAATATTTATTTTTTTTGTGTTTTTCAGCATATTCTGGATTTTCAACCAACACTAAATACAACCCATCTCAGATAAAAGCAGAAATAGCTAGTCGGCGTGATAGAGTGAGCATCATTTTTTAAAATACTGTATATTAAATGTAATTATTTAAATTCATATTTTACCACAATAGAAGGACTGCTTGTTAGGAAGAATTGGTATAATATTTACATAAATATTTAAAGTCCTTTTTTCCCAGAAAGTACATAGTAAGTTCTGGTAGTAATTAAGCCATTATATTGCATCATTTTCTTATTTATGGTAACATTTTGAGAAGCAATTGCAATTTAGGATGCAGAGATTAATTTAGGAAAGTATGACATTTATAATACTAATCCTAATATTTTAATTATTTTTATATTTTATACTCTAACTTACTGTAGTTACTGATTGTAAATTTTATAGTTTTAGATTATCTGAAGCTGGTCTATGACAAATAATGTATTATTTATTAATATGACATAACACTGAATATCACAATGTAATATGGGTTTTCATGATAGTGCTCATACACAGTTTGAAACCAAATTGCAAATTTTGTTGTATAATGCTATTAGGTTTTTCTGTCTAATTAGCTAATTGCAGTTATCTACAGAAAGGTCATACTGTAATCTTAGATTCAACAACCCTAAATTAAGAAACTAAACTGTGATCATCAGCTGAACTATAAATTGCAATAATTTCTTTGGTTATTAGCACAATTGTTTCTTCATGGTTTTATTTTAAGCTTTCTAGATTAAAGAGAGAATTAACACAGATGAAGCAAGAGCTACAGTACAAAGAAAAAGGAGTAGAAACACTGCAAGAGTAAGTTGAAATGTTAAAGGACAGGGCTGTTGTTCATGTTAATGTTTATATGTAGGCAACAAAAAGATGTTAAAATAATGATGATATAAGTTTTTATATCTTATTTTAGTTTTAGTGGAATTAGCAGGTTTTTTTTTAAAAAAAGCACTATCGTTTTTACTTAAGAAATAACCTTCCTGATCACTACTGAAATAATCTTTGAATAGAACAGTTTTTCCCTTCTCATGACATCTGTGCATTGTATACTTTGGCCATTTTGCAGAACAGTAGCTAACACAGATCTTTTTACTTTTCTACCTGTTCTTCCCCTCTCTATCTATATCTATCAACAGAAGGGTTGGAAGGACAGTACTTCATCTAATTTAATATAAATAGCAAGGTAGAAAAAGCTTTTAATACTTGCCACCTCCACTACTACTTGTGACCATCCAGCTGAAAAAAAGAAACAATTCTTAATATCAGACTTCAAGATTTATTCAGATTTGTATTACCAAAAGTGGGTAAACTTTCAAATGTATGTTTGTGCATTAGGATTGATCGGAAGATGTCTAATTCTCATACGAATTATAAATTGGATGAAGCCCAAGCAATAATGAATGAACTTCGAAGTATCAGGAAAGCCATATGTTTGGGTGAAAGAGAAAGGCAAGACTTAATGCAAGTAAGAAGTAAATAATAATGTATATGGTTTTATGATGTCTGCTAACTCTTATAATTCTTAGGGATGTCCTTTTTCTTAACCAACAATAGAATTTTTTTTGGTGAATGGCATATTTTTGAAGCATAAAAATATGTAAGTTTACTTCATATTTTGTTGTATGACACCCAGAGTCACTTGTCTATGAAATGGGCAGCTATAAAAATTAGATAGAAATATAAACTTTTTTTTGGTAATGCTTAATAATATTTTATGTTTTTATCTTATTCAGGATTTGTCTTGGCTATAAGTGTAAAGTCAATTATCACCTCATATTTAAAATAGCTAACCATATACTACTCCTAGCCATCACCACCACAGCAAAAGCAATGGTATTTTGCAGAGCAGTTTCTTCTTTAACTCATCTGGAAGACAGTCAAATAATTTACCAATATCTAATATTAGAACTGGATTGAAATGAAGGAATTATTATGAACTATGGTCTTGGTTTACAGATCAGCTATAATTTTATTGTGTTGCTGGAACAGACACATTTTTTAATCACATAAATCCTTCTTTGAAGATAATATTGACCTCATGATAATTGTAAGATAAATGCTGAAAACAATCTTAACTTTGAAAGTGACCTGTTTTTCTTTAAATTAAAGAGTCACATACATGTATCTGTATAGGCAGACCATTAACACTTAAGTCATCATCCATTACTATGCTGTTATTTATATTACTTTTTACCTGCCATGACTATCACGTGTATTGGCATTTTAAAGTATAAGAGTAAAACACTTATACTTTATATAACTATGAGTAATAACACTCATAGTTATATAAGGTTTAGAATTATGAGTATTTTAAAATGTCAGTTTTTCCAAATGAAAAATAAGAACAAATAAGAAGTAAAGTTAAAAGAAGTAAATAAATACTGCTTTAATAATGGTCTTGGAATAGATAGACAACATTCATTATAACTAAAACCCTACCTTTAATGATAGTTATTTCAGGCTATTTTGCTGAAAAGTATAAACTGGAAGTGTTAGTCACATCTAAAATTATAGTATGGTAGTTAAAATGATCTAATTGATGCCAAAATGCTGTTATTTTACTAATAAAGTTCAATGGAGCAATTCAGGTTTTCTTTTGTAATGAGAAGAACTTAGAAGTTGTCTATCCTTGCATAGTTAATACACAGCAATATTATTTTGAAGATATTTTTATTTATATTTCCTATTTCTAATTCGCCCATTTCCCTTATATTATATCTTTGTGTTGTACACAAAAGTTAACCACAGAATTTCAATAGATGGATATCCCAAACTGAAATATAAAATCTTATATTTTATAGAGGCCATGTATCACTTAATCTAATAAGGGTGAATGGTAAAGTGAATGGTAATTTATTTGTTATTTCTTTTTGCTTGGTTGGTGTAAAATAAAACAAAAGAAAGACAATAATCATGTATAAACATTTGAATGTAACAATGTGTAAACCATATCTTTTATATGTAGTTGATTAAGATGAGCAAAATTACTAACAGTTTTTATTTTTAAAAAATCAAAATAACATTTCAATATAAATGTTCTTAGAGCTATAATAGAAAAGGGATATAAGCTTTCAAGAAAGAACAGTTCAAGAAAGAACTGTTTTGTTTTCTTTGTTAGTTCAAATTCTTTGCAGTATGAATCATCTGCCTTAAACATGGCAAATAGAGTGGCAGTCAATGTTCCTATAATACAAGAATGTTTAAGTAGGAAAGCAAAAAACCTACACAGAATAATTTTTTTAAAACGTTTGTTTTTTCCCTCTGATGTCTATAATGTGCAGACCACAGAATTTTAAACCTTGTAACGTGTCTCAAGTTTAAGTTTGCCTCACTTTAATTCTTATAAATTTGAGAACTCTTTCTTTTCCATCTACAAGTTTATTCTCCCTGCACTCTTCTTCATTGGTACAGGCAGTCCTCAAATTACAACCATTTGTTTAGTGACTGTTTGAAGTTATAACAGCACTGAAAAAGGTGACTTATGACTGATTTTCACATCTATAACTATTGTAGTATTCCCCACAGTTATGTGATCAAAATTCAGGCACCTGGCATTTATTTATGTCAGTTATACATATACCTGTATAATTCGTCCTGCGGGCCAATCTTCTTCTCCCCAATTAGGTTGGTTACCTCCAATATTAACTTTCCCTATCAGAGATGTATCCACATGCTGCCTTTGCCTTTGATGGTTTCCAACTGTCTGGAGATCATGTGATCACCCTTTGCAGCCTTTCTGGACCTGCTTCCAACAACCAAAATCAATGGGGGAAGCCAGATTCACTTAATGACTACATGATTCACTTGTAACAACTGCAGTGATTCGTGTAACAACTGTGGCATTTTATGTGGCATAAAATGAAGCAAAACTTACTTAACAACTGCCTTGCTTAGCAACAGAAATTTAGAGCTCAATTATGATCGTAAGTTGAACTACCTATACTGTTGCATTCTGTGCAATGTGGAAGTTCATTTGTTTGTTTTTTAATTGTATATATTTTAATTTTCATTAAAGTGACTGCTGTTCTAGACAGATAATCATTGCTAACAGGTTTTAAAATGTAGTTTAAAAATATTTTTTTAAAAATCCCATAGGGGAATAGAATCCATCCAAATCAATATGAATTCAGTTTATAAACCAAATATTTTAGTGAACTGAAAATTTAAAAAAAGAAAGGGTGTTTTTTTAAAAAAAGATACTTTTTGCTTTTACAACAGATGAATGCTACAGAATTACTTTAGAACACAGCTGCCTACCATCTGTCTATCCCTGTTGGATGGTAGTTGCCTCAAATTAAGAAATAAAAGCAATCTTTATAGAGAGTTTAGCATATTATTTTTACTGGTTAGCTTCAGTTCTGTCAATGGCTATTCTTATGTTTATAATCTTGGAAGCTATTTTAAAATGTTTGTATTCTATTTAAAATTTCTTTAAACTTTCTTCTTTGTTCTCTATTGTTTCCATAATTAAGGAAAGTTTCGTGAAAGTTATTTTGTTATTTTTAAAAAAACTATTAAACCATGAGAAAGTGCTTTCATATAATTCTGTTCTTAATGTTCCTTTTTTTTTTTCAAGAGTCTGGCCAAGCTGACAGATGGATTCAGAAATAGTTGTTGTATTACAGAATCTTTTCATGATCTTCAGCACAGTTCTGGTTCATTCAATGATACCAATCTATCTCAAATATATTGTGATGCTTGTTCTCAGACTGACATCATTGGCGAGGTATACTATATAAATTTAATATACTACATTGTGTTTTCAGAGAAAAAGTTGTCATTACTATTAAAAATTGGCTACTGTTCTATTACATTAAAATATAATTTAATCAAATCAAAATAGTGTTTCATACGTGCTGGTGCAAATAAGAAAAATATGTTGTATACACTTGAGGAAAAGGTAATTTAGAAATCTTAGGGATCCCATTCATGCCCAGCTTACTCTGTCAATGTTTATCTATTTCATGAATTACTTTTTTTAAAAAAAAATCTATAAAATAAGATTATAGAGCAGATAGATTTATCAAATATACATTTTTAAATATAGTGAAATGATCAGTAATTTTTTTTGAAGTATAAGTGATAAGGTATTAATAGTGGATACACACACACACGTGTGCGTGTGTGTTTTTCTACCATCTGTCCAGCATTTGTTCCCCTTAAATAATTTTTATATATGTATATTTTATAATATATTTATATTTTATATAAATAATTTGTAGGTATACAATTTGTTAAATCTGTAATATTTGTCCAATGTAAAATATTGCAGTATTCTAATAAATCATAGGCACAAAGGCATTAACTAAGAAGGAAGTACAAAAATTAAAATAAAATACCTAGTTGTTCAGGTTTCCTTAATAGTAGTGTTGAGGAAGTCAAACAACTTCCACATCTTGAGATACAAAACCACAAAAGTGAGGAAGAAATTCTTTCTTGCAGAATTTTGTCCTTAAAGGGCATGCATACAACAACCGTTCCCTGAATATTTTCTTATGTTGAAATCATTGAGAAAGTTGTTTCCTTCAGATTTCAAAACAGATTGGATATTAATTCCACTGTCTCAACAACATTTTGTCCTTGTTGCTAGTGCTGGAGTTCTGAGAGCGAAACTAGTTCTGAAGGTTTCAGGGAGCTGACAGGGATTCTGTAATAGAATTACACTTCCTAGGTTGGATCTCTGAACTTCTAGTACTTTTGGTGGCCTTTAAATCTTATCACAGAGACAATAGGTCATGGATAAATCTTTCAGGAAATTGAAACTGAATGATTGCTTAATCTGCCAGAGGTTTGAATTTGCCTTAATTATTGAATACCCATGGGGAGGGTGAATTTCTCTAAAAATAGAGAGATCCCTTTGGTATGGTAGTAGTAACTATCCTGAAGTTACAATTTGTATTGAGAAAGTGAGTATAACTGTGACAGTTGACTAAGGCAACGTTTGTACTAGAACTTCAGAGTATACTATGAATAGTACAGGTATCAATGTGTAATGGTGGTAGTGGTGATGATAATGATGATGATGATGTTATCCATTCAGTTGTGTCTGACTCTTGGTGATGCTATGGGCCAAGTCTCTCAACATTTTCCAATCTTGATAGGGTGGCATAAACAAAAGTCACAATAACTATGATTGCATGATCAAAGCTGCTGTTTTAGCAGCACGTATACAACATAGATGGGCAGGGCTTCAGTTGCACAAGCACAGCCTCTATCTTGACTTTTTGGAACTTGTCCTATGCAGACGTTCCTATGTACTAATCAGGAGCTGTTCTTTCACAGGGTTTTAAAGCGATAACCTATTATGAATCATAAAAGGCCATTGAGCTAATCCCCTTCCCCCCAAGTGCAGAAATTCAAATAATAACATCCAAATCATGTAGATATTCGGCTACCATTTGAATAGATTGAATGAAGGGAACCTTTTAAAACGTTTTTCTGGGTAATTAGTTCCATTGTCAAACTGCTTGTACTGTTAGGAATTTTTTTTTACCTCTAACATTCCGTAATTTACAGTCTTTATTCTCTGATTTCTCAGAAATAAAAGAGAACAGGTTTGACCTTTTCTGTGGCATATATCCATTTCTGAGGACTGCTATCAGTCATCTTTTCTTGAAGCTAAACATACCTAGTTATTTCAATGTCTCTTTATAAGACTTACTTTCCATGATCATTCTCATTGTTCTTATCAGACACAATTTATCTGAATCCTTTTTAAAGGATTAGAAATAAACACAGTACTCAAAATGGGATTGTTCCCATGATTTGGACATTATATTTTTGTGGATACAATGTAAAATTGCTTTGTTGTTGTTTTTTTACTGCTATATTACTTCATATTCATCTGTTATTCATATTTGAGTTCCTTTTCTTATTAGGTTCTCCTGTTCTGAGATCTTGTTAAGCATTGTTCTCATTATCATTGATCTTTTGGGGAAAATTCAGACTAAATGTATGTGCTCAAGTTTAGTGTCTTTCAAAATCAAGAATTCCAGCATCAAACCCAGACCCTTTCTTACAATGTATCTGCTAACTACCTCAACTAAATCTTCCCTGCTGATTAATATAAAGTAGTAATAGATAATTTTTTGTATCTTTCTCTATAATTTATTTCTATTAAGTATTGTTAAATTTCTTTTTTTTTCTTTTCTTCACAAAAGCTTGGATTGGAAGATACAACAAGATATCTAGACAAAATGAAACTGATTTGGCAGTATGAAGAGACCAAAAAAAGGTGAATATGTTAAGTTGCTATTTTTAACATTGAAAATAAACTGTTAGCAGCTATCACCTTGGTTGGGATTTTGCATATGTGTGACTAGATATTTAGCATAATTTAATAATCTGAAGAACCACTAAATAACTATCCAATATATCCAATATATTGCAGCAGTGCACATTTAAATTAGGCAAAAAAGAAATACATAAAAGAAATTACATTCTAATACCTTGGCTTACCAAAACTTTTATAAAGAAATACATACATACATACATACATACATACATGCAAATAAAAGTGATATGGATTGCTTTATATTTTGGCTATAACTTTTGAGGTAACAGATCTCTATAGATCCGGGATGGAGAACCTATGGCACGTGTGCCACAGGGGGCATGCGGAGCCATATCTGAGGGCATGCAAGCCGTTGCCCTAGCTCAGCTCCAGTGCACATGCGCATGTGAGCCAGCTGATTTTTGGCTGGCCCCGTCCATGCCGCCCCTCCCCTCCCAGGAGTCTCCACACGGCCAGTTTTGGATGCCAGGTAAGTACAGGGCTTGCGCAGAGGCTCTGGGAGGCTGTTTCCGGCCTCGGGGGGGGGGGTGTTTTCATCCTCCCCAGGCTCCAGGAAAGCCTTTGGAACCTGGGAAGGGTGAAAAACAGGCTTACCAGAAGTCTGGAAATGGGCCGTTTCCAGCCTCCAGAGGCTTCAGGTAGGCTTGCTAGGCCCAAAATGTTACACAGGGGGGTCGCAAACATGTGTGTGGGGTGAAGTGGGGCATTGAATTATGGGTGTGGGCACACATGCGTGCGACCCCCCTGTGTAACATTTTGGGCCTAGCAAGACGCTGAGCTTGTCAGCTGGAAATCTGACAGCCCGGGTTCGAGACCCAAGCACCATACAATGGGGTGAGCTCCTGTTCCTGCCCCAGCTCCTGCCCACCTACCAGTTCGAAAGTAGACAAATGAGAGTAGATTAATATATACCACTTTGGTGGGAAAGTAACAGTGTTCCGTGTGCTTTGGCATATAACCATACTGGCGACATGACCACAGAAAATGTGTTTGGACAACGCTGGCCCAAGAAAGGGAGATGAGCACCACATCTAAAGTTGGACACTACTAGACAAGGAAACCTTTACCTTTACCTATATTTGGTTAGAAAACTACTCAGTTGGCCTGGTGGACAAGATAGGGTATTCCAATGCATTTATTAGACATAATGTTTTCATACCGCTAACCAGTAGTGGGTTGCCCCCGGTTCGGACTGATTCATAAGAACCGGTAGTAAAACCGGCGGGAGGCCCCGCCCCCCCACCCCAGATGTCATCATCAGTGATCTGTGCATACACAGAGACTTCTGCGCATGTGCAGAAGCAAGGCGTGCGAGCGAAGCAAGCGTGCACGCACAATCCCATTGCGAACTGGTAGTAAAGGTAAGTAGAACCCACCCCTGCCTCTAACCTATGGTAGATGTTGCTACATTCAGTTCATTCCATTATAAATATATTGGTAACTTCATACTCATTGAATATTTATACAGGCAGTTTACATCACCCATTCCAGAAGCATGTATCTAAGAAAATAATATAAGAATCACTTACAATTCCAGTTAACATTGAAGTGTCAGGTTGACAGAAAAATACATTCTCTGTTAAGTTTCCAAAGTCCTTAAACTGGAAAAATGCAAAAAGAATAAAATA
This sequence comes from Ptyas mucosa, assembly GCA_012654045.1. NCBI lineage: Eukaryota > Metazoa > Chordata > Lepidosauria > Squamata > Colubridae > Ptyas > Ptyas mucosa. The sequence continues at coordinate 20,644,183 of WNWU01013815.1, forward strand.
GGACTCATTTGAAGTATAAGTATGAAAAAGTAAACCAAGATTTATACAAAATTACTAGTAGTAAATGTTTGTCTGTTTTGTAAGCCTGGTGGTGTTTTTCTGTTATAAGACAATCATATATATAGTACGTGTGTGTGTGTATACTGTTTAGGAAAAAATATTATTCCTAATTGTAATTCTATATTTGTCTCTTTCAACTGTTTACAAATTTTATTCTTACATATGTGTTACATGATTTTTAAATTTTAAATCAAAGAGCTAAGACACATTTGTTTCTCCTAGGTTATGTCAGTGGTCACATTCTTTATTTATCATGCATTCCTTTCTGTTAGCTTATTGGCATTCTGAACAGCTTTTGTCTCCATAAAGCATTTCTGTGTTCAGCCTAACTTTGCTCATGAAACCCTATTAAAGTTATACAGTGTGGGTGTGGAATGTGCTGTATTTGGTCTAAAACTAAAGTTGACAAAATTAAAGTATTACAATATATTTAAAATATTTTAATCAGGCTCCTCATATAGCTAAAGGGGCAAGAAAACCAAGTACATATGTTACCATTTCAGTTGGCGGATTCTTACATAAAATATATTTTTGTCTGTGAGTACTTTCACTGGAGAACCTACTTAATATGGTAGTCTCAAAATATAAGGATGCTTTGTTATCCATTTCAGAATGTAAATGGATTCTAAAAATTGTGCTTCATCTTAGTTAAAAAAGGGAAATAAAATATGAGAGCTCTCTTTCTTGCTGGTTATAATGATGCCAATGGTAAAATATCTAAGACACAAAAAGCCCTACATATTAAAACGCTTTTGATTTGAAACTGGATAAATAGTACAAATAACTGTTGTGTTATTATTGCTTCTTGACAGAAACTTAAACACAGACAGATATATTAATATATAAAAAACTCATAGTGTTTATCTGTCCATATTCATTCTTAGCCTTTCAACCTTTTAATATTGCCCTCCCTCCCTCTCGAATTGTCTCGATAAATGTGCTGCTATTTACAATTTTAAAAACATTTCCAGATTAATCTTAATCTAGTTGGCCATTTGTGATACAGAATTTTCTTTTTAAATGGTAGAAGAACTGGCAGTGTGTAATGTTTAGCAAAAAACATTGTGCAGCAGATTTATTTCCCATAGCATGCGTGCACATTATTACCATCATGTTCAGAAACTCTCCTTCCCGTTTTTCCTGCTACTGCCTTGGTCTGTTTGTACCCTGGAAAACTCTTTGGCGTTAAAAAAACCAAACAAACCAGAAATGGAAATTGAGAATAAGGATTCCAGAGATAGTGATATTGATGTGTTTAAAAAGACATCAAGTTCTGAAGATAGCTCTATACCTTTTAACTATATTGAAAGTTTATGCAATTCAAATTTATTGTGGATTTTATAACTGTTTGTTATGTTATATACAGATGTTATTTTCATCTGAAGGTACTTCAGTTAACTACTTCCATATCAAAAATGTATCTATGTAGAGATTTGGAGGGGGGATGTTTCTCATTTATATATTAACTTTTCATATTCCTTTGTAATTAAGAGTTTTCAGAATCCAGCAACAGTTGGCTTTACAAGACCAGGAATCTTGGCCAGGAATGGCAGAAGCTGATATTGATCATCTTCAGCTTATTAAAGAAAAAGAAGCTCTTTTACAAGAACTGCAGTTTATAAGTCAACAGCAGCGTTCACCAGAAGATCTGAAACACATAGAGGAGGAAAAAAGGCGATTGGAGGCGGATATCCAGCAGGCTCAAGCTACTTCTTCTCATGGTGCTGCTGAAAGGTTGAGAATGTATTGCTTTTGTAACACACTTGTCAATGGCTGCTTAATGAAGGCAATAATAACATTTAGTAGACATCAACCATACAGAAGTTTAGGGACTTCTTCTAATTGGGTTGTAGGCCTGGGTATGAGTTATTGGTTGCACTTGTGGATGACCTTTGGAGAGAGTGGGAGGTAGTAATACATCCATCTTTGTTCTCCTTGATCTCTCAGTGGTCTTCAGCACTGTGGTATCCGTTTGAAGCTGCTCCAGGAATTAGCAGTTGGGAGTACATTGTTATGCTGATTCTCTTTCTTCCAAAACCACAATAATTTCCAGTCTGTATTAAATTGGGAAGGGGGGGGGGCGAGATCTTGCCCTATGACTTCTGTTACATGGAATGCTTCAGTAACGACTTTTTCCACATTCTTGTTTAACTTGTATATGAAACCACTGGCTGAAGCCATTCAGTAACATAAGGTAAAATATTATCAATATGCTGATGATACTCAACAATCACAGATGGCCAAAGGAGACTGTGGAGACTCTGTCTCAGTGCATGGAGTCAGTGGGATCTTGATACAAAATAACAGGTTTAATAGCCCTAGCAAGACCAAGTGGGTTTGGGTTTTAAGGCTTCTTGGAACTGGTGATTTTCCATCCTTAGTTTGGATGGGGTTGTGCTACTCCCAGAGTGGCACAACAGCAGGTGTCAGCTGTGGCCTAGGGGCCTTTGCACAACTTTGTATTGTGTACTAATTGTTCTACTAAAGAAAAAAATACATCAAGAATTTATACCTTTGTCACCCTAAATACCCCAGAAAATAAAAATGGAAAAATAACCCTCTCATTTTCTTGATGTCATCATTTTATTGTCCTGCTTGCCAAAACCTATAGTAAAGAGATCTTTGGTGCAATCCATGCTCTACCCTCTTGTATTTTCTTGTGATGTAGTATACTTCAGTTGCAGTACATAATAATCATTCTTTAGTCTAAATGTATTTCACTCAGTGCAGTGTATTGGCAATGCAATATTAACATCTGGGCAATTCCAATCATTAGATACACAGCTGAATTAGAAGTCCTGGATAGGAAGACTAGAGAAATAATGACAGTGAATCATGTCCTTCACCCATATAGCAATGTTGACAGACTCTATTTGACTCGTAAGTGGGCATGGAATTTTGCAACTACACCAGATACTTAAAGAAGAAGAAGAAAGGCATTTGAAAAATATCTAAAGGTAGCAAAGACATTGCACTGAAGCTAGTATACTATGAAGGCTTTCTGAGTACTGGAGAGACTGAACTGGCTTACGAGAAAGACCAAATGAAGAATAGACATGGCAATGAAGGTTAAAGAAAGAATCAGAGGAGCTAATTCTGGTTGCACAAGACCATTCTTTAACAACAAACATATACAAAGCCAGAATCAAAAAGATAGGAAATGCCATCTCTTCACCTTCAAAGAAGGTGAAGATACAGTGGACCACCTAGTTTTAGCTGTTACAAGAAGAATGCACAAGACTGATTATAAACAACAGCATGACAAAGTAGCAACAATGGCACATCAGAATATCTGTGAGGAATAACACTTCCCTGCAGGTAAGAACTAGTGGGATCACAAAAGAGAGAAAGTAATAAAGAATGCACAAGCTAAAGTGTTCTGCTACTTCAAGTTTCAAACAGACAAGCATCTGCCACACAACTACCAGGCTTAACAATTGTAAATAAAAAGACAAAAAATCTGGATAATGGACATTGCAGTACCTGGAAACACCAGAATAGAAGAGAAAGAACTGGAGAAAATCACAAAATACAAATACTTGCGATTAGAAGTAGAATAATTGTTGGAAAAGAAAGCAAAGACAGTACAATAATACTAGGAAATCCCAAAACATCTGGAGAATCACTTGAGCACCGCCAGCATTGAGAAAATTGCCATCAGTCAGTTGCAAAAGGCACCTTTATAAACAGCTTACATTCTGCAACAATGACTTTAACACCATCAAAAAACATCTGACTATCCCAGGTCCTTGGGATCGGCTTGATAATGTGGATAAAAATGTCAAATCCAGTCTAAACATTTGGCTGACTGTGTGACCAGCTATATTGATGATGATGATGATGATAATAATGTCTACACATGGAGTATGTAAACATTTGAAATTAGGACACCATATACAAAAGTTCTCTGCTATATAGTTTTCTAAATAAGAGGTATATTATATAAAAATTATAGTAAAGAAAAAATTGCTTTATTTTAGGATACTCTTACAAGAGAAGAAGAATTGTTTGCTTATGCAATTGGAAGAAGCAACTCGTTTAAGTTCCTATTTATGCTCACAATTGAAAAGGTTAGTATATTAGAGAAATTGACTGGCATGTTAGAAGGAAATAATAAGAATCGACCAATATAATTAATTTCTAATTAGTTGATTTTGCTTTTTCTTATATTGGTTCCTTTTTGTCTCCCAATTTACTGCTTTAACCTATTTAATAGCTTATTCCTTCCAGTTATTTCATGTCTGCCTTTTTGCTAACTGTTCATTTATTATTTGATAATTATTTTGAATGTATCTAGACTTTAAATTGCGCAAATTTATCTAGTGTGCTAGCATAAGAAAATACCTTACCTCCTCTCCCTAAATTGTAGAAGCAGTTGTGGTCTTTAGATTCTGGGAACAGTTTTCAATACAGCCTTGTGAGCTTTCCATGGATATAGCTCTTTCAGCATTTCAGGGAAGTATGCCTGGCAGCATTTCAGGGAAGATCCTTGCAGATCATAATTTCTCAATGCTTGCCTAGCTTTCTCTTTTTAAAAATATTTATTTATGTTATTTAAACTTCATTTATTTATTTGTTTCTGGGTTTGTAATGTTTTTTTCCAGGCCAGGGTTTATTGCCTCAGAGCCTTAATTTCAGAAACATATTGGCTGCTAAAGTGTGATACTTTCCAGATCGGAAGGGCTCTGCTCAAACTCTTTTACATAGTTTACAAATTATTATATGTTCTGTCTTCTACATTGATGATAATGAACACTTTCTCTTGTGTCAATAATTTCTTATTTGCTATGAAAAAAATAGTCCTTCTCCTTCTTAATATTGAGTTGTTTAATCGTGTTACTTTCTTACCTGTATACAAATTTACCACCTGATATTTGGAATCATTCTACAGGACCTATGGTGTTTGCTTAAGTAAAGATTTGATCCACATCTTGTACATTTATTAAATATTATGGTGTGTAAAGCATTAGAATATTGTTTCTCAGCCTTAACAACTTTAAGATGAGTGGACTTCAGCTCTCAGAATTGGAAATGCTAACTGGGGAATTCTTGCTGGAGAATTCTAGGAGTTGATGTCCTCCTGTCTTAAAATCGCCAAGGTTGAGAAACACTGTATTAGAAGGATTTTGTGACATGTGCTGGCATAAACAAAGTATCTTTCCTTGAAGTTTGAAGCAACCACTTCATCTGGATGGCTCAGTGCACTTCTTTCACTGTGAGAGATACTATGCCTGTACATATATGCAAAAAATCCAAGAAGACCTTGCAGAAAGAACTATGCTATCCCTTTCAGAGAACATGAGTACTTTGGTGCTCATATGAATCAAGATGTTTTAGGTAGGACCATCTGGTTATGTAGATTAGAAGATGCCAACTTTGCTCTACTTTTTTTATGCAGTTTTTGCTTTTTTAAAAAAAAAAATTTGATTTATATGCCGCCCTTCTCCGGAGACTCAAGGCGGCTTACAATGCGCTAAGCAATAGCCTTCATACTTTTGTATATTTATACAAAGTCAGCTTATTGCCCCCACAAACTGGGTCCTCAATTTACCTACCTTAGAAAGGATGGAAGGCGGAGTCAACCTTGAGCCTTGGTGAGATTCGAACCTGCAATAATTGCAGGCAGCTGATGTTAATAACAGGGCTTTAGACCACTGTACTATCCAAGGCTCTAATCCCTTCATGATAGCACGGCCTCTTGCAACAATCATGTCATATGGCTTTTCTCCAATATGTATGATGCATAGATAAAATGAAGAATAAGAACAGCCTTTTTGTACCTGCTTCCTTGAGTGGACATATATGCTTTTGCTAGCCCCCCCCCCTTGTCCTTCATTGCATGTTCTGAGGCACAATTGTCCAGGTTATAAGTGAGTATAGCCCAAAGGGTAAAAATTTCAGCACATAATGGGTTCCATAAATATCAACTTCGAAGACATAGAGGCATATATATATGAAAGCATAGACAACCTTAGGTAAGCAAACAAATATTTTTATGATACAATTAAGAAATTTTTTTAGCAGTTCTTGCTATATGTATGTGTGACTTAGGAAAAATATACTTTGCAATTTCATGCAGACATGTTCAATTCAGAATTGCAGACTTGTTCTGATTATAATTTGGAACTCTCTTCTGAAGGACAAAGATCAGATCACAAATTCAGTCACAGAGGAAAAATGGAAGACAGAGGAACTACAGATGTGTGAATTCAAGACCGTCTAATATAATGCACACATCGGCTTATTTTCTGTAATTACTTGGTTCAGTTATTTATAAGAGTAACTGGTCCTTCACTGTAATTAATTTTCCCTTCTCTGATTTTTTTTCCTGCTGTTATTCATTTGATAATATAATGACAAAGGAAAATGATGGAGTTTTTATTTGCAAAGCCTGCATATAGGAGTATATCTTGATTATTGTTTCAGCTAATGAAGAGGGGGAAAAACCTCATATTTTGAATCTACATTTGTGAATGCATACTTACTATATATGTCTGTTATATTACAGTTTATCTGCCAGTTCTTTGACAATATCTTCTGGAAGCAGTCGAGGATCATTGGCATCCAGCCGTGGGTCATTGGCATCCAGCAGAGGCTCCCTGAGTTCTGTTAGTTTCACAGACATCTATGGTCTCCCTCAGTATGATAAATGTGATATTGCTGTTGAATATGGTCATCATGTGCGATATGATCCAGTTTCAGTTGATTCTCATAACAAAGATGTACAGTATCATGAGTCTATCGGATCCCCAGCTAGCAGTAAACAACGAAGATCTTTAGATACTCCTCTGTCTTTGGCATCATTGTCATCAAGATCATCTCTTTCTTCACTATCACCTCCAAGTTCTCCCCTGGACACTCCCTTCCAACCCACTTCTCGGGATTCTCCATTAGTCCATAAGTCAGAAGGGTATGAAGAAGTAACATACACAGGTGCCTCAGAAGTACTTCGAGCTCAGAGCACTGCTTTGGGTGAAGACAAAGGACAAGAAATCGTGGCATTTAAGGCTACTGAATATTCCACAAGAAATGAAGCAGGGCTGCAAATTATCAATATTCCAAATTCTGGTGGTAAGTTAATTTTTACTATTTATATTTTGTTTTCAGATATCAACAAAACAATGAATTTAGGTTAAATGTCACAAGGTACTTAGCTTATCTAAAAAAAAAATACAGTTGTGCATGTTTTGGTGGAAAAAGGCTGAATGAAATTGTGAACAGTTAGCATGCCTGTGTTTCAGTTAAGTAAACATTAAATTATTATAGTAAGTTTTAAGAGAAGGAAATAAAATGTTTTGCTGGCTTGCTACACATTTTAGCTTTTTCATTTGTGTTCATATTCTAAACTCCTTCCTATCTATTTCTGAAACAAAATGAAGGAAATTACTTTAAGTCCTATTGAAATTATAGGGCAAGTTAATTGTAATTTGAAATGAATAAAACACTTGTGCTTTGAAACTCATTTGCAGTGTTCTGAGCCTAAAAAAGACATTTATTTGTTCATTCAGGTTTTAACACACCACAATCACTCAATTTACAGCGTCACAATAATACAACAATGGCAGTGTAAAAACAATGTACAATTCAAATTGCAAAACCAAATAGAAAGAGTAATAGTAAAGATGCAAGAAACAAGAGGCACAGGAGATGTTACTCAAATATTATTTGAAACGTTCCATTTTTAATCATTTCCTAAAAATTACTGTGGACAGGGCCCATTCCATAGTTTTTATTTATTTATTTATTTTTATTTGATTTATATGCTGCCCTTCTCCGGAGACTCAGGGCGGCTTACAGTGCGTTAAGCAATAGCCTTCATACTTTTGTATATTTATACAAAGTCAGCTTATTGCCCACACAATCTGGGTCCTCATTTTACCCACCTTAGAAAGGATGGAAGGCTGAGTCAACCTTGAGCCTGGTGGGATTCGAACTTGCAGTAATTGCAAGCAGTAATTGTAAGTGCCAGCACCATTGTGGTGAAGCAACACATTCTAGCTTTGGTTACCTTGATCCTCAGAAAAAAGGGGACAACATTTCTATACTCTTAACTGGCTGGGATAGAAGAGGCAATTTTCTCCATATTCAGGTTCCAAACTGTGAAGGGCTTTATAGGTTAATATCAGCACTTTAAACTCTATTCAGAATGGAACTAGTAACTGGTACAGGGCCTGTGATATTGGTATAATATGCTCCAAGCCAGGGTTGAAATCTACTTACCTTCCCAACTGGTTCGGAAGTACACGCACTGGGAAATAATGATGACTGGGCGGGTGGGTGAAGCCTCACGCCGCCATTGCTACCAGTTCTCTGAACCACCGGCCGCCATCACTACCAGTTCGGCCGAACCAGTCTAAACCGGGAGCATTTCACCCCTGCTCCAAACCAGTTAAAACATGGGCCACAACATTCTGAATTGAATTTCTAGATAGTTTTCAAAACTCCAACTCTAGTGGATGGAACAACATTGTATATTTATTTCAACTCCAATGAAAGGATTTACCATTTCAAGTAATGCGACTGTTCTAATGGCTCTGATTGTGCTTTGTAAGTAGATTGTTTATTTTCATTTTTTCCATTCTAGAAGGGAGTATAGTTTGAAGGAAAAGGCAGTAGTTCAGCCAATAATTTCCGTAATATGCATTTTAGTGCAATTTTTACAATTTTTGCTACATTATAATATAGAATTTAATTTTTCAATGTTATTAGCTAGCATTTTTTATTTTTAAAAAAATAATTGCTATTTTACCTTAGGTACGTGTAGGATCATTTTTTTAAAAAAATAAATATATAGATTTGTCTGCTTTATACCCATGCGATTGAATTGCTTAGGCATTTCCATTTCCCATTTTGCTAGTTTTAATATTTAAAGGTTAGGGAAATTAATGAACAGCACTGTTGTTGTTTTTAAATGTGCATAAGGTATAAATGGCTGCCATCTAGTGTTGGAGTGCCATGAAATATGCTCATTTTCTGAAATAATTCACTTGATCTGTTTTTGATTTTCAGAGACATGAGTATTGAAACTTTAACTACTGCTACCTGTTTGTATTTCTCTGCTCAGTGTAAAAGGAAAGAATATTAGTACAAATTCATATTCCTTTTTATTTTTAACAATTTTGTCATATATTTTAAACATGACAGAAATACAATTTTGGTTGCAAAATTGAATGTAAGATGCCAAAATCTGTACTCTTAGGTTAATAAAAATGGTTCCATTAAAACAATTGGTTCTTCTTTTCCAGAAAATAAAGATGTTACTGTATATTTTGAGTAAAGCAATAAAGCTTAGGTGCTTCATTTGTTATTTGTAGAATATTTGTTTGAGATAAAGAATAAAGATATATAAAGAACATGTATATATGAAGAATAAAGATTTAAAAATATTTCTTTTGTACTATAGACTGTTAGCTCTCATTAATGAAGTTTGGAAAGTACTGTTGATCTAACCTTCAACATTCATTTTTTCCCTAAATTGCAGAATTTCAGGGGATGCTTAATTCTGTGGGTTGTTTTTTTTTAATGAAAATGTCAGATTTGACAAACTGGTTCCACTTTTCACTTAAATTATTCCTTTATTTTGTTCCTCATGTGGCACAACAGAAAAAAATGCTGTAAGTGATTCTAGATTTACTCTTTTCTTTCTGCCTGTAAAGCTCATGTGTATTTGTAGAGTTTGGGTTTTGTTCTGCATGTTTAAAGACCAAAATATTTTTTATGATTTTATTTAAAAAATCTTAGGAGTAACTATTGGTTCCTAGCCCTATTGGGTTAATAGTAATAGCTAGTATTAGTCATTGTTGTATTTAAGGATCTTAAATATTTAGGTACCTAAGTCTACCTAAGTTCTAATAGCTAAGCACAAGAGCATCAGCTGAACAAAAATGTGGAATTCTACTTCCTTGCATTTCTACTTCACCATCTGAGCTACATGTTCACTTATTTGATATTAACTATGCTATGTTTTCAAACTTCAGCTGCCATCCTCTATACATCAGATCAGATGGTTAGCATTTAGCCAATGCTAGTTGATCGCAAGAAGCTAAAATGATTTAGGCTTGGTTCTTGGATGCAAAACTCTCAGTTAAACCCAAAACTGTAAGGTAGATTGGGAACTGTAAAGGCAAACTGAAAACCAATTACAGAATAATTTTACTCCATTAATTTATCAATGTTGTCACACAGAGTAAAGATCATTTCAAAGAAGTCTTTATTACTTAATCTTTTAAAATGAAGTTTCTTTTAAGAGTCAATAAAATATTTAAAAGTGGGAAGACTGTTACCGCACAAAATGACAAACTCTTCAGTGAAAAACTGTTTCTGTCATTTGAGTAGGAAGCATGTCTTAACAATGCAACTGCATTGTTACAAAATTGAAACAAGGTAGCAATATTATCTTCTTCAGTACTTTAACCTAGACAAACATCAGAATATCACAATTATAGAATTTGAATGTTAAGAGCATCCTCTTTTTAAAAACTGAAAATAAAAACACATTTTGTATGTCATTCAAACAAAATAAGTAAAATTGTATTACAAAATTATCTCAGATACTTAAACTTTCTTGCAGTAAGATAAACAAAATCTTACATTTAAAAGACTAGAAACCTGAAATAATGATATAAGTAATTTATAGCTATAATATAAAGTAATTATATATAATTTAATTACAGAAATAAACTCTATATTAATATATTCCTGGTAACACTAGCTGGCTTTGCCAAGATAGGAAGCTGTCAGGGTTCAGTTTGACTAGTAGAACTGTAGGCTAGACTAGGAAGTCAAAATCCTGAAGAATAAAATGACAACATATTTTCTTTATTTGTGTTGTGCAATATATCAAAAATTTGCTTACTGTTTGTTTTGTACTGATCTTAAAAATACTTTGCATTTTTATGGCATAATTATTTTCATGCAACTTTCAAAAAAATAATTCACCATGGAAATATTTAAAATTATAATTGACATGATTATCTCATTTAAAAAACAGGTATAGGTAAAGATAGCTTTTAAGAAAACACTTGATATAATTATAATTGAATTGAAACAAATGCACATAATTACTTTCAAATTATATGAGAGCCATACTTTTGGTGTTTAATTTCACTAGTTGGTCCCTCTTAATGTGCTGCACGCATATAATTCGCATTAGTAGCTTGCTTAACGGTCCTTGTGTCATTTGTTCTTGGTCATTGGCTGAATGATTATTGTGCTGTTTGCTCTGATTTCCATTCATTGCCAACCTGAATATAAATCTAAGACAAGACATGGGTTATTTTAGATTTGTTTCTCTCGTTAGTGAAGGGAGACGTCATAGGCCAATAACACAATTAGAATTAATCAATCTGTTAATCATAAAGAGAATCATAAAGGATTGGGAGTAAGTGTTGGATAGTTTATATAAACTGAATGCACCCAATTATCTTCTATATACCATTGGACTATACTAATGTTAAATTGTTAATAGTTTATAAATACTTTATGTTTTGCTTTAGCAACATGTATTATCTTTTTAATTTGGAGTGAATTGTATGGGTAGTCATGCAAGCATGTGCTCAAGACTCAGTTAAAAGTATTCAGATGCAAATTTAAGATAGGCCAGTGTGTGTTAAGATTTCAATACACATAAGTCACATTTAATATATTTGTATTGGTAAACTGGATGGACTGTTGGGTTTTTTGTTCACAGATGTAAAAATAGTTTGAGTCTTCTCTTAGACATGGAAATTGGCTGAGTTACTTGGGCTGGTCACTGTCAGTGATCATTGTCTCACAGCCCAACTCAGCTCACAATGTTGTTGATGAAGAGAAAATAGGAAGAGGGAGTATTATGTATTCTGCCTTTATTTATGCTTTACAAATTAAAAGGAGAGGATAAATCCAATAAATAAACAAACCTTCAGTGTAACTTATCTTTACTGTTTTCCATGTTGTAGCTGTGACCTTACGTGAAGATAGTACTAGAAGATTGGAAAGGAGATCCAGGCGAGTCTCAGCATGTCTGTCCAATTATTCACTGGCTAGTGACAGTGGCGTGTTTGAAGCTTTAAGCAAAAGGTCAGGTTGTACAAATATGTGTAAAACGGAATTATACTTAATTCCCCTTAAAAAATCCCCTCTAAAATACTTGGAAAAGATCTTTTTATCTTCTACTGGATAAGATTAATGGCAAATAAAATCTTTTAACAAAGTAGTTTTTTTAAATTTAGTTCTTAAATTTTTTTTTGATTGTTTACTGAGCATTGTAACTACATAGAAACATGAACTCTTCTCTTTTAATGGTAGTTAAGAGACATTTGGAAATTTATTTTTGAAATATTTTTACGTTTTAAAAATGAAACAAGAAAAATAAATGAATTAAAATGAGAAGAAAAGAATAGCAGCTGAAAATGAAGAGCTGCCACTTTATGAGAGGGTAAGGAAACATTGTGTTGCATCCATTGAAATTTTAATAATTTTGTCTGGCAATGCTTTAGTGCTCTAGCACTAAAACTTTATAACAAAATTCAGTTATAATAGACCGGAACACTACATAGAGTACATAGAATAGAAGCAACTTTGCTTTGAATAGAAAATTTAATCTTTTGAAGAGGACCTTGAGGATGTTAAAGTAGCTTAAGCTTTTGTACCTGTACCTATTTAAAACTGGGAATAGCACATGTCGCAATGTTTAAAATTACTTTTGATGCTTGTCTTGCGTATCTGGGCATCAACATACTAATTTTGTTTTGTTTTTTGCAAAAAACTATATGTGGTAGTTGCCAGTAAATAAAGTTTAGATTTGGTTAATCACATGTGGACTTATTACATGCCATAGGATTCAACAATGTCTTTAAGATTTGAGTTTGACTAATGTTTATTATATAATATAGAAAGCAGATGAAGGGGTTTTTTTAATACTTATTAGCTAGTATTATTGTAGTATTATACAGTAGTAGTATTATAGTATTATTATAGTACTATATGATGACAGAGTACTACTGTAGCAATATTACCGTAATTTTTTAAATTCCTATATAGAAATGAAGATGTTGAAGAATCACTTTATAATGATGGTGTCACTAATGAAGAGCCCAAAATGCAGGTTGGATTTCTGTGAGTATATATGCCTTGGTCAGTACTAATTATCTGCCAAAACAGACAATTTATTATATTATTATAATCATATTATATCATATCATATTATAATAATTTAACAAAGTTGGAAGGGACCTTGGAGGTCTTCTAGTCCAATCCCCTGCTTAGGCAGGAAACCCTACACCACTTCAGACAAATGGTTATCTAATCTCTTCTTAAAAACTTCCAGTGTTGGAGCATTTAGAACTTCTGGAGGCAAAGTTGTTCCACTGAATAATTGTTCGAACTGCCAGGAAATTTCTCCTTAGTTCTAAGTTGCTTTTCTCCTTGATTAGTTTCCACCCATTGCTTCTTGTCCTGCCTTCAGGTGCTTTGGTGAATAGTTTGACTCTCTCTTCTTTATGGCATATTATATATGATTTTATTATACTAATTTATTATATGACTCATTAGTTTTATTGTTTTTATATGAGGTTTTATATTATGTAAGCCGCCTTGAGTCACCATGTGCGAATAGGTGGCAATATAAATTCCCTAAATAAATAAATAAAATAAATATTCAGGAACACTTGTGAGTAGTGAATGTACATCTTCTGGGCTATCTTATAATTACTGCTTTAATTTATTGGGGGGGGGGGGAAGAGTATGGGGCTAAAAGAAAATCCCCAACTAGCCCAGAATAGTACATCCAAAATTTATGGTTCATCACATAAATACTACCTTTAAATGACCAAATTAATCAGTTCCCCAAATTTGTGAGAATGGACTAGAATTCCTCATAGGTTCTGCTAGCTATGTCAGATACTTCTGCCGAAATGAAGAGGAATTTTAAATTAAATTAGTCATTCTAAGTTGTTGCTATTTTAAAGTTACATTGTAATATAATGCTGTCATTATATCAATATGATTCATTATAAATATATGATATATCGGTTATCTAAAAACAAAAATATGACTTATATAAATCTTTACGACTTGTATGTTTGAGGATAGAGTGGATAATAACAGTTATCTTGTTTTTCAGGCATGACAGTGGAAGTGAATGTCTCCTTGTCCATGTATTGCAGCTGAAGAATTTTACTGGCTTTGCCATGAAAGAAGGCTGTAAAATGTACGTTGAGATTGTACATTATTCTAACACTCTCTTTTTAATCCTATCAGATGTCACGATATGTGATTAATTATGCACCATCAAGTGACAATTGCGTTTCTTAGCAACAGAGATTCTGCTCCAAATTGTGGTCATAAGTCGAGAACTACTTGCAGGCATCCAAAATTGCCAGCATTTGTATCATATTGACTCCCAAATATTATTGCTTTAGCACATGGAAAAGAATTACAGGCCTTTTCAGTGCAACGCTGCAATGACCATTTAAAAAGAAAACGTATTTACATATGTCTCATATATTTTATTGGTACTTCTACTATATAGGAGTTTTTCTTTTTTTCCAGACATGTGAGAATATACTTACCATCTGTTGAGACAGGCACCACAACCACATATTGCTCTAAGGCTTTGGAATTCCAGGCTTCGTTAATATTTAATGAAGTCTTTCAGATTCCTGTACAATCAAATATCTTAAAACTCAAAGCGCTGCAACTTTACATTTGTTCACTTGGCCAGCACCAACAAGAAGAATTATTGGTAAGAGATTCCTTTCCATGAAATGTTCCAGAATGGTCAGAACAACCCATTTCAGGGTTGGAGCAAAGGTTTCAAACTTAACACAATTTCTTTTTGAGCTGAAAACATTTTACACAGAAAATGTTTTATATATCCCTAGTTGATTTTTCAACGAGTGAAAAATCAAAGCAAATTTATTAGAATTAGATGTAAAATATCTGTAGAGAAATGTAGGCAAGGAGGCTACTCCCACAGAATGTGAAGAGTATTCCTTAAATACTGAAGCTAATGCTTTTTTAATTAAAAGAAATAGTTTTGTAATATAAATGTTTTCTATGATACATTGACCCATTTTGCATTGATATGTTCACAGGGCATTGCTCAGATCAGCCTAGCTAACTATGAGAGTGCTAGTGAGATGCAGCTTTGCTGGTATCCTGTTCAGACCTTCATTGGTTCAGATTGTGAACAAAAAAAAGAACAACCTAAGCGTGAAGAAAGTGCATCTCATTCTGTTGAAAATAAAAATATAATGAAAATGGTATAGTCATATATAATTTTTCTTGTGTTTCTATGTTTATGTGATACTTGATACTAAAGGAAGATATGTCTGAAATGCTAGATAAATGAGGCAATTGATAAAAACCTGCATTGGTGAAACTTCTTTATTATCAGTGGAACTGTTTAACTGGCACTGATCTGCTGGTCATGCTAAAAGTGTGAGTATGTTCAGTCTATGCGTCCATTTTGAATTGTCTGGTCATGTTTAGGTTATTTTGAAGTGCATGAATCATTCTACATGCTATATTTGAGATCTGAATTTAAGAAAATATTGCCTATTTGTTCTGGAAATAGTGTAGGACAACGAAAAATACAGCAGAAAGGGATACCTTTTGGATTTCAGTATGAAATGGCACCCTTTACTTATGAGAATTTCCCAAAGTGTAGAAATATATTGCATATTGGTTAATTTAAGACATTTTTGGCACATATGAACTCGGTCATTGTTATTATGTTTTGAAAATATTAATTCCAGTTCACATATAAATAAAATGGAAATAATTCAATCTGAACTGTTCTTTCTTCTCTAGGATGCTGTGACTGTTCTTTTAGCTAGGACCACAGCTCAACTGGAAGCTGTGGAGAGAGAGCTTGCAGAGGAGAGAGTAAAACTGGAGTACACAGAAGAGGAAATACAGCAGATGGAGCAAAAAGAAGATCAAGGAGAAGCTGTGTCAGAGAGGTATCTTTTATTGTGAAGAATGCATACAATAAGAATGTGCAGAAGTTGGACAGCCATGTATGTCCATCTCTAATGTCCTAAAGCTGATTCCATTTCTGATACTTGATATTTTGACATGAATCCTAAATATATTCAATTAATCCTAGCATGATTTTCCCTCTTTATTGTAGGAAGTCTCTTAATTTAAGCATTTGTAGCTGAAACAGACTTAAAATGTTTTAGCCTTTGTGTTGAACTTAAGGACTACACAAATCCATATTCTTTTCTGAGCCAACATGAGTTCATGCACGTTTGAACAAAATTTTAAACATAGAATAAATAACATTCTATACATCTGAAAAATATATATGTAAACAGTAAATACTTCTTGAAGTGAAGATAAAGAACCCATCTATTGATTTTGATAACATATCTGAGGAGTATAGAAACAAAGATTGCATATTTGTTAGGATTATGATGCAGTAAGATACAATATAGAAATCAACCTGTCTGACCTGCTCTGCCAGGTATATTAAGGCTGTGGTTACAACATAAAACCTTTTCTGTTATGATGGCTATCACTTGACTATCTTCCTAGGAAATGCTTATATTGTCTGCTCCAATTGACTGGTTTAGTTTATTATCCAATATGTAAATCTTATTTTCTCTTTTATATATATATATATATATATATATATATATATATATATATATATATATATAATACAAGAATTTCTTGTATTTGGTGGCTGATTTTAAATGATTTGGCTGTTCTGTTTTTCTCTTAAGTTACCTATTGCTCATTCAGATCAACTATTGCTCATTCAGATCACCAGGTACTGAATTTCATAAAATAAATCAAATAATCAGTAAAAGAATTTAAAATATTTCCTCTACAGAAGCTGGCAAGCAGAATCAGTTGATAGTGGATGTAGTAATTGCATGCAGTCCAGTCATCACTTGGACTCCTATTGTGGTGAATCATTGCAGAGTCCTATGTTTGCCTCTGAAACAGATCAGTGTATTTCTGGAAAAATTCAGGCTCCAACTTTAAAGGCAAGTAAATATAACTGTTACGGTTTTTCCTAAATCTTTATGGGATTTGGTCTGGAGTTTTTATTTAAATCATGAATGCTTATTTTCTTCTTTTTAGGAAATAAAGTACTCTGAATTTGATTTTTATTATAAGTAGGGTATAGTAATGGACTAATTACTTTAAAATTACTCCCTAAAATACTTGTGCTTTATTTGTGAACAAAAGTATTAAGATTTTGATTGTTACTATAGGTGGACAAGGAGACTAATACAGAAGATCTTTTTCCTGAAGAAATGGTTTTGCCTCATAAAAACAGACTTGGCTGTCGCTCCCGTGGTTCTGCATTTGTTCGTAATAATACCATTGTTCGCTCACAGACATTTTCACCTGGTGCACGAAGTCAATATATTTGCCGAGTGAGTAGAAAATTTCATAGCAAATGTCATTTGGAATGCTAAATAATTCTGTCTAAAATTGGCGTAAATGACCTATCAGCAGAATACATATTTTCAGGAACTTTTTCCCAATAATTAATAAAAGCCAAGCTATCTACAAAAGCTTTTTTTACTGTATATGTGCAATGGAATATCTGGATACTCGTTAAGATTTGAACAAGTCAGTGTATAGAGTTTGCTATCCTCTTCATGCTTGTGCATTCTAGCTTATATCAGCTCTAACCAGATTGGTGAAGGACAATGCCATTGCAGATTTGTCAAAATCTGGATTGTTTTATATTAGACAGTGTTTTTTTTAATACAAAGTACATTCTTCCAAAGCACAAAACATAATTTAGTTAACAAGTATTTTGTATTAAGTATTAACTCATAACACAGATTACATTACAGGTAATTTTTGTCTATATTTTGCCCAACCGTCTATATTCTTCTTTCTGAGGATTTTTACTATTGTCGCAAGCATTGCTTATATCTTCCACTATTGCTGATGAAATTTTTCATGGGAAAGTTATGGCAGAATCTGCTTCTGAAAATATCATTCCTTAATTGTGCCACACCTATAGGACAAAAGTCATTTTCCTCAGCTGATCAGAGAAAGGGGTTCCTGAAGATAAGGAAAAATATAGAATGGGCAGCCCATTTCCAATGCAATTATTTCATTGATATTAAATTTGTGTTTTGAAAAAAATATTGTTTTTTTGTTGCTATTGATAAATCAATAATAGGCAATACAAGAATGATAAAACTAAAATTTGCATCAGATTATCTAAAGGAAATCATTTCAAATTAATGTGGATAACTATAATAAAATTACTGTATTTAACCTTTAAATTGTATTAAGATTGACTATAATCAGTGTTTCACATCTTTCTGCCAGCTATATCGTAGTGATAGCGACAGTTCCACTTTGCAAAGAAAGTCACCTTTTATACGGAATACTTTGGAAAGGCGTACGCTGCGTTATAAGCAGGTATTTAATAGTGTGATCTTATGATAAATGTTATAGTTTATGCTCATGTTAATCATAAAGGCTTGCAATAAGGTTGTTCATTAGTTGTTACTGTGTTTTATTTGTTGCATATAACTCCTTTTATTGTTGATACTCTCTAATTTTTTTATTATATATTTGACTAGACTTTTCATTACTTTGTGTAAATTACCCTGTCATTGTTAAACGAAGGCCAGATGATAGCCACATCTTTTTATTAAGTTGATTATTTTAATATATGTTCAATAGCTAGATAATGTCTTGGTTAATATTAATATCAAGAAAATTCAAAAAGTCTCTTTGTTAGCTGCATACAGAAGCTAGCTTGGACATCAGACTGAGGAAGACAAGTCTTATATAAAACCACAATTGAAGAACAGTAGTGCATGCTTTAACATTTTTGGTAATGTCAGTGTTTTTTGCAAATTCATTTTGTAGTTTGCAAGCCAAAGAAATATTGCTTATATACCCAGTGAGAATGCTTAACGGCCATACTGGATACACAAGTTGAGGAAGGCTGATGATAAACATTATGCCAAATATAAGCAATCAGAAATAAAATTTTATCCATCCATCCATCTGAAACATGGATTACAAGTAGACATACAAAGGATTGTGGTTCCCCCCCACCACCCATTTTCTTTTGTTTTCTGAAAAAATATGGAATAATAGTAGAAAATATTTCCTAATACTTTTTTAAATAGTTCATAAAATGGTTAAGAATAAATACTTATACCAAATTAGAAACCAAACAGGAATAGGTAGACATTATAGATTTTAAAAAAACAGTTTTTATAAGGCACAAAACAATTAAAGTAAGGATAAATAGAAGCTGAAACTAACAGTAGATACTACCTCAGATTAAAAAAATAAAATGGAAAATTCCTGTGATACAGTATATTGTGTACTTTGAACCAGTGGTGAAATCTAAAATTTGTTACTACCAGTTCTGTGGGCGTGGCTTGGTGGGGGGGTAATGTGACTTGGTGGGCATGGGCAATTTTTTTTTAACTTTTAAAAGCACTTTTTCTACAACCTCTTTGGCGAAGAGGTTGTAAAAAATGCTTTCAAAAGGCTCTGACGATCCCAGCTGAGTTGCCACATCGGAAGAGGCTTTTTAAAAAACCTCTGCCAATCAGCAACTCAGCTTGGATCATCAGATGCATTTAAAAGAAACACCCCCTCCTTTTTTTTTTTTACTTTTAAAAGCATTTTTTGGCCAAAGAGGTTGTAGAAAAAATGCTTTTAAAAGTTAAAAAAAAGCCTCTGATGATTGTGCGGCTCAGCTGGGCATGGGGGGTGCAGGGATTTTTGCTACCGGTTCTCCGAACCACCCGCCTCCATCGTTATCGGATCGGGCGATCTGGTCCAAACCGGGAGCATTTCACCCCTGCTTTGAACCTTGGTTCATTTTCCATTTTCCATGTTTCTACTATAATATAGATAAACTGTTTTTAAAACTGGACCTGTTATCTGCTGGTTTCTCCTAAAAGACAGACATTAAAAATGCTTAATTTCTTAAAGTGTATCAACTTGAAGTAAAAAAATTTAAAAAGTGTTTAATAACATTTATCAGTAACTTTAAAATTATGATATGGGTTAATTTATCAAATTGTATACATTGGACATATTTTATGAACAAATCAAGTAACTTTATATTTGTATTTATATTTGTAAAGTATTGTATTTTAGTTTTTCTGAAATTTTCATTTGTCCCAAGTAAAGAGGAGCTTTCTTCCACTGCTTCAATATTTCTTGAAATTGAATCCAAGCAATTTCATGATAAATTCCTGTTAGCTTTAATTGGGATTATGTCAGTACAAATGTAAGTATAAAATTAAAATAAGAAGGAAAGGAAAACATTTTTAATATAAGATGTGGTGAAGAGAATATGTGCCAGCTCCTAATTGTGTAAATGTAGTTTAAAGTTGTCCCATTTAACCTATAGCGGACCAGTTTCTTCCTGAACACAACTGAATCAATTTTCTCCTATTATTTTTGCTCACCATTTTGCAACAGTTGTATACCTGTGAAATAGTTTAGAGCCTTATAGTTCTTTCTAAGACGGTTAGAGGCATTGCCATAATTTTTATATTATTGTAGCATTCATGTAGATCATCTTTGGCTGATCTTATGGAAAGGACTTCGCTGGACCTGGAGCTGGATCTTCAGGCATCAAGAACAAGGCAGAGACACTTAAATGAGGAATTATCTATTCTAAGAGAATTACGGCAGCGTCTGGAGGATGCCCAGCTTAGTGGTCAGACTGATCTGCCTCACTGGGTCATTCGTGATGAACGATTCCGAAATTTGCTGAAGGAAGCAGAAAGGCAGGTATGGAATCATCTGAACATTTAGTACAGCTTGTTTTTGTTGTTCATACAGCAATGAGATACAGAAATCAGATTTATAATGTTTAATTTCTATAAATATTTAATAAATTATTGAACAGCAAATATAAATAATTTAACAGTTTGAAGTAATGCTATTGTATCAAGCAAGGGAAAAACAGGATTTAAATTGTTTAGGCAGATTTTTACTTCTGGAAGAAGTTTATTTAGATATCCCCTCTCTCCCTTAAAATATAAAATAGGGCATTTCTCTTCTCTTTCTCAATCATTCATATCTCTTGCTAAGTCTACTGGTATGGAACACTCCAGAAATAAGATTAGAAAACAAGCCGTCCTTGGAGTATGTGGAAAATTGCTTCTGCACTTACAAAGAAGTAGAAAATAAAACCAGTGTCAAGCTACATGAGCACTTACCGTATATACTCGTGTATAAGCCGACCCGCATATAAACCGACCCCCCAATTTTACCCTCCAAAACTGGGAAAACTTGTTGACTCGCGTATAAGCTGGGGGTGGGAAATGCAGCGGCTACTGGTAAATTTCAAAATAAAAAAAGACTGGTCAAAAGTGCGAGGACCTGTCAGAAATCACTTTTTTCAGCCCTCTGGGTAGTCCTTTTGTGCATATGGACTACTCAGAGGGCTGAAAAAGTTATTTTTGACTGGTCCTCGCACTTGTGACCAGTCCTCGAACTTACGATGGTCCTCACATTTTACGTTTTTGCCCTATCTTGTCACTCCCACCCTTTCTCATTCTTTCTCCCCCTTTCTCTCTCATTCTTTCTCTCTCATTTTCTCTTTCTCTCTCTTTCATTCTCTCTCTCTTTCTGTGTCTCATGCTCTCACTCTCTCTGATTCTCTCTTTTTCTCTCAGTCTCTCATTCTGTCTTTCCTTTTCATTCTTTGTCTCTTTCTCTCTCTGTCTCATTCTGATTCTCTCTCTCTCTCTCTCATTTTCGCTTTTAAAAGAGGGGGTGGCAGAAGCGGGAAGAAGCGTCCGGGGAGCAGCTTTTGCTCTCCAAGCCTCCCTGCGCCGTCCCTCGTCCCGCAGCCCCTTCCTCTTTCCATCGCCCCACAGGCGGGCAAGGCTGCTCCGGTCGCCCCGAGCCTGCCCGAAGCGTTCCTTTCCAAGGTGGGAGAGAGAGAGGGGCGTGGGTCCCCCACGTCGCCTAGGCTCCCCGCTTCCCTCCCCCGGCTGAACTGTTCCAATTCGAGGCATGGGTGCGAAGAAACCCCTCGGAATGGAATGCTTCTTGCAGCCTCGGAACTGCGGGCAGGAGGGAGGGAAGGGGAGACGCGGCTTGCGGGTCCCAAAACCGGGCAGGAGGAGCCTCAGCCACCGCAGGAGAAGCTGGAGAGGGCAAGGCAGGAGGATCCATCGCCAAGCTAAAACGGACTCTTAAAAGCCTGCTTTCACTGTGTCCGGAACCTGCCCAGCGAGCAGGTTGGGCGTCTCGGGGGGGTTAAAGGAACACAGGACACAGCGAAAACAGGCTTTTAAGAGTCCGTTTTAGCTTGGCAATGGATCCTCCTGCCTCGCCTTGACTTGGCCATCATGCCTTCAATTCCTCTAACCCCCCTGAGCCGCCGCTGCCCAAACAAACAAGTTGCCAGCGCTCTCCCCAACCTTCAAAAGACTCAGATCGCTTCGCTCATTGGTAGATCGCTTCGCCCCCCATTAGTAGGAGGAGGAGGGGGGTCAAGAAGCCTCTCCAGGTCCTCCTTGCCCCGTTCCATCGTAAACCTTCCCAGCGGATCTTGCCTTCTCTGGTTTAAAACACACACCCCACTCATTCAACCGGCAATCTCTTACACGCGACCCTGCCGGGCAGGACTTGGTCCCTGAGCAAACTGGCGTTTGGGATTGTTTCGGGAATCAAATCTGTTCACCTGTAAATTGCACACACACACACACACTTAATCCGAGTTGACAGCTTTCTTTACTGTATAACGCGCTTCTAATAGTTTGCCTAGGCTCAATATTAAACCAGAGAAGGCAAGGCTGGGGTGGCGCGTAAATGTGCAGGCGCTACCTGGAAGGTGGATCTGTCTCCAAAGCGCTCGCGCTGGCAGTGCTTTGGAGACAGATCCACCTTCCAGGTAGCGCCTGCACATTTACGCGCCACCCCAGCCTCACGCTCTCCAGCCGCCCTGCTGATTCCCGTGCCTCGGGAGCACCCACACATTCTCCAGTGGAAGATGGGTGCTCCCTCTCCCTCCGGACCTCCCCTGATCGTAGGAGCAGCAGCCGTGCTCCAGCTTGCCAGCTGCCCCGGAAGAATGACAGGAAAGGTAGAGGCGGGCAAGTGAGCGAGCGAGTGAGGGGAAAAGTACAAAAGCGCCCGGCCCTCCCCAACCCCACGCGCCAGGCTCTGGTGCCCGAGTGATCGCGCGGGCTCAGCTGGGAAGGAGCCCCACGACGTGCAGCGCCAGCCCTGCCCAGCCCAGCTCCACCAGGGATGGGCAGAGCGCTCCCCCTCCTCCCTCGCTGCCGCTTCAGATCAGCCCCGCCATGGTGCAGCTGCTGCTTCTTCACGCTGCCTCCCTGATCCAGGCGAGCCTTCGGCAGGATGGCACAGAGCTGAGGTGGAGCACACGCGCCTCCGGGGAGGCCCCCTCCTCTTTTCCCGGCCCCTCAGCCGGCTGGCTAGCCAAGCTGCAAACGGGCCTCCGCGCCCGAGGAAATGGGGAGGCTCCCCCAAAAAAGAAAAAAATAGTGCGCATGGGAAGAGGGTCCCCGGCCTGGCGGTGGAGGTGGTCTGTGTACACATGTAATGGCCAGCGGGTGGACGGGTGGGCGCATCCCCGGACCACGCTGATTTTACACCTCCCTGCAACCCCTAAAGCCAAAAAGGGGTGCGGGGGAGGGGCACCGCACCCCCCCACCCCATTTTGGCTTTAGCAAGCATCCCTGCAACCGCGGGAGCCAAAACGGTTGCAGGGAAAAAGTCATTTTTTTCCGTGACCCGGGTATAAGCCGAGGGGGCGTTTTTCAGCCTGAAAAACGGGCTGAAAAACTCGGCTTATACGCGAGTATATACGGTACATTGAAGTGGTCTTATAAAAATATGTTTTTATCAGATTTTTAATATTTAAAGATGTTCTTTAAAAATTATGTGGAGCTATTTAGAAGTCTATTTGGATTCATAATTCTTTTCAGATAATATAAAATAGTCTTTATGTTTGAGAGGGTAGATTTACATCTAGTAATGTATACATTTCAGATCTATATCCTAAAATCCTAAATAAAGATTTGTATCAAAGTGATTATAGGATAGTTGAATTTATGTCACATTGTTTTCTGGGAGAAGGAATTTTTTACTAACAGTGTCATGCCTTAAATATAGCTTTAACAGTGAGTATAATTTTAATCGTAATAGATCTGCTGGCAAAAAAAAAAAGAGTGAGATATTGAATTTTCCATTGATATATATGCTAATAGGAGTTTAGGCCCATAGGAACCAAGTAGGAAAAGTTGATATTAGGAATAGCTCTGTTAGAGAAATTGCTGAAGAAATGCCCATTCTTCTGCTGTGCTTATTTGCATACTGTTGTCTTTCTATGCATTTTAAACCAAGTTAGTGCTCATTTATTTATCTATTTATTAACTTTAAGAGGCCACCCAACTACATAAGATTCTGAGTGGTATGCCATATTAAAAATAGTAAGAGCAGTTAAAAAGAAGGATTAACCAAAGGACCTCAATTTCCTTCTCATCAATAAAATGCTATTGACACCTATCCTATCACAAGGCCTAGGTAAAAATCCAGGTTTTCAAGAATTTGTTAAACATTGTCAGAGTGGGAACTGTATGGATCTCGGGCGCAGGGGAAATGCTGTTCCAGACAGTGGGCACTGCAGCAGAAAAGTTGCAGTAGATGACATTGTCCAATAGATGATGATAGATGGGACCTAAAGCATGCCCATTTTGTCCAATCATATAGGATGGGCAGAAATGGTCCCTTATCTTTAAGCAGTCCCTTAGATAACCAGCCATATGCCATGAAGGTGATAGCTATCAGTTTGAATGGCACCCCTTCTTCCAGCTGTTACTTCCTTAAAGCTCAGGAGACAAGAAAAAAACCACTCCATTTTTTAAATAGGAAAACGGTTACTAAATATTGAATGTCATAACTCACTAAAAAAATAAATATAATTAAAGGTCCGCTAATCTTGACTTGTTTCAAGATGACATTAAATTTAGAAAATAAAAAGGGAACATTGTTATTTTTACAGTTTGTACATTGGTTGTTTTTTTTTTTTTTGTAAGCTGCCCAGAGTCACTGAAAGTGAGTGGATGACCATATAAATGCTTTAAATAAGTAAATAAATCTAGAAAATATTGGAGGCATTGTTGGTAGGAAAAAGCTTAACTTGAGGTTTGAAGTGAAGCTGATTTTGGATGAGGTGGTATTTCCTTGGAAAGCATTGTTTACAGTTTGGGAATTTTCCAGGAATCCCCAGTTGTCATTGAATTTGCATGTGGCATTTGTGCTTCAAATGGCATACATGAAACTTACTGCTAGTGCACCAAACATGATCCTTTCTCAACCAGTCTGACCTAACAATGATTACATGCATCTTGTTTTGCAATGTTCTTTCCTCGATACTGCCCTTCCGAAATGTCTCAAATAGTATCAGATAACAATGTGCAAGATACAGGGATTACATGATGCCTGTACGTAAAGATAACCACTTGCCAGTAACTTACTGAGAACAATTTAAGATGCTGGTCTTGACCTTAAAACTCCATAGCAACTTAGATCTTTACTATTTGAGGGACTGGCTCTCACTATGAACCAGCCTAATTACTTAGACCAGTGTATATCATCAGTGTTGAAAGTTATACAGTCTTGGTTGCTTTCTAGTGTAAGTCTCAGGCTACTCTAAAACTGCACTCTAAGGAAAATGGCAGAAAAGAGTTGTCTTTTGCCAAAGTTCATAATTATGCTGATTTTTTTCAAATGGATTATATTGATTTTAGTGGGATAATCTTTTATATTTCATGTAGTTGTTTGAATGGTTATAAGCTACCTAGATTGCTTATTATACCAAGAGAAATTTGTGGTATAAATTCAATAAATAAATTAAGGAATTAATTGCTTCCTTAGACAAGGCAAACAAAATTTGAGCATCGTCAACAACAAGCAGCTGAAAAATTGCTTAAAAAAGCTTCCAAAGAAGTATACCAACTGCGTGGTCAAAATCAAAAGGAACCTCTTCAGGTGCAGACTTTCCGGTAAACTATTAAGAATGGTTTAAATTATTTTGAAACTATTTAATGATAGCTAATGTCATAATTGAAAAGAGCACACATTTATTTAATTCTTCTACACATACTATTTCCTTCTGAACATAGACTACATGGAATAAAAAGTGAAAATGAATGAAAATAAAATACTTTCTATTTATAAGTGATAAAACCTAAATATGAGTTACCACTTTAATGATCACTAGGCTTGAGAAAAATTACAGGCTTTCCCTTAATCACAGGATTAATGAATATAGATCTAAAACTTTTAGAGTCTTATCAGACATAGTACACTTTCACATTTGACCCTGCTATGCATCTGCTTTTAAATATAAGCAGATAAATTATATAAGATCACATTCATGTCTATAAGTACTAATGAATCTAAAATTTTTGTACTTATTTGGCTAATGATATTTTTATGTAAACAAAGAATGTATACATATACACACACACACAAATTCTCCATATTTATATCCTATGTTTCATGCTAATTTTTCTCCATAACAGTACAATCAGATACTTCAGGCCAAGACTAACTGAGTGATCCTGAGTCACCCAAGGAGTGGAAATATTGGGCCATTCCTGCTCCTAGTTCTATACTAAATCTCCTGGTTTTCATACATGCACATATTTGTACACACACCCAGATAAAGACAAACCATTAAAAATACCTGTAGGGAGGGCATTTTGGAATTTGAAGTCTGATTTAATTTTTTCATCTTGCCTGGATTCTTGAAGCCTCATAGACTATGCTTAATTGTGCAAATACATTGGGTACCATTTCTGAGGTAATTAAAATAGCATCCAGTGGGACTATGCAAATATAAGAAGGATTGAGGATATCCAAAATACCTGTTTATAATTTTTCTAGTCTTATGTTGCTACTTTAGGAGTTGGTTTGGGAGAATGATATAATATTCTGTTTGTTTGTTAAATGAGTTAAACTATAAAATAATTGTACAATATGTTTCCCATATATGACAGGGAGAAGATGGCATTTTTTACAAGGCCAAGGATCAATGTCCCACCTCTGCCAGCTGATGATGTATAATGAAGTATTTATCTGCCTTTTCTTATTTTAAAATGAAGTTATTGAACTACTTAAGTTTATTTTAAAAAAATATACAAAGATTATTAATATACACATTTTGTAAAAAAATTAGAAAGGTATACATATATACTGTGTGTATACATGCGCACACACAGACACACACACCTCACACACACAAATAGATACACTTATACACATATATTTTTTAATAGTGACTGCAGCAAGGCTTGGGTTTTCCTTGTTGTGAAACTAATTTCTCTGAAAACTTATTTTATATTAAAAAAGACTATCATGTCAGAAAGTGTAAGGGGTGGTTTTCTTCTCTTTTTTTGCTGTTTTATTTTATTTTAAGGGCTGGAAGGCAGAAACAAAGTGAGTTCAGGAAAATTCACTGTATTGTAATTTATTTATAGTAATGTGTTTTCCTTGAAGGAAAATATTTACTTTAAGATGTATTTTAAATGACATAAATTTTGTTACTTGGTGTTCGTCATACAGTAGAATGGAAACATTGAACAGGTTTTGTTTCTGATAGCTGAACTGAAAATACTCTAAATTTGTACTTTTTAAATCAGCTTTACTGATTTATATTGCATCATAAAATATAATGTACTTTGGGCACTGTCTGTAGCTACACATCATTTGCGATGGTTTTTTTTTTTTTCAAAAAGTGAAAATGTTACTGAAACATTGCAGAGTGTGACTGCATGTTCTTATTGTGCACTAGTAGATTATTTGTGTCAGGTGTATCTTGTTATTTTAACTAGTTTTTCAGTTTAACGAGGGAAGGAAGAAGGTGACAGATCTTTCTTTAGCTGTTTTAGGAAAATAATTATTTGTGAACTATACGAATAATGTAATATGTGGACAGTTTCATTGTTATGGAAATTAGTCTGGAACTCATTTAGGAAAAACTTCAAATATCATAGGACTGTAATTTCTATACATTTCCTTTTAAGTCTTGCACCCCAAATTTAATTATTTCACCAAAAAAGCTCAAATTCATCTAGAAAAGAAAGGCATCTGTCTTTTGAACTCCAGATTTATTAGATTTTTATCTCCTATAATCTTTAACCAATACAGCTGAAAGCCATATGTTATGTCTAGATAGAACCTATCTGAGGAGGTTGTGACATATAGATTATTGAATTAATGCATCTCAGGAAAAGTGTTATGAATTTTGAGAATGGTTAATCCTAATATTATTATATACAGTACAGTTTTAAACCAGATACCACTTTTATACATTCAGATTTTTCCCATGCTTTTAGTGAAAAGGCTTGTTTATTTTAATTAAAGATGGGTCTTTTCAAAATTCCATATCTATACCAAATTTAAGTACTACACAGACTATTCCTAGAATTGATATTCCACAAAAATGCTACTGTATGATAATAGCATATTTGTTACCTGTTTTTATTGTCAAATTCTTAAATGGCCTTTTTTCTTGGTTCATTGCTTTACATTTTCATTATTATAGTTTATTTTTCTTTATGAAAATTATAATTCCAATTTTATAAAGTGGCAACTTCTTCTGCCCTTTTGTTTCATGGGAAATTTTAAATACTGTTCCTTCCCAGTGCTAATAGTGATTTTAGCTATTCAGTGGTGATATTTTGAGTCAACATTAAGGTAGAGATGTTAAACATATGAGCTAAAATAGTTCAATATTATCTTTGAAAACAATATACTATTCAGTTGAATGCCGTTGCTTTGGAGATTTAAAAAAATCCTTTTAGGGTTTTTGCTCATAGGTTTTTACAGTTAAGGGTCTGTCACCTTAAATTCCTGAGAAAGCCACTTTTATGTCTTGCAATGTACGTAATGTTGTTTATTATGTTGTTATATTCAGCTTCAGTTACCCAAATAATTATGCTCTTATATAATATAAAATATACCTTGGGGGTGTTAATAAGAAATGCAATTTTAACATAGGATACTATAAAATCAAAAATTTGTTTTTGGTTAAAAATCTAACAATGATGTAAAGAAGTGTCAAGCACAGGAAATTAGGAGTCCAGGCAGTTCAAATGAATATAGGTTTATTGTATGCTTATTTTATTTGTGTTTCTCTATAAGAATCTGAACTACTGTCAAAGCAAATGATGGTAGATAAAAGTCAGAGAAATTGAAGGTGGGGTGGACTTAGATATCTTGTGGGCATGAGGGACTTGAGATTGATGACACATTTGATCCCTCCCTTAGCCTCTTCATCTCCTATAGGAAGCCAGATAACAAAGAAACTTGTTAACCCCAATAAATCAACGGTTTCTATCAAATCTGAAATAGTGTTTCGTGTTAAAATCATGAAACAGTAACCATTAAATTGTATTCTGTAGAGCTGGGCACTGTTATCAATCCTACATTGGGCAATTTTTAAAATCCAGATTAAAGAGAGTTCAGCACTGCTGAAAAATAAGAGCCAGTGAATTCACTGGCTTCATATGATGTCTGTAAGCATAGTATGACAACATAAACCCATTAAATTAACAAGAACTTACATGAAATCAAATAATTCATAATGGATGCTGTACACTTTTCCATTGGTTGGCATGATTAAATGAAAATTTAATGCCATTGTCTTCTAATAAAATTCTTATGGGTGTGATAGTAGATTACAAAAGTGTTTGAAAAATTTTATCCCAGAAACATACAGGAATAAATGGGTGGAACTGGATTAGAAGAATAATGAAAAAATAGGGATCAAATTCTTAAACATTGTTTTATATATTAGCTGCTATCATGGGTTAATCTTACTTTGCTGCATAATTCAATATATTTGGCCTCTAATGCAGCGGTCCACAATCTTTCTGACTTGGTGGACTGGTGGAGGCAGCAATGGTGGGGCAGGGGGAGATGGGATGGTTTTGTGCACATGTGTGCCACTTTCACAAGTGCAGCTTCATATGCATGTGCACACATGCTCGCCCACCCCTTCTGCAGCCTGATACTGGGCTGTGGATCAGGGGTTGGGGACCCCTGCTCTAATCCATTTGAGAAACATATCTGAGAAAGGGCTTTTTCTACCCAATCTGAAGAAAAAAATATTACTTCTGATATGAAGCACTGCCTTGTCACCTGTGTTGTACTAATTGTTTATGATAAAATGCAGTCACTATAAATATTTTGTCATCTATTAGGTCCAATTGTGACCAGCTTCTGTGTGTATTACGGATGGAATACGTGGTATTTGGACAGAAAATGTGTTTTGGGATCCCAAATAGAAAGATATTAGTGGATAATAGTTGTAGTGGCTATGCAGTATACATTCAGTATTTGTTTGGGGGCAATAAGAACATGACTGCCCACATTAATACTATTACAGTATGTTATCCTCTACAGTATTCATTCCTTAATGTTGTCTTTGTTTCTGAATGATTGTCATTTGTATTTGAAAAGTATTCTGCGAAATTAATAAAAATATACTTGCTATAAAGTCTTCATGTTGTGCATTTATTTTACAGTTAACTAGCATGTTAGCTTATGTTTATACAGTTATTATGAGTTTGCAAAATGCAAAACAAGTGATCTTATAAAGGCTTTTACTTGTTTTGGATTAGCTACATTAAACTTTTATAGTTTTTATTCCAAAGTGTACATTACATCTTGTGACATTGACTAGTATACAATACATACATACATATATATGGTTGTTACATTGCTTATAAAATATTTTCTGCATAATGTTCTCATGTCCATTTTTATAATGTCAGCCATTCTGCCTTGTGAAAGCCATTTATGAATTTCTTAATTGATTGGTAAGTATAGGTAGGGATGAAGGAATTTGTGATTATCATAGCATCCTCATGGTCACATGATCAAAATCCAGGTATCTGACAACTGACATGCATTTATGATGGTTGCAGCATCCTGGAATCACATGATCCCTATTTGTGACTTTCCCAACTGGTTTCCAACAAGCAAAGTCAATGGGAAAAGCCAAATTTGATTAACAACTGCATAAATCCACTTAACAACTGCAGTGATTTGCATAACAACCATGGCAAAAAAAAGTTGTAAAATTGGGCAAGACCCATTTAACATCAACCTTGCTTAGCAATGGAAATGCTGGTCTGGATTGTGGTTGTAAATCAAGGACTACCTTTAATGTAGGATTAGAATGTATTGGAAGTTATTGGGATTGGGATGTACTTGATGTTTACTAGTAGTCCTTCCCTGGGACCTGTAATTGGATTGGCCTCAAGGTGTTGCTAGTAAACACATTATCTGTAATGAAGCTATGCCCATTCATGATCTGGTGATAAAAAGGCATACCAGGAGTGCATTACCAAAACCTGACTGAATGAAAGTGGGGATGTTGGTCTGTCATCTTGGAGCACTTTTTAGGATAACAACTTTCCTTCTGGAAAGGAGCAGCTCCAAGAGCTTCCTCCTGGCTGCTAGGACCAGTTACCACTGGTTATCACTAATAAAGTCCTGTTTCACTTGAGTCTTGACTCCACTTGGGCAGGATCTATAGTAGTAATCGAGACAACCACTTGCCAAGTTATGTGGACTTTTTTCTCCCTGTAACTTCTGAGAAAGTAGATAAGGTACTCACCAGGATGACCACTGCAGTCCGTGGTCTAGACCCTTGTCCTTTGTGTGCCTTTTTGGTATAATGGAGGGGGAGTTATTCTGTGGATTTTGAAAATTGACAACAGTTCTTTGTGAGACGGGTTATGGCTGGAAGCCTTGAAGGAAGCTGTTGGAGTCCTTCAGTAGGCCTCTAGATCCAAAGAGTTCTCCAACGGTTCTTCGTTAACAAAAACTGTTGCGGGTGAGGGATCAATTACAAAGTGCCATAGATGAACCAGATTATCAGGACTATTATCAGAGTTCAGGCATGAATCCTTTGTAAGTAGACAGACAAACCATCTAGAAATTATTTTAAAATGTATGTAAATTATTTGGTTTTTCAAAAATGCTATTCAAAAGGGTTGGCGGTTCACAAAAACATATATAACCTTTAAAGCTATCTGAAGACTCAAATGACTGAAAATCAATGGTAATACAGGAATTTTTCATTTTTGCATCAAGGTTGGAGAGCGGGTTTGTTTGCATTTTAAATGTCTATGGAGATTCTCAATCATTCAGGTCATCGTTGTCCCAAAGGTGCTTTTTCAACAGGCAACTGGACTTCCTGGTTTTTCTTTGAAGACATTTCACTTTTCACCCAAGAAGCTTTTTCAGCTCTTGCTTTTGCATATTAAATTAAATACATTTAAAAATATTTTCTAAATACTCCCAGAATGAAAATATCCCCACTCACCTTTAACATGTTAAAATACAAATAGGGGCATTGTGGCCTTAGTCCAATTTTTGCAATATATGTGCACAGGAAATATGAGGTGTTCATCTAAAACAGAAACTAACTATATACCATATTTTTTGCATTATAAAACATACCTTTTTCCACAAAAAAAAGAGGGTGAAAATTTGGGTGCGTCTTATACTCCGAATGTAGCGCTGCCCAGCTTCTCAAATGGAGGTTTCAGAGGCTGAAAAAAGCATCAGAAACAAAGCTTCAGAAAAGAAGCCCCCAAACAGAGCTTCAGAGGCTTTTTTTCTGAAGCTCCGTTTCAGAAGTTTCAGAGGCAGAAAAAAAAGCAAGGCACAGAGCTTACAACCAAGGAACCTGTTGCTAAAATTCACCTCTGGGAACAGCTGATTGGGGGTATTCCAGTAGGCCATTCACCTGCCAATCAGCTTTTTTCTTATTTTCCTCCCCAAAAACTAAGGTACGTCTTATACTCCGAAAAATACGGTATGTCAGTCAACTGTGCAGAATTATGGAATAGATTTGCAAATGCATGGTTGGATATGATTGCTGATGCTTCAGGTATGCAGATAGTGGTGCCCCTCACCCCCAAGGGTTGAAAAAGCCTCTTAGCCATCAGGAAAGCATAGCTTTGATGACTGTCTAACACATTCCATATAGAAAAAATAACTTGGTAATAACTTTTGGACATCTACATTTGCTTTCTATGCAGGGACAGCCAAATCATGCTCTCCAGAAGTTTGTAGTACAATGACTGTGACCCTAATCATTATGCTTAGTATATTAAGTTGATAGTTCCTGAAATAGAAGATAAAAAAAAACCCCAAAGGGACAATTCTCACTGATACATGAAACTTATTCCTGAGGAATGCTGAGCTATACCTTGACAGAGTAATTTGCATTTGAGAGGTGCATCCAATGTTCTCCTTTTATACCCGGAGTTGTGCTTTACTTTCCCAAGTTTACATATTTCAGCTTAGTTGTGGTAAAAATAATTGCTCAAAATATCTGCCGAAGTGTAGGCTAAACATCTGATGGTGGTTGTAGGAATAGGTTGTCCACTTGAGACTCCTTACAAACTTACATGAATATGAAGTATTTATCATAAAGGTATTTTTTTTTATTTGATTTATATGCCGCCCTTCTCCGGAGACTCAGGGCAGCTTACAATGCGCTAAGCAATAGCCTTCATACTTTTGTATATTTATACAAAGTCAGCTTATTGCCCCCACAAACTGGGTCCTCAATTTTCCTACCTTAGAAAGGATGGAAGACTGAGTCAACCTTGAGCCTTGGTGAGATTCGAACCTGCAATAATTGCAGGCAGCTGATGTTAATAACAGGGCTTTAGACCACTGTACTATCCAAGGCTCTTTTTGATAAAGAACATAATTTAACTTTTGCTGTTTGCTTTCATTTATAAATTATGGTAAGTACTTTTATGTATGTCCCACAGTAGGGACAGAATCAATCAGGGTGTGTGGGAATCAGCAAGATATCTAAATGATCTGATCTTCCCAAAACAAAGAATAGCTTTTTCCAGAGCCAGATTTAATATTCTCTCCTCAGCATTTCTTCAGGGTAGGTACAAGAGAAAACCAATAGCAGCATTGGTATGTATATGTGGAAAAGGAGAAGTCAAAGATATCTCATATGTTTTATTGTACTGTGAGTTATACAGAGTATGTAGGTCAATATATATTCTCCCCTTACTAGCGAGATTTGCAGGGAAGACAGATGACTTTTATGTAGGCTTTCTCCTCCAAGACTCAAACCCGGCTACCACGCATGCAGTGGCAAAATTCTGTGTCCCTGCAATGTCCACATTGGTTACAGAATTATAGATGTCAACTGGTGCCAATTTTTTGGAGATATCTATAACAATTTTTGGAAAAATACATTTACTCAGATACTTATCGGCACTCCACTCATGTAAATTAGGGAGTAACCCTAACGGTTTGAGATCATGTATTTTCATAACAGGGATTTATTTATTTATTTTTATTTATTTATTCGGCTTATATGCCGCCCTATCTCACAATGGACTCAGGGCGGCTCACAATAATAAAAACAAGCCACAATATAAAATAAAGTCTAAAATTTAAAAGATTTAAAATTAACCCTTAAAACCCCATTATCAGTCCAGGTGAAGGGAATTAAACAACCAAGTTTTTAATTCACGGCGGAAGGTGCGAAGGTCAGGCGCTAATCGGAGTTCCAAGGGAAGTTGATTCCAGAGGGTGGGGACACCCACCAAGAAGGCTCTACCCCTGGAGGTCGCCAGCCGCCACTCTCTAGCTGACGGCACCCTGAGTAGGCCCTCTCTATGGGCGCGAACCGGGCGATGGGATATCGTTGCTGGCTGTAAGTGGTCCGCCAAATATCCTGGTCCTAGGCCATGTAGGGCTTTGTAGGTCATCACCAGCACCTTGAATTTCACCTGGAGGGCAACTGGCAACCAATGCAAACCGCGCAGGAGAGGTGTAACATGGGAGTATCGGGATTCTCCCATCACAACCCGCGCGGCTGCATTTTGTACCAGCTGAAGCCTCCGAGTGGTCCTCAAGGGCAGCCCCATGTAGGGATGTTATCATTCATGATTAATGTCAAAAATCAAGTACCACATCAGTTTCCCATGGACCCCATAAACTAAAACTGCTATTGCAGGATCCAATCTGAGTTGGTTACCAAGGATGAAAGATTTATTCCAAGCTTTCAGACTCATGCTGGAACTCATTCTCGAGAAACTTTTCTTTCTCCATGGATGGACTCCAGTACGAGTCCGAAAACTTGGAAGAATAAATCTTTGGTCCCAGTGAGTGACTCAGATTGGCTCCTGTAAAGGACATGTATATTTGCCTTCATTTCTAAGGCTGCTTTTGCAAATGTTCTGCACATTTTGCATTCTACTTCTCACTGTCCCAATGGTGACAATTTTGCCACTTCCAAATACATAATAGCCCATTTTTTTTAGTAGTCCAGGAAAAAAATGATGTAAGACACTTGTTAAGGTATTACAACCATCTTCTTAAATATAAAACATCCGATAACTAGAAAAACCCTGGAAAAGCTAATCAAGCAGCAGATCTGTCAGTACTTAGAAATGAACAAGTTGATCTCTAGAAGCCAGCATGAGTTTGTTAAAAACGGGTCATATTAAACAAACCTTATTGCCTTTTTTAATGAAGTGACTAATTTTTTGGACCAAGGAAATACTGTGGAAATAGTATAGACTTCAGTAAGATGTTTGATAAAGAAGACTACAGCCAACTTCTTGGGAAGATAAAACAAGGTGGGATAAACTGTACCAGCACCAAATGGATTTAGCTGACCAACTACACTACACATTGAGTGTGTAGTCCTCAATGGAACCACATCTACATGGAGGGAAGCATGCAATGGGGTACCTCAAAGTTCTGTCTTGGCCCCAGTGCTCTTCAAAATCTTCCTAAATGACCTATATGAGGGGATTGAAATTTGTGGATGGCACCAAACTGGAGGGAATTGCCAACATTTTGAAAGATAAACTCAAGATTCAGAAGGATTTTGACAGAAGAGCACTGGGCTCTAGATGCAGTTCAGTGGTGAGAAAATAAGGTCTTGTACTTAGGCAGGAAAAACCAAATGTACAAGTACAGGTTAGGTTGTACCTGGCTCAACATAATGCCTGTGAGACGGGTCTAGATGTCCTGGTGAATTATCACTTAAGTATGAGCAATATGCTGCAGCCACCAAAAAAGCCAACACGGCCCTAAACTGCATCTACAGGTATAGCATCATAATCACAGGAAGTGATAGCACTACTCTATACTGAATTAGTGATGCCACCTTGAAATACTGTGTCTAGTTCTGATCACCACGATACCAAAAAGATGCTGAGGCCCTAGAAAGGGTGCAGAGAAGAGCAACAAAGATGATAAGGGCTCTAGAGGCTAAATTGTGAGATGAATGGCTAAGATAAGTAGGTACATTTAGCCTAATGAAAAAATGTCTTAAGGGAGAAGTAATAGCAGTCTTTCAGTACTTGAAGGCTGTCCAAGAGACGTATCGGTCAATTTATTCTCCATAGTATCTGAGGGCAAGACAAGAGCAACAGGTGGAAGCTCACAAGAGGGAGCTGCAACCTGGAAATAAGGACAAATTTCCTGAAAGTGAGAATAGTTAATCAATGGAACAGTTTGCCTCCCAGAGTTATGGGTTCTAGACCAGAAGACCTCCAGGGTTCCTTCAAGCCCTATGGTTCTATGAAATCTCAGGAAAATACAAATAGCCTTTATTTCTCTTTTTTGCATTTAGCATGAATCAGTCCTAAATAAAGTACCACTTAGTTTCAAAGCCACCCTTCTATTATTTTAAGCAATGAAAATCGACTTGTTCTGGATAAGAATACTTTTTAATTGAAAGCCCTTCCTCCTTCCCTCCTTCTTTCCTTCTTCCCTTTCTTTGCAGCCAGCTCTGAAGATGTAGGAGTATTTGCTTAATCCTGAAGGAGCTCAGTTCCTGCCCGTTTGCCTGCCTCTCTAGCAGTTTTCCAATGTGGCATGTGATCATGTGACTAGCTGCTTCCTCTATATGACATCATTGCCTTTGCAGACATACCAGAGAAGAAAGGATGCTGTCAGGATCTTTAGAGCAGAACTAAATGATGTTGCATTGCGGGTAAGAGAAGACCATGTTCTGTTCCATTATTTTTTAAGCTTTTCATGAGCATTGTTCTGAAATCAACCATTGTCAAAGGAGGGCTTTAAAAATAAATCCTAATTATATTAGGCCTCTGCAAATCAGAAGCCGGCAGGTGCAGAGGCTGTTTGGTGGGTCTCCAGACATTCAGATGAGAAGTTTAAAAATAATGCTGTCAAATGAGGTCTTAAAGCTGACAAACACAAACAATTGTCAGTGCCTATTATGTGGCCTTTTTAGTATGCAGGAAGCTGTATTTTCATTCTGTCCAAACGGCTGGAATGAAACAATTGTGTTCAGATACATGAACTGGCTCTTTGCAGTATTCCAGGGTATCGGAGAATATTTGTTTTAAAGGGAACATAACTCTAAATTTCTGGCATAATTGGTGTGGAAATTCTGTTTCATTTGTTCTTGGGGAGCTTGCTGGAAAAAAAATCTTCAATTGAATGGCTTGCCTAAGGAAGTGTTAAATTGCCTATTTCATTATTTTTTTCCTTGTAGTAGGTAAGAAGTGTGTTCCACAATCAGTTTATGTGAAAGGAAATACTTATTAAGATACCGATATTTTTACAATGTGTTGAAGAATGGGATAATACATAACCTAGTATTTGGTAGAATGGATTGAATAAAGAATAACTGCAAGAAAGTAGTAAGAGTTCTCAATTTCTGTACCATTCAAAATGCCATGGTGAAATCTGTCTGCATAAAGAGAAAGTATTACTTGTGGTTTAGTTAAAAAGGCAGGCAGTTCTCTAATAATTTTGTCTATTTTGTCGAAACAGAATGTTCAGCTGTGCAGCTATGAGCACTGACTTTTTTCTACTGCAAGCAAAAAATGACTATGCTTTATTTCCTCTTCCAAAAACCTCTATGGTTTAAGATGTCAAGCAGCGTAAAATTCAAACAAATCATTTAAAAATCTTAAATCACAGATTTAAAAAATAATTTTCATTTTTATTACCAAAAATGTTGCATTGTCTAATATCAGATAACTGAAACAGACCATGTGTTCACCCCACCCCTGCCAAATTCTTTTAAATAGCAAAGATTGTATTATCCTATGTAAGCCTAGGATTGCTCTCAATCACGATATTACCTGATGTGGCTACAATTTTCATTCACCTCCACATAAGGAAGATTGCTGTTTTGCCTATGCTGTAGACCACATGTCAAAGAAGATACAAACAAAACTTGTATTTATTTTTAAGCATACACCTGAAACGTATTTAATATATTGTTTAAGAAAAAAATTATTTAAGGAATTCCACAATAACTCAGTCTGTAAAATTACACAGTTAGTACACAATCATTAATCTGATGTAACCACTCAGGAGTAACTATGCTTTAATAAATCCACACAGACATTAAATGAACATTAAAACAGCAGGAATAATAAAAGTAGTATTATCTTTATACTGAAAAAAACCCACACTTTGATTTGTTGTACCTCATACCATTTGATGAGTTTTCTGAACTTTCCTGTGGATTGATTTTCTATTTGGTGTTATGCTATTGTAATTTAAGCAAAATTTAAGAAGGCAGGAAAATTTCCATAACTTTAAGGAAGGTTCAACCATTAGCTAGGTAAATAGCATGCTAGTTGCCTTTTAGAAAAAGTACCTTTGGGACAACCATGACCTGGATGACTGAGAATCTCCATAGACATCTTTCTAATGCCATTGGTCAGACACACGATTATCTCTTCAATCTCTTATTAAATATATTAGTCATTCTTAGTTTACCAAGGATTAGTCTGGATATTGTTTTTTAAAATATTTGGCTATTGGAAAATTCTTGTCCTGATCTTTCAAGTTCTTATTGAGTCACTAAATCTGCATGTGAGGTATGCTTTAGAGGAGCGGCCCCCAGACTTTTGGGCATCAGAAGATTGAGAAAAACCCTGAGAAAGCTTTTTCCACGGACTGGAGGGGACGTGGTTTTGTGTGCTGCTTGCATCCTGTGGATGGGGCTTCACTTGATTGCACAGCCCAGTTGCTGCCATGCCGCAGTCTGGTGCTGGTCCACGGATCGGGGGTTGGGCACCCCTACTTTATCATATTGCAAGTAATTTCTTCTTTGCAGGAAAGGGTTTGATGAGTATGATGCTGTAAGCATGATGTAAAAGAAATGCAAATGTCTTAATATTGAACATACTACCTTGCTCCTGTTTTTCATTGTCTAGGTTCTAATATGGTTAATGCAGGAAATATGAATGGTTCTGGAAATCTAATGGACTTTTTGGATGAACCTTTTCCTGATGTTGGCACTTATGAAGACTTTCATACCATTGATTGGTTAAGGGAGAAATCTCGGGATACAGACAGACATAGAAAGGTAAATAAAAGATAAACACTTGGCATATCTGTTTAAAGTGATTGCTTTTTAATTTTATTCCATTAATAGTTATAAGCCTGCAATACAGGTAGTCATTGACTTAGAACAGTTCAATTAGTGACAATAGCACTGAAAAAAGTGACATGACAATTTTTCATACTTAAGACCACTGCAGCATTCCCATGATCACATGATCAAAACTCAGATGCTTGGCAACTGACTCATAATTATGACAGTTGCAGTGTCCCAGGGTCATGTGATCACCTTTTGTGACCTTCTGACAAGCAAAGTCAATGGGTAAACCAGGTTCACTTATCAACCGTGTTACTAATTTAACAATTGCAGTAAGTGACTTAACAAGTGTGGCAAGAAAGGTAGTAAAATGGGACAAAATTCACTTAACAAATGTTTTGTTTAGCAGCAGAAAGTTTGGGCTAAATTATGGTCATAATTTGAGGACTACCTGTATAGCAATATGATGGAAAACTGATTTAAGGAACTGACATGGCATGGAACATATATTTCCAGATTCACTTCTAGATGAATTTGAATGCTCAACCTGGTCATTCTCATGAATAATGATTTTTAGATTTCTGGGTTATTGATTCTTTGCCCTTAGAAGCAATTGAAATAAAGCCTTATCAAATATTAGTGTAAGGAGTTACCCTAATTAATGTAAGGAGCTATTCTCCAAAGCACCTGAGGATAGGACAAGAAGCAATGGGTGGAAACTAATGAAGGAGAGAAGCAACTTAGAACTAAGGAGAAATTTCCTGACAGAACAATTAATCAGTGGAACAACTTGCGTCCAGACATTGTGAATGCTCCAACACTGGAAGTTTTTAAGAAGATGTTGGATAACCATTTGTCTGAAGTGGTGTAGGGTTTCCTGCCTAAGCAGAGGGTTGGACTAGAAGACCTCCAAGGTCCTTTCCAGGGATGAAATGCTCCCGGTTCGACTGGCTCAGGCGAATAGGTAGCGATGGCGGCGGGCAGTTCGGAGAACCGGTAGCAAAAATCCCTGCCCCTGACCCCCATGCCCAGCTGAGCCGCACGATCATCAGAGCCTTTTTTTTCTTTTAAATAGTTCTGACGATCCCAGCTCTGACGATCCCAGCTGAGGCAACTCAGCTGGGATCGTCAGAGCCTTTTGAAAGCATTTTTTTTACATGGTTTTACATGTAAAAAATGGTTTTAAAAGTAAAAAAAAAATTGGCCACGCCCACCCAGTCACATTACCACCACCACCAAGGCACGCCCACAGAACCGGTAGTAACAAATTTTAGATTTCACCCCTGGTCCCTTCCAACTCTGTTATTCCAAAGCCATGACGTGTTTGAGATGACAGTACAGATGTATTGTTAAGGAAATTAACATGCATATTCTTTTCTATGCAGATAATGGTGTTGCTAAATAAGAATTTTTTAAATAAGAATAAGAACAACATAATTATTTGCAGCAATCATTAAATAATTGTATGGTGCAACAAGGAGTATAGATCAGGAATTAATGTATCAGAAACCAAGGTAGTTGTGAAGTGAACAAATGCAATATATACATAAATGTTAAAAATAAAAGAAATAGGTACAGTGCA
Source organism: Ptyas mucosa (assembly GCA_012654045.1). Classification (NCBI taxonomy): domain Eukaryota; kingdom Metazoa; phylum Chordata; class Lepidosauria; order Squamata; family Colubridae; genus Ptyas; species Ptyas mucosa. Next base: position 20,685,192 of record WNWU01013815.1, read on the forward strand.
TTCAGAAAATATTCAGCCCCCGCTTCACTTTTTCAATTTTGTTAATGCTGCAGCCCAATTCTACAGTTGTTGAAAATTTTTTCTCATTAATCTACATTCAGTACCCCATAATGACAAAATGAAAACAGAATTCACAAAAATAGAAATGTTTGTAAATTTATTAAAAAGAAAAAACTGAAATATTGGCATAAATATTCAGACCCTTCACTCAGTACTTTGATGAAGCATCTTTGGCAGCAATTACAGCCTTGAGTCTTTTGGGGTATAATGTGACAAGCTTTGCACACCTGGATTGGGGGATTTTTTTTGGCATTCTTCCTTTCAAATCCTCTCACTCAGTCAGGTTTGATGGTGACTCAGTGGACAGCCATTTTCAGGTCCCTCCAGAGATGTTCAATAGGGTTCAAGTCAGGGGTCTGGTTGGGCCACTCTAGGGCATTCACAGAATTGTCGCTAAGCCACTCCTGTGTTGTCTTGGCTGAATGCTTAGGATCATTGTCAGGTTGGAAAGTGAACCTTAAGCTCAGTCTGAGGTCCTGAGTGCTGTGGGACAGGTTTTCATTGAGGATATCCCTGTACTTTGTGCCATTCAATTTTCCCTCAACCCTGACCAGTCTCCCAGTCCCTGCTGCTGAAAAACACCCTCACAGTATGATACTGCCACCACTGGGATGGCATTGGGCAGATAATGAGTAGTTTCTGGTTTCCTTTAGACATAATGTTTAGAATTGAGGCCAAACAGTTCAATCTTTGTTTCATCACACCAGAAAATCTTGTTCCTCACAGTCTGGTCCTTCAAGTGTTGTTGTTGTTGTTTTGCAAACTCCAAGCGTGCTTTCAAGTGTTTTGCACTGAGGAGAGGATTCCATCAAGCCACTCTGCCATAAAGCCCAGATCGATGGAGGGCTACAGTGATAGTTGTCCTTCTGGAACTCTGTCCCATCTCCACACAAGATCTCTGGAGCTCAGTCAGAGTGACCATCAGGTTCTTGGTTACCTGTTTGACTAAGACGTTTTCCCCCGATTTCTCAGTTTGACCGGCTGACCAGTTCTTGGAAAAGTCCTGTCAAACTTCTTCCATTTGAGAATTATGGAGGCCACTGTGCTCTTAGGAACCTTCAGTGCAGCAGAAATTTTATTGTAGCGTTCCCCAAATCTTGCCTTGCAATAATCCTGTCTCTTGAGCTTTGCAGGAAGTTTTTTTGACCTCATGGCTTTTGCTTTGCTACAGTATGCATTTTAAGTCATAGCTTTTATTGTTTTGTCTATATATAAAGTATAAAGAGAAATAAAAATGGGAAATTATGGGAAGGAAAAAGAGAGGGGGGGGGAAGAAAATATAAGGTAGAATACACAATACAAGATAAAAACACTCCAGCTTCAATTTTTTGCTTTTGCACATTAGTATATAACTTGCCATTTCTATAATGACAAATCTATCTAATCGACAAAACCAAAGTCAATGTTTTATTTTTTTTCATCACAAGCACAAAATCCAGAACTGATATCCAAATGAAAACTGTACTTAAATATATTCTCCTCTTTGAATAAAATAATTAATGTAACCATTTCTGCTTTATCTTCCTTGCTGTGGAAATAATATGTATTTTTATTTGCACCTAATCATCTTATAAACTATCACTATTTATATTGCAAGGTTCACTGTATTCTTTGACCTTACAGAGAAAAATACTTTTTTTACATCCTTTTTAAAAGGCTAAACTTTTCTTTAAACACATTTCTGAAATCAAAACTTTTTAATACATCTTTTTCTTTTAACTACTTAACATACATACTTTAAGTGTTAAATTTACCCAAACTAACCTCATAGAATAATATTTCTTTCTTTTGTATACATTCTCTTTAAAACTCTATTTTTTCTTTAAACTAATACATCACTTTCTTTAACTTTCTTTTAACACAGATACTCTCAAATATATTTTCAATAACATTTTGCATGCTTTAGGAATTACTTAGGCATTATATATATATATAGTTACATTTTCAAATTATAGATTACGATTAAGACTTTATTTCAATTACAAATATCAAACAGATAAAAATCCCTCCTAATTGCAGTTAACTCGTTAAGTTTAATTCATTCCTTCCATCTTGTCTTCATGGAGTAAATCTTTTTCTTCTTGGAAAGTTTATCAAGTAGTTAGTTATAGGCTTCCCTTTTTCTCAAGGATTTCTCAACTTGTTAATGTCCTTAAAGAAAAAGTCCCAATCTTGTCCTTTTAAAAGTTGCAGATTTTCATGAAGGTCTTCTTTCAGTTGTGTTGAGAGATTTATATTTAAACCATCATAATAAGAGTTGGTGTCAGGTTTATATTCCAAAATTGCAGTTCACTCCTCTGCACGTTCAGTTACTTGTGAAGATGCCTTGATAGTTTGGTAACCTTCCACACATGTTTGCATCTCTAAAGTAGTTTGAGAAAAAAAAAATTCCAATAAATCTCTAATAATTTGCTCCTCCCATCTTGACTTCCTCTTTGATCAAAGAGTAGCTTTTTTATAAGTCATGTAGAAATTGCTAGCCATTCATGAATCATAAATATCAGAAAATTTTAGCCACCCACAGCAAAGCAGACCAAGCTACAAATTACTACAAATAATAAACTAAAGCCACAACTTTCTGCCTTTATGTTTCTCTGTCAACTTTTTTTTTGCTCCACACTTCCTTATTTTGGCTTGCCATAGCAGCCTTCTTCCTTGTTGTTTAACATTGAAAAAATCCGTTAGTACTTGAAGAGCTACAGCCCAGGGAAAAACCCTTCAGGTATCCCTCCCTGGGCATGTATTCAGTTGGCCATCTTCACCGGAAATGTGCTACAGTATGCATTGTCATCTGTGAGACATCTATAGAGAGGTGTGTGCCTTTCCAAATCATGTCCAATCAATTTAATTTACCACAGGTTGACTCCAATCAAGGTGTAGAAATATGTCAGCAACGATCAAGAGAAATGGGAGGCACCTGAGCTCAATTTCAAGTGTTGTTGCAAAGGGTCTGAATACTTATGCCAATGTGATATTTCAGTTTTGTTTTTTTAATAAACTTATAGACATTTCTAAAATTCTGTTTTCACTTTGTCATTATGGGGTACTGAATGTAGATTAATGAGGAAAAAATGAACTTCAACAACTGTAGAATCAGGCTGCAGCATAACAAAATTGACAAAAGTGAAGGGGGTCTGAATACTTTATGAATGCACTGAACATCTGCTCATGGTAGAATACTCACCAAAGAGAGGAAATTGCATAGGAAACTGTAAGAGATTAAATTCTGATAGAAAGATAGAAGGATGGTGTGCTGAAGACAATTAATGTTTGCTGAAAAGCAAAATTTAAAAAAAGCTTGGTATAAGAGAATCCTTTTGCGTATTTTGTTATTGAAAGTGACAGTTGAGTGTCAAGAAAAATAGGCCAATTGAATGCAGTGGGGATAGGTTAGTTCAGCCTGAATGGTAAACAAGTAAAGATAATAATAATTTAATAATTGAGAAACCTTTATTCCAACTGACTCTCAATAATTCTGGTTGATTCACAATAATCAGCGAAATTACAATAAAACATAAAAATAAAGAAAAAAGATGGCACGTATGTTGCAATGAAAAATCTCACTTTCCCATGCCAAGTGAAGATCAAGTCATAATATAATTACATTAAAAAAATAAATGGAACCAAAGAAAGGATATACTGAGAAAGTTGGATATTCTCAAAATCAGAGAGGAGAAAAGTTTAAAAGATAAAAGACACATTGATGTGGTGGGAGTAATTAGTTTCAAGCATGGGTGAAATCTAAAATTTGTTACTACCGGTTCTGTGGGTGTGGCTTGGTGGGGGGTAATGTGACTGGGTGGGCATGGCCAACTTTTCTTTTTTCCTTTTTACTTTTAAAAGCATTTTTTCGGCCGAAGAGGTTGTGGAAAAAATGCTTTTAAAAGTAAAAAAGCAGCCTCTGATGATGGTGTGGCTCAGCTGGCCATGGGGGGGGGGGGGGACACGGCGCAGGGATTTTTGCTATCGGTTCTCCGAACCACCCTCCGCCATTGCTACCGGATTGGGCAATCTGGTCCAAACCGGGAGCATTTCACCCCTGGTTTCAAGGGTAGAAAAGTACAAATACATACAGTGAATCAATTATAAGTTAGTTTTAGCAATTTTACCTTTCCTTTTTCTTATCATATGCCTTTAATTTCTTTAAATTACTATTCCTCATTTTTTTTAAGCAGTCTGCTTAAGAGTGCTTTGAAAAGAGTGTTTAAAAAGAAGCATTATAAGTTATATGGTTATTGGATATGGGATATGGGATATTGCCAGACCCTAAGACTATCCTACCCTAAAACTATCACATATAGTTTGTATAAAAACATCCAGCAATTGGCTAAGGTACCATTTTTGGAGAAGAAAGTTAAAGAACAACTGTTTGTAATCCCATGTATCTCCTGATGTCTATTAAATATGAATTTACTAAGTTTCATGGTTATAGGACATAATTTTTATTACAGTAGACAAGATACTGAGAAAAGAGAAAGAACTATAGTAAAATATTAGCAGTGAGAATTATACCAGAAATACAATATTGACTCCAATAAAAATATGATTTCAGGTTGATTAATCAACAGATTTTTAATTTTATTCTAAATTCTATAGTTATAATTATTAGAAATATAGCAATAGCACTTACACTTACATACTGCCCCATAGTGCTTTACAGAACTATCTGGGCAGTTTACAATGTCAGTGTTATTTGCAATCCCTAACAATCTGAGTCCTCATTTTACCAACCTTGGAAGGATGGAAGGCTGAGTCAACCTTATAGATTTTATAAGGATAGATCATTTTCCACAAAAAGTCAATCTGACATACATTTCAGGAAATGATTCATCTTAATTTAACTTTTTTTCTTCAATAAATTCTCACTATAATTAACTCTAGGAAATGGGAAAGATTCCTAGCCCTGGTAGATTGCTTCAACGCTTTTATGGAACTTGCTTTGTTCATAAAAGCAGGATACAAATAAATAAAATAATAATAATGATCATATCTCTTGCCTCATCTTCTCTACCAAATACTTTGCCATTTGAATTTACAGCTTACATATATTTATGTTAGATTATTTGAATATATAGTGCTATATTTAATGAAATATCAACATTGCAACTTTTTCAATTAAGTAATCTATTTTTTCCAGATTACAAATAAAAGCAAGGAATCCATTTGGGAATTCATAAAAAGTTTATTGGATGCTTGGTCAGGATGGGTTGTTATGCTACTTATAGGACTGCTGGCAGGTAATTTCAAACAAATGTTAACTCATATTTACTTATTAAAAGTTGTGCGCTGTAGAGACAGTTGTTTATGCTGGCTATATAAATGTGATTTTATATGAATGGAAATGAAACATCCATTTCAGCATTTCAGGGCTAAATACTATTTTTGTTTGGGGCTAGAAATGCTAAATATATATGTAGAATATTGACAATAACAGCACAAAGAAATAATAGTATTTATAATTTGAAATAGGGAATAACAATTGTGATGTAGAATTTTAATTTCTTTTAGTCCCAAATAGATCTAGTACTAGTAATAATAACAACAATTTTCTGGTTAATTGATAATAAGTTGTAAAACCTTATGTTTATTTATTAAATTAATATAGCTGCCCATCACATGAAAAGTTACTTTATAAAACATAAAAGATCTCTTATAAAGATAACAGATATTGTAGTAAGTAAAAAATATACTAAGCAGTTAGTTTAGATTGTATTGTGGTTTATTTGCTGCACCATTAAGAGCAGTTGATAACATTCCGAGAAATCGCTAGAATGGTGGTACTAAAACACATTCATAATATTATGATTAATAATGTTAATTACACAATGATTTTTAATTATTTGTGATTTATCATTAATAATATATTATTAACTAAAAATAATATCTCTGGACATTAACTGGTGCTTTTTGGCTTGTTATGAATAAACAACAAAAGTTCTTCTAGTGTTCTGCTGAAATATGTAATTGGAGCCATACATAGTTCATGTAGCAATATGACATTTATTCAGGCAAGCTCTTATAAAGCAGTCACTAAAAATGCTATTTCAGTTTTTCATGAGATACCACTTGATGTCACTGTTGTACTATGTTATTTTAAAAAGTGCCAACTATTTGGAATGGAAAGACAAAAATATTACAATGTCAAAATGGAAGGCATAAAATGTATATGTATTTATAATACAATATAAGCCAATTATAAATATTTAATGCTACAAGTTTATGATGTTTTTACCATAAATATATAAAAATAAATGTTAAAAAAATATTTAAAATGGTTTTTTGAGTGATGTGATGGCCTAGCGTTGAAGATGCTCACTTCCCACTTGGAAGATGGAGAGTTCAATCCTAGGCAGTAGCAGATTTTTCTCTCCTAGGGCGTAAAGAAAGAATATCTGCTGCTAACTTCACATGACGTCAGGAAGGGCACCCGGCTAGTAAACGTTCCACTCCATCCAGTCACCCCAACTCTATCCCAAATTAAAGGATTACAGGGTTGTAAAAAGAAAGGTTTTATTTATAGTATTTTTTATTGAATCACAGTCTGCTTTTAGGTTGGTATATTGAAAGTAACAGTCATACACACTGCCTACTTGTTCAACTAGTGGTCTTAACCTACTGTGAACTTTGGTCAATAATCCCAAACCCAAGTTTTGACTTTATCAGTTTCAGCTGCTCATGGAATGATCTAGATAAGAATATATTTTCTTGTTTTAAAAACTTTAAATAAGTTTTTAAACTTATATAAACTAATAATTGTGTGTATTGTTTACAAGTTCTTAGAAGTGAGTCAAGAAAAGCAATTCATATTTTAAGAGAAACACTACATTGCATAAAAAAGCTTATAGAAAGTTACAAGGAAACAATTCTCATCTTTTGTTTGGCAGGTTTCATTCACTCACTCACTGTTGAAGGTGCTAACTTGTGTAATAAATGCTCTTGAAAACACCCTATAGCTATGAGGTGGACAGTTCTCCTAACTTGTTATTTTGGTAACTGTGGGGTGACTTAATATGGAGTTATGTATATATCCAACTCATATTCAAGAGACGCTTCCACAAGAGCATGTTCAAACTCATTTCTCAGCATCTATCATTTGGATCCTTCTTTAACATCTATTTCTCTCCCTGTTAGGCACATTGGCTGGAGTTATAGATTTAGCAGTGGATTGGATGACTGATTTGAAAGAAGGAGTCTGTTTAGAAGCCTTTTGGTATAGTCATGAGCAGTGTTGCTGGACATCCAATGAAACTACTTTTGAAGACCGGGACAAATGTCCTCAATGGCAAAAGTGGTCTGAGCTTTTAGTTAATGAATCTGAGGTATGGTGATAGTTTTGCTGTAATTTACACACTAATTGTTTAATGTTTTAATGTGGCACTGTCATGAAAACATGTTACACTAAACTGAAAAATGCTCTGTGTGTAATTATCTAGGCTACAGAAATTTGGACCATTCCTAGATGGTAGCAAAGAAGTACAATAATCCTCTAGTATTGTAATAATCTAAAGTTTTGCAGCACATAGCTCTAATATTTCCTCTCAGTTAGACAGAAAATAAAAATTATGCCATTTCCCTCCCTCCCTCCCTCCCTCCCTCCCTCTCTCTCTTTCTCGTTCTTTATTGGCCAAGTGTGATTGGACACATGAGGAATTTGTCTTTGCTGCATATACTCTCAGTGTACATAAAAGGGGAAAAAAAGAAAAAAAAATACATTCATCAAGAATCATAAGATACAACACTTAGTGATAGTCATAGGTTACTAATAAGCAATCAAATCATACTAGGAAACTAACAGAAGAATATAAATCGTAAAAATACAAGCAACATGGTTATAGTCATAAGTGGGAGGAGATAGGTAATAAGAAGGATGAGAAGAATAATAGTAATACAGTCTTAGTAAATAGTTTAAGAGTGTTGTGGGAATTAGTTGTTTAGTAGAGTGATGGCATTAAGGGAAAAACTGTCCTTCTGTCTAGTTGTTCTGGTGTGCAGTCCCCTATAGCGTCGTTTTGAGGGTAAAAGTTGAAATTTTATCTTGCCATAAAAAGAAGAAGAGAGGAAAGATGAAAGAGGAAAAGATGAAAGGGCAATAAAGGGATAGGAATCAGGTGGCAGCCATGACAGGTGATAAGGACCAGAGCAGCTGGATCCTGTTTGTACCAGCATCCCACAGCCAGGCATCCTGAGAAATATACAAATTATATATGAACATCTCAAAATACTCAAAACATCTTGGCGAGCTCAAGTTGGCTGGAAACGGACCGGTCACGAGAGGTGGGATGGCCTGGGGATAAACCTATACCTTTTTTTTGTATCCAGCAAGTTTCAGAGCTCACTTGACTTTACTGCAACTACCACTCTTAGTAAAAAAACGCTTTGCTTTAGCCAAATGGAGTTGAGGCCTTTTCTTTTCTAAAAGATCGGATTAGGACAGATCTGACAGTTTATCTATGTTTTAGGCTTGAATAGGTAAAGCCAGATGTCAAAATTAGCAGAAGACTCTCCATCATTTTGTGCAATAAGTGAGAGTATAAGTGGGAAACATACATTTGTTACAATAACATTTTTTTATTATTTGCCAGGCTTGAAAAAATTCAAAAAAATATGCCTATGTGAAATGCCATTCTTTTCACTGCCCCCAAAGCATCTTATTAAAGCTTCAAAAAGCATTATAAATATTCAGCAATCCATTGCATTTATTTAAAATAGTTTACCAGTCTACTATTTTACAGCCTTAATTTCCCCCACCCACCTCTGCTTTTTGTATAAACTGTAACTTTTGCTAACTTTACTAAGGCAGATAGTTTACAAAAGCAAACAAACTGATTTGAAATGAAGGAGCCTGAATGGGAAATATTGTCATTTTCAGTCCCAATTCATTTAAAATTGTTTTAATCTGACCTGCCCTCTTAATTTATGGCTACAGTACCTCTGCAATAATTTAGGCCTCAGTGATCAATATTTTTTGCAATGCATTATGTTTCCTTGTATGTTTTTTGAAATAATATTTACAATTTCCATAAATTGCCTTATTGAGGTCCCATGTTGGAAGACATGCAGTCCCAAACTGTAGGTGTTTATTTGGGAGTAAGTTCTCTGACATCAAAAAGACTTATTTTCAGGTAAATACTGCATATCTGTTGGGTCATCCTTCTTCCACATATAATGTAGGCTAGTGCTGCTTCCCCTTACCTCACAACCCTCCTAGTGAAGCCTCCTCTTCCCCCTCCTCAACTGACCCATGGATCTGCCTGCCACTTTACTGGAGGTGGGGGAGAATAAAGGGAGCTGAAGACCACAAGGAAAACTGCATGCCTACTCCCCATTCTGGCATTCTTCCAAGGACCCCTTTCTCCAGTGGTCTTACCCAGCCAACTCTATCCAGCTATACCTTTCTTGCCAGTAGGCATACAAATTGCTTCCTAATCATTCCCTCACTGCCCACTATTGTTAAGAAAGTTCAATTTTTGGTTTCCATTCCAAAGAAGTAAATTATCTGCTCATCAGACCTTGCTGACAGCTAATTTGGTGCAGTGGTCAGAATAAGGCAGGAAAGAAGGTGAAGATATGCCCCTCCCATCTTCCCTTGATCATTTATTTCAATTACGTAATGTAATTGAATGTAATGGCGGCCCGTGGGCCAGATGCATCACATGCAGGCCACACCCACCCTGGCTCCACAAAGGCAAAAGCCGTCATGATACGTCAAGTGACGTGATCAAGTTTGACACCCATGACCTTGGTTCAAAACTTGTTGCTCTATGATGCTCCTTCTAGCCTAATTGACAAGACAAGGTTATAAATGGGCAAAGAGACAGGAGAGTTTTAGTAATATTCAGATGCATCAGACTGCAGACATCAAGGAAAATATTTGTGTGGTTGAATAAGCCAAATATGAAAAATATACTGTACAAATCTTATAACATAGTTGATGAAGAAATGATGCTTCATATTCTCCCACTCTCCCATACAACCACCATAAATATGCCCTTTTTTGCTCTGTCTTAAAGTGATCTGTTCTTGTTTCTTTTCCCTTTTTTAGGGTGCCAGTGCTTACATTCTAAATTACTTCCTATACATCTTATGGGCATTGTTGTTTGTTTTCCTGGCTGTCTCCCTTGTGAGGGTGTTTGCTCCTTATGCCTGTGGATCTGGAATTCCAGAGGTAATGTCTCCTTACTTGATTATATCACTTTGACATTGGGAGTGAGAGGGGAGGGAATAACTGAAGCCGCCCTGAGTCTCCGGAGAAAGGCGGCCTATAAATTGAATTAATAATAATTAATAATAATAATAATTTTCTACAATGCAAATTTCAGGCAAACTCAGTCTGCACTCCTTGCTAATGGAGATGAAAGTAGGAAAAGGAAAGGAAATTATTGACTTTAAAACTGGCCACTTGGTTTGTGTTTTTCAGCACAGAATATTCACCTATCTTGAAAAAGCAAAATAATTGCTGACTGGGTAGACTTCCTAATAGTTTCACAAAGATCTGATCAACCAACTTTTGTTCTTCTTTCTCTTCCAGATAAAGACCATCTTAAGTGGCTTCATTATTCGAGGATACCTAGGCAAGTGGACGCTCTTGATCAAAACTGTAACTTTAGTTCTGGTGGTATCCTCTGGACTCAGTCTTGGCAAAGAAGGACCTCTCGTGCATGTAGCCTGCTGCTGTGGCAACTGCTTTAGCAGCCTTTTCTCCAAGTATAGCAAGAATGAAGGAAAAAGGAGAGAGGTACTGGCAGTTTCACCATTTCCTACATTCACCTAATATTCTGTGAATATTTTCCACAGACTACTAACATGTGGATTGATGTTTCCATGTTAGGTGCTGTCAGCTGCAGCTGCTGCTGGTGTTTCTGTTGCCTTTGGTGCACCCATTGGGGGAGTTCTTTTTAGTTTAGAAGAGGTAAGAAGTATTTTAATGTCATAAGCTGAGCAAATGCTTTGTATGGCATATTTTATTGGCAGCTGTTCCTGCATTGTTTTGCTTTAGACAGTGGGTGGCAGTCAGCTCAAGGGACAGAAATCATTAGAGAGGGAATGGAAATAGGTAGACATCTCTGATGGTGACTAGAAGCTGGAATTCAATATAATGCAAACACAAGCAATAAAACATAACCCAGCCAGTGTCCTAAGCTTCAAAAGCTCTGATTTTAATAAACTCAGAGAGACCCATGGAGAAAAATTCCATGGATGAAAATCCTAAAGGGGAAAACAACTCAAGAAGCATGGGAAACTCTAAAAGATATGATCATAAAAGTCTAATTCAACACAATACTACTGAAAAGAAAAACTAGAAATCCAAGAAAAAACCAGCATGCTTGCACAAAGATCTCTCTGATAAACTGAAAAACAAAAAGGACAAATACAAAAAATGGAAAGAGGGACATATAACTAAGGCAGAGTATCAGCAGAAACTGTACCTTTATCAATGCATAATAATATATCACTTCCACAAGTGGAAAGTGGAAACAAAGGAAACCCTTTGAAAAAATTGGAAATGATTATTGATGGATTCTATTTTATCCTAGGTGAGTTATTATTTTCCCCTGAAGACTCTCTGGAGATCTTTCTTTGCTGCACTTGTTGCAGCCTTTACTCTGAGATCCATCAATCCATTTGGAAACAGTCGCCTGGTCCTCTTTTATGTGGAATATCACACCCCTTGGTACATGGCTGAACTTTTCCCTTTTATATTGCTTGGAGTTTTTGGAGGATTGTGGGGGACGCTTTTTATTCGATGCAACATTGCATGGTGCAGGAGGCGTAAAACTACCAGGCTTGGAAAATATCCAGTCTTAGAGGTCATTGCAGTCACTGCCATAACTGCTATTATTGCCTATCCAAATCCTTACACACGAAGGAGCACCAGTGAGCTCATCTCTGAACTCTTCAATGACTGTGGCGCCTTGGAGTCATCGCAACTCTGTGACTACATAAACGATCCCAACATGACTAGACCTGTGGATGATATTCCCGACAGACCAGCTGGTACAGGAGTATACATGGCTATGTGGCAGCTAGCTCTGGCTCTGGTTTTTAAAATCATCATTACCATATTCACTTTTGGCATGAAGGTAAGTTGGAAAATCAAGCATAGTTTAAGAAATGTTGTAGTCACGTAAGATCTGATACACTGAAACAAATATATCAATATAGCAATAGCACTTAGACTCATAGACTCATAGACTCATATCCATAGTGCTTTACAACACGCTCTGGGTAGTTTACAATGTCAGCATATTGCCCCAATAATCTAGGTCCTCATTTACTGACCTTGGAAGGATGGAAGGCTCAGTCAACCTCGATTGAACTCCTGGCTGTGGGCAGAGTTAGCCTGCAATACTGCATCCTAACCACGGTGCCATCAGAGTTCCTTCTTTTACTTATCCAAGTAAAATTAAGGGGAAGATTGCACTACAAATAATAATTTATACCACATAAAATGTCTATAGTTTCAGTTCAGCTTTTAAAGAATTCTCAAATATTTTGATGTATTTATTTATAGTACTCTTGAATTTTTTTGTACACCACCATATATGATAAAATGTTCCTTCTTTGTTATGGCATTTTTCACATTTCTTGTATAGTTTGTCTATTTTGGTAATAATTGACAGAATTATATACTATCTATAAAACATTTTGTAGCAATTTTCCCTTAAAATATAATGTGAAGTATTTATCATTTTACCCATAATTTTCCCATTGTTGTACTGTAATTTTTTTCTATGAAGTTTTGCATCCACTATATCTTTTTTAATTTATCCATTTCCATATATGTGTGCGTGTGTGTGTGTGTGTGTGTGTGTGTGCCTGGAAATAGAATAAATTTCCATTATATCCTAATAAGTGATCTTGCTTATTATACAAATGTTTTAAATTCTGTACATTTCTTAAAATTGTTCCTTCTTTCTTGAGTTCACTTTTTATTCTTCTACCAATTTGTAACTACATGAACATAAATTCCTACCTTCACTGAGCAGTTCTTGCTGTCCCTTTGGTCTGCTGAGCAACATTAAATGACAAGTTAATCAGCATTTTATTGTATACTAAATGATGTTTTCAAAGTCCATGTTTAGCAGAATTTGATAACATACAGACATAAATTGTTGACTGCCTTTGAATGTAATTGCTTTTTAATATGATAAATTACTACTTATTTTTATGGCTTTTTATTTTTGCCATTATTTTATTTTCAAAAAAAAATGTCACCCATAAGTTCCATAAATGTGTAGGGCAAGTATTACAAATGTTTGCAGAACAGTGTAGATATTATCAGATTATTTGAAATGCTGGACCATTTGCTAGTTTTAAGTGGTTTAAATAGGTTGTTACTGAGACTGAGTGTTTGATGCTAAATTCATCTGCAATCACACTGGCATCCACAATCATCCAATGTTCATCAAAATGACAAAATATGCATTGTGATGTAACGAAGTAGTACCACCTTGATGATGTCAAGTACATGATTAATAGTATGAATCATGGAATGTGTTTAAGATAAAAATTATTGGAGATTTCAAATAATTTTTGACTAATGGCTTCCCACATCTATGGCAAAATGTTAGTGCCCCCGCTTGCTCACTTTTAGTAGCAAAGGAGAAAGAAAAATAATCTCTGTACGGCCATTAGAACTTGCTTGACATTAATTCTAAGAAAATATAATGTAAAAACAATTTGGTATTTATTTCTTTACCAATACCATTGATGGGGAAAATCATAGCGGTAATTAAAACTATTTTTTCGTGCTATGATTCCTTCATGTGTTGTCTCTTCTGCTCTTGCTTGATTCATTGTTGTGAAAGACAGAATTCATAACAATCTTGGAAAATAGCCAATGTGTTAAGAAATGCAAGGTGATAAGTCTCTGCAGTGAACAAAAATAATGGAGTTCTCTGAAGTAATAAGAAACAAGAACATTTAGTAGGAAGACTTCAGTTGCCACTGAAATAATTTATTAAATTTAAGAAATATAATATATTTATATTTAAAGTAAACTTTGAAATCATCTTTACCATATGTACTACAGGTAGTTCTAGACTTATGATCACAATTGAGCCCAAAATTTATGTTGTTACGTGATATGTTGTTATGTTCATTTTTTGAGTGAATTTTGCCCCATTTTATGACTTTTCTTGCCACAGTTGTTAAGTGAATCATTGCAGTTGTTAAGTTAGTAACACAGTTGTTAAGTGAACCTAGTTTTCCCATTGACTTTGCTCATTAGAAGGTCACAAAAGAGGATGACCCCAGGACACTGCAGCCATCATAAATATGAACCAGTTGCCAAGCATCTGAATTTTGTTCATGTGACTATGCGGATGCTGCTGTGGTCATGTCACTTTTTTCAATGCTGTTATAACTTTGATCAGGTCACTAAAAGAACTGTTGTAAGTTGAGGACTATTTGTATTAAGTTGTGCTTGTGGTAATTTGGTTTTAACTTCACTTTATGTTATTTGAGATTCCTTCAGGTCTCTTTATACCCAGCATGGCTGTAGGAGCAATAGCTGGTAGAATTGTTGGAATTGGTGTGGAACAGTTGGCCTACCATCATCATGACTGGATCATCTTCAGAAACTGGTGTAGACCAGGAGCTGATTGTGTTACTCCAGGACTATATGCAATGGTGGGAGCTGCTGCGTGCTTAGGTACCCTGTATTATTCTTTTGTTTCAATTATTGTTCTGTATGATATAGCATGGTATCGGTTTACACCCCTAAATTTTGCAGTTTAAAAATTCATGAATTAGAAATACCTAAAGATTTCCTGGAATGAAGGCACCATATCCATTTGGGAATGAAGAAAATCAAGGCTGTATACGAATTCAATGAATGATGCCTCTGGATACCATACAGTACAACTGCAGAGCTGCCTTTGTGTTTTGGTTTATAGAAAAATGTTAACATTTTATAGTGGATTCCACTTATGAAAACGCATGTCAGGTTGCAAAAAATCAGAGTGGCATCTTCTATGACAATCCTACCCAACAGTTTCTTTCTCTTGACAGGTGGAGTTACCAGAATGACAGTCTCGCTTGTCGTGATCATGTTTGAATTAACAGGAGGACTAGAGTATATTGTGCCTCTTATGGCTGCAGCTGTTACTAGCAAGTGGGTTGCTGATGCTTTTGGCAAAGAAGGGATCTACGAGGCACATATCCATTTGAACGGCTATCCATTTCTGGATGTAAAAGATGAATTTACCCACAGAACACTGGCTACTGATGTTATGAGGCCCAGGCGTGGAGAACCTCCTCTTTCTGTCTTGACCCAAGACAGCATGACAGTGGAAGATGTGGAGACATTAATCAAGGAAACAGACTACAATGGCTTTCCAGTGGTGGTTTCTAAGGAGCGTCTTATTGGCTTTGCACAGAGACGGGACTTGATTCTTGCAATAAGTGAGTTGCATCTGTTTCACATAGAGGTGATTAATTTTATGGGTGGCCTAGAAGAAAGTTAGGTAAGAAATTAATTGTGTGCAGTAGTATTCCAAACTTAAAAGATCCCAATATCATGTCCTCTCACCTCTATGCATTTAATTTTCCCTTTCCAAATTAGCCTTTAGAAAATTTTGATTCTTTTAAGAATAACAGAAAGCTTCTTTCTTGTTACTTTTTGTAACAAAAGAAGTGTTACAATATATATGTATTAACAATTATACTCAGAAATAGATTGAATGTCTATATAATTTTTCTGTCTTCTTTTTCTTATTCTTTTCAGAGTTAAAGCAAAATAAATTGATGCATAGAGGAAGGTGACAGAGATGAAAGCAAACACTACAATTACAAAATTAGGCATGTTTACCATAAGACGGGGCAAAAGTCAATAATTTATATGAAATGTAATAAATTACATGTAGGCTTGAAAGCTGCAGCTTGGGATTTGGTCATTTTCATTTCATGGCTGTTAAAAGATGAGTTTAAGTGAGACATAATACAGTACAACGCCAATGTGTTAGAAACTGACAAGGTTCTGTTATTAGAAGTTAAGAGTTGGTTTCAGCTCCATGATTGATGGAAAATAGTTCAAAGGGAGAGGGAGAGAAACTTGCACTTAAAATCTCTTCTGAAGATTAGCATCAAGCAAGAGGAAATATTATTAATGTTAGCTGGCCTTTGTTTTTGAACAGAGGATATTTTTAGAAAGCCTATTATTGTTCTGAAGGTTTTAGCACTTCTACACACTGAAAATCGAAGGAAAGGAAGGGAAATGGATGCATTATTCAGCTGTAATTGTGCTGTAATATTGCTGTACACACACATTAGAGAGAAAAGGGCAATCATAATAATAATATATGCTTCAATTAGCTGAAAGATATATGTCAATGCTGAGCTTAATGAAGAGTGTAATTTAAAAGTCAAATGGGCACTTTCCTAAAATAAGGTTTAAGCTGATTAAGTTTACCCATTGGCAACCGCTTCAAGAATTTGACATTTAATTCTATTCAATAATCACAGTGCTGAGCCAACAACAAGCCACTGGTTTGTGACCAGTGAAAGCAGAAATGTAGCATCTCTTCTCCTTTGCTCCCATTAAAGGAATTCAAATCAGTTAATTCAAACAACAGGAACAAAGTCATCTTTGCCTCTGTTTTTTTGAGCCTGAGCAGTTGTATGAATACATGCAGATGGATTTCTATAGGCCTGAACCTTATGGCCTCAGATATGAAAAGGTGCTGATCATATAGAACAATGTGGTATTCTAGAGAAATTATTCCGTATCAAGATTATCCCTAAAAAAGGGAGCTGTGCTAAATCTGGCATCAGCATTAGTGTGCTGGCACTGCTATACAGATGTACTTAATAATCATCCTGATTTTACAAGAACCATTAAAGGATCATCAGAAAACAGTAACTATTTCTCTCCTGAGATGGATGTGCAATAGTTCTTATTTGTCTGATTTTTTCATACAGAAAATGCAAGGCAGCGCCAGGATGGTGTAGTAAGCAATTCAATTGTATATTTTACTGAAGAGCCTCCAGAGGTCCCTGCCAATAGCCCTCATATGCTGAAGCTCCGGCGTATTTTGAATCTGAGCCCCTTCACTGTCACGGACCACACACCGATGGAAACAGTGGTAGACATTTTTCGAAAACTCGGACTCAGGCAGTGTCTTGTTACACGCAGTGGGTAAGTATATAAATTATTTTTGTTTTTAAAAATATGGTATTTCTGTTGAAGGACAGGGGCTTATTTTCTGGAAGAAATAATTCCAATCCTCTCCAGATAATGTTAGACCTGGAAAACAAGCTGGGTTGGATTACAAGGAATTCATGTTTGAGTTTATAAAAAAATAACAACGCAATTTTTGAAAAGAAGAATAAGAATAAGAATAATTTTATTTCTATACCGCCCCTCTCCCGAAGGACTCGGGGCGGTGCACAGCCAAATAAAAACACAATACAAATATCCCAATTAAATTTAAAAATTATTAAAATTATTACATTTGTGGCCAATATTCATTAAAAACCCAAAAATTTAAAACTCCAAATTTAAAAACTCATTTACAAAGAAAAATAAGTTAAAACTAAACTGAAATAAAAGAAGGGTGCATTTGAAACACATTCATAATTTTTCATAATTTTCATAATTTTTCAGTAACAATATTAAAACAAGAACTTAAAGAAAAGATGCCATTGAAATAAAATTTGTTAGCTATTAATGCTTTTTATAATTTATTTAGCTAGCAAAGACTTACCCTCTAGCTCAGAGCAATATATCTTATTTTTGCTCTTTTGACAGAGCAGAATTTATAATACATGTATGTAATTAAGCTTCATATTTAGGTCAAGCTACTGCTAAATATGTATTATTTTTAATCTATATAAAAAAAAACCCTGCTGCGAGGGAGAAATGCCAGCCAAATGTAATTGTTAGCAAAAGTTTTGCTAACATTTTAGCTTTTATCCAGACTAAATGTGCTTCAAATACTGATGGAAATCCCTGCATCAATGACACATTAAAGGAATTAACTAATGGAAGTTTATTTTAGAACTGAAAGTTTTAAAGTTTATAAAGGCTTTATAAGGCTATAAGAAGGTAAAGAATGAAAAATATAAGAGGCAGAAGCTAAATCGAATGAAACAGAGCCTTGAATATAGAATATATGTCCCTCAAAAGCTCAAACATTCTGGAGCAATGAGAGAAAGCAAGTTGCAGTGCTGGAAAGTGAAGGCCTTCTGAAGCTATAAAGAACATTTGCCAAGTTAGAGGAATATTTAGGCAGGATCAGTGGGAAATGTAAAATTTGTTACTACCGGTTCTGTGGGTGTGGTTTGGTGGTGGTGGGGGTGTAATGTGATTGGGTGGGCGTGGCCAACTTTTTTTTTACTTTTAAAAGCATTTTTCTACAACCTTAAGAGGTTGCAGAAAAAAATGCTTTTAAAAGCCTCTGACGATCAGGCAACTCAGCTGGGATTGCCAGAGGCTTTTAAAGGCATTTTTTTTCCTATAACTTCTTCGGCCAAAGAGGTTGCAGAAAAAAATGCTTTTAAAAGCCTCTGACGATCCCAGCTGAGCCGCGTGATGATCAGAGGCTTTTTTTTTTACTTTTAAAAGCATTTTTTCAGCCGAAGAGGTTGTAGAAAAAATGCTTTTAAAAGTAAAAAAAAAAAGCCTCTGATGATCTCATGGCTCAGCTGGGCATGGGGGGGGGCAGGGATTTTTGCTACTGGTTCTCTGAACCACCCGCCGCCATCGCTACCGGATCAGGCGATCCAGTCCGAACCGGAAGCGTTTCACCCCTGGGCAAGATACATAAGAAATATCATCTAATAAACATTTTAGTAATGATCTAGCAATTATTCTATTGGTCTCTAGCCATCCATATTCCTAGGCCTTGGCTAATGAATGCTTCAGGAGTTAGCTAATACACATCCTATTTGCTCCAGGCCATCCCAATTTCTAACTTCTAGCTGAGGTTTGCAACATGCCTAACTCTTGGTTACTTTTATCATCTTTCTTACCACCCAGAATTGTTACAAGCTTTACATGTGCATATTCCCTGTGAATAAGCATTCTTTGTTCTTGCCAGAGAGACTCCACAATTACAGGCTTCCTGGTCTCCTTTCAAGTGTATGCCATAGCCTTCCTTTGTTTTAGCAGACAGCCCATCGCTATTCTGGTAATATGAAAACTAAAATTAATGAAAACTTATTGCCTTTACACTTTGTTGTTGTTAGTTGTGAAGTTATGTCCGACTCACCGCGACATCATGGACAACGTTCGTTCCTATCCTCTATCATCCCCTGAAGTCCATTTAGGTTCATGCCGACTACTTCAGTGATTCCATCCAGCCACCTCATTCTTTACTGTCCCATTCTTCTTTTGCCCTCAATCTTTCCCAGCATTAGTCTCTTCTCCAGTGAGTCCTTCCTTCTCATTAGGTGGCCAAAGTATTTGAGTTTCATCTTCAGGATCTGGCCTTCTAAAGAGCAGTCAGGGTTGATCTCCTCTAGGACTGACTGGTTTGATTACCTTGCAGTCCAAGGGATTCGCAGGAGTCTTCTCCAGCACCGTAGTTCAAAGGCTTCAATTCTTTGGTGCTCAGCCTCCCTTATGGTCCAACTTTCACACCCATACATTGTACGTGGGAAAACCATAGTCTTGACTATACACGCTTTTGTTGGCAGGGTGATGTCTCTGCTTTTTAATATGCTGTCTAGATTTGCCATAGCTTTCCTCCTCGGGAGCAAGCTTCTTTTAATTTCTTGCCTTTACACTTAGAAGATACTAAATGCCTGAAACATTGTGAATTTGACCCAGGCATAGAAAGATGTTACAAACAGAGCAATATCCAAGTGTAGAGAAGACAGGAAGGCTACAGCTAGTCATCAACTTACAACAGTTCACTTAGTGACTTATGACCATTTTTCACACTTATGACCACTATAGTATCCGCGTGGTCACTTGATTTACATTCAGCTGCTTGGCAATTGGTTCATATTTATGATGGTTACAGCGTCCTGGGGTCACATGATCATTTTTTGTGCTCTTCTGACAAGCAAAGTCAATGGGGAAGCTAGATTCATTTAACAACTGTCTTACTAATTTAACAATTGCAGTGATTCACTTAACAAATGTTGTGATTCACTTAGCAACATAAATTTTGGGCTCAATTGTGGTCAGAAGTTGAGGATTACCTGTATTTATTTGCACAACTAGCTTGAGGGGAAAAATTGAGCCATTTGGAGCCAACAAAAGTCAATTTGTTGGTCAAACAAACCTCGTTGTTTTTGCCCAACGCTAATCTCAATGGGATTCAATTCTGGTAAAATCAGAAAAGCACATGAGTTTACTAATCATGTCATTTTGATAAATTCTTTGTATACTAGGCAGGTTTTTTTAAGCAGGTAAAATATTGGTAAAAAGAAACTATGGTTTTAGATCAATAAGTATTATATGTAACTTATTTTTTTAAACAGATGTACAGAATCCTGGATTTACAGAATCCTAGATGTACAGAATCCTGGGTTTTGAAGATAAAAACTCAGTAAAATCTAGTTTTGTGAAAGTAATATTAGATTTATGGCTAAATGTTCAAGGTAGAAAGTTCAAGGTAGAAAGAGGCCTATAATAAATATTTTAAAATACACTATTTAAAGTATTCTTTACTTTACTGCAATGTTTTACTTCAAGATATTGTCTAACAAACTATAATTGCATATATTCAATAAAAATAAATGAGCAGACTCCACAATAATGAAATACTCTTAACCAGACAGATTTTTAAAGGAACCCCGATGTTTCATAACTCCACTAAAATAAATAAATATTTATTTGAAACGATTCCCATATCTTGCAGTATTTAGTACTATGTAAAGGACATAGTGTAATATTTTTAAAATAGAAAAATTATCCAGACATTGCATTGCTCTTATATATCTTTGGGGCTGTGATAACAGCATATCTATCCTCTTTTTCTGTTTTTCCAATCCTTTGAGAAATGAAAAGGAAAGAAAAGTTGCCTAATTATAGTGTATAGTGTTTAAAATAGAATGTTTAAAACAGTAGGGTCAATTATATGAGGCATTGGACTGTTATAATTAGCATTGATTATTCAAAGGGTTTTGTTATCAGGGTAAGTTAGTAAGTCTGTATTACATACAGTTAACATTAGCTGGACTATTAATTTTATTTATATTTTTTTACCATTGTTTTTCAGTTTTCTTAACAGCTATAGCAACCCCTCTCTAAAATAATTAATAAAAACTCATGATAGATGGAATGAACAGATATTTGAGAGCTTTCCCCCATTTGCATAGTAGCATGCCTGCAAGAGAAGGGGACAGCATATAATTCAGTGGTTTTGCAGGAAGCTTTCTTTAAATGTGATGCATTGGCAATCAGGTCATAGTTCAGAAGGCTCTGCCTTCAAGGTTTTTGCAATACTTTGATGTATTTGTCTCTTTATGCCCTGCACTGAGTTTCTTCTGCTTTGGCCTGGAGGATCCCAACAGTTTCTGCAAATGTTTTCAGAGAGATGATGTCAAGTTGGACAAGTTTGAGCCCGCTCAAGAAACAGCCTTAACTAAGTGCATTGAGGAATGCAGCTGGATAGAATATGGCATCTTTATCCCTTTGCCAAAATCTGAGAAAAATATGATGAAAGCTCTGTATTCATAAAAGCAAACTCATTGTGATGATTTTTTTTCAGTTTGTAAATGTAAATCATTCTTTTTTTAAAAAAAAATCCAATTTCTTGGTTTTTAAAGAAGGGAGGAGCAGGGTGTTTTTTTGAAACTGATTGTTTTGTGTTTAAGTTTTGCCTGCAGCAGAAGTTGAAAAATGAACAAGACAGGTTAATGATTAATCACAATTTTGTTTCTTTCCTTCCCTTCTTCTCTAGGAGGCTCCTGGGCATTATCACCAAAAAGGACGTGTTAAGGCATATGGCTCAAATGGCAAATCAAGATCCTGAATCCATCATGTTTAATTAGGCTGTTCCCAGCAGAGAGGCCCAAATCTTAAAGAAAAGATTCCTACTGAACTGATTGAAAGGAGTTTGAATAAGCTTTTCATTTTTTGTTAAAATAAAATTTAAATTAATAGAACTTTGTTAAGGGTAGAACCCAGGGAAAATTATAGCAAACTAAACATCTGAGTTATGTAGGTAAAGGTATTTGAAAATTCCATTCAGCTATGGGCTATTTTTCCTGGGAATATGTTTCTCTTGTCATAAATACACTTCTTACCATGGCACATTTTTTGCCTTGTCCTGCCTACCATATCCCATTAATATAAATGCATTTTCCTCATGATTTGATGAGGATAGAAAAATCATCTTTACAAAAATTTGGGAGCAGAGAGAAGCCATATCATCTTGATAAAAGATATTAAAAACAGCAAGCATATGTATGCCTACAATATAATCAAGAATGCCAAATGTTTTCATTGCACATGCCCCATTCCATATTTCTTAAATTTTATTTGGGTTCCCAAATTAAGTTATTTTCTAAAGTTGCATACTTTTGTGAAGAATGTTCTTGCTTTTACTATTTTTGCAGAAGTTCATAGATATCGTAGAAGTAAAAGGTACTTCAGTTAACTTTTAGTGCTATTGTTTAGTCTGAGTTATTCTGTTCACTTGTAATAGGATGAAATAATCTGCAAATTCTTTCTTTTTTTTTAATGATGAAATTTTCTTTTTACTGTGTTCCCATACACGAGCATGATGTCAGGTAGAGCACATAAGGTTATATATTTTCCAGGATAACTGACATTAAATTGCAATTCTGGCCACAAATGTTTGTTAAAAAGTATTTTAAATAATAAGCTTCAGTATTCATAGACCCCCCCAAAAAGATTGTTGTTTTTTCCCTAGAGAAAAAAACCCCATATTAACACTCAGGATTTTTTTTAAATGTATTCATTCTTTGTGGAATTGTTGTATATTTATTTTATGTCACAAATAGATTTTACAGTATGAAATATTTTATAAACCATCTTAGAATCAGTTTAACTAATTTTTATAGTTAAAAAAAGTATAAATGAGTTTGAAGTTTGGACATGAATATGATAAATAAAATATCTGCTATAGATAATCTTCATATTACATGTCTCAGGCATATGATTTTTGGGATGGTCATTTATTACTGGTTCCTGGAAGAAATATGTTTAAATGGGCTCCAGGAAACATCAAGATGGTTTCCCAGCTTGTCACCCCAGTAATATTAACACTTATTCTATACTATGTGGTTTATTGATAAATGTATTGACTGATGTATACATGAAACCTACTTCCTGTGTGAGCATGTTCAATATTTTGCCAAAAGATTACCCAATTGAAGAACCCATGGTTTTTAATGCCTGGAAAAAAAAGATTTGGTATTAAGCTGTTTATGACAACATGGTATTGGTTTTAAGATTCATCAATATATCACTGTCTGGACACATGAAACAAAGTGTATTTAGCTGATTATCACCCAATTTTAGAGACTGGGAATAACAATAATTCTAATAATTGATAGGATTTTTTCCCCAGAATTGATAGAGGAGACTTACGTTTATAGAAGAACACCAGAGAATATCTATTGCATTTCATTTAAAATGTGGTTTTCTACTTCTTCAAATGACAGAAAATAATAGAATAATAACATTAGGAAAATAATAAAATTTATCCAACTTTCCAAAAGTTATTAACCATCCCTACCTTTTAATACAAAGAAATGGCTCTTTTGTGAGAAAGTGTGTGAATTTGAGTGTGTGCTTGGAAACAAAATCTAGCATTATGTGGGTCTGCATAACCAAGCCACAATGGAACCATTTTTAGAAACTGTTTTTAAATTCTTTTCTCCTTGACATCCAAACATAGTTTTTATACATTTAACAAATTAATCTGTACAACACATGGAACAGAGTGGAAATATGGGAGATTGAGCTGATAAATATTACATTTTGAAAGGTATTCAGAGGGAAGTTCAGTGCAACAATTGACATGGTTCTTATATACAAAAAGAGTACGATGTTTCCAACATACAAATAGATATGGAAAATATGTTAAGTATTTTAGTTATATACATTCTTATATTAAACTATTAGCCTATAACCTATGAGCAACCCATGGATTTTTTTGTTTGATATATGCTGAAAAATTATCAAAAGCAGTTATCTTTCTGTTTCATGTTATTTCTGAAGAAGAAAAGCCCAGCTTGATAAAATATATTCTGAATTCCAACCATGAATAATAGATTTGTTGAAATTTCTTATTTCTCATTTATATGTGTTGAACTTGCATATATTCACTAAATGAATAAAAACATTTTGGTAAATGAACATCATCAAAAAAACCTGTACTTCATGTAGCTCTATCCTGATTTAATATACCTTAATTGTCAAAACTGCTCTGTTTTATTAAAATGTAAATTTTAAAGTAGGTTAAACATTACAGTAAAATTGCAAATCCCACAATTTGTGTATTTCATAACAAGATACAAACCAGAAGAAACAAAAATACAAAGATCTTTTGAATTCCTTGTATTTGACAATTCAGTTATAATACCTAAATTTCATACTTACTACCTTCCAGAGTGTATCTTAATGCAGAATTTGTGTTCTAACTTTTGAAAAATATAGATCCCTATTATTCTTGTCCAGATGTGTGGCAAGAAGATGAAAGTTCAAAACATTTGAATGCCATCAGATTGGCAATGGCTATTCTGTTACACTGTTGCACTGGCATTACATATGTGGGGAAAGAAGAAAATTACATTTGGGATATGTGTTTAAGCAGGAAGAAATTCACTGTTTTAAAATTGTATTAGGAAGCAGATTTCATTTTCTATCTTTGCATTAGTATCACTTTCTGTGCAACTTCAGTCTGGATATTTAAACTGAAATGAGTATGTTAGTAACTGAAATGTGCAAAATCCTTCAGTTTTGTCATTTAGATTCAGAATAAGCAATAGCCAGTATAAATTCAAAATTTACATTATAAATTACATTTTTGGCTGAGCCATGGTGGTGCGGTCATTGGAATGCAGTATTCCACACTAACTTTGCCGACTGCCAGGAGTTTGATCCTGACTAGCTCAAGGTTGACTTAGCCTTCCAACCTTCTGAGGTTGGTAAAACGAGGACCCTCATTGTTGGGGACTGTCAGACTGGCCCCAGCTACTCTCTAGGAAAGAAGAAGCCTTGACTCCGTAAGTTTTAGTGAAAAGGTACTTTTACTAAAGATGCTGAATGCAGCATAGATGAGGGAAGCTCTGAGGAAAAACCATGTGAAAATCGTATATTGAAAGCAATCCCCATGTCCCAAACCGTCCCCCCAGGGTGAGCAGTCCAATCAGGTCTTGTTCCAATGTTTTGGGAACTTGGTGCCTCAGGCTCTGTTGTAAATTCCTTTCCCATGACTGGCAGCCTTGAAGCTCGGCAGATGGCTCGCTTTAGCACGTCTGGCTCCTGTTAGTGTTCCTACTCCCCAATTTCCCATAACATTCTTTCACACCTCCAGCATGCTTCCCATCCCAGATGCCCCCTCCCCCCTGTTATGGCAATTGCTAGTGAGCTTCAAAGAAAGCAAAGATGAGCAGCTGACCTTCGGGGGCCCTTCACAAAATGTTAGTCCTAAAAGAAAAGAAAAGAGAATTTTAAGTATTCAGTTGAGATCTGACATTTTAGGTTTGTTGGGATATTTCTTGTGAAAAGGAGTTTGTCAGCTCAAATATGGTGTCTATCAACCCATTTGGATTGGGAAGCAGGGAAATGTTTCCATGCAATCAAGTACTGGATCTTGCCCTTCTGTTTTTGAGACTCCAAAATTTATTTCACCTCAAAATATTGTTCCCCTTCTATGAAAATAGGAAGGGGTGGTGTGGGAAGAGGTGGCCAAAGGGGAGATGTTACTTTTGGTTTCAGCAGGCTACAATGAAATATGGGGTAAATTCTTTTCAGATTTTGGGGCAATTGTAATTGTACTGTGATTGAGTTGATAATTTTGTTAATTCAGAAGGGACGAATGTACTTAGGGCCAAAGTTTTTTTTTTATTGTTGGATACACTGTATATACTTTGTGGAGAGGTATAGTCTGTCTCTCACTTTAAATTCTTTTGGCACATTTTTTATCATCCTGCTATTTATAGGCTTCTTATGCTTCCTTGAGTGTTTTGACCGCTATCGGGCATGTATTTTGTAGTTCTTGTATCCATTCTTGTAATGAAGGGTTCTGGGGTTTGTCCAAAGGTAGTTCTGGGATTGCTACAAAGTCCTAACCTGAAGGAAGTAAACCAGTGCTATGCACTGAATTATTATACGCCACTTCTGCAAACGGTAAAAGATCAGTCCAATTATCTTGTTGATAATTAATGTAGCATCTGAGGCACTGTTCCAGTACGGAGTTGGCTCATTTGCATCCCCATTCATTTGGGGTGGGTGGGTGGGAGGAGCTTAAGCCTTGGGTGGTCCCCATGAGTTTTAAAAATTCATGCCAAAATACTTGAGCTTTTTGAATGCCTCTTGGCATTCCATACTCCACTTTAAGGGTTGGCTAGGCTTGGGTTTTCCCTCCTCTTTTCTTTTCAGAAGGTTTGTAAAGGGCAGGGTGATTTGGGCAAAAGCGGGAAAATAAAGTGTTGGTAGAAATTTGTGAACCACAAGAAACTTTGGAATTGCCACCTTGTGTGAGGGGGCCCATTCCAAGATTGCCCTGACTTTTTCTGGATCCATTTCCACACTTCCTGTAAGATTCGGTATCCCAAATATTCAATTTTGACTCTATGGAACTCACACATTGAAAGTTTAGCATACATTTCGGTTGCCTGCAATTTTTTTTAACATAGTTCATATGAGCTTAACATGCTTTTCCTTCATTTCAGAGTAGATCAGGATGTCATCTAAATATACCAACTCCCCTTTGTATAAATGTTCATGCAGGACTTCATTTATTAGCTGCATGAACATGGCAGGGGCTCCTTGCAATTTAAACAGTAACACCTGGCATTGGAAATATACCAGGGGGCAGTTGAAAGCCATTTTCTACTCATCCTCCTCCTTAATCCTGACTCTATAATATGTTTTGCATAAGTCCAGTTTAGTAAAAATCTTCCCCTTGGCTAAGTGGGTTAGCATGTCCTTCATGAGTGGTAGGGGGTATACGTTCTCCAGACAGACCACGTTGAGCCCATGGTACTCCATGCACAATGGAGAGAGCCATCTTTCTTTTCCCAGAATAGGACTGTGGCAGCTATCCGGGGTGTGGCCAGCTGGACGAAACCGCATTGCAGGTTTTTATCTATGAATGCACGGAGCTCTTCCAGCTCTCTGGGAGAGTCATGGAATACAGCTTGGGTTTTGGCAGTGTAGCCCTGGGGAGGATCTTGGTGCAATTGGCCAACTGGTGTGGTGTTGGACCTTTCTAACTAAAATGTCCTTTAGGTCCCAATATTCCCTGAGGATTTTCAAATCCTGCCTTGGTTGATTTTGTGCCACTGCGGCTAATTCCAACATATCCTGGGTAGGTTTGCTGCTAAATTTCCAGGGAGAAGTCTCACCTTTCTCAGGTCCCCCAAATTTTTAACAGTCTCTTTCACCAGTTCATGTAGGGATTCCATTTTTGGAGCATTGCCAGCCCCAGCAAGAGGGGTCTCTACATCCCCAGAACCTTAATAAAACTCAGGGTCTCCCGGTGACCGCTCATCCTTATCTCCACTGGTTATGTTATAGAGTGATCCAGGGCTCCCCCAGCCATGGTCCCATCTAGCTGGCAAAATGCCTTAACTGTTGGAGTCTGAGCCCTAATTTTTCCACCACCTCAGGGCTTACCATGCATCTGGTGCAGCCTGAGTCCAGTAAGGCCAATACCTTCCCTGGATGCCTGATGATGGCACATTCATCTCTGTTGGATGGTGATAGAGATCACAGGGCAACTTACCAGGGGATCATTGTCAGAGTTGGTGTTGTTCCTCTCTGGGGTGATTGGAGTTTCCCACCCCCTGCAGGCAGGAGGAGAGAACTCAATGACTTCAACTTCCTCTAATGCCATTTTACGGGGCTTTGGGATGTCTTTTCCCACTTTTTTTCCATTTTTGCCACTGATCATGGGGTCATTTTGCTGAGTTGGCAGTCAGCAGCTTGACCTGCTGGATGTTCCCACACTTGAAGCATCCAGCAGTTCAGCATTTGGGGCTGAGTTTGCATCTGGGTGTTCTCAGGACCAGGGATGGGTTCTACTTACCTTTACTACCAGTTCACAACAGGGCCACGTGCCATTGGAAGAACTCTTCGAACAGCCTTTTGTTTTTCCCATTTTAAGAGGTTAATCCTGTCAGGAAGGCAGGAAGGAGACCTTCTAGTGTGCCTCTGTGTGTTGCTTCTAGCCTAATCCTGTTTATCTTTATTGCTCTGCTTAAGTGTTTTGAGAAACTGCCTCTTTGGTTAAGCCTTCTTACATTGTAACAGCTGTTAATGGGTCTTTAACCATTAACCATATAGAAAGCCCAGACTTTCTATAGCCTGAACAGGTTCTTTTTTTCCTTTGCTGGTACTTTTATTCCAGGGCTTGACTTTTTTAAAGGGGAAGAGTTGTTTTAAGTTTTTTACACAGCTTTAGCGGTTCCTGGGACTGTCTTTTAGGGTGTACTTCCAACATGACTGAATTCCCCCCCCCCAGCCACTCCTTGCCTCCTCCGTCCCCAATTAAGGGTGGGAGGAGGTGATTGCAGGCCTCTTTCTTCCCTGGCTCCATAATCCTCTCTAAACAGAGTGCTCTGGCTAGTCTTTGACTTCTTTGTTTGTTTTATTACAAAAAAAAGGGGGGGGGGCTTTGGGAGATTTCCCAACTCCACTGATGGAAAAGCAATGAGGTAATCTTTTGGGACCACCACTGCTTGCCTGATCAAG
The DNA here is from genome assembly GCA_012654045.1 of Ptyas mucosa. Taxonomy (NCBI): domain Eukaryota; kingdom Metazoa; phylum Chordata; class Lepidosauria; order Squamata; family Colubridae; genus Ptyas; species Ptyas mucosa. The sequence continues at coordinate 20,714,095 of WNWU01013815.1, forward strand.
TTAAGCAATGCTGTCTAGTAAAAAAATATTTTTCAAGCTGTGTCTTTCCCTCTTCCTTCCAACACAATCTTTCCTTAACTCCGGATGATTTCCTTAGGATATTTGTGAGGTGAGTGAGACCAGCTGGTATCTTTAAATGGTGCAAATGGATCTAAGGATTGCTTCTCCTGGGTGGAAAAGGGTGCTTTGTCAGTTCACTGAACACAGGAGTCTTGTCTATGGGGATTCTCCAGTCATCCTTGGGTAATGGTCCCAAAGGTGCTTTTTTCAAGAGGCAACTGGACTTCCTTGGTTTCCAGAAAGTCCAGTTGCTGTCAACTTGCTAAGCATTCCTGACCTGCTCTCGAGTTGCCATAGGCAGGGAGATGGGGAACTCAGCCTCGCAGCAACAGTGAGGAAATTGCACTTCAGTCAAAACAAAAGCATATTCCAGCCAACTCCACATCAAGGCCATCTCCATGGAGACCCACAGAGAGTCATGATTTAATTAGGGCATTGGTTGGAACCTTGACAGTTGCCTCTTGAAAAAGCACCTTTGGGATAGGAGTCTCTTGCATTGCTTTGGAATGGCCAAGGCACATGATTGCTCAATGATAGTAAGATTTTATTTTTAAAAAAAGGAGGTAGGGGTGTGGATCCTCCAATTCATTTTAGTTTTCTCTCATGATAATAAGACTTAGTTACATGGCACCAGGCTTGAAGTTTATGTAGATATCTGTGGCACTCTGAGTTTTCGGAGAGGAGCGGCATATAAATTGAATAAATTAAATTAAATTAAATTAAATTAAATTAAATTAAATTAAATTA
>WNWU01013815.1:20714911-20736910 GCA_012654045.1 Ptyas mucosa
TAAATTAAATTAAATTAAATTAAATTAAATTAAATTAAATTAAATTAACTAATGTTATTGTGATCCTGAGAAGCTTGGGAGGGCAGAGATTTGAACCTGGGTCCCCTATATACTTTGTTAATTTGCCTCTTTAGCTCGGCATTTTGTAACCCAAGTATGCTCACCCACTTTCTGGAGAGCTTAAATGACCTCTCTGCTGAAGGCTTTCACTTTATGAGCAAGAGTTGGCTGCTGATAGTTATCATTGCATTTTAACTATTTTAATTCCTCAAGGTGCTCTGGCACCCTGCCTGATTTGTAACTCCGGGTTGCAGGTATTGCTTATGAAAACAAAGGTATTCACAGAATGGTTTAGGTTTCCATGATGGCTGTGACTGTCATTGATCTTCAGTGTGTTTTCCCCCATTTCTAATCTAATGATTGGTATTTAGGGCAGCTTTTTGCAAGCAAAGGAGCTATTTGTATTTTTCTACAGGTAATCCTTGACTTGCAACAGTTCATTTAGTGACCATTCAAAGTTACAATGGCACTGAAAAAACTGACTTATGACCATTTTCACACTTACGACCATTGCAGCATCCCCATGGTCACATGATAAAAATTCAGATGGTTGACAACTGTCTCACATTTATGATGGCTGTAGTCTCCCAGGGTCATGTGATCCCCTTTTGCAACCTTCTGACAAGCAAAGTCAATAGGGAGGCCAGATTCACTTAACAACCATGTTACTAACTTAACAACTGCAGTGATTCACTTAACCGATATGGCAAGAAAAGTTGTGAAATGGGGCAAAATTCATTTAATAAATTTATCACTTAGCAACATAAATTTTGGGCTCAATTATGGTCGTAAGTTGAGGAGAGGCCAGGCGTGACAAGGAGTGGCTAGGAGGGGAACGGAGGGATGAGGTAGGGCTGGATATGGTGAGGAAAGGCTGGGTGAGGTAAGGCATCCCTCGACATGAGTGACATTGAGTTGGCCATGACCACTCAGTCACATGACCACCCAGACATGCCTACCTAGCCAGTCATTAGGGCAGAGAACCAGTTGTTAAATTATTTGAATCCCACCACTGAGTATATAGATGATAGAATTGAACTTTGAAGAATGGACACTATTAGGAACTAGAAGGAACTAAAGATTACAATTAAAAGAGAATATATAAATTTGACTTACTAATACAGAACAGAGAGAAATATTTTAACATTAGTCATATTGAAGGTATTTTTTAACAATGGATACAGAAGTTAATTTTAAGGAAGTCTGCCTCTATAGTTAGACTATGTTTAAAAGATGTATTGGAAGAGCAACAGGTTTTACTGGACAAGAGAAATTGATTTGAAAGTGGATTTAAAAATGATAGGCTATAAGAATGATTTGAAAAAAGATGTTACACTGGACATACAAAATTAAACCAGCTGATATCTTAATAATTAAAAGGGATATACAAATAACAAACCAAGAGGATGACCTGGATAATTTTTCTTTATTGCATTTACAAAAGAGGCTTGTTAAAGTTTTAAAGAATTTTGTGAGAAGGGGCAAAGGAAAATGAAAAGAAATTAAGTTTTAGGACATAATTTGAAGGGACTGAAGATCAAGTGTAAAAATCTTTCTACTTCTTTCTAGTTTATTGGGCTTTTTAAAAATAATAATCTGTTAAGTGTGCAACAATTGTGGTATAGTAGTTAGATACATATCCCAAGAGATGTTTTTGTGCACAATGCTTGTCAGTTGCCCAAAATAATTAATTAATGAAAGTTTTATAAAGCATTTTATATATGTTGTTCAGTAAGCCTGTTGAAATCAAAGCAAAGCTTTACAAGTCCAGATAATGAAATTGTTGCTATTCTTGTAAAGTAAAGTAAATCCCACTGACTTCGATCATTGTCAAATAACTGTGCAAAGGATTATAATTTCAGTCATTTCTTTACTGTATCTAATCCTACAAAGTATGATTCTGTCAATTGGCATGAGACCCAGTGTATTCAGTGTGGCTGTTTACTCCCAAGCTAGGGTAGATACCAAACACTATATGGAAATAGGGCTAACAGAAAAATCTTAGCTTTCTTATCAATCTACAATTTAATCAACTGTGTTGTGATGAGAGTGGAATAATGTAAGCTGCCAACAGATTTTTTTAAAACAATTGTATTACACCAAAGAAAAGTATCTTCTCTGAGAATGTAATTTCTACCGTTTCCCCCAAAATAAGACATCCCCTGATAATAAGACCAATTGGGCTTTTGAGCACATGGCAGTAAGGCCAAGTGCTTATTTTAGGGTTCAAAAAAATATAAGAGAGGGTCTTATTTTTGGGGAAACACGGTAAGTTTTTTCAACTTAGATTATTTTGTTCACATGTCTGGGCTTTGTAAATGTGATATTTTCCTAGCCTAGCTGAAAGCATCAGCTAATGAAGTGACTTTTTCTGTTCTCAAAGCAGATGCCATATTCAGGTAATTCTTGACTTATGATTTAGTGACTGTCTGAAATACTGACAGACCCAAGAAAAGGTTCTTGTGATCGGAATTCAAAGTTCCAATGGTCCATGTAGTCACTTGATCATATTTTTGGCACATAGCAGCCAGCCTGCGTTTATGACCCCTTGCAGCATTCTGCAGTCATGTGACTGCAATTTATGGCCTTTTTTTTTTAACCAGAAACCAGCTTTTACTTATGGTTTCCAGCAAAAACCACCCATTCTGGACAATGGTTTCACTTGAAAAATGCAGCATTTGCTTAACACCCATGAATTTGCTTAATGCCACCACAAAATAAAATTGTAAAAATTTTCAGTCATGTGATATCCCACTTAATGACCAGCATAACTTACAACCATAATTATGATTATGGTCATAAATTGAGGACTATCTTTACAGTAATATTTCATAGTGCCAATAATGCAGATTCCCTTTCCTGCTTCTCCATATCAGAAAGTCTTGAAAGAGATAGAAAGCTAATAGTTGCTTTCTCTGCTTTATTATAACGTATGCCTCAAAAATGCAAAGCATTTCTGCTACATGTTTTGCAGAATTGATTACAACATGAATTGATAAGCCTTTGTGATGGCTTGCTGGCTATAAATCCTGTTTGTTCATTTTGCAGCTTAGGACATGCATTCATTAAGGATAGATGTTAAACTCACCACTGTGGCATTTTGTTTGTTCAATATAGTAACACTGAAAGAGCAGCATGAAATTTGTGTATATATTTCAGATTTCAGTGAGCAGCCTGGTAATATCTTCCACTTTCAAATGGACAGAAAAAAATAAAGGAAAATACACTACAGTAATCCTGCTGAGATGAATGTGGGTCACAGACACAAGAAGGTCTTATTTTAAAACAGAACCCTTAATACCCCCATATGTTCATGGAGCCATATAAATGGTAAATAGTAAAATACTGTGCAGTGTCATGTAGTCAAACACTGAGAAAATAAAATTAAAATGAATGGGTTTGTTTGCTTGTTTTGCTTGACATCCCATTTCAATCCCCACTTATTTTCAAGGCAGCATGAAAAGAAAGACAGTGCAGTGTAGAATTCTGTGCAATTTTCTTAGTTGTATTAAATAAAATCTTTACTATGGTCAAAGCCCAGCATAAGGAGAGTGGAGTGCCAAGTTAAAATACAAAATAATTGTAAAAAGCTAAAATATATTTTATTAAAAGGTATATATGAAAAAAAGTCTAAGAAAAATCTAAAAGGAGAGAGAGATGAGTATAGGGTAGCATAAAAAATAGTATGTGGCAAACTAAATCTATCACAGTACAGAGCAGTACTAGTATGATGAACTAGGTACCCATTAAGGTACCCATTAAGACTAGATTGTGGTGCCTGTTAAGGTGCCCATTAAGACTAGATTGTGGCACAGGTCATGATCTCATGGATTTGAAGTGCTGCTGCCCAGAACATAGCAACATTATATATTGTAGCAGGGTTAGAATATTAAAGCAGCAAGGAGGTTTAGAATTGTCCTAAGTGCTCTGGGTATTTATGTAATAATAAATGAAGAGTTTCTGTTGGATTCACTGGCTATAAGGTTGGGGATCTGCCTAGATCCAATTGATGCTCTGTGTCTGCTACATACTGATTAATGGGTGCCTTGGTCTGATCATATTCCATGCTGAATAAAAAAAACCCAGAGAGAAGCCCAATGATGAGATTTTAGCTGCCATTGCCATTTTCCATGTGAACTGAAAATCAGCACTCATAATTAATGAAGCAAGGCAAAGGGGGAAAAGAATAGTTTGAGCCAAAGATAACCCACACTCTAGCTTCCACTTTCATGAGGCCTGTCTCTAGTTTCAAGATGGCATTAGAGACACATTTTTGGGGACTTGAAATGACAATCTTAAGAAATTTGGATTGAGCAAATTCTAATAGTGCAAAATTGCAGTGGGGATAAAGAACTTACACTATTGCTTGCTTTGAATAGTTTGAGTGCTGCAAGGCATATAGTGGCCACTGCTTTTCTTGAGAAATATGAGGATGGCAGATGAATTCCTTTAGGCATTTTCAGCAACCTAGTCCTCATGGAGTTTCCTACTGTGCAGAATGGAGGACTATTGCTCAATCTTGTGGAAAACTACTCTATTCCATGAATGCATCTTGGGCCTTTTGGTAAATACCATGATTTTATTTTTCTGATAATTGTGTTCCAACTGAATTTACTTGCAGTACTGTGTTAGAGGTCTCAGTGCTTTTTTAAGGCCAATAGGTGTTCTTGAAAACATACTGCATTGTCTGCATACTGTAAAACAGAGAAAGATCTTCCAGCAAGTTTTGGAGAGTCATGGTCATGAAAACTCAAGAGGACTTTCAAAATCTTATTCTGTCATTCAAATGCAGAAACCAACAGAAAGTCCAAACCCAAAAAGTATACAGATCAATCCCTTTGGAGGTTCATGATAATTTGTCTGTTACTGTCTTTCTTTTCCTCATAAATTTAATATACTATACAACCATGGATTCAAACATGTCAGAGCAGATAGGAAATAACTGTTAATCTTGAGCACAATTATAAAAATTGGCAACACCAGCTTTAATAACTTTATTGTTTGTTGCAGGATCAAATTTGGGTCAGTCCCCGGGGTCACAGGTTTTGTCTTCCAAGCTTTTGGACTCGTGCTGGAGCCCATTTTCAGAGAACGTTATTGTTTGTCATGTACGTGAATGCAAAGCAAAAGTTAAAAATGATTCTGAATTTATCAAACCAAAATAAAGCTTATAGCCTTATAAAGAAGCTTTTAAAAGTTTTCTGTAAAATATAGGACAGGTAAAACAAGGGACAAAAATACCTGGTTACATTACATCACTAGAGTGTAAGATCTGAAGTGGGACAATATTATAATGGCTGCTCTTTCAACTTCTCCAAACCCTTCAAAGTGTCTGCCACTTGATTCTATCATGCTAAAGCAACATTATTTATCTATCTATCTATCTATCTATCTATCTATCTATCTATCTATCATCTATCTATCTATCTATCTATCTATCTATCTATCTATTTATTTATTTATTTATCACACTTTTATACCGCCCTTCTCCTTTCGGACTCAGGGCGGTGAACAGCCAGAATAAAACACATGTATATAAAAGTTAAAATAATTTTAAAATAGATTAAATAATTTAGGCCCATATAATTAAAAATATTCAAAATTCAAAATTCAAGATTTAAAAATTTAAATCTTATTTAAATTATAGAAGTCTATTGAAGAACTGCAGTGTAGGAGAAATAAAGGCATATCAGAGATGAATTGTTCCCATAGGCTGTCCCACAAGCCAGAGGAGCAGAGCTTAAATTCCCAATATAAGTTCCCAATTTTATGATTGCAAGCCTGTCAGAGGTACCCAGTAGTAAGATGGGTGGCCAATAAATTTTATAAATAAACAAATAACAACATTACACAAAATGTTGCAGATGTCAGAAGGAAAAGTAGCATTTCTTCATTTGGGAAATGACAAGGGAGGGAAGAATTATACAGAGTTTGGTGTAAAAGGATCTCTTTATCATGAAAATCAGGATTCAGGTAATCCCTTCTCAGACTAACATATTTCAGCATAATTTATATATTTTTAATAAAATATAATTGTAATAAGTGTTAATAAAATGGTAGTCAATAAAGTCTCCTGGCTACAGTACTCTAACCCAGTTCCAACAACATATCATAAAAACTTATAGTAGTAAGTAGATAAAGCATCCTTTTAGTGAGCTAAAAATGTCACCCAGAAAGCTTCATAACCAGACATTTGTTTATATGTTTTTAATATTTCCCTCAGTACACCATTTCATTTATAAAATAAAATTTTATTTTGGGTGCTATGACATCATCATACTGCAAGTTTCATATAATTAATCATCTTATGGAGAGTGGGCTCAAATGTTAGTTGTTTTTAAAGTAGCATGAGTCCACTAGATGGCATGCAAATACTCCAGATAAAGTATCTACCTCACACACTATTCACACACACTATTCATAGGCAATGGCATTATTTAGATAATGTAAAATGAGGGTATAATTGTATCTTTATTTTATTTTATTGTAATTGTAATAAAGGAAAATCAATAGAGAATGTTGATTTTTTGGAAAAGTGATAAAATTTTCTTGCTCCTTTAAAGTATGCAAGCTGTTTCTGACGAGGGATGATTTGAAGAAAGAAATATGTTCTTTGTGGGTATTTCATCCCATTCTTTTCAGCATTTTTTTCCCTATAAGTCTCTCTCTCTCTCTCTCAGAGAGGGGGAGGGAGGGGAGGCTTTAAGTTCATTGTCTGTGTCACTGAAGTAAAAAGATTGAACATCTTTCTTGGCCTGTTAACCATATGAAATGTATAAAATCTGTTGTAGCCTTTCTGAATCTTGCTGTGTGGCTTCCTATTTTTTGTTTATTTGACCCTTTTCAGGTAAATTAAACATTAACTGTAGAATAATTTATTTATTTATTTGCACACATGCAATTTACTGCTGCCAGTGCAAATCTCAATGTCTTTATGAACCAGGACCTTTGCCAACTCTGGATGTACAACGTTGATTGCACTAAGATAGATCTGATATTGCAGTGATGGCTAACCTTTTTGCCATCGCATGCCAAAGCGGGGGGAGTGCGGTGGGGTCACACGCCCACGTGCCCATATCCATAATTCTATGCACCCCACCCCCTCCGTGCTCCCCCCACATTTGGCATGTGATGGCACGGTGGGCCCGGTAGGCCCGTTTTTTGCTCTTCCCAGGCTCCAGAGCCTTTCTAGGAGCCTGGGGAGGGCAAAAACGGCCTTCCCCATCTTCCCCAGAGGCCCTCCGAAGGCCAGAAACAGTGTGTTTCCTGACTTCTGGTGGCCCGAAAATCAGCTGGCTGGTGCACGCATGCATGTCAGAGCTGAGCTCGTGTGCCCACCGATATGGCTCCATGTGCCACCTGTGGCACCCGTGCCATAGGTTCGCCATCATGGGTGATATTGTATACAATCAGGAGCACCATTTAGAGTAGTTACTGGCAATCTTCTCCATTGGGCAAGCTAGAAATTAAAATTCAACAATATCTGGAGAGGAGTTTGCTACTCCTCATCTGTGCAAAGTAGCCATTCTTCTAAAATCAGTTGGGATGATAAAACAAGAGGGAGGAAGTCAAAATCATATAGCCAACTTAAATCAATGCATATTCTGCAACAGCAAGCTTGCAAAACATCTCCATTTTGGTTATTGAAAGGAGGGAGAATTTATCTGCCTCATGATTTTAGCAGGTGTTTTATGCCACAGACTGAAAGCTCCTGTAGTAGAAAATATTTTTCCTGTTCAGCATTAACTGGGTTGGAGCAAGGTCAGTTTAAATAGGAAAACAGAGGTTGAGTGAAACCCACCTAGCTCAAGCTGCCACCACATATCAAGTGGAAACTGGAGTAGACATATGAGCATCAATTTAAATTTTCTATGCCATTATTTAAAAAAGGAACATCTGTAATTGTCATAGGAGCTTTAGGATTGTTTGTTTAATAGATTGCAGTATGTATGCTATATTCTTTGTACACAGATATTACTATTACCATTGCACAGTAGTTTTGTCTGTTCTACAACTTTCCTTTGCAGTTTATTCATTGTTTCCCCATTTAGAACAGAACAGAACAGAACAGAACAGAATAGAACAGAACAGAATTGAATAGAATAGAATTCTTTATTGGCCAAGTGAACAGAGAATTTGTCTTAGTGCATATGCACTCAGAGTACATAAAAGAAAAGATATATTTGTCAAGAATCATAAGGTACAACACTTAATGATAGTTGTAGGGAAACAGTCAATATAAATCTTAAGGATAACAGCAACAAGGTTACAGTCATACAGTCATAAATGGGAGGAGATGGGTGATTGGAATGATGAGAAGACTAATAGTAATGCAGACTTAGTAACTAGTTTGACAGTGTTGAGGTAATTATTTGTTTAGCAGAGTGATGGCGTTCTGGAAAAAACTTGTTGTGATTCGCCGGCGGCCCGACAACAAGGACGCTGCCTGAGGATTGGCTAGGGGGAGTGGCCAAAACACACGGGAGTTTCCGCATGTTCTGATTAGGTAGTTAGTTGACAGCTCGGAGTATAAAAGAGCTGTCATTTACCAAACATTTGGTTCTGTTCATGTCTGGTTGCCGTTGGGTTACTGTTAATAAACAATGTTCGTCATGCCTCACTCGCCTCGTTAATGCCTCAGCTTTACAACAGAGCACTGGTGACGAAGGTGGGATATCGCACTATAGTCTGCTGAGCAAGAAGGATGGAAGAAATGGCGCCACCAATGTTTGCCCCTTTGTGGAGTCTTGGGACGCCTACATGGAGAGGTTCGAATGCTTTTTGGAGGCAAATGATTTCACTGACCTCTCCAGCAGCAGGAAAAGGGCACACGTCCTAAATTCCTGTGGTCCAGAAGTGTTCGTGACTGCTTGGGCATTGTTCACCTCTGCCCCAGTGTATACGGTCTCCTGGGACCTATTGCGTGGAAGCTGAAAGGCCACTATTCCCCGGCCCCATCCTGAATAGCCCGTCGTTTTAAGTTGTGGCAAGTATTACAGGAGGAGGGGGAGTCTGTAAATCATTATGTGGCTCGGTTGAGAACTGCTGCCCTTGACTGCGAGTATAGAGACCTAGATGACACTCTGGTGGAGCAGCTAGTATGCGGGGTTAGAGACATTAGACTGCAGAGGCGGCTGCTAGCTAAAAACAATCTAGACCTGCAGACCACCCTTGAGGAAACCCAGGCAGTGGAGATGTCTGATAAATCTACTGTGGATATTAGGAAGTTCTACCCTCCCAGGAGCCAGGCGGCTGCCACAGTAAACGTGCAGGACATTTCCTCAGATGACACCTTGGATGAGGAGGAGGCAGATATCAGTCGCCTACAGGCATCAAAACCCCGGAGCAAAGGGCCACAAATGAAGAGAGAGCCTCCAACCTTTTGGCTCAGTTGTGGGGAGGAGCACCTGAGGGCAACCTGTCGTTTCAGGTCGGCAATTTGCTGCTGTTGCGGTAAACAGGGCCATATTGCCAGAGTCTGCCAGTCACTAGCAAAACCATCTGCCATTCCAAAACCTCGCCACCCTGCTAAGGAGGACTGTTTTTCCATCTCTCGTGACCAACAGATTACTGAGGTGACCACCTGTCCAGTTAAACCTGGGAGCGCTAAACTTTCCATGACAGTTAGAATTGAAGGCGCCTCCTGTCAGATGGAGTTGGACATGGGGTCTGCAAAGTCCATCATTTCCTGGGGAATGGTAAAAAGGCTGATACCATCGCTGAAAAGGAGCCAGCTGTAACTGTGCCCATTCAATCTTTGGGACTATCAGGGCAATTTTATTCCAATCCTGGGGCAGGGTCATTTCTTAATAGAAACAGATGGATTTGTGGGGCGGCTTCCCTTAATCGTAGACAGGGGGTTTCTTCCTAGTCTGTTAGGGATGGATTGGTTCAGTTCCTTAGGGTTAAGAATATCTGGGATACACTCCACAGCAGTGGATGGGTTTGGTGGCCTTTTAAATGAATTTCCTGACGTGCTTGATGACACTTTGGGTAAATATGTGGGTTCCCCCATTTCTCTCAACCTAGATCCAAATGTTGCCCCAATCCGGCTCAAACTGTGCAGAGCCCCTTTCGCGCTCAGGCCTAAGGTGGATGCGGAGCTGGACAAGCTTATCTCCCAAGGGGTCCTAGAACCAACTGACCATTCTAAGTGGGAGACCCCCATAGTTGTTCCCATCAAGCCTGACGGCTCTGTGTGCATCTGCACTGACTTTAAATGTACCCTGAATAAGACATTACAGGCAAATTCCTACCTTGTCCCTGTGGTCCAACATCTGCTTCACTCCCTGGGGCCAGGCTCCATTTTCGCTAAATTAGATTTGGCCCAGGCATACCAGCAGCTCCTGGTGGATGACGCCTCGGCTGAAGCACAGACCATTGTCACCCACCGGGGAGAGTTTAAATGCCAGCGCCTGCAATTTGGGGTGAGCATTGCCCCAGGCCTTTTTCAAAACCTCATGGAGTGGTTGCTACATGGCCTGACCGGAGTGGTACCCTACTTCAACAATGTGCTCATCTCTGCTTCTTTTCAGAGTGAGCTCATCGAGCGAGTTAGGGCTGTCCTTCTCTGTTTCCGCAAATCGGGTCTCAAATTGAAAAGAAACAAATATGTAATTGGTGTTCCCCAAATTGAATTCCTCGGCTATCTAATTGATGCTAAAGGGATCCATCCCACTCCTTTCAAGGTAGCTGCAATTAAACAAGCAGCCGTGCCCACCTGCTGCGTGGAGCTGCAATCCTTTCTGGGGCTTTTAAATTTTTATAATGTGTTCCTGCCCCACAAAGCCATTGTGGCTGAACCCCTTCACTGGTTGTTGTCCAAAGACGCACCATGGTCCTGGACCCAGGAACATGCCCGTTCTGATTGGGTAGTTAGTTGACAGCTCGGTGTATAAAAGAGCTGTCATTTACCAGACATTTGGTTCTGTTCATGTCTTGTTGCTGTTGGGTTACTGTTAATAAACAACGTTCACTCATGCCTCACTCACCTCATTAATGCCTCAACTTTACAACAGAGCAAAACTATTCTTGTGTCTAGTTTTTTTGGTGTGCAGTGCTCTATAGCGTCATTTTGAGGGTAGGAGTTGAAACAGTTTATGTCCAGGATGCGAGGGGTCTATAAATATTTTCACAGCCCTCTTTTTGACTCGTGCAGTATACAGGTCCTCAATGGAAGGCAGGTTGGTAGCCATTGTTTTTTCTGCAGTTCTAATAATCCTCTGAAGTCTGTGTCTGTCTTGTTGGTTGCAGAACCAAACCAGACAGTTATGGAGGTGCAGATGACAGACTCAATAGTTCCTCTGTAGAACTGAATCAGCAGCTCTTTGGGCAGTTTGAGCTTTCTGAGTTGGCGCAGAAAGAACATTCTTTGTTGTGCTTTTTTTATGACGTTTTTAATGTTGGGTGCCCATTTTAGATCTTGCGATATGGTAGAACCTAGAAATTTGAAGGTCTCTACTGTTGATACTGTGTTGTCTAGTATTGTAAGTGGTGGTAGTATGGGAGGATTTCTCCTAAAGTCCACCACCATATCTATGGTTTTGAGTGTGTTCAATTCCAGATTGTTCCGGTCTCACCATGAGGTTCAACCTCCCGTCTGTATGTGGATTCATCATTGTCTCAAATGAGACCGGTCACTGTTTTTAATAACCTTATAAATAATACATCAAATCTACTACTAATTTTTATGCAACAATTCATAATGCTTTTTCAGCAAATGTAGACTGGACAGCAATGAACTTTGCTTGCTACTGGTATCTATGTTTATGTGGCAGTGTCTGCTTCCAGAGATCAGAGTATTTCATATAAAATGAAATGTAAATCGTTCTAAAGTTGACTGTAAAAAATGATTTCTGTAATAGTCTGAAATTCTCTACCTGATTCAGTTGTCTCAGCTACAAATTTTCACAGTTTCAGTCACAAATTGACTTCCGTGGACCTTACTTCATACTTAAGTGATCAGTAGAGGGGTCATGCATAAGTGCACTAATGTTTCTATCGTCCCTGTCATTGTATTTTTTTCTTTTATTCTTGTTCTCGTTTTTGTGTGACAAATTTTAGTAAGTAATAAGTAATAAAATAAAATCTTACAATCTATTGTATATTTATTTTTCATTTCATTTTTGGCTTATTGGCGATATGGGAGAGTTAAGGAAAATAGGGCTGTTTCCCCACTTCACCTCAGCTAAAAATATGTAAATCTGCATTTTCCATCAAATATTGATGCTGTATTCTGTGGAAACATAAAAAGAGTCTTGACATTGTCTCTTGTGGAGTCAGGATTGCTTATTTCAACACTTTGAATCAAATGCTTGAAGAACTCTTATTTGTATCCCAGTTAAAGTGGTTCGAGAGAGGGAAGATATAGCTTATTCAATTGCAGTACCCTGTTTCCCTGGAAATAAGATCTATTCCGAAAATAAGCCCTAGCTTGTTTTAATGTGAGCACCTAATATAAATCCTACCACAAAATAAGCCCTACTTAGGAGCCGGAGCAACCACCTGGCTGCCCACACCACCTGGTTGCTCACAGTGCCACGGCCACGAAGCAATGCCGGGTGGTGGTAGAGCTGCCCTACGTATCCCACACTGGCTTACCTCAGGGCCCATGCAGCCAGCCCCAACAACTGCCTGGCAGCGGCAGCACCTACACCCATGTGCATCAGGAGCCCACATGGCCACCCACCTACTTCTTCTGCTTGCTTGTGTCACAACAGAATTGGAGGCCTGTGCTGGTGTTGCAGCCACGAAGTGAGATTGGTGTCGGGGCTTGGATGACCTGGCTGCTGGGGCCCGAAGGTAAGCTGGTGTGGGGTCCATGGGGCAGCTCTACCACCATGCCGCCTCGTGTTGCAGCATCAGCGTGTCACTTAGCGTCCTGCTCCGTTGTGGCTGCAAGCAAGCAAAAGAAGTGGTCTGACGGTCATGCAGGGTCCTCCTGGATGGGGCTTTAAAAATGTGCATAATATTGATTGCGATTCTTGTTACACATTAAAGTAATGTCTCTTACCATACAAACATGTTGAGAGTTTAAGTTTTTAAATTGGTTCTCTGCTTTAGATAATGCATTGGTATGTGAATGCCTTTTCTTTTTCTGCAACTGGTCTCCCCTGTTGTTACATAAAACCTGGTTTGAACACTGTCTATCAATGCCTTGAAAAGCACTTGTAGCAGAGATTAGTTTAAAATTCTCACTGACAGACAATGAATTTTTTTCAAACAGGCTGCTCTGCATGAAGTCTGGAATCCTCTTCCAGATCTAGAGTGACAGTCGGTGAACAAAGATTAAACTGTTAGCAGATGCCCTGTGCCTGAGAGTGAATAAATTCCCTTCAGATCAATCCAATTTGATAATATGTATCCTGTAGAGATGATCTTCTTCTGTGGATAAAGAAAATTGGGCATACAGGGTGGAAGAAAAACAAATATTCTTCATTCTAAAAATGCATATACTGTTTGCTAGTCCCTAAACAATCTTGGGTAGCCGTGGAGAATTTATTTGTACCTTGATGCTGTTAAGCAGAACAGAATTTATGTGGAAAGACATGACTGGGAAATCTGAAAAGATAAGCTTGTTTTGGCTAAAATAGTCAGTTGTGCATTATAGGGACAAAGGCCTTTGTTTATATTTATTTATTTATTGAATTTATATTGCCGCCTATTCTCCCATGGCGACTCAAGGTGGCTTACAGAATATAAAACCACATTTAAAACAATACAACTAATAAAAATAATCAAATAAATTAATATAGTATAATATAATAAAATCACTCCCAGGCCCCCAGCCCTGGCGACAGCAGATCACATGAGCCATTTAATGGGCTCCATCCCACTCTGGGTTCTCCAGGCCTGGTGGCAGAACCAGGTCTTCAGTGCCTTCTGGAAGAGTATTATAGTGGGAGCCATTCTAATCTCTGGGGGAATGATGTTCCAGAGAGAGGGAGCCACCACGGAGAAGGCCCTTCTTCTGGATTCCACCAGGTGTATCTCCCTCAGGGATGGGACCCGCAGTATTCCCTGCCTCCCCGCTCTGATGGGTCAGGTAGATGTGACTGGCAAGAGACAGTCCTTAAGATAACCTGGTCCCAAGCCATGAAGGGAAGCACCTTGAATTGCACCCAGAAACAAATCAGCAGCCAATGCAGCTCCCACAGGAGAGGTGATACGTGTGCACACCGTGGTCTGCACAAAACCATGTGAGCCACTGCATTTTGCACCAACTGGAGCTTCTGGATGCTCTTCAAGGGCAGCCCCAAGTAGAGCATGTTGCAATAGTCAAGACGGGAAGTGACTAGGGCAGGGGTCTGCAACCTTAAACATTCAAAGAACCATTTGGACCCGTTTCCCAGAGAAAAGAAAATACCGGGAGCCACAAAACCTGGGTGGGCATGGCCAACTCAACGTCACTCCCACCCAGTCATATGACCTACCCCAGCCATGCCTACCCAGGTTTCATGGCTCACTGTTTTCTGTGGGAAATGGGTTTCTCTCTCTCCTCCCCTCCCTTCCTCTCCCTCCCTCCCTCCCTCCCTCCCTCCCTCCCTCTCCCATTCCCTCTTTCCCTCCCTCTCATTTCTGTTTTTCTCTCTTTTTCCTCTCCCTCTCCTTCCTTCCTTCCTTCCTTCCTTCCTTCCTTCCTTCCTTCCTTCCTTCCTTCCTTCCAGCAAACTGCAGTATTCTTGGCAAGAGATCTAGCTTGCAATTGCTTTTGTCATAGGTCTTTCTTTCTTTCTTTCTTTCTTTCTTTCTTTCTTTCTTTCTTTCTTTCTCTCCCCCTTCTCTTTCTCATTTGTTTCCCTCTTTTCCCTCACTCTCATTCTCTCCCTTCAGCTCTCTTTCATTTCTCTCTCTCTCTCCCCTTCTCTCTCAATTGTTTCTCTCTCTTTTTCCTCTCTCTCATTCTCTCTCTCTCTCTTTCTTTTTCTCCCCTTTTCTCTCTCTCATCTCTTTCTTGCACACATGCGCACATGCGCACAAGCAAAATACCCTCCTGGGCTGGGATCATGGTGGTGGCTGGGATGGTGACTCCTCTTCCCACTGCACAGTGAGGTGAGTAATAGTGCAGGAGAGCCGTGCAGCGCAGGAGAGCTAGAGCTCTTCCCTTCCGCCATCTGGTGATGGCTGATGTTGCTCCTCCCCATTCCCCTCCTTCCTGAGCCAATATGAAGGGGACCGCAGCTGGCACTGAGCTGCCTGCGAAGGATGCGGAATCACAAAAAGCAGCCGGTCGCTGGCAGTGTGGAGAAAATGCTAGGGGTGCTTCAGCAGCGTGGCTCTGTGGAGAGGATCGCACCTTCTTGGGGCAGAGAGCACATCATGTGACCAGGTTGGCAGGGAGCTGCAGGAGAGGGGTCAAAGAGCCACATGCGGCTCTTGGGCCGTGGGTTGACGATACCCAGACTAGGGCATGAGTAACTATGAGTAGGGATTGTTGGTCCAGGAAAGGGCGTAAGTGGCACATAACCCGCATTTCCACAAAGGCCCTCCTGGCCATGATGGCCATCTGCTCTTCGAGCAGGAGATGTGAGTCCAGGAGAACCCCCAGATTATGCACAGGGTCTATTTGGGGTAGTGCCACCCCATCCAAGACCAAAGATGGCAATTCTCCCTGAGTCAACGAACCCCAAACCCAGAGCCACTTGGTCTTGCCAGGGTTTAGTTTCAACCTGTTGCTCCCCATCCAGCCCCTAACAGCCTCCAGGCACTGCGAGAGGGAGGACACGGCATCACTTACTCACCTTGGGCCAAGACATACGGCTGAGTATCATCAGCATATTGGTGATATGTCCATTGTGATGGATGATCTCATCCAGCAGCTTCATATAAATGTTGAACAGGAGCAGACAGAGTACTGAGCCCTGCAGAATCCCACAAAGCAGTGGGATTCTCTCCCCTCCTATCAACACTGACTGGATCTCTCCCCTCCTATCAACACTGACTGAGAGCAGCCACAGAGGAAGGAAGTGAACCAGAATAGCACAAAGCCTCCCACTCCTATCCCCCAAAGCCGCTCCAGGAAAATACCATGGTTGATGGTATCGAAAGCTGCTGAGAAGTCAAGTAGAGCAAGGATGGGTGCACTACCCCCATCCCACTCTGTCCAGAGTTCATCCAAAAGTGCGTCAAAATGCCATTTCTGTCCCAAATCCAGGCCTGAATCCTGACTGGTAGGGATCGAGATAATCCGTTTCATCCAGAAACCTCGGTAGCTGCCACGCAACCACCTTCTCAACAACCTTCCCCAAAAAGGGAAGATTGGAGACAGGTTGGAAATTATCCAACTGGGTGGAGTCCAGTGATGGGTGGACCACAGGCTCCTTAAAGTGCTGGGGCATTGCCCCCTCCTGTAGGGAAGCATTAATCACCACCAGAATTCACTCACCTGTCACCTCCTGGGAAGCTATCACAAGCCAGGAGGGACATGGGTTTAAAACACAGGTGCTGGTACTCATACTCCCTAAGATCCTGTCCACTTCCTCAGGAGCAAGAGGGTCAAACTGTTCCCAGATAACAGGGCAAGAAACTGCCTCAGGGGCTTCCAGCGGACTAGCAACCACACCAGCATATAACTGGTAACGAAGTCGAGTGATTTAATCTTCCAGAAAATCCTCTAATTCCTCAGCACGCCCCTTCAGGTGGACCTCAATCTCCTCCTTCCCCAGGAGGAGGCAGCTGACCTTAAAGAGGGTTCTTTTGGACAGCCTCAAATGAAACAAAATACCGTAGTCATGCAGAGTGACAGGGATATTCTCATAGCAACCTAAAGTGGACAATTCAATGTATTTTAACCTGTGTGTGAATCAGCAATCAATTCAGTGTGCCAAATTACATCCATGGTATAGATTGTGTTAGGAGAAGAGGAAACCATACTTTAAATCATGTACAATTAAGAATAACTTGAAACCAAGGGCAGGGAATGAGACCATGGATTTGTCCTCATGTCTCCTAGCCATGGCATTCATCTCATCCACAGCCCACAGCAGCTCCCTCCCTCTTACCCACCCCGCAAAGACCAGGAGAAGGCACTTTGATGTAACAGTCTGGCTGTGCATAAAGACAAATTCATGAGGACACAATAAAAAAAGAGGTAACCAAAATATTTTGTGATATAGTGAGACCCAACTATATCCCAGGAGGATATACAGTAGTTTTAACAGGGCTACTAACTTTGTAAGATGTAGCTCTGAGCACTTGAGAGAAATGCTTTTGCTTGCATGACCTGACTCACATTCACAGTTTGCAAACCAAACAAAATGATATGCCAGTATCAACATTTGTATAAGTAGTGATGCAGTTTGTGATCCAAACATGTGTATAAATATACATATAATGAAATAAAGTATGAACAAATTATAATGGGGAGGCATGTATGTATTGAGCAAACATGACTGATTTGCTCCACATTTAATATTTGTTTCTTATAAAAACCATTGTAGTATGTGATTTTTTTCGTTTAATTTATTTATCCTTATTTTAGTTTTAAAACACCTAGCTGCCAAATTTCATCTTGCTTTAACCTAGCTGACAATTTATTTTGGTTTATTTGATTATGGTTAGGAATTATGGTTAGGAATTAGGGAGAAGTTGTTTAAATGGAAATGGAGAGATGAATATTTAAACTGTTATTTCTGGTAGCCCTCATTAGACTTTTCCTGATTAATAAGGAGGATTGGAGCTTTAGAGCTTTATAGAAAAGGGGATGAGGAATGGAATGATATCTTAAGAGTCAATGATAAGGTGTTATAATGTTGACTATAAATCAGTGGTGGGTTGCTACTGGTTTGCCCTGGATCGGGCGAACTGGTAGTGGCGGCAATGGGAAACTCCACCCACCGCTCGTATGCTTCTGTGCATACACAGAAGTGTTGTGTGCACGTGTGCCCATGTGCGCACGTGCCCACGCACAAACCCGTAGTGAGAGGTTTTGAAACCCGCCCCTGTTATAAATGCTGGGGATGAAGGGGGAACTTTCTTTGAATTTTTCTTTCTTTTTTCATATATGCATGGAAATATATTTAGATATAATTTTATTTTGTATTAAGCCTTTTTCCTATGCACTTTTTCAATAAACAGATAGAGGTAGATGATGATTATTCGATATATAGATATAGATAGATATTATATTTCTATTTTTTTCAAGACTTTTGTATTACTCTTACTTGTTTGATATAATCCTTAACAAAATTATTGAAAAGAAAATCATATTTTTCCATCGCTCCAGTGCCCTAATTAATTTAATTTAGTTTACTCTAATTAAATTAATTTTGCTACTGTGGTCACAAATGAAAAATGGATCCTTCCCTTTCCATATCTATATATATGAAATGGCCCAGGATAAAATTGCAGGACTTTTACTCTCTCCATAAACAAGAATTGTTGCGCTGAGATAGCTAAATTTGGTGCTACCTCATGTGAAGCTACTTTAAATAAACAGTTTATCCTTTGGAATGGCATTAGTACAAGTCTACTTGTAACAAAGACATATGCCAGTTTTCTTAAAGATAAACAAGGATTTTCATAGTTTTCTCCCCCACACAGAATAGTATTTCACCCTTAAGGGAAAAGCCACATCCTTGTGCTCTATATTCTCAGCTGTTAAATTATAGATGTCAGCATTGGGAGTTCTAAATGGAAGTTAGTATATCTTTAGATTCTAATTGGATGTTTTCCTTATACAACCGGAGAGAAGAATTCTGAACAATTTTTATAATAACTTGTAGAATCTATCTTGTATCCTGAATATCTTCAGATTTGCTTCTTTATTTTTTATGTATATGATGTACAGAACAATCTTTGGTAAGGCACACTGCTACAAAAGTAAGAGATATATTCTTCATAGACACCCAAAATAGTGGAGGTATCTTGAAGTATAAGATACAAAGAACAAGCCTTTGATGCTCAGATATAATAAAAGATGCTAATCTATCACCACAATGAAATATAATTCAACTGCAAGTCCAGGAGATTTCTGGGATGTGTCACTTAGACCATTCTTTCAGGAAGACAAAGGTCTTGAAAATGCCTGATAATGATGGAAATGATAAATTTTGTTTATTTCCCTCCCTTAACATTGTTTTAATAGGCAGCTGTCTCCACATCAGATTTTCTAAACAATCACAATAAGAGATAAGTGAAAAAGATCATTTTTTCCTATATTTGCTAGCATATATTACAAGAGTAAACATACCTCTGTAAGAGTTTCATTATAATTTAAATATTCCCTGAAATGTATCACATTTTTATTATCACAAATGAATTCATATTTATAAAAAGTTGTTGACTTCCTTGCGAATAATTTAAAAATTCACTTGGCAGATTTTTGTTTGTTCCCCATAAAATACAGTCATAACAAGCTGTCACTAGCTAGCTAGACTCTTGACTCATTCTACTAGATAAAGTTGTTTGCCCTTTTATAAGGATGTTTCCTTCCAGTTGAGCATGACAGAAAATAGGAAAAATATATGCTTTCGATTTTTATGCCCAAAGCCAGAAATCATGAACTCAAGAAATCTTGTGCTGATCCTAAAAATGCATATAATTCAGCAGTCATTCATGAGGAGATGGGAAGAAAACAATTACATATTTTTAAAAAATCTAAATGAAATAATCACAGTTGTCCTAACTGAAGTAATGAAATATTATGTGACTGAATGAGATGATGGATTTTGGTGTTCAGATTTCATTACAGAGAGAATGATTGCAGAGAGTACCTTGCTTGGATGGTGTTAAGCAAGCCAGTCAAGAGATGGGCTTTTTTTAACATATGCTGTTTGTTTTTCTTGAGCACTGTCTTCGGTTTCAGAGAATACAGAGGATAAAGGAAACCTTCTTCTATGGCATGACTGACTGCTGCTTTGCCCAATCAAGCAAAATGTTCCATTTCTGATATCCTGGATCTAACCAGCAATTAGGTAATCATTTAGTAGCCAGACACCCCAGACTTCTGTGGTTGAATGAAAAAGGTGCAGATTAGCTTTCACCAGATAATTCACCGTTGTATATGAAGGATTATATGGGAATGGGTTTAGGGAAGCAATATATGGATTTTGTCTATTTAGGCCTCTTACAATACAATCCATTTATCAATTGTTCTAAATAGCACTGTTATGCTTTATTAAAAATTGGAAGGATATCACATTACCTAAATGTTCCCTTGATCATAACCTGGAATTATACTATGCCTGTAAATGTTTAATGCTATGCAAGTCACATTAGTACTGGGGCATGTTATATTTTACATTTGCAATTTATGTTAGAAATAAATATTAAAATATTATTACAATGGTTAAATTATTGATTTCTATATGTAATCTAGTTATTCATTTTATGCATCTACAATACATAGATAGATGAGTCTGTCATCTGCACCTCTATAACTGTCTGGTTTGGTTCTGCAACCCAACAAGGCAGACACAGGCTTCAGAGGATAATTAGAACTGCAGAAAAAACAATTATTACCAACCTGCCTTCCATTGAAGAACTGTATATTCCACGAGTCAAAAAGAGGGCTGTGAAAATATTTACAGATCCCTCGCATCCTGGACATAAACTGTTTCAACTCAAAATGAGACTATAGAACACTGCACACAGAACAACTAGACACAAGAACAGTTTTTTCCCGAATACCATCTCTCTACTAAACAAATAATTCCCTCAATACTGTCAAACTATTCACTAAGTCTACATTACTATTACTATTAATCTTCTTATCATTCCTATCACCACTGATTTATTTTCTTGGCTGTCTCCAGTATACTCAGGAGTCTTCTACAATACTAAAGTTCAAAAGTGTCAATAAACTTCTTATCCCGCTTCATTAAAGTTCAACGTTTCGTTTCCATGCAGTGTCACTTTTCTAGGTATTTTATACATCAGTATTACTTTTTGATAGAAAATCCTATATTTTTGGTTACCATTAGGGGCACATATTCATTAGAAAAAGTGTATTCTTTTCTATCAGTGTAATATACTTCTGAATATATCATTATATATTAACCAAAATTAGACCTCACATTTTTTTAAAGATTAGGTTGGGAAATATGACTGGAATTTTCATATTTTATTCATATAACAATTTTGTTTTCTGGATTAAACTAAACGGAGAAGGAGAGGAGGAGAAAACTGAAGTAAAGTTACTCACTTGTTTCATGGACTGGCTGGAATCCAAATCTTATCAGTCCAAGTCAAGCATTGCACCACAAGTAAACATTGTACTACTTCAGATAAGAGACTAGAACAGTTCTATAATGGAAAAATCAAAAGTTGAACATGTTTTTATGTCCACACATATATTCTGAATATGCTATTCAGTGAATAAAGTGAACCGTATTTCCAAATGCCTTTACATTTCACTGTAGGCAGTTTGAATCTCTTGAGACAAATCTCTAATCTTCATAAAGTGAAAGGTCAGTATATTAAAATAAATATCTTCAAGGGCTACCATCTCTCCTGATAAAAGGAGGATCTGTTTTGTAGATGAATGGCAGATAACCACTCTATGTTTATATGAAAAGGCATGACACCAGGGCATTTGTAATTTGCTCAAGATGAGGTTTTGAAGCGATTTGAGAATTTGGTCCAATTCTCATATGGCATAGAGAAGGAAGGAATGAGTGTTTCTTCCTGGCAATACAATTAAGTTGACAGGAGTCTCTGGAGACAAGAACTCATCTTTCAATATACACTAATTTGGGGGTGTCATTTAACTCAGAATACTTGACATCAAATAAACAGAGATGGCACATGGTATTTGCAATGGTGTTCCCACTGCCGCTGAAAATTTTTTTAAAAAGGACATAACTAGTTGCTTATTGATTATCTTCAGCATTGTTCAAGAGTGGACTGAAATTTCCTTCAAAGGCTTTTAATAGAAGTGGAATATTTTGAGGAGTGTAGGAGTTAGGCTATGTCAGATTATGTGTGTGTGTGTGTGTGTGT
>WNWU01013815.1:20736920-20780560 GCA_012654045.1 Ptyas mucosa
ATATATATATATATATATATATATATATATATATATATATATATATAGAAGAGAGAGAGAGAGAGAGAGAGAGAGAGAGAGAGAGAGAGAGAGAGAGAGATTTATATGCCGCCCTTCTCCGGAGACTCAGGGCGGCTTACAATATGTTAAGCAATAGCCTTCATACTTTTGTATATTTATATAAAGTCATCTTATTGCCCCCATAATCTGGGTCCTCATTTTACCTACCTTAGCAAGGATGGAAGGCTGAGTCAACCTTGAGCCTGGTGGGATTTGAACTTGTAGTAATTGCAGGCAGCAGATGTAAGTGGATGTTAATAACTGCCTTAGTCTACTGAGCCACCAGAGATTATATGGCTGAGTTTTGTGTGAAAGGCAAAATACATGAACTGGATGGCCCAACTCTGCTGTACTAGATGCAACCGCTGTGAGCTCCTGTCATGCCCCTCACCACCTTCCCATACATACACAAGTATGGTTTATTAAGCTAGTTATCTATGTATCAGAGGAAATTCTGATTTAATTTCTATGATCATTATCAAATTTCTATGTACATTACCAAATCCTTTCAGACTCCAGTAGACTACAACAACCAACTGTAAAATATAAAACCTCAACTACATTACCCTCCTAACCTCAAAATACCATAAATAAAAAAATAGTAGAATAAAAACAATATAACACAAATGCACACATTACAAAATTCCTCAGTGCAAGTTACCAGTCATGAATAGTCAATCCCCAAAGGTCCTACAGAAGAGTTAGACTCAGAACCTTCACAAGGCTGTGACTGAGTTGCCAATTTAGTTTTGTGGGCAGTTGGTGCAGAAAATTGGCACCATGTTGGTGAAACAGAGCTTCCTGCCCTCACCATGAATTCAGATTATTGGGACTGGATGCCAAGTTAACTTAGTACCTTATTTTATTGGTTTTCTGAATATTAATATTTATATTTTAAGCCACTTGATATCACTTGTAGCATGGTGATGTATAAAAACAAAAACCCTGGTTTCTCAGAGAACAATCCATCATCAAATGCTACATCCATGCACAAGAATCATTGTGAGATAAGCAAGGAGGCCATGAATTATTATTCACCATATGATATATGAGAGCAGATACATCAGGAGAAAAAAGTTTGGAGCACCTGAAGAAAAGATTAATCTTGCTGACCATTAAGTCTAGGGGATGTTTTAGTGTACCTTGGCAATTATGTGGTGGCCAGTGGCACAGGAAATATTGTGTCTGTGGAACGAAGAATTGTTTTAGCCAAATATTAAAAAAACCCAAGAAATTAAAGTTCCACCATTAGTGAAGAATCTGAAGCAAAAAAGAATATTTCAGGAAGACAACAATCCAAGATGTATCTCCAAATCAGTCGTGAAATAAAGAGTCAATTTGGTCTAATGATTAAGGCTCCAAGCTGCAAAGTGGGAGACCATGATGAGTTCAAGTCTAGCCTCAGCTGTGAACCCTAGCTGGGTGACTATTGGCCAGTTACTCTTTCTTAGCCCAATCCACCTCACACAGTTGTTGTGGGAAAATAGGAGGATGATTTTGTTCACCGCCTTGAGTTATTTGTATAAATAATGAAGGCAGGATATAAACAAACAAACAAACAAACAAATATACTTAAAGGACAGAAAGATAAAGATTTTCCTGAATACAAGAAATCTTCATAGTTCCCAGGGTTGAATAAAATTAAAAATCTGGGAAGAGATTGTAGTGCAAGCAAGGTGACTAAGAATATTTCTCAGCTACATACAAGAAATGTCTACAAGTAATTACTTTTGCGAAAGAAGTTATTCCAAATAATTGATTGAAAAGAATGGTCAAACCTCTGCACCAGGTCAACAGTACTATCTTGAGAAAAATGATGGTGGGAAAAAAAGAGAAAAAGAGTGAATCCAAGGAAATAAAAAAGAATAAATGGGGAATTTCATATTAAAACTATATACATTAATTACTAATTGTAGATTGAAAAACCAAATATTCTGTATATATTTACATTTACATTCCTGGGGATTATTACTTTATTTCTATACCTGTAAAATATGTCCTAATGTTTGAAAGTTAGATAACATTTGAAGGTTTTAAAAAAAGATTATGAAGCTACACTAGTGTAGCTATTGTATCATGAAGAATTATATGTAGTTACTAAGAGTTGAGAATAACTTTAAATAACTTTAATCAAATAACTCTCTTCACTGGATATTCACTGGATATTGTAAACTGGATCACTTTACTGAAATAGACAATGCTGATAATGAAAAATATTTGGTCCGTAGGAATACTGTTTCCTTAAAATATTACTGGACCATTCTTTGATTTAATAAGCTGAGGAGCGAAAGGAAACTAAATACTATTCATAACAACAATTAGTTTTTTGTGCCTTGTCTCTCATAACTACTACCTCTCCTGGATGCCTTTAATATTAGAAATTAATTATTCTCCTAAATAATTTTTCTATGTTTTTCCAAAGAAAGGAAGAAAAAAGTTTTAGGAGAAAGTTTAATTTTTTAAAAAAAACTCTCAGATGTCATCTGGGAATTGTTAGTTTCCAAACACTCAACCTCTGACCTGATTTCCTCCTCTTTTTGCTGAAATCTGGATGAGAGAAAAAAACTTTCTTCGAAGTTTTCAACACTGCAAGTTGTGGAATGCAGCACTTTCTAGCTTTTTGACTTTTTAAAGCCAGATGAGTTATTGTGGCAATTCAACAGGTTTTTTTCTGTTACACATTTCTGTTCTTTTAGGATGAAATTGGCAATTTCTTATGAATCCAAGTCAATATCTCTTAGGAAACTAACATATTTACACCAAAGGTATATTATCCTTCCACATTTATCTTACAACTTTAGAAATAGATTTCTTGAAAAGAGCCAAATGGAATCTTAATAATCAAATGCTCACAAATCTATTAACTATCTTATTTTAAATTGTTACAACTTGAACTTTGGTAACAAACATAATAACTGCCTATATGTGGAACAAAGAGCAGGAAAATAGAATTACTTAAGAAAAATAAATCTTACAAGCAATTTTAAAAATACAAATAAATGTGATGACCCATTTTGTATTTGATTCTTGTTCCCCAAAAACTTGTGGCAGTAAATTCTATCTATTTTGCAAAATATCTCACATACAAAATGCCTCAGTAATAGACTGAGTTCAAAGTTCTAGAAACTAATTTGTTTTAGCTAAGCACAGTAACATCTGTAAAGCCTGGGAAAGAGAAAAAAGGAGGAAAAATTATCTGAGAAGGAAATGATTACTTTGATTCAAATATTGGGTTAGCTTATCTGATACACAATAAGAGAAATGCACCAGAGAAACAGAATTTTCATATGCTCTGTGGTGTCTAATTGAGTGAGATCATCTTGGCTACTAATACTTAGAACCTTTTTGAAATCACATAATCCGTAGAAGTCCTCTTATTTTCTTCTTCTTAATTTAAAACATGAGCAGAGCATCTTTAGAACAGTTGCTTTCTATATAATCTCTCAGCTGATCATATATTATAAGGAAATCTATAAGGTCTATGAAATGTAAGACAGAGTTCAAAGAAAATGAAAAGTGTTATGTGTCATGCACAAAGAATGTATTTATCACCATCGTTGAATTTAGGACTGTGTGCAACAACATGTCATAAATTTTAACATTTTGGACCACGTTGTTTTGCCAAAAACATTTTCTTTATGCCACTGCTAGATTAATTTACCTGATCACAATTTCTGCTTGTTGACATACTTCCAGTCCCTAATTTGATGTCTGCTGCTATAATATGTATAAGATATGTTCTTCAGAATGCTGTTCCAACTGGTTCCTAAGGTAGACTTGCAAACTACCAAATGTTGCTTGAGGTATAATTTTATCATTTTAGAAATATTTAATTTTTTTAAAAAAATTGATTTATATGCCGCCCTTCTCCAGAGACTCAGGGCGGCTTACAATGTGTTAAGCAATAGCCTTCATACTTTTGTATATTTTATACAAAGTCAGCTTATTGCCCCCACAACCAGGTCCTCATTTTACCCACCTTAGAAAGGATGGAAGGCTGAATCAACCTTGAGCCTGGTGAGAATTGAACTCGCAGTAATTGCAGGCAGCTGGATGTTAAATGCTGCCTTAGTAGGAGGCATTAGCCTCCTATGCCACTCAGGCATAGGTTTTAATGCTTTTACATGCTGTAAAGTGCTAAGAGTCACTTCAAAATGAGAAGAGTGCCAAGTAAATTTAATGAAAGAATAAATAAAATAAATTATCCACCACTTGCTCATCATTATTATGTGGAATGTGATGGAACATCTTGCAATGTGAGGTTGGACTCAACCTTACTATCTTTTCGTAAGGCCTAAAGACGTGGCTCTGATAGTTGGCTTGGGGCCCCAGTGGAGGAACAGTGCAATGGAGGTGGTTGATTGAGACAACAGATCCCACTTCTCCACCCCCCCCCCCATCCCTCCTCTCCCCATGTTTTAATGTCTTTTTATGTTTTAACTGTATATGTAACTGTAAGCCATCCAGTTACCCTATGGTAAGAAGGGTGGCCAATAAATTTTATAAGTAAGTAAAATAAATAAATAAAATTATTATGCAACAATGCATTCAGGGATGTTATTATAACATCAATCACCTTAACATAAATAGCAAATCACTAAAGAGTTAGTTCCATTAAAGAAAGGAATAAACAATAATGATAGGAATAAACAAGTACTAATTCATAAAAATTCCCTTCTCATCTTTGTGGGTGGTATGTATCTTCCTCAATTTTGGGTCCTCTGTCAGAGGCCTAGTAGTTTGAGGGTTATGCACAGTATCATAGCTTTTCTTAGCCCTGCATTTTTCTGAACAGAGAGCTCTGATGCTGAGAGCTCTGCATTTTTCTGAACAGAGAGCTCTGTTGGAGCCAGTCTCCCATCATAGGAGTCAGGCCCAAGAGCTCCTACCACCAACGGGACCATTTGGGCCTTTACTTTCCACATCCTCTCTAGTTCCTCCTTCAGGCCCTGATACTTCTCCAGCTTCTCAGATTCCTTTTTCCTTATGTTGCTGTCACCTGGAGCTACTACATCTATCATCACCCGCTGTCTTTTGATCCTTGTCTACTATATATATTAACCTTAGGACCAAATTTAAACTCACTGTTTGCTGCTTGCAATTACAAAGGAACAGAATTTTTTATGAAGTTATAAGTGGACCAATTCTCTAATAGAAAATCTACCGCCTCCTTTACAGGCTGATCTAAAGAAGGAAGTTCTTAGCTTAAAGCACCTCTTGTCATAAAAAGGAAAGGACAGTAATTCATGAGCAGCTATTCCAATAGCTCCATCCAGTCATGGACATAAATATTTCAAGAATGGGGCATTTCACTGAAAGTTGATTGAAAAGTAATGCTTCCACCTCCATAACTAAATTGGGGTGTTTTTCATGTATGGTGCAGAAAAATAAATGTTGACATGAGATTTTTTTTATTACACACATTCTCTACACATGTTTCCTAACAAAAAGCAAGCTTCTAAAGCCAGTACAAAAGAACCCCACACTTTGCCTCTTCAGCTAGGCTCTGAGAGTCCTTTCTAGCTCTTTGCATGAATGAAATGGTATCAGATGATATCAAGTTTGGACTATATAGTGGATAGTATAAAATGGTAAGATCCATCTTCATCCATCTTCATCCATCTTAGCTGGCTTGTCATATTGCAGTAAAATTTCCTTCTTATGTTTTTGAATTCTGCTTAATTTTTTTCAACATTTTCAATGTTGCAAAGTACACCTTGAGTTGATAATATGGCACCAGGTTCAAGGAAATCCATGTGAATAACAGTAACAGAACCTTAAAAACTATAACCATGAATACCGTACTTTTTGGAATATAAGACGCATTCTGCGCCCAAGAGTGGTTGGAAATGTCTGTGCATCTTATACACCAAATGTTGCAGAAGCCCCACCCACCTGCCGGCTTCCACCCTTCGGCCGTTTTCTGCCTCTGCACGTTGTGTTTATTTCTGCAGCAATTTTTAGCAAATTTCAATTCTTGAAGCTTTCATCTTCTCCATCAACATACAAAGAACCTTTTAATATACAAGATAAAATGACTCACACATTTCTGTGAGATTCCAGACTTGAATTGGATCTCCAGTGTTGCATATCTATCTCATTGCTTTGTAATTATGATCTGGAATTTAAGCTAATCTACTGCTTCCTTTCTCAATATGCATTATACATTTCCTATATGCATTATACATTTCCTAAGACAGATGACATCATTATAGATGGAATCCATGTAGAATTTGTCATTATCCTAATCCCTGAGAGAGTTGTTAAGTATAAAAACCTGTTCTGATTTTGAACAGCCCTGACACAGACAAGTCTGTTAATTTTTTGACCCTCTTGAAAGCTCACATTGAAGGTCCAGACAAGCACTAATACAGGGCAAATATTGAGTCACTCGCTGAGTCTCAGCTTTTAACACAGGATATAAGTTGATGGAAAAGGGTTAATTGAATATTTCATAGGAAGACTAACAAACGAAGACATCCCAGATATTATGATAGTATTAATTTAGGTCTGCTTGTGCTTCAGTGGATGATTCAAGAAACTGTAGCACAGTGCAGGTGGAAAGAGTAAATGCAGTGATTTCTTTCATTCTCTTTCGGCACTCTGGCCAGAATAATAATAGTAGCAGAGATTCTCAGTCATCCAGGTCATGATTGTACCAAAAGTGCTTTTTCAAAAACCAACTGGATTTTGTTTTTCCTTGAAGACATTTTGCTTCTCATCCAAAAAGTTTCTTCAGCTCTGACTGAATGGTAGAGGAGGGAAGGATTTATATCCTTGCAATCGTTAGCACCCTTTCTGAGAGTTGTTGAGGCCACTTAGATGGCACAGATAAACCATCTTCAAGGAAAAACAAAGTCTAGTTGCCTTTTGAAAAAGCATCCTTGGGAGAATGGTAGTAGTTGTAGTAATTTTATATATTATGCACCAAGAAGGTAAGAACAGTACATGCATAGGATAAAAATTTTATAACATTTTGCAGTAAATACATTCTGAAATACTCAATACCCACCTTAGATCTGGAACATTCTTCTATGTCTGAATATAAGTATTTTGAAGTAGCTACATTTTAACATCTAGAGAACAATATAATCCATTCTTTTAAATATCCAGAATTATGTGTCATCTCTCTGTGATGAAAAATTTACAAATTTGTAGACCTACAAATTTGTTGACTGTATTTTCTCAGGCCTTGCTCTGACTATAAAATGCAATGTCAGATCTCATCATTTTCTACAAATTTATATTAAGCTCATTTGAAGATATGAAATACCCTAGCTGACTCTTTGGCATAAGATGTATGTCACAGGATCCTTAAGGGTTTTCTTTATTTCTCCTGTTTTGTTTCAGATGATGCAGTGGATGAGGGTACATCATTTAAACAGGAAAACTTCTAACCTTCTTAGAAAAAGCATACTCAATGTATTTTGTTCTACAACAGGAACCATGTTTTAATGTAAAATTCAAGATAATATTTTTATGGGTTTGATGCTTTTCAGCAAAATCAAATTGGGCTGTGATCACAAATGAAAATAACAAAATATTATAATGTTGCATTTTACAGGAAAGCTCATTTCCTCAAGATTTCCATGCCAAAGCTTTTATAAAATAAATGGGCGTGGATGGAAAAATAACCAAATTAATCTGGACTTGGAAACCCCCTGACCTTTATACTGTAATTAAAGTCTTCCAAGACATGCTGGTTTATTTTTTAACTAAAATTTAGGGTCTTTTTTCATGTTTTACTGCAAAATTACTAAAAATTTGTGATGATACATGTCTGACAAATGGTTTTGTAATTTCTTATTTTTTGCACTCTTTAATTTTTTTTAAAAAGGTTTTTTTTCTTTTTATATGTTTTTATATTATATAGATTGTGTTAATTTTATATATATAATATAATCTTCAATAACATTATTGCAAAAATTGGGTGATTTATTCTAGTGTCTTTTCAATCAAAGATATATAGGTAGTCCTCAACTTACAACCACAATTGAGCCTAAAATTTAAGGTGTGAGAAATTTGTTAAGTGAATCACAGCAGTTGTTAATTTAGTTACATGGTTGTTAAGTGAATCTGTTTTTCCCATTGACTTTGCTTGTCAGAAGGTCACAGGAAGGGATCACACCAAGACAATGCAACCATCAGAAATGTAAATCATTTGTCAAGCATCCAAATGTAAATCATGTGACCATGGGGATGCTGCAACAGCCATAAGTATGAAAAATGGTCATAAGTCACTTTTTTCAGTGCTGTTGTAACTTCCAAAGGTCACTAAGTGAACTGTTGTAAGTTGAGGACTACCAGTACTGTCAACTTCAAACTGAACCTAGCAGAAGCCATTTTGTTGGTTCTCAGTTGCCACACAGTATGGCGGGTGGGGTGGGGGGGAAATGGCTGGAATGCACTGTCAGACACAACACTGATCTATCTCATGGGAACCAAGGTCATCTCCACAGGTGTCATGTGAGGACCGATAGGAGTGCCCAAGAAGCCTGCCAATAACCTAATTGGACAACATGACCTGTGATACTTGTGGAGGCGATCATATACTATTTTAACTATACTGAAACCACGGGAAATATTCAGGGTTGGCTCGTTAGTCAGAACCTTGACATTTGCTGCATAACAGTCAAGTGATTTCCTATTAAAGCCATAAGTAAACCAATTTGAAATGCAGTCATATGGAACATCAGATTGGCACACAAAATTCTCCTTACTGTAAGTTCACTGATGTTCAGTGAGATTCCCATACTTGTACATACTCATATACTTTAACATTAATTCCACAGAAAGTATGTGGAATTATGTATCTAGCCATCTTTTACTATAGTTAATCAGGGATATTGTACATACGTTTAGAGCAAGAGTCTCCAAATTTGGCAACTTTAAGATCTGTTGACTTCAATCCCCAGTATTTCTCAGCCAGCATGGGAGCTGAAATCCACAACTTTTAAAGTTGCCAGGTTTGGAGACCCCTGGTTTAGAGACTATCATATGACCCTCATCACAAACCATTTCCCCATACCTGATCCCACATCTCATAGTACATCATATCTATATTCTACCGAAAGTGGGAGTGGTGATACAAAGCTTAGAAAGAGTCCTCAGTTGATTCAAGCTGAATGTTGATTCTAGAATTGCAATATATGGTAGACAATTTGTCACCTGTGGTTGATCGTTTCTGTTTTATTTCCTATTGCTTCCAAAAGCAGGTGGAAAGAAAATAGAATCTCTGGTTGTATGTCATTTTGGAATCCCCGAGGAAGAAATAGATAAGCTGAGAGATGTAGGAGGTTGTGGCATCCGAGTTTCTCAAGGACATTTTAAAAGCTTTCAGTATTTCATTCAAAACTGGCCCTAGATCAGTGTTTCCCCAACACTGGCTGGGAGATTCTGGGAATTGAAGTCCATCCATCTTCAAACTTCCAAGGTTGAGAAACACTGCCCTAGATGAAAGGGAGGAGTAGAGAAAGATATTTAGGGAGAACTAGAAGAAGCTTAATATGTTTCTTATCCAGCATCATCTTCATGAAGCTGGACTTTAGGGAGGCATATTACCGAGTGAGAATTAAGGAGTGGAATGAGTGGAAAACAGCATTTAATTGCCCCCTAGCTTGCTATCAGTTCCAAGTAATGCCATTTGGGCTGCAAGAGGCCCCTGCTGTATTCATGCAACTGATAAATGAGGTCCTGCACGAGCACCTGTATAAGGGAGTCTCAGTGTATTTGGTAATATATCAATATACACCAAGACCCCTGAAAAACACGGGAAGCTGGTCAGAGCCGTACTTAGGAAACTACACAAAGCCCACCTCTATGCGAACCTATGTCTAAGTGTGAATTCCACAAGACCCGCTTAGAGTACCTGGGATACCGAATAGAGATGGATCCCAGTAAGGTGAAGACAATACTGAAGTGGGACCAGAATGCAAATACAGAGTTTCCTGGGCTTTGTGAACTTTTACCACCAGTTCATCCCCACCTTTGCCCAGATACTGATCACCTTCACATCTCACAAGTTGTCTGACACTGAAAGGCACTGGGCTATCTGAGAAAAGGAATGCAATGGGCTTTCCTAACATGGAGACAGTTCCTGGAGGGTAGCAAGATCTCCTTTGAGGTCTGGATGGATCATAAGAACCTAGAAGTACTGAAGACCTCTCAGAAACTATCCCCTAAGCAGGTCTGATGGGCCCAATACTTTAACTGGTTCAACTTCACTCTCCAGTATCTGACTGGGGAGGGGACTTCCTTGCAGATGCCCTCTCCTGCATGCCAGAATACAATAGCACCCGAGAGGCAATGGTGATGTTCATCCCATCCAAGCAGCATGCAGCACTGGCTCTCACCCTACAAGCAACACCCCAGCTGGAGCCAGTCCAAGACTTAGTGCAACCCTTATAAGAGGCCCCTAATAAGAGATGAGTGGTTCCAGTAGCACAATTCAACCTATCTATGAAGGAGGGGCTGGTGTGGAAAGGCGCCAAAATATATGTTCCAGCCAGCTAGCAGACCTGAATTTTACAGAGGAGTCATTATGCAAGGGCAGCAGGACATTCTGGGTTTGTAAAGACCCTGCACCTAGTAAAGAGACAATTCTGGGGGCCAAAAATGAAAAAGGACATAGACACCTACATGGCCAACTGCCCTATGTGTGCCTCAATGAAATGAATGCCCAGGAAGCCCCCTGGGTTACTGCAGCCAGTAGCCAACCTGATGAACCCCTGGGAGGAGATCTCCATGAATTTTATGGTGGACTTACCAGAGACTGTGGGGAACACTGTAATTTGGACCATTATGGACTTATTCTCCAAGCAAGCACATTTCGTGGTGTGCACAAAGATTCGCTCCACCCAAACCCTGGCAAAGCTATTCATACAACGTATCTACTGACTGCATAGAGTCCCAAAGCGCATCTCAGACCATGGGGTGCAGTTCACCACAAAATTTTGGCATTAATTCCTAAAGGTGTTTGGCTCCTTTAAGGGCCTCAGCTCCACCTACCATCCTAGTACCAATGGAGTCTGTGAATGAACCAATTCAGTGTTAGAGCAGTACTAAGGTGTTATATCAATTACCAACAGACAAATTGAGCTGAACTCCTGCCTTTTGAAGAAGTGGCATATAATAACTCCATGCATAGTAGCACGGGCATAGTAGCATAGTAGCATTTACCCCTTTCAGGATTGCTAGTGGGGTAGAGTTTGTGCTAATGCCAGAGATCCCTCAGGGACGACCATCCTTGGTGTCATTGGATGAATGGATGGAACCTTTTTTTTAAATGTGGGGGTAGTGCACAGAGAATTACAGAAAACTAGAGAAAGAAACAAAAGAAATAAGCAGACAAAAAGAGGGCACTATAGGGGGAATTAAATGTGGGAGATAAAGTGTATCTGTCTACAAAATTTCTCAACCTGAGGCAGTCTTGTAAGAAGCTGGGTCCCAAGTATATAGGACCTTTTCAAATTAGTTACTGTAGAATTGCAGCTATCAAAAATCCTTAGGTGAGTCCACCCAGTATTTCACTGCAGCCTGCTGAAAACTTTCTGCAGTTTGGGATGAAGACCTGCTGTGGAAGCACCTCCTCCTCATATTCTGGTCAAAGGTGAAGAACACTATGAGATTAAGAAAATTCTTAACTCCCAGTACCATACAGGGAAACTGCAGTATTTAGTATTACAGAAAGGCTATCATCTAGCCAATGCAGAATGGGTGACAGTGATAGATGTGAAGGCAGCTAGGTTAGTGTGCAGATTTCATGCTGAGCATCCAGGTTGTCCAAGTGTTGGTGGTCTTGGAAGTGGACAGGAATGTCTAATATTGTATGCACTGTTGTGTTTTATTTTTCAGGGCTATCATTTTTCTGGAGGGTTGGCATGTCAAACTTGACTCAACTCCATAGTTGCCTTCACCTGCTTTTGCTTGCAATTTGCTAAACAGTGACAGGAGGAAGGTGGTGAATTCCTAAGGGGTGGCAGGCTATGGAATGCAGGAGATGAGATGAGATTGACGGTGAGATGTTATCCAAGGTCAAGTTATGAAGAATGTTTGAGCTCTGCAGTTTTTCCCAAAACAAAAGAACTGAACACAATTGGTGAACTATGAACTGTGGGTGGTCCAGAGAGGAAAAAAGGAGTTTTATCTATGTGGGTTTTTGTGGGAAAATCCTGGAACTGACTTTGCTTCTGCTGTGTCTAGATGGATCTTTCAATAAAGCTTGGTCATTCTGAAGAGCTGTGAGTTCCTTTTATTGAATGTGCCAAATGGAACAGTTGACAAGATGTCAAATTCTTGGTACTCCAATCCTGACTTATAGTTAAGAATGCTGTTTTTGAGGAAGCAGACATTTATTTTAGGCAATTATCTTTTCAAAATAAGATTTGTGCTTTAAATGATTGTGTATGTGTATTCTTTTGAATGAACTGGCATTTGGGAATCTATGAATCATTAAGCTTGCTATCCACTATTTCCTTTCCAGATCATGAGCTGAATATTTATGAAAGCTTAAAGATTAATGCTATAAAAACTAAGCAAGTTTTAATGATCCATGGAGGTAAATTCTGGTTCTCACCTATAATTTAAGAAAGGAGCACAAATACAACCTTTCAGGATGAGAAATAGTGAGAAATAAAATGCCAGAAGAGATGGAGAGTCTCATTTTAGCCATAACCTATGTTAGTAATTAGGGACGTTGTGGCTCAGTGGCTAAGACGCTGAGCCTGTCGATTGAAAAGTTGGCAGTTCCGCGGTTCGAATCCCTAGTGCCATGTAATGGGGTGAGCTCCCATTACTTGTCCCAGCTTCTGCCAACCTAGCAGTTCGAAAGCATGTTAAAAATGCAAGTAGAAAAATAGGGACTATCTTTGGTGGGAAGGTAACAGCGTTCCATGTGCCTTTGGCATTTAGTCATGCCGGCCACATGATCACAGAGACATCTTCGGACAGTGCTGGCTCTTCAGCTTTGAAATGGAGATGAGCACTGCCCCCTAGAGTCGGAAACCACTAGTACATATGTGCGAGGGGAACCTTTACCTTTACCTTTATGTTAGTAATTATTAGAAAAAACAAGTATGAAATGGCAGTTGTATCTGCTTATGGCAAAAATAAAATCTTATTGTACTGTATTACAATTATGTAGTAATTTACAGTATTAAAATAGTATCATCTTTTGAATGTTCTTTAAAAACACCATGAATTAGACCAATATTGTCATCTTTATTTATAAAAAGGGGGTCTGAAAACAGAAAACAATGGTTTATTGATTTTGGGGATTTGGTTTTTAAAATTTTTTTTGTAATGTTTGTCCTTGGATTACAATGCAGTTAGGAGTATTCAGCAAATAACAACATTTAGAAAAATGGTTTAAGCTAATTCTACCATCAGTCAGAGTGAGGATTTTTCAACCAGTAGATTTTAGAAGTTATGAAAGTACAACAGATTGTTTGCTAATATATTGCATTTTATTTCCTTTGCCAGGAAAAAAGTGAGATTTTTCTGATTGTGCTAATTAATTGGCTTTAGACCAATGTTCTGAAGGGGAGTGCATTAATTATTCTTACTTAGATAGTGACATGTTGTGGCCATTTGCTGATTCTGGAAAGAGTGAAAATATCCTCTTTGTTCTTAACTAGACAATCTGTGACCCTTAAATCATCCTTTTGTAAGTATTTCCTTACCTAAATAGAAAAACAAAGGTAGAGCTAGCTTGCTATTGTTTTGGTTTTAATATTAAAAAAGAAAACCAGTTTATTAAAGATCATGTGCTTCAATACCAATTTATGGAACTCAAAATCTTTTTTTGGATCTGGTATTTTGGCTTCCATAAATGTATCATAAACTTGGCTTGGCTTGGATGCTTCACCAAACCACAGCAGAAAGTGCAAATGAAGCAGATTCTGCTTTTGGGGTCCCATACTTAAGCAATACACCTTCCAGAGAGACCATGTGTTCCAGTGAAGTCCTTTGGAAACAACTTTCTTTTCAAATTAAACATTCTTACAATTAAATCTGGCTGATCATTTGGATGCTGATTAAAAAAAAAGATGCTATCATATTTCTGGACAGTTTGTTATTATTTTTAACTACAATTTTGTATACTGCCATTCTCACCTCAGAACAGTTTAACAACCCTGCCAGCTGCTCCGCTGAGTTGTAGGAAGCTGTGAGAGACAGTTAAAAAATAGGATTCCATGACTTCCTAAGGACTAGAGCTGGACCCGTTTATCTGATATCTGGCAATCCTTCTTATTGTATACAGACTAATCGCTGTACCATGTGCCCTTCAGAGACAGCAATAGCAATAGCACTTAGACTTACATACCACTTCACAGTGCTTTATAGCACTGTCTAAGCAGGTTACAGAGTCAGCATATTGCCCCCAACAATTTGGGTCTTCATTTTACTGACCTTGAAAGGATGGAAGGCTGAGTCAACATTGAGAATCGAACTGCTGAACTGCTGGCAGTTAGGAGTCTTGCAATATTGCAGAATTAGCCTGCAATACTGCATTCTAGCCACTGTGCCACCATGGCTCTTAATGATAATGAACTATACATACCATTATGGTCAACCAGAATCGACATTGTTGTTTCGAGTGATGGGAACCATATACAGTTATTTATTGCCCTTTTTTAAATATCCTCTATTTCTGAAGTCATCAGATTGGAAAAAATAAGCAATGTGTAATGACTGAAATAATACACAAGAGTTCATTTCTTTCTGTAACTGAACTTTCTTATCTAAAAGTTCGGGCATTAGGATCCAGGTTCTGAAAACCTTACCGTGTTTCCCTGAAAATAGACACTGTCTTATATTTTGTTGAACCTCAAAATAAGCACTTGGCCTTATTTTCGGGGAGGGTTTATTATTTTGGGGTGCATGGAGCAAGATGGGGCTCCTCTTGACATCTTACCTGATTTCCAGCTCTGCAGTTAAATATTTTCAGGGAGGGCTTATTTTGGGGGGGAGGCTTAAAAGCTTGATTGGGCTTATTATCAGCGGATGTCTTATTTTGGGGAAAACAGGGTAGTACTTTTAGTCCACAGTTTAATTTTTGTCAGTCTCTGTGGGTGATTTATCTGCCCTTTTATAGACATGTTCATGTAGTTAATACAAAGATAAAGCAGGCACAGAATGGCAAAGATCAGAGGTTGCCTGATACACATCAGTTGGTGTAGTGATAAACATTTCAATTTTCAACATTTTTGCTTTGATAAGGAGAAATAACATCTCTCAGACACATTCAGTGCTTTTGTACATACCTCCTCTTCTCAACATGGGTTGAACAGTCTACTGTAGATGTTTGCTACAGTAAGGTCTCTTGACATCTAAGGTTTATAGGGAAAAAAAATGACCTTGCTGTTCTGAACACATTGTTCTTGTTTCCACAGTGTCCCAATCTATAAGACACTAAAATAATCATTACATTGCATTACGTGCTTATATTTATTTCTTCATAGGAATCAGAGTGTACAAGTATTGCACACAGTTTATACATATAAAAACACAAACATATGACTTTATTTTCATATGTACATACACTCATGTGAACATGCTTATACACATTAATAAATGATCATGTGGAATCTAAGAGCAGAGGAGGAGACACGTAAAATACTTGTACCCAGAAAAATATTTTTATTTTTGAAATCTCAAGTTTCAAGGAAAATTGAGAACATATATGTGTCACCTAAGTAAGTTGTTGAACCTAAGCTTTACTTTTCTTATAGGACAATTCTACTGTATTGCCTTTTAGTAGGTTATTAAAGTTATATTGGATGGTTATTTATGAATATGCAATTCATAAACAAGGAAAATAAAATAAAAAGTAACATTGTTCAAACTTTCTGCAGGAGCTATTTTGCAAGGAGATAGAACAGAGGGGAAAGTTTTAAAGCCAAAGAACAGTTGAATTTGAAAGAGTCTGAATTTAGTTACTAGCTAGACTGACATGTGTTTGTATTCTTTCCCAAAACAGATGTTTATAAACATAACCTTTTCCACAATAGATAAATATGCACCTGCTGGGGGGGGGCAGGGATTTTTGCTACTGGTTCTCCAAACCACCCGCCTCCATCACTACTGGATCCAAACCGGGAGCATTTCACCCCTGGATGGATGTCCTCGTCCTCGTCTGTCATGTGTACAGAGTCAGCTTCCTCATAATGGGCAGTGAGTGGTTTTCTAGCAGAGGGCGGACTGCTCATTTTCTGAATGACAGCTGTTGATTGCTCTGACATTTCAACAGCGTGGGCTTCATCCAACGCTGCTTGAAGGGTAAGGTCATGTTTAGCCAGGCGGCGGCGCTGTACTGTGCACTCCACTGACAAATCTATCCAAAAGGACATCGTTGAGGTCTCTAAATTCACAGTAGAGAGTGGCTGCCCTCAGGGCTGACACAATTTGATTTATACTCTTTCCCTTAGCCTGATTCCTACGGTGAAACGTGTGTCTGTGCACAATGTGAGATGGTGTAGGTGCATAATGATTTTTAAGCTTGGCCAGTAAAACAACCCATGGTATGGCTGTTATTTATTGGGGCTCCACTAAAGCTCGAGCCATCTCAAACACATCGTTCCCACAAAAGCTTAAAAAATATGCTTTTTTACGGCTGTTAGACAGTTCCCCAAAATCATTAGCCAATAAAAAACATTCAAATTGAGCTACATACAAATCCCAAGTTTCAGAGGATTGATTAAACACCGCAAAGTAGCGTTCACTACAAAGTAGTGAAAGAGGCCATCCCTGTCAGTCTTAATGTTTAGGTTGATATGTTTGTGGGGAGCAATTATCCAACGACCTCTCGTCGTCAAAATCAGAGGTGCCTCAGCTCTGAGACTCTTAGTGACTATTCAGCTCTTGTTAGTAACTCGCTCGTTCCGTAGCCTCATTCAGCATCCCACCTTCATTGCCAGTTCTTCTATACTGAGAACAAGAGGGCAAGAACTGAGGCGAGACAGAAAGCTAATAGGCTAACAGTAATGTTTATTTCTAACAAGGTTGCTAACAAGGTTGCCGGAGCGGCATCTAACACAAGTTCCTGCTCAGCTGTCAGCAACAGCTGAGTTCGTGCCAGATGGCTATTTATACCTGGCTGTCAAACGGAACAGCCAATCAGCGAACAGCATAACACCCCCTAGGAGTCGGACCGGAGTGTGAACTGTGAACATAGCACTTATGTTATTATTTCTGATAAGCCTTACTGAACTTTTGTGTTTAACATACATGGAGAGATGAGGTTTTAGAGATGGGCTCACAGAGAATGGGGTGAAATGCGGAATGAAGAATGGTTTGATTGTATTTTAAGACATATAATAAGTTATTCATATTGATTATACTTGCTAGGAATAAAGGAGGATTCCTTTTCTATCATTTTCCCTCCTGTATTTTCTATTTGTGCACTTTTTATTTATTTTAATTTTTAAATGTATTTGTATTAGTTTTACCTGTATAATATCATATTTAATAAAATTATTGAAAATAAATTACATTGTATAGCTGATATTTATTGTTATTTATTTTTATTTTGTCACATGCTGGGTAAAATAGTGTCTATAGTATATATGCCTATATGTTAGCAAATAACTACAGTGTTAACCTATTATGATATCATTGATTCTTAATTAAATGGGCATATAAAATGGGCACCATTTTTACCCTGTATGTGACACAATAAAATAATAATAAGGAATCTTTGCAATGTGAAATTGAAAATACAACTATGCTTTTAGATGTACAGGTAGTCCTTCTGAAAAATATCACACGTGGCATCTTTGATATTTGAAAAGTTTTTTAACTCTCTTTGATAGCTAAACATGTTTAATATTGCATCATGGGATTAGAATTACAAATTCACATATTATTTATTCTGTTCATTTTCAAGGTGAAGTTTAATTTGGAATTGTTGGGCATTTATATATTAAAAGTTTTATTTCCAAGACTCAAGAGGCATTGCTAGTTAATCACAGTTCAAGGCTCAGCAAGGATTTTTCTTTTTAATTCTCATAAAGCTAAGGAGAATATACAGCCATAAGTCAAATAAACCAGGATATGGAAGGAAGAAGTCAAACAGAATGTAGGTTAGATTGATTGACTGATTGATTATGTGCCATCAAGTCATTGTCAAGTCTTAGCTATGACAAAATTGAAATGACCTACCTGTGTCACTGTCTGGAATATAAAAGTTCCAAAACAATTATAGCAAATAGCCATATGTTTATATTCCAAAGAAAGTTTCAAAAAGCACAGATTAATAATTATATCTCTGGTCAAATTCAGTTTTATATCCACACCACCTCATAAAAATCATCTTATTACTCATACAAACAAAACTATCAGTGACTGATGAGGATTTTTTTAAATTTAACAAAAAAGTTGTTTATTGGAACACAAAATACAGATTGTTACAGAAGACCAATGTCTATATATCTGATGTGAATAGTATAATGGATTCTAATTCTATTAAACTACCTCTTGCTCTATATTACCTTCTTAAAAATAACACTAAAATATATGTTCTTCTTCATAGGAGAATAAGCTCTGATAAACATTTTTAGAGGAAAAAATTATTGTTCTCTGAACACTTCACATTTAATTTCTTGCTGATTCTGTTTACAATCTCTCAAACAATTATGAATATTTATAAAATAACTCCACAGCGCACTTCATTCATCTAATTCAGTGAACAATTGTCAGGGAAAGTTTATGCCATAATAAATTTGTGAGTCTTAGGGTGCCACAAGAATCCTAGTTATTTATCTCTAGATATCATATTCTAGTCCTATATGCAGAATATTTGCAAGAAATAAACAACCTAATAATTAAGACTATCCCTGAGTACAGAAATTGACATGTAATTACAATGGACAAAATCATGAAAAACTTTTTGTAAAGCTTGTGTAAATCATTTAAGGCTAAAAATATTGTAACAATTATTCAGAGTAACTTGAGTTATAATTTTCTACCTGTTTGTTTCATTATTGTTGTGAGGGAAATAGATATCTACAAGATTTTCTGTTCCAGGTACCTTTGACTAATGAGAGTTGGGAATAGTTCCATTTTCCACAGCAAAATGTTGTGGGTTTATCCTATGCAAATACCACACCTATTATTTAATAAAAGATTATGGGTGGGAAGAT
Source organism: Ptyas mucosa (assembly GCA_012654045.1). Classification (NCBI taxonomy): domain Eukaryota; kingdom Metazoa; phylum Chordata; class Lepidosauria; order Squamata; family Colubridae; genus Ptyas; species Ptyas mucosa. The sequence continues at coordinate 20,756,120 of WNWU01013815.1, forward strand.
ATGGATTATTTTGTACTGATGCAATTCCATATTATACTACAAACTCTTCTATACATGGAATAGCATGCCATCATCTTTCTCACAGTTTTACCCTTCCTGTGCTTTACAGGACAGATTCCAAAGACCATTCATTAAAGAAAAATAAACTGTTAGGTTTATCCCTGTTATCACTTTCCACTTTGCTAACTCAATAAGAATTTGTGGCACAGTTAAAGAGTGAACACAATCCTTGTATCCAGGAGACAGACAAAAAGCAAAACAAATTTGGTCAAATGTCAGAACACATTCTTGGGAATGGATGGAATGTTCTCATATGAGCTGGGAATACTTTGACAGTAATACTGGCTGATTTTCAGCATGAATCACTTTGCTGTAACAAACTTTCTATCTATAAAGTGCTGAGTAGCTCAGGATCATCTTGCTAGTCAGGATCAGCTTGATTTAGTGAGACAGATTAAAAAATGAAAAAGCATCTGGTTTGCAAAATGTCTTATAATACACATTTTTTAATTTTTTTTGGTAAATGGGACATCATAAGTTTTAGCTTTTTTTAAAGTTAGGCTTTTCTTAAGGCAAATTTTTTGAGAGCTGCCTCATGTTTTACTTGTAGAAATCAGATACCTAAATATAAACTATAAACTATAATAATAAAACTATTATGAAAGGAACGTAAGTTCTTTGTTGTCCTTACCTACATAAATTAGGGAACTTTTTGAAAGCTTCTTTAAAAGATATTTGTGCTATCTTTGGATAGCATCTGTTAAACATATTCCTTCCTTGAAAATTGGATAGGTATCTAAGTACAAAAATTTGATGTAAACAGTACTTCAGGAGAGCCTGAATATATACTTAATGTAAAGGAATAATGGCATAATAATTTAAACAATTCACTAATTACCTATTGATAATAACGACTAAAAAGTTAAATGTTCTTCTTTGGAACTTAGATAGGTACCTTAAGTTCAAAAACTCAGAGTAAAAAGGTCTCAGGGTGTCCTGAATATTCTAGTGATATTATGGCAACTAAAACACATATTCTAACAAAGGATTCAGCTACATAATCATGATTCAAACTTTTAGCAAGCACCTAATTTGTGACAGTGGGACTTTCATTGAAACTGTCACAGAACATCTCTAGAACATATAGATATATCCAATGACATTCAAAAGGAAGACTGAATTTGAAAATATAGCTATTAAATTTGAGCAATAAGGATGTAGAGGAACGAGGAACAAAAGATCATAGAGAAAAATAAATAATGTAAAAAATAATACACTATAGTAAATTGCAAAATTAGTGTAATTCAGAGCAAGTCAAAACAATTTAAAAAGAGTGATTGCCAATGGATCAAAAATAAATTGTGTGTTAGATTCTGTTACCTCAAATGGACATTTCAGATTTATGATGATGGATTTTGACATGAAAACAAAATCCAATTTTTAATCAACATAAATATATTATGTGATTATCACCATCTGCCATCAGTTAATAAGTAGTAAAGTATCTTTTATGTTTTTAGAAGCTTTGTAAAACACATCAGTATAATGAGATGAAATATCTATTAGGTTTTCTGAAACTAAAATTTCTAAATTAAAAAGTGAACAGACTGTTGAAAGAAATGTCAGTGTAGAAAGATGACAAACATAAAATTGTTATGAACAGTGTTGTTACAAATTAGTAATAATAGCACTGAAATATTAAAAGAGCCAAAAATGTTCTTTAGTACTACAAGAATGAATTGAGGATAACTGCTGTTTACATAGACTAAGGAAATTATTAACTATGGTTTCTAAGTAACTAGAATTCAAAGGTCTTAATCTTTCATAAAAGTGAGCCATTAGGTTTATACAAGATCTGTATTTGTTCTAATTCAAGAGAGCTGAGATATGGTCACATATTGTATAAACTGACTTTACTTAATGCAAACATTAAATATTTGATTAAGTCTGATTCCACTTCCATTAGAAGATTCTTAGCATTCCTTTTGAAGTTGACTTTGTTGGAACAATATAATATGATTAATGGAAATATTGCCATTGACTTGAATGGAGTAATTATTGCACATGTGCCTTTAAATAGGAGCAAAACGTTGCTTTTGGTGTGACACTGTTACCAGTAGGACTGTTTCCAATTTTTATTGGGAAGGAAGAAGCGCATGCTTTCACATTTTCTAGTGATGTTTTCTAGCTGCTATTCAGCTCCGATATGCAACTATTTATATCAAAATGTCACTGATTTATTTCCATTGGCAAATAACCGTTCATCCCTTTCCTTCCTGTTAACCCAAACCTTCACAGATTTCCATCACAGAGACACTTGAACGGAGGTATCCTCCCACACCAATCAGCAGAGGAAACGGTAGGTCAGGTTTCCAATAAAAACTTTCTGGGAAACAAAACCTACAATCTTCCTTTCCTTAAACTGCAATTACATAAGTCTGTTAGAAGTGGAACCAGAAAGGAAGTATGGAAGGAAATTCTTTTTGTCTAAGTTTATTATAAGTTGTCACAAAAGAAAAGTTAGCTATGGCAACACTTTCTCTCTACTTTTTTCCCATCCACCTTGAAATGCTCTGTAACAATATTTGAACAGCTGGATGATGCTAGTTCAGCACAGTTGTCACTTATCTAGTATATTTATGTTGCATGGATTGACAATAAAATGGGGGGAGATGTTTCTAACCAGATAATCTGTAGTCTGTTTTCCAAATTAAATTTAAAAAAGATTTCATACTTTTATAAAATATTGCTTTTTATATCATATGGTACAGTGAGCTATTCCAAACAAAAGGGAACTTCAAAGAACATTTGAAATGGCATGAACACATAGCTAAAGTAGGCTAAAGGCACCATCTTTTTTGCAATAATTATTAATACCTGTAGCTTGGGTGTAGGATGAGGGTTCGTTCTCCAAGCTTGTGGGTTGGTTTCTGAATGTTTCGTTACCAGGCTAGGTAACATCTTCAGTGGAGTTTAGGGGATGTCAGTGTCAGTTTTCTTCTGTTTATAAAGGCTTTTGGTGGTCAGCAGATCTTGTGACAGTGAGGTCACATCAGGTGAGTGTCCCATCAGATCAGAGTCTTGTGATGGGTCTTGTGATGGGGAGTTATGTCAGATGAGGGTCTTGGGAGGTGAAGTGCTGGTTGAGGTGGTGTTTGCATGGGTTGGTTGAGGATCGGTGCTCACTCAGGTTGGCTGTGCGGTTGATTTGGATTCTGAGGGGTTTGTAGGCTAGTTGTAGGTCAATGTGTCTGTTGAAGGAATTGCTTGTGAAGTGCCAGACTTTGATGAATTCACGAGCATGGCGGGTGATAGCATAGCCGATGGTTTTTGTGCTGCTCCAATAGAACTGGTGCTGTTTGGTGTCAGTGTGGGTGGAGATTAAGGATTTGAGATTGTGGCTTTGACTGCCAGCCAGTGTTCGTGGATCCTCATTTTTAATTGATGTGATGTTTGTCCCATGTAGAATTGGTTGCAATTGTTGCAGTTGATTTTGTAAACTACATTGTTTCTTTCAACCTTCTATATCTTGTCTTTGGTTCTGGATAATTCCTGGTGGAGTCTGGCTCTGGGTTTGTGGGCTTTTGCTATTCCTAGAGGTTGTCATTTCCGACACCATATTTGTGTATGGTAGGGTTACTTTTTGCATGGTGGTTGGCTGTGTGTCTATGTTGTGGTATGGGTGCTGTGTGTCAGATAAGTTTTTTGGATAGCTATTATGGAGAAAGACATCAAGCAGCCATTTCCCTTTCCCTTTTCTTAGTGTTGGGGTGCTGCAGTGTGTCCTTCTGAAGAGGGTCTGGACACAGCTTCTTTTGTGTGAGTTGGGGGTTGCTAAATAAGAAATTTGTTAAGTGAGTTTTGCCCATTTTACAATTTTACTTGCTATAGTTGTTGTTAACTGTTAACAACAGTTGTTGTTCAGTTGTTAATTGAATCACTGCAGTTGTTAAATTAGTAACACTCATGTTAAATTAGTAACATTAGTTAAGTGAATTTGGCGTCCCCATTGTCTTTGCTTCTAAGAAAGTCGCAAAAGGTCTTGCATGACACTGACACACTGCAACCATCATAAATACATGCCAGTTTCCAAGCATCCAAATTTTGATTATGTATCTGTAGGGATGCTGAAATGGCTGTGAGTGTGAAAAAGGTCATAAGTCATTTTTTTCAGTGCCATTGTAACTTCGAACATTCATTAAATGAATGGTTGTAAATGGAGAATTACCTTTTGTTAATTTCAGGCCTTTGCACTGGTGTGTTTTAATGCCTTAAAACTATGGTATGTTGATAGGTGCACTGCTCAATCATTTGATCCATAGGTTAGTAGAGTGTGTGGCAAGCCAACATGTGGTTATTAAGCCAGCCAACTTGATGTGGCTCACATTGTGCACAAAGATCACCAGAGAAAGAGGCAGTTGGCCTCAGAAGTCTTTTAATCAAACTGACTGTATTTGATGGAAAGACAGAATTGTGATTGGTATACAACAGAAGATGTCTGCTTCATGGATTTGTGTTACCAAATAGGTGCACAGTGGACACTTTACCTATACGCTATGTCTGGAAGCAAAAACATGTTATTTAGCACTTTGTAAAGTAGAAAATGCCATACCATTGCCCTTGAGACATTGGTGTAACCTTCTTGAATCTGAATTCACTTTGTTTCCCTCTCCAATGCCCATCAAAATGGGAAAAAAAATAAAATCCCCTATTCAGAATATTTCCTAATAAGGGAATAGTTGGAAATTTGTATTTTGCTATTAAATGACATTTAAGCAAATAACTTTTTGAATGCCGCTGAAGAAAAAAAGCTCTATAATTGAATAGACATAGTCTAATTATAGCTTATGTTGCAAATCAAATTGGGTCTTTCAGCTAGTTGTTGCTTGTAGCTCTGCTTATGTGTTCAGGAACTGAAAAAGAGGCATGCATAAAGCTGTAGGAAAAAAGCTATGAAAAACAGAGAATTCCACTCACACCTACCTATTTAATCAAAGGGAAAGATTAGTGCCTTCATTTGCTAAGGTAGAAGCCCTATGACCAGATGTTCTATTTTATCATAGTACCAAAATAGTACTATTTTACTATTTTGCGTCTTTGAAGACCATCTTAAGTAATAGTTTTCTGAAGAAAAGAACTGTACCCTATTAAATATGCCAGAAGGGTTTCTGGTCATAGGAAATGAAAAGTTTAGGACAGTTCATTTCAACTCTGATATCTCTGCATGTTTCACTCAAAAATGCATTTAAGATTTCAATACCCATGATATTCTGAGAAGTATGTTAACACAATCTAACACAAGGAGGTGCTTATAAAACTTAATGTGGGCCATCATTCATCTCATACAAATGCCTCTTTCTTACTCTGAGAGAACATACTCTCAGATTTAGAAAACTGGAAATACTGCTGTAGATTTATACAAGCAATTTACACACAAGCAGTCTAATCTAACTGTTTTATGTGCCAACTTCCCATGAACATCTGTGTCAGAGGTGGAGTTTAAACTGATAAATGGTGAGCATTGCAGTATTGTGACCAGTGATGGGTTGCTACCAGTTCGCCCTTGATTGGGTGAACCGGTAGTGGTGGCGGTGGGAGGCTCCACCCACCCTCCCAGATGTCTCTGCGCATGCACAGAAGTGTCAGGCGCGCATCCACGAGCAAACTGGTAGTGGCTGAAATTGAAACCCACTACTGATTGTGACCCAGATCCACTCTTTTGTACATATCTTGTGCTGTTGCACACAAATACGTCTGATATCCCTGTCTCTATACTCAAAAATGGGTTTAAGATTTGACCCACTTGTTTCATCATTCTGTTGTAAACTGTTCATTTTGCAAAGGCTTCTGCTCCTGTGCTAACAAGCAACGATGATATAACAAAATGACTCCCTTTTTGTATTATCATCCTATGCTCACCCTACTTCATATGCTCATCAAAGGCCTGATCTACTATTGTTTAAAGTCATATTGTGGCTGTTCACTATGATTTGTAAACTATGGGATGTATGTGTGATGCGTGAGTGCTTGTGTGTGTGTGCGCTCGCGTGCGTGCACGCAGAGTATGCTAAACCAATACCAAGAAAAATTAGTTCAGTTTGGATTTTGAAATCCCAATTCAAAAGATCATCATAATTCTAAAATGCCAAGAACTTTGTACCCATAGATCAAATTTGATTATCTTATTAAAGAACTTTGGAACTTAAATATATGTGGCTGTCAGCCTTGGACACCATATTAGGCCGGAAGCTTCAATGCTGCCACCTCCTCATATGTGGGAAAGTAGGAGGGAGGATTTAGGAAGACCGCCTACTGCCTACTGCCACCAGTGGCCTCCCACCAGCCGGTACGCTCTCATAGAGAGGGCCTCCTCCAGGTGCCGTCGGGCAAACAATGTCAATTGGCGCCCCCCAGGGGGAGAGCCTTCTCTGTGGGGGCACCTACTAACTGGAATGAGCTCCCCCCGGAGATTCGGAGGATCCCGGACCTACGCACCTTCCGCCGCGCTCTTAAGACCCTTTTATTTCGCCAGGCAAGCCTGGCCTGATTCCCCTTTTTAAAAAATGTTATAAATTTTATTTCATTTTAAATTATTGGGGTTTTAATATTTTTACGGCCAAATTTATTTAATTGGATTTTAATTGGGTTTTAAATGTTATACTTGTATGTTTTATTTATGGCTGTTCACTGCCCTGAGTCCTTCGGGAGGAGGGCGGTATACAAATTAAATAAACGGAAACGGAAACGGAAACGGAAAGGGGAGTTAGTAGACATAATACTATTCTTCCTATCGGTCAATGTCAGGGTGAGCCAGCATCTGGAGGAGGAGTGGTCAGGGGCTGGCTTGAGGTGGAACAGACGATGATTGGAGCATGTGACTGAAAGGGGAGAAAGGGGTTGGTTTTAGGAGCTTTGTATTATTGAAGGAAAGCCAGGGTTTTTCAGATTCGGGATTTCCCAGATGTGCCAGTTTACCTATTGCTAGTAAAGTGAACTTTGGAAAATGCCTGCTTCAGTGTCTTTACTGGGAGTTGGGGGTTTTCTGGAACGCTGACAGTGGCATTGTTGCAGATTTATAAACATTAAGATCATTCTGAATATATTCAGGATCTCTTAATTATCTATAATATTAGTATAATAATATAAACATATATAGATTCTGCAAATGCTTAAAACAATGTATAATTTTATTCTTAGAGTCCACAACATGGTACCCATTGTTCTTCGATTTAGCATGTCCAAGAAGACATTCTTAATATCTGCCTGACTCTCTGACATACTAGATTTTAAAAATGTTTAAACTAATCATTTAATATTTTAGATGGGGCGATGGAAGAGGCAGGACACAGCTCTAACAGTAACAACAGCTCTTTATTAGTAGATCGGTGCAACCCAGCAGCTGGCTTGTCTGACTGCTTGCCCTTTTATAGGGAGCTGTCAGACAGGTCGGCCAATGAGATTTGAATATTTTCCCACTGGTTTGGGGGACCTGAGTGAAGCCTATGCCCCACTCCTATTTAGTATGCAACATAATATATTTTAAATGTCACAAGTAGCATGTTGGAAAGCAAAATGGCAAACTCCAACATTATCTTTATTTCTAGGCCATCTTCTGTGTCCCAACATGCATTCTTCTTTTTAAAAATGAGATTCCTGTTTGTGTGAACACCCCTGGGAAACAAACAGTGTGTTATGCACTGTGAGTAAAAGTATGTGTTAGAGTATACTGCTACTGCTTAGTCTTTTGGCAACCTACTTTTCTTTCAGTCTCACAAATTTAGTTCTGACTGATTTATTTGTGACTGATTTAGTTCCATGCCAGAGCTTTTTCCTTTAGATGTGTCAGTATTTCCCCTAACTCCTGTCAAAGTAATGCAGAGATATCCTTTCCTTATCCAAACTATTTAAGAAATTTTATGGTTACATGTTGTCCCTTGATTGCTTATGAAAGTTGGTTAAGCATTCCTGTCTAGCACAATGTTTTTAAAACAATTGGAACATGAAAGGAAACTCTGAATTAGATAGCAAGAAAACTATGCATTATATGAAAAAAGTATCACCAACCAGGATAATATGTATTTATCCAAAAGAAAATTCACAGCATTATACAACATACGTTTTCCATAAGTAGAAATGACAGTTGAATGAAAAATGAAAAATGAATTGCAATCTTCAGAAACATAGCATTATATGATATACAAATGTGAATAAACTAAGTGCAATTGTCCTTGCAAGAAAAATGTACATTCTGCACAATAGCATATTGGCATAGAAAACATCTGGAAATAATCAAGATTTTAAAAAGTCCCTAAAATGTTCTCTTTAGCACTATAGTAATGAAAACTTTAAAGACATATGTAGATTGGCAATGTAATTAGAAATGAATAAGTCAAATCAAGTAGTTTGGGGAAAAAGAAAATGTCTAATTTTGAGTGCAACACTTGACAAGTGGTTTGTTTGCTTGAAAATAAACTATGAAGGTGACATGAAAATATTAAGTTTTATTATTCTAGAAGATAAGCATAAGAAAATCTACTGAGAAATATAACTTCTAAGAAAGTGCATTATACTGGTATAATTCAAAATACACTGATTACCTGAAAAAGAAGAACTATATTTTACACTTTGGAAGCATCAAGAAAAAAGTCACAGAGCACACAAAAATAAATCTGAAATCAATTTTTTATAGATAATTAAAATATAACAAGTTATTGCAGATTTGGGGAGACACAAATAAACTTAGTAAATAGGATTTTTTTAAAAAAAAAATAGCATTCTGTTCCAGGGAAATGCAATATAGAATGTTATACCGTGATGCTGTGTGAAGCTAATCAAAACATGGACTTCCCAATGAATGATAAAATAGCTTTTTCTCCTCTTCGTTCTTATACTAAAATGTTCTTAAATATATCAAAAGAGAGTTGAATCCCTCTTCCAGTTTTTCAATCCTTACCAGTCCTATTTAAGAGTAATCTTGGATATTTTAACTATTTGTAGCTCTATTAAACATCAGAACATAATGAATATAACTGCATGTATATATCTGGAAATGTAGTTCTATCACTGTCTATTTTACTACTAAGTCATCCTATCAAACCAGGACAGTCAGATATTGATTGTCACCATCTTCTTTTCCTCCCCTACATTAAATTGCAGCAGTAAATCTGAAAGAAAGAAAACGCCTCCTGCAAACTTGTATTTTTGATTTTCTTCCACTCCAAAGAAAATTAGGAATTACTGCCTTCATCTTTATTACTGCAATATGTCCACTACTAGTACTCTTAGCTTGGTGATATGATGACTCTCAGTCCCTCCATCATAATATTACAGTTGAGGATCTCACTAAGATCTCACGAAGGCTTTTGACACTGTCAGTCGCGAAGGTCTGTGGCGCATCATGTCGAAGTTTGAGTGCCCTGATACATTCATCCTGATGGTACATCAGTTCCACGACGGTATGATGGCCCGTGTTTGGGATGACGGAGAAGCTTCAGAGGCCTTTCCTGTTACAAAAGGTGTCAAGCAAGGGTGTGTGTTGGCACCCACCTTGTTCAGCATAATGTTTTCAGCCATACTGTCAGACGCCTTCCAGAACAGTTCCTTGGGAGTTAGCCTGAGATATCTGCGAAGACTCCAGGCTGTCACCAAGATAAAAGAGACTGTGCTACGTGACCTCCTCTTTGCTGACTACTGTGCCCTGAATGCTGGATCAGAGCAGGAAATGCAAGCCAGTGAGGACAAATTCACAGCAGCATGCAACAACTTCAGCCTCCTCATCAACATAAAGAAGACTGAAGTGATGCATCAGCCAGCTCCGAAAGCCCAACACCAAGAGCCCACCATCACACTGAAGGGTAAGGTGACCAGATTTTAACATTGGCAAAGAGGGACACCATTGGGGGGGAAGGGGGGAGGGGTTCTTGATTAAAAATTTGGTCTATATGGAGCAACAAAAATTTTCATAGAACGCAAAAATAGTATTGTAATATATTTTTTAAAATTTCAACATAAGTACAATTTACAAATATAATAAATAAAAAAATTATGTATAGTATTATTTTATTCTATAGGGACTACTCAGAGGGCTGAAAAAAGTCATTTCTGACAGGTCCTTGCACTTTTGACTGGTCCTCACACTTATGACCATCCTCACATTTATGCCGGTGCAGCATTCTTAACAACCATGTCACTCATTTCACAACTGCTTCTCTTCACCATGGTGATAAGATAGGGCAAAAACGTAAAATGTGAGGACAGTTGTAAGTTCGAGGACCGGTCAGAAGTGCGAGGACCGGTCAAAAATAACTTTTTCAGCCCTTTGAGTAGTCCATGTGCACAAAAAGACTACCTAGAGGGCTGAAAAAAGTGATTTTTGACAGGTCCTCGCACTTTTGACCGGTCTTTGCACTTATGACTGGTCATCATTTATGCCCATTGTAGCATTCTTAACAAACGTGTCACTCATTTCATAACTGCTTCTCTTCACCATGGTGACAAGATAGGGCAAAAACGTAAAATGTGAGGACAGTCGTAAGTTCGAGGACTGGTCAAAAGTGCGAGGACCAGTCAAAAATAACTTTTTCAGCCCTCTGAGTAGTCCATGTGCATAAAAGGATACAGCAAGAGAGAGGGATGAAGGAAGTGAAGGGAAATTAGAGTAGAAGTGAGGGTAAGAGAGGGAGGAAGAGAGGAGGAGGAGAAGAAAGGAAGAGGAAGTAGGGAGGAGAAGAAGAGGGGGGGAAGAGAAAGTAAGAAGGAAAGAAAAGAGAGAGGTTGTAGGTTTGAGGAGAAAGATTGCTGTACTATAAAAAAGATGAAAGGGAAGAAAACCAACCCCAAACAAATATAAAGATATTAAGATAAAGAATGAATTGTTAAACTTTAAAGAATAAAAGAGAACAAATATGAATAAATAGCAATAATTAGAAACACACATACAAACATACAATGTATTTTCTTTGAACAGAGTATTTGGCCGGTTCACAAATTTAAACAATGTTTAGTCATTTCAATTAAATTTACAATTTCTGTATTTCCTTATTGCCATATTTATTCCTCATCTATTTTTTTAAAAAACCAATATTACCCTTCATCCTCATCTCCAATCTTAATCAAATTCAATTTTTCACTTCTATTCTATATTATATCCCTTTCCACTGTCATCTATTTTTATATCCATCCTCACATTGGTTAATTATATAATATTACAGTTGCAGTTTAATACAAATTCAACATTTTAATATAAATCAATTAGTTATATAACTATCTTGTTTGTATATTAATCAATATGAACATGAATATTCCAATTATTTCCATGCAATCCAATTTCTTACAAATCAATTAATTATATTTACCAATAATAATAAACCAAATAATTCCCCCCATATATTCTTCCAAACCACAACTTAACCATTTCTGCTTTCAACACAATATACAATTAATAGTATCTCAATTATTACAATCCCCTAGTTAAATAGAGCTTTTTTTCTTTTGTGTTTTAAAATCTTGAACTCTCCTCTTTTGAACTAAATTTCCCATTGTTTGCACCTACCTTTTTTGGTGAGGAAAAAGAAAAAGAAATCTCTCTCTGTCTCATTTTGTCACGTTGCAGCAAAGATCCTGCTTTACTTTCAGTTTCATTTTTTCAGCATAGCAAGGGGGGAAAAAATCTCCAGGAATTTACCTCTTTGCAGCTAGCTAGCAACAGTGTCCTCCGCAAAACAGCTGAGAGCCGATCTAATCAACTTATGGTAATTAACCTATGCTGAAGCTGAAAGAGGCTGTTTTTTCTATTTTTGCAGGCACCGGTCTATTCATTTGTTTTCTTTTAACACTGATCAGCTGTAGGGCGGCCTTTTGAAGCCCCGCGGCAAGAATTTAAACAGTTTTTTTCCCTCTAGCCATCAGCTGGGACTCAGGAGGCAGCAATTGGGAGTGGGCGGGTAAGCAAACCGTGCATTCTTTCCAAAAATTGGGACTTTTTTAAATTATTGAAAATCGGGACTGTCCCACCAAAAGCGGGACATCTGGTCACCTTAGTTAAGGGACAAAAGCTGCAAGCAGCAGTGGACCAATTTACATACCTTGGCAGCACCCTCTCCAGTGCAACAACAATTGACATTGAGGTCAACTGCAGAATCAGCAAGGCAAGCTCTGCATTTGGCAGACTACTGACAAACATGTGGGACTGCCGTGAATAAGCCTTGCTACAAAGCTCAAAGTCTACTGAATAGTAGTGTTAACTACCCTGATGTATGCCAGTGAGACTTGGACTGTATACAGGAGGCATGCTAGGCAATTGAACCACTTCCACATGACCTGCCTCTGTAGAATTCTGACCATCTGTGGCAGGACAAGGTGCCAGACATAGAAGTCCTGTCAGAGCAGGCCTGCCATCAGTTCACACCCTGCTGATGAAAGCCCAGACACGCTGGGCAGGCCATGTTGCAGGGATGCCAAACCATCACATCCCTAAACAGCTCCTCTATGGTGAGCTGTCTCAAGGAAAGTGATTGCACGGGGAACAAAGGAAGTGATACAAAGGCATGTTGAAAGCCTCATTCAAGTCCCTGGATATCAACACCATCTCCTGGGAAACCTTGGCACAAGATTGATTGACATGGGGCATGCTGATCCACCAAGGCTGCCAGATATCTGAGGACAGAAGAACAACCATAGCACAAGAGAAGCGAGCACTCCGCAAAGCCAGAGCTGCAAATGCTGCAACAATGGTGCCCACACATCTGCCTGACATGTGGCAGAACATTTCGTGCCTGTATAAGCCTTACCACCCACCTGCGGACACATTGTGGACAGCCCACAACTTGTTAGATGTCCTCTTCGAACATGATGAATGAACATCACAGTTGAGGTTATCATGCTGTTCTTAAACCCCTGTTAAATAAGATTTTGCGCCATTCTGGACTGCTGTGTATTATCAAGTGTTAGGCCTGTCCTAATCTCTTCTTCTTTTAAAATAATTTTATTAAATTTTCCAACATTTAAAACACAAAACACAAATTTACACTCATTACAGCTTTTCCATATCAGTGTCAATATCCTTCGCATCAATCATATTTACATAAATTCTATTTCTATAAATCACTACCCTATATTATATCATTGTTTAAATTATAATACTATCTACCCACCTACAATCATTTTCTCATCAATATTATAAATTTCTTATACATTTTATATTATATATTCTACTTTTTACAACTTATACCTTAAATTTTATGCTTATTCTCAAGCCAGCTATACCATCTATTCCAAATTTGGTAGTACTCGGCTTCTTCTCTCTCCTTCATTTCCATGGACAGCCTATCCATTTCTGCACACTCATAAATTTTCCCTATTATCATATGATCTGGAGGGGTATCGACCTGTTTCCAATTCTGTACGAGGACGATTCTACTTGCTGTCACTTGCAACATTATATATTGCAATTTTTTATCCATTTTCCCATCAAAAATGCCCAAAAGAAATAGTTTCGGTTTCAATTCTATCTTCTGTTCAATTATATCTTCCAACCATTTTCTTATTTTTTGCCAATATTTTCTGGCCTTGGGACAGGTTCACCACATGTGGTAGAAAGTTCCCTGTTTGTACCCACATCTCCAGCACTCAGGTGATCGATTTAAAAACATTTTGGCCAATCTGGCTGGTGGTAAGTGCCAACGGTAGAACATTTTATAGAGGTTCTCCTTATAAGAAGTGGACATCATTAGTTTATAGTTCTTCTTCCATAATTTATCCCAATGCTCTAATTCAATACTATGTCTGAAATTTCTAGCCCAACTTATCATTGTCTCCTTCACATTTTCTTCCCCCATCCTTAGTAAAAAAATTGTATATTTTAGTAATTATTTTCCCCCCATACCTAATAATATTTTGTCAAGTTCCAGTTGTTATCCATAAATGCCGTATTGTTCTTGATCTTTTTTTATATCTTGTTCTAATTTGGAGGTATGGCCACCAATCAATTTTTATTCCTTGATTTTTTTAGATCCTGATCCGATTTTAAATTTCCTTGTTCATCTAATAATTCCGAATATCTCACTGCCTTATTTAAGTCTAATACATTTGGATAAATTATTGCCTCCATTGTTGATATCCAAATTGGAACTTTCATATAATTGTACTCAACAATGAACTAAAGGGCCACCATCAGTGAGCTGTTGGACAGTATTACTTGATCCGTTGTGTGGATGTTTGGGTGGTTTAGGGGTGGGGAATTGTGGTGGGTGGGAGTGTGTTTGGGGATTATGTGTGTGGGACCTGGTCTTTGGGTGTCAAGTAAATTTCCTTGTATGTGTATACTGTGTATACACATACAATGACAATAAAGTTTATTTATTTAATGATTTTTTAAAAATTTTGTCCCAAATGTTTATTAAAGTATTTCGTACTAGATGTCTCTGAAAATATGTTTGGGTTTTGTTTTTCCCCTCCCACAGGAATGCATGCCATCCAAGTTGGAAATCGTGGCCCTCTAATGTTAAGACCCTTTTGTTTTTTAATTGAACCCAATCTTTAAGCCACGTCACTGCCACCACTTAACAATATAGTTCCCAATCAGGGAGGCCAAAACCTCCTTTAATTCTAGAATCCTGTAAGAGTTTCAGTTTTATTTGGGCTTTTTTCTCCAACCAAATAAATTTACCTATTATTTTGTTTAGTTGTTCAAAGAAAATTTTCCCTAATCTTATTGGTGTTGTTTGGAAGAAATATAACAACTTGGGTAGTACATTCATTTTTTTTATTGAAAAAGTTTTATACAACAAATATTTTCATCCCCAATATACCCCCCACCCCTTTCTCCCCTGACCCCCTACCCCCCTTCCCACCCACCCACCCTGACTTCCCAGAGCAAAATACAGGGTATTTCAACTAACAATCATAAGCTAAATTAACCTAACTTTAATTAAATTAGCAAATCCCCCCATAGGACCCTAACTCCGCTAAAGGTAACATAATACGTCTAGAGTTAACATTCATTCATAAACTATTTGAAATTTTCTTGTCTGATATTTGTTCTGAATATAATCAATCCATTTTCTCCACTCCAATACATATCTTTCGTACATTTATTTTTATTGTGGCAATTCTGCCAATCAAAGATATTTGTAATTTTGTCCAATTGTCTAAATTTTTTGTATCTGTTGTACTAATTTGTCATAGTTGTCTTCTTTTATCGAGGAGCATTTTGCTGTTAACCAAATTCCCAAATACTTTACTTTTTTAACAATTTGGATCCCCAATTTCTCTTCCAATTCCTCATTTTGCCTTTTTGTAAGATTCTTAGTTATTTTAGTTTTTTCCTTATTTATTTTGAGCCCTGCCACTTTACCGAATTTTTCAATTTCCTGTACTAATAAGTTTCCCATCTCTAAAGGATCTTCTATAATAAAAGCCAAATTATCCGTGAAAGCTTGTACTTTATATTCTTCCTGTTTAATTTTCATTCCTTTTACTGTCTGATTTTGCCTAATTTGTATCAGTAATATTTCCAATGACAGTATAAATAATAGGGGGGGGGATAGGGGGCATCCCTGCCTTACTCCTTTAGTTATACTAATCTCCTCCATTGTTTCCCCATTTATTATTATTATTGCCGATTGTTTGGAATAGATCTCTCTAATCATTCCTGTAAATTTTCCCCGAAAGTTCATAATTTTTAATTGATTAATAAGAAAGTTTCAATTTAAATTGTCAAAGGCCTTTGGAGCATCTACAAACATTAATACCGCTTGCTTTTCCGGATGAACCTCATAGTATTCTAGTGTGTCCATAATAATCCGTGTATTGTTTCTTATGTGTCTATTGGGCAAAACCCCATTTTGGTCAGAATAGATAATTTCAGTTTTTTTGGCTCTTTCTGCCATTATTGTTACAAATATTTTATAGTCGACATTAAGCAGCGAGATTGGCCTATAGTTTTTGATTTGTTGTATATCAGTATTATCTTTTGGAATCAGTGTTATCAATTCCTCAGTCCATGTCTTTGGTAGTTTTGCTTGTTCTAGTGTTTCATTATATATGTTCAATAATGATATCTCCAATGGTTTTGGTATTTCTTTATAGAACTCTGTCCTAATCTCTTCAACTGTCATCTTGCCGAGGAAAAAAAGCATCCCAAAGGAATCCCAAAGGAAAACAAGGCACATTTACTTTATTGTATGTTCTCTTGATTTCTATTTCATATCTGTATCTTCCAAGAAGTAAAATCCAACACTGCATTTGATTAGCTGCTATATTGAAGTTGGCATTAAATAGTATCTGGTGATCAGTGATGAAGTTAGATTTCCTCCTTTGTTCACTGAAAATTTCCCAAACCACATTCAGTGCTTCCTGCCTATTTTGTAAATATTTTCTCCACAACTGTGAGTATGATTTGAAAACTAAGCTTTCCCTATTTCTTTCAAGATGTGTACCATAGCATGATGATTCCATATTGTTAGGCAATACAAACCAGCTTCACAGAAATGTGCGAGCATCATGTCTGAATACATATTTTTTTACTTCAGTGAAACTTGTTTGCTCTATTTTGTTCATTCCCATGCTTCTAGTAAATCATTCAAAGGGTGAGAACATTGCTGCAGTATTTCTAGCAGCATATAGAGAGAACAATTTTAAATGTTCTCTGTATTTAAATGTTAAATACACCTCTTTAGAAGTCTTACTGGAATGTTTTCTTCCAGAATTCGACAAACTAATTGTTCTCTCAATGCATCATTAATCCTTAGTCAAATTTGCAGCATCCAGATATATATATTCTAATAATCCCTTTTTGTTTGCACTTTAAAAAAATCAACGGCTTTTTATACCAATACTGCAAAGCTTATTAAGCTACTTAATAAGCTATATGTTTTGTTCTCCCTTTATACTAAATGTAATGGGAAACTTCTTTCAGCATTTTCTTATTCAACCAATGGAACAGCTTGCATTCAGAAGTTGCGGGAGCTTCATCACTGGAAGCTTTCAAGAAGAGCCTGGTCTGCCATCTGTCAGAAATGGTGTAGGGTCTCCTGCTTGGGCAGGGAGTTGCACTGGATGGCCTACAAGGTCCCTTCCAACTCTGTTAATAATCTTTTAATAATTTGTTAAATTCTGTATGTCTTTTCTATTCATCAGTAAAAAGACACTACAAATACTACTTTAAGTTTTCTTTTTGCCTGTTTTAAGAAACTTCAGAAGAAATTACTCCACTATACAACATACACAGGAATTTCTAGCTAACTGAGTAACAGTTACTCAGTCATGATCATGAGCACGCCTAATAAATCAGTAATAGTAATAAACCAACATATTGCAGCCTGGTGTAGTAGTTCGAAGTATTAGACTAGAGATCGAGAGACTAAGAGTTCTTGTTCTTCTTTACAAACCTAACTGGATGACTATGGTCCAGTCACACTCTCTCAGCCCTAGGAAGAAGGCAATGGAAAACCACTTCCAAAATCTTGCCAAGAAAACTGTGTGCAAAGCTGAATCATGAGCAGTGAAACATGTCTCTTTATCATACTCTGGAGGAATGCTCAGAGGTTCAGAGAGAGGAAGATGTGGACTAAATGAGACCTGTAAATTTAATGAATGGAACAACTTTGTATGGGTCCATTTTAGTTCACTTGTACTATGGTAAACTATTCACTAGGCTTTTAAAATAATCAATATTGGGCAATCCAAAGTATTCTCCAATTATAATACTCTTGAACAAGATAAAGTCATTTTCATTGCATTGTGGCCACCTTGTAGTAATTAAGCTGAATTAAAGGTGTGGAGACATTGGCCAAATTTATAAAATGATGTCAACACTATTAGAAACATTCCTTCATGAATATCATTTCTTCTGTGCTGGGAAAATGACCTCCAGAATATCCAACTAGCATGTCCAGACTTACTGAATTCAACTTTTGGGAGGAATTATTAAAAGCAGAAGCTTAAATAAAACTTCCATTTTGCCCTGAGCTCAAAACCAATAAGAGCTTTTTGTTCCATGTAATTTCAACTACCAATGAGATCAACTTTTTCATGTAGCTGACAAAATATCAAAGAACAGTTGTTCTATTTTTATTGCTTTCTTTATAGCTGGGTGAAGTAACAATGGGGAAAAACAATAGCCAAAAAACTGAGAGAACAAGGAGTTTATTTTCAACTGAACATGGAACACAAAGGAACATTCTACTGATTCTGGGTTTTTTTTGCTGTTTCTTGTTTCAAATTGTTTTCTTTCTCTCTTTTTAATTTATAGCCAATCAGACTATTCAGATTATTCATAGCCTATCAGTCTTCTCAGACATCTCAAAGGCATTGGTTTGGGAAAGCTGATATCAGCCAACATTCCTTTTAACATTGGAGTATAGTATGGATTTAATTTCCTGCTCCTCATCCTGTGATTTCAATCCTACTAACTCTGTTTTGACGTATCTGTAAGCATTTGAAAGACATTTTCTAATAGTGAGTTGATTAATGATCTTCCCATGGGCATATATCCATTCCTACTTTTCCTTAATCTAATTAATCACTCCATGTGAATAAGAAAGATTAATTCATATTAATTTTCATTGCCGGAAAACCAGAAACCTCTGAGAATATTGTCTCTCCCCCGAATAACTATTGTAAATCTACTCTATGTATTTTATATGGATTCATCCAGTTTCAATAATTTGAAACATCCTGCTTGTCTTTTTATCAGGCAGCCTTTTTTTAAGTTTAAAGAATGGAAGTCAGAGAATTTCAGAGAGATTTTTAATGGTGACTCCACTGAAAAGCTACAGTGCTTGGATTTAAATGGCAATATATGAGCTTTGCTATACATATTTCGGAGGAGAGAGAGTGAGAAATTCCCTGTGTTGAACCTTTTATTTCAAAAATTAATGACATCTTGATTCTTGCACTTTCATTTTTGATTCAGATAGTCCTCAATTTACAACCACAATTGAGCTTGCAACCATCATAAATATGCATTAGTTGCCAAGTATTCGAATTTCGATCAAGTGACCATGAGGATGCTGCAGCAATTATAAGTGTGAAAAATGGTCATAAGTCACTTTTTCAATGCCATTGTAACTTTGAACAGTCAACTATTGTAAGTGAAGGATTCTCTGTAGTCTTTAAAATCCAGAAGAGGATATCATTCCTATAAGATAAACCAGGTTCACAAAACAATGCTGGATAAGACAGGATTTCTTTTATTGTTGCAGATATAATAATGGAATCTTGCAAGTCTGAAAGCATTTCCCCATCGTTCACTTTATCTTTACGAGAACTAAGGTGGGGTTTATATAAGATATTGTTTCAGATTAGTTTCTTGCAATGGGTTCAAGCCTCACTTGTCTGAACATTACCTTGGTAGCAGCTCTTCCTCCTGCCCTTTATGGCCATTTTTAAGATTCTCTACAGAGGATAATGGAAAGACTCATAGAATCATAGGATTGGAAGGGACTTTGGAGGTCTTATAGTCCAACCCAAGAATCATATTATGTTTCTCTTCTATCATATTTTTTTTGTAAATGTTTCTTTATCTTTTCTACAAATCTGCAGTAATTCCTGGCCATTATCAGCTATTTTACCAGCCCTTCATCTAAGAATTTTTCTGAGGTAAACATGTCTAGTTTTGCTCCAATTTTAACATCAATACTTTTTTTAAAAAAAAATTGATTTATATGCCGCCCTTCTCCGGAGACTCAGGGCAGCTTACAATGCGCTAAGCAATAGCCTTCATACTATTGTATATTTATACAAAGTCAGCTTATTGCCCCCACAAACTGGGTCTTCAATTTACCTACCTTAGAAAGGATGGAAGGCTGAGTCAACCTTGAGCCTGGTGGGATTCGAACCTGCAATAATTGCAGGCAGCTGGTGTTAATAACAGAGTGCTTTAGACCACTGTACTACCAGGCTCTTTGAAGATTAGAAGTATGCCCTTGTGAATTCATATATAATTCTTGAATGAAAAATATATTTTCCCCCTTTGCTGTCACTATGTTCTTCGGTCCTCATGGTCAGAAAATGATTTTTATGAAATCATTTGATTTTTAGAAATAAAAAAAAGTATTTACAAGTATTTCATTATTTTTGAGGCTAACACTCTGCTAAAAAAATAATTCCCACAATACTGTCAAATTATTTACTAAGACTGTATTACTATTATTCTTCTCATCCTTCCTAGTACCTATCTCTTCCCACTTATGACTGTAACCATGTTGCTTGTATCTTTACAATTTATATTGTTTTATTTGTTTCCTAGTATGATTTGATTGCTTATTAATAACCTATGACTATCACTAAGTATTATATCTTATGATTCTTGATGAATGTATTTTATTTGTCTTCATGTACACTGAGAGCATATGCACCAAAGACAAATTTCTTGTGTGTCCAATCACACTTGGCCAATAAAGAATTCTATTCTATTCTATTCTATTCTATTCTATTCTATTCTATTCTATTCTATTCTATTCTATTCTATTCTATTCTATTCTATTCAGCATCTATAAGCAATTTGAGCAAATCTAAGCCTATTTTTTTCTTTCATTAAAAAAAACGTTAAAGGTTTAGTCAGATTTCCTCATTTTATATAGGATCAGGATTTGTGCCCAAAAATAGATAGGCCAATGATACGTACCTACTAAATCTAGCTAAATCTTATCAGTTAAGCATAGTTTTACTTTACAAATAGGTAGGTAAAAGTAAAACAACAGGAGCAAAATCAGAACAAAAGATATTTCATTTAGCTCCTAGTTGCAAACCTATTAAAGAATTCCTAGCAGATATTTGAGGATATTGGAATGTCTTAATTTAAGCAAACTACAACAGATTGACTGTACATGACTGAAGGAAACATTTTTCCATGTTATGTTGGAAAAATGAAAAAGCAAGCCAACAACCCCTCCCCCCAATAATTTAGAATGTTGTTTAGTTGTCCAATTCCTACATGCAAAGTTAGGGATCCAATGATCTTTAAAATGTTTATGTAGTAGCTTATATGTGGACTGACACTTTGCTGAAAAAATGATAATAGAGGTAGTCCTCAACTTATGACCACAATTGAGCCCAGAATTTTTGTTGCTAAGTGAGACATTTTTAAACTGAGTTTTGCCCCATTTTACAACTTTTTTGCCAGATTTCTTAAGTGAATCAACTGCAGTTGTTCAATTAGTAACACAGTTGTTAAGTGAATCTAGTTTCCCCATTGACTTTTCTTGTCAGAAGATTGCAAAAGGTGATCACATGATCCCAGGACACTGCGACCGTCATAAATATGAGGCAGTTTCCAAGCACCCACATGTAAATCACGTGACCTGCAACAGTCATAAGTGTGAAAAATGACCATAAGTCATTTTTTTCAGTGCCATTGTAACTTTGAGTGGTCACCAAATGGACTATCTGTATACTGTACGTGTGTAGTGTATTCATGGCTTTCTAATGGCTTATTTTCCTATTATATATGGATTAACCAAAAATTCATATAGTTGAGCCAAATAAATGCAAAGGTATTAATGAATGAATGAATGAATGAATGAATGAATGTATTTTTCCAGTGGGCTAGTGCAAATAGTTGGATTATTCATTATAGTGACACTTCTGTTCTTGGAATTATTAGATAAAAAAATTGGCAGCAAAAATATCCCCATAGTTTCCAAGAGAGATTAAGGAAACTCACACTCCGAAATCTAATCTGAACTACCAGTTCCGGTTTACTAAATCTTCAAATTCTTTATGTTTAATGTAAAAAATTATGAAATGTCTAGCAAGAGAAAAAATGTTTAGGAGAAAAAATGCAGTTATTTGCTTCAGTGGGAAAGGTTAAATAAACCACAGATCTGAATATCATCAGTGGGAAAATTAAAGCCAGATGATACAATCAATACTTCAAGAGGACTTGTGTGTGTGTGTGTGTGTGTGTGTGTGTGTGAGAGAGAGAGAGAGAGAGAGGGAGGGAGGGAGGGAGGGAGGGAGGGAGGGAGGGAGAGGAGAGAGATGATTTATTTCATTTCTCTTTTCTTTTTGCATGCCATCTTGTGCCTCCCAAATTCTTACAGATTTCAGAGCAAACATATTAGGAATGGGAAATTAAGGAGATATTTTTAAAATTTGTCATAATTTCTTTTTTCCCCCATATGTCATATTTAAATTCTATTTTTTTTTCTTTTTCAATACTGTTGCAACATAATATTATTGTTAATATAAGGTAAATAATAAGTGATTGGGAAGATTTCTGACTCTGTGAAACACATAAATAAACAGAAATTTGCAAAGTGTGTGCATTTTTAACTGTTCTTGTGGGAGGGGGGAATAACACAAGCTTACAATCTCTTGGAATCAGTAAGACTTAAAAGTGCTACGTTTTGACATCATTTTCAACTGATAGTTAATTGCTTTTGCTATAGTCAGTCTGAACTCAAAACTTTACTTCAGTTATACCATACAAACTTGGATTTGTTGTTTCTGTTACTACGTTTTACAAAAGCACTAATGCCAGAATTTATATCTGATCTTAAAGGGTGAGATAAAAGTGCAATTTTATGAAGCTGTTAAACACCTTAAAAATTTCCCACAAAAAACATCAACCTTATTATATTTCCAAATGTTCCCTAGTGCTACCATTTCAGTATGCTTAACCCTGCAATATAATAAAATTATATGGCTTGATCAGATATTTAGTAATGCTGGACGATTTTGCATCTGGATGGAGTTTAGAATACCTTGGGGAGGTCATTGTCAGAATGAAACATCACTCTATCATTGGTGCTTGTTAGTCAAGAATACCTGGTATACTTGCAGCAAGGTTATTAAATTTCCTTTTCACAAAGAAATCTTTCAAGGACCACACTGGTGCTGGTGTTTTTTTTTTTTTAATGAACAAGATTAAAGTTGAAAATGGAACACCAAAGAGCCTTCATTTTAATTGATTTTTAAAATATGTTTTGTTTCCTCCACATTTGGAGGAGGAGAGTAATTTAAGGAATATTTTTTCTTATAAGAATGTGGAGGAAAAAAAGCCATATGTAATCAGATATTGTTTTTCTGTTCAGAAACTATGAAAACTGCATCAAATCTGGGAGAAAGAAACATGAGATGCAATTATTTTCCTGAAATCCAACAGATTTGGCTCTAGAGCGGAGTCTTCCTGTTACCTTTCCATAAAACCATGAAACAACTTTCACTCAACGAAGAAATAGATGGATATTGAACAAATGCAATGAACCTAAACAAAGATTGTGCAAGCTTGTCCCAAAGGTGCTTTTTCAAGAGGCAACAGGACTCTCTGGTTTTTCTCTGAAGACATTTCACTTCTTCAGCTCTGACTGGATGGTAGGGAATGGAAGGATTTATACATTTTCAGCCAGAGCTGAAGAAGCTTCTTGGATGAAAAGCGAAACATCTTCAAAGAAAAATCAGAAAGTCCAGTTGCCTCTTGAAAAAGCACCTTTGGGACAACCATGACCTGGATGACTGAGAATCTCCACAGACATTGTGCAAGCTTGCTTTAAAAAAAAAAAAACCTTAGTTGCTCTAATATAGATCTGGCATAAGAATTTTGTTTATGAGATCAGCTTTGCTGTGATAAATTTTTTAGATTAAAAATGAGAAACTGAATACGTAAATACCGAGTGGCTGTTCTCATGTTCTCCCTAACTATAGCATAAACCTACATAGGAACCTACTTTTTAATGCTAGGTCCTCATGATGTTAGATCGTGTTCATCTCTAGCTGAGATTAATGTTGTCTTTTGCTGTTCCAAGTTTCAGCATATTTCCACTTCTCCCAAGACAATTTTTGTGCACACATGATCCAGAGTGCTTCATTAATGATATGGTTGTTGATGTGATCAAGAATGATATCATTCAGTTCCTACTGGACATTTTAGGCAGCTGAAAAGACCACTCGCTCCACTGGTTGTTGGGCATTGCCATTGCTTAACTGAATGGCCGACTGGCTTCCACAAAAGTACATTGTCAGTACTTGGTCATGCAGTTCCAAATCACTTGTCAGGCTTAACACTTTTTTGAAAGACCGCTTGAAGGAGCTTTTGAAGTTCTCTTGAAAGAGCTTTAGGATTGCACTGCCTCCAAAGTCTGCTTAAACCATAAAAGGCAGGTGGGGTCCTCTGACTGTTCCACCCCTGAGTGCATTATAGCAATAACAATAGGACTTAGACTTATATACCACTTTACAGTGCTTTACAGCCCTCTCTAAGCAGTTTACAGAGTCAGCATACTGCCCCCAACAATCTGGATCCTCATTTTACCTACCTTAGAAGGATGGAAGGCTGAGTCAACCTTGAGTCTAGTGAGGTTTGAACTGCCAAATTGCAAGCAGCTAGCAGTCAGCAGAAGTAGCCTGCAATATTGCACTCTAACCACTGCGCCACCATGGCTCATTATATCTTTGCTTCTGCTTCTGCTTCTGCTTCTGCTTCTGCTTCTGCTTCTGCTT
>WNWU01013815.1:20780570-20928627 GCA_012654045.1 Ptyas mucosa
TTCTGCTTCTGCTTCTGCTTCTGCTTCTGCTTCTGCTTCTGCTTCTGTTTCTGCTTCTGCTTCTGCTTCTGCCTATAAGTAGTTATACATGTTTTATTACTTGGGAACAATATTATCTCTCCATTCCATCTCCAGTCACAATCTGTTTCAGTGATGGGTTTATACCAATTCGCCCCAGTTTGAGCGAGCTGGTAGCAGTGAGCTGAGAGCGAACCGGTTCGCTCTGACCGTCAACTGGGGCCTCCCATCCGCTCCTGCGGTATATCTACCTATATTCGTTCATCTTTAGCACAGAGCGGATTGCCGTACCTCAGCTGTTCTGAAATGCAATGCGCAAAGCGCGTGCGCAAAGCGAACCGGTTGTAACACCGGTTGAAACCCACCACTGATCTGTTTCTAGGTGCTGCTGGTCATGAGGACAGAAATGGAGTCATTGTCAGCCTTCCTACTCCCTTGTAGCACTAGTTAAGCCACTATGAGTTGACTCCTCCCACTTTGGCTGCACACGTTCTTTCATGCTGTGATCTCTCAGTCAACCTCTTTTAGCTCATATGTTTAGCATTCTTTCAGAAGTGCTTTTCTGCTGTTCAGAAATAATCTGACTAGCAGGTCAGAGGCTCATAGCACCCTAATGGCTGTCTATACGGTCTGTTTATTGGCCAGTTTGACAGGGTGTTAAACACACTGTTCCAACACCTATCTGTTTTCATCCATTCCATGACCACCCATGTTGATGTTATGTTTGATGTATTTTTTTTTACATGTGAAGGGAAAAGCACTCCTTGTTTCATGGGACAAAAAATGACCCCATGAGGATCCACTAATCATTTCTATGTTTCTTTTTTTGCATTAAAACATTATTCAAGACCAGTAACCAATATCATTACTATAGGTGGGATGTGGCAATCAAAATAGTAAATTTAATTCCACTTTTCTTTCTGTTGGCTCTAGCACTGCTGTATAGCACTTTGATGTGGATCTCTGATTGTGCTAAGATATAACCTTTGATGTTTATAACCAAATGTTTGATTACCTTCACTGTATGCAGTAGCAATATCTCTTGGATCATCCCATTTTATTCTTGGTGGAATTCATTTGAGTATTTCAATTCCTTCAGTCTGTGGAAAAGATACATTCTCCACAATAACATTTGGACCGCTTGACTCTGATTAGCTCTGCCCCTATGTCTTGTACCAGATATATAGTATTTATTTTACTATATTCATACGTTGCCTTTTCAAATTACTCTAAATGGGTTACAGAAGAATAAATAAATGCATGCCTACAGACTGTATACATTTATCAAGAAACATGTATAAATAATAATACCACTGATCACTCAGAAATCCCCTGATTATTATCATAATTACTGGCTTTTGAGCACGTTATTAAGGAAGGGGCCATTTTAACTTGGAAGGTAGGGTGGGAAGGCTGTTATTTCATTGTTTTTCTGGAAAGAAATACCTAAGTCTACAATTAATTTCAAATTGTGTGACATTAAAAGTAAATTGGATCTAGTCAGTTTAGAATTTGGAGTACGGAGCATCATAAAATCCACGAACTATAAAATAGGCTGGGAAATTGGAACTAACATCCTGGAAAAACCAACTTTCTATATTGCTGGTTTAAAAAAAAAAAAGCACAGACATGATCATATAGTAACTAAAAATTAAACATAGCTCCAAGAAAATATGATACCTTTATAAAATACTTGTACACTCTCCAATTTATACTACTTATTCACTAGAATGAATAGCTAGGGCCCACTGAGGTATTTTGCAGCCTGAAGCAAACAGCAAGAGAATATCTCCCCTCATTCAAGTACAGAAATTGGTGGGAAAACAACTGCATCTTCTAACATTACCAGCAATATTAGACTGGGCAAGAAAAAAACCCAGACGAAGTGGTATGCAACTTTGCTGTCTGACATTACATTATCATTTTCCCTCAGGAATTTAGTGCCTTGAATTTCTAGCTCATTCTTTCTAAGACAGAGCTAGTCATCATCTTGTTTGATTTTGTATGAGGATCAGTGCTTTTGCTCAGGTCAGTAAGATGTTCCCAGTGGAGCATAAACAGGTTTCGATATTCAAAAGCATTTTATACTCTACAAATAGCCAACACTAAGAGGTTAACCCCAGACAAAAATCAAGCAGACAACAATACCCTAATCAAGGAATTACCAAGGAAAACCCCCCACTAAACCATTAAACCTGGCAGGCAAGCTACTGTATATAAACAGGGTACAAACACTACATTCTCTTGCACTGAAAATGTTATCTATTTAGATAACGAGAAGTTTATAAAGTTAAAGGAAAGTTGTTGCCTTTGTTTTGTGTTTGTGCACTGGGCAGCTTATAATTTTGCATGATAGAACAACATTAGGGAAAAAAAGAGGGGGGGGGGAAGAGAGATGTCCCAAAATATGGAGATTGATCATCTCTGAATAGTAGCTAACATGACTGGAAGAATCTTCAAGCATTCCATCTATGCAAATGCGAAGCTATCCACCATTGATCGGAAGTTACTCACATTGGTCCAGGATAAAGCTGATGTCGATTCAGTGGACAAGATGCAATCAATCAGACCTATTGTATAAAACTCATTATTTAAACAATCTCCTGCTCATATTATGAAAACAAAATATAAACTCACATTGGTAGTTTTATTTCTGCCTCCTTATGGGATCTTCAAACATCACATTACATAAAATGATTCAGGCAAGTGACCCACATGCTTTTAACAGTGTAAGGTTATTAGGGGGTTTTTTTTATTACCTATTTCTTTGTTGGTTTGCCAAATTTTCTCAGAACAATATGCTATTAGACCTAAATCCTTCAGCCACAAGAGATCAAGTTCTTGGTAGTTCATATCAGCATAAAAAACAATTAAACTTGCCAAGATCCACCAGCAAACTTCAGAATTTTGCCTCCGCAACATATTTAACGGGAATGCAATTTTGGCATTTAATTTTAAATAATGCATTGCTTAGTGAGGGGAACAAAATCTGTTTGAGCTGCAATCAGAACTGTACATTCTTCTGGGATTGGAATGGAAGAGGAAAGAAAATACAGCAGGATTATAAATACCATGGCTGATATTATGTTCGAGAATTTCAAGAAATTGTTAATTATGCATTGTAGGTGTGTCAGTGCCAGAAAAAAACAGAACCCAAGTCTCATTAATCCTGTTATTATCCTTGGCTCATCTAAATCATATGTACTTATTTTAAAGTGCTAATGGGTGACTAACAACTATACCATTGCCCTGGCATGGACTTGCTTGAATAGCAATGTGGACATTTTGCATAGCATATCTGTGAGGCAAGTGTCCAGGAATGCAGTGTAACGTTACTGTTAAATATTTTCTTCTATTTGAGAATTCATGATTGAGACATAATTCCTTACACCAATGATTTTGAAAGAAGGAGAGTGAGCCAGCTTCTTCTCTTTTCCCCAGGGTGTATAGGCATTCTTGTTTGCCTTTTAGCTTCAACAAACAAAACACCTAGTCTAGGTATAAGCAGCTACAGTGTGTATACTCCAGATAGCTCAAATTAAAATTCTAATGGGATCCTTCAATTCCCCACCATCCAGTCAGAACTGAAGAAGTTTCTTGGATGAGAAGTGAAACATCTTCAAAGAAAAACAAAAAAGTTCAGTTGCCTCCTGAAAAAGCACCTTTGGGACAACCATGACCTGGATGACTGAAAATCTCCATAGACATTTCTCAGTAGGAGGGAAGTATATACAGTGTAATAATGATCAATTTAGATTGTAAAATTAATATTGGAGAGTGTAGTTTATGTTACAAGGGATATGTTTGAAAAGGATAAGAAAACGTGTAATTCTGAAGAATGGCAATGATATGTTAACTATCCACTTAAATTATATGGTAAAATGAAACCATCCCCAAATAGAAAAAAGACAAAATTAAAGTTAATTTAGTTTCACCAAAGTGACAGACAACCATGACAAGCAAAACAGTAATAAATCCAAATCTATGACTGAGAACTCAAATTAATTATACAAAACATCATTCTAAAGATTATTTTTCAAAGGTCTTTCATAATTGCTTCTCCGTTTCCACTTTTCTACTTTACATATCACCCAGATGAATTTCAAACCATACAGTAAGCTCCCTGGACCTTTTTGCTCAAATGCATCTTCTTTTATATTCTTCTGTGCATCTTGCAAACATAACTTTACTGCAATACTTTCTTTAAAAAAAAATTGGGATAGTTCTACAGCATTCTATTTTGGCCACCAAATACACTTTTCTTAAATGTTTCCTATGCTTTTTGATGAGTGAACATAGCCAGACTAAAGAAACTGGCATTCTTTGAAATGTTTTTCAAATCAAACAGAGGTCTTCTCATGAACATTTGTGTTTTGACTGTGATATGCGGACTACTGCAATGCACTCTACATAGGGCTGCCCTTGGAGGCCACCTGGATATTTCAGCTGGTTCAAAATGTGGCAGTAGTTATGGACATGCCACAAAATATCTTTGTAACACTTTTGTTTTGCAACCTGCAAAGGTTACCAGAAGGTTTGTGAGCACAATCAAAATGCCTACTATACAACTTACAACAGTTCGTTTAGTGACCAAAGTTACAACAGCATTGAACAATGTGGCTTATGACCATTTTTCAAAGTTACGATCTTTGCAGCATCCCCATGATCATGTGATCAAAATTCAGATGCTTGGCAGCTGGTTCATAGTTATGAGTGTTGCTGTGTCTCAGGGTCATGTGATCACCTTTTGCAACCTTCTGACAAGCAAAATCAATGGGGAAGCCAGATTCACTTAACAACCTGGTTACTAACTTATCAACTGCAATGATTCACTTAACAACTGGGACAAGATACATTGTAAAATGGGGCAAAACTCACTTAACAAATGTCTTTCTTAACAACAGAAATTCGGGGCTCAATTGTGGTCATAAGTTGAGGACTACTTGTACTATTTATAAAATTCTACATGACATACAGACTAATTATTTCTACCCATTCTACAGAATCTGACAGAAGGGAATGTTTCAGGTCCCCTCTATTCAACAATGGTATTTGATGAGAGCCAAGACACATGCCTTCTTTGTTATGGTCCCTCCATTTGGAACAACATCTCCAAAATATTTGAATGAGCCCAAACCAGCTTTTCCTTAGAGAAGCCTTGAATGGGGGCTCTCTTCCCAGGCTAAGTTATGATGCAGGCTCCCTTCTTGGAGGGAATCATCTTTGTTCTACAGAATGACATTTTCTTTCTTTCTTTCTATTTTCTGATGTTACATTTTTTTGATTTCACATTTGAAATTTCACCCAGACTGGTGATTTCACCCAGACTGGTGAGAAGTACAGGTAGTCCTTAACTTATGACCACAATTAAGCCCAAAATATCCATAGCTAATCAAGACAGTTGCCAAGTGAGTTTTACCCCATTTTGCAACCTTTCTTGCCGCAGTTGTTAAGTGAATCACTGCAGTTAAGTTAATAATGCGATTAAGTGAATCTGGCTTCCCTATTGATATTGCTTGTTAGAAAGCCGCAAAAGATGACCATAGGACACTGGGATACTGCAGCAATCATAAATCCATGCCAGTTACCAAGCATCCAAATTCTGCTCAGGTGAATGTGGGGATGCCGCAATGATCATAAGTGTGAAAAACCAGTCATAAGTCACTTTTTTCAGTGTTATAACTTTGAATGGCCATTGAACAAATGGTTGTAAGTCAAGAACTACCTCTATGGAAAGATGAATTATAAACAACAAACACAGAAGACAGAGAAGATATGAAGAGCTTTCATAAAGTAGGGTGATGCTTAAACCACTGTCTGCAGCAGTTCAAAGTCAATTGCAAGTTGGAATGCAGATTCAGTGAACTCTACCATGTATAGCTCATTAATTGGAAGTCATCCTTGAGGTTAAGCACATCTTACTCTTTGTCTGCTTTGCTCTCATCTGTCTCTAGAAAATCTAAAGGTTGGAATGGTGCAGAGAATTTGCTTTCTAACCCAAAAGCAAAGGAGGAGGCAATGCTCACAAATATATACTCTTCCTGAAGCAGAGGTGGGGTGGAAATAATTCTCCTTCCTGGAAGTTTCTGACCAGCTGGTTACTTGCAATATCCTGCTGCAAGTTGCTGCAACAATAGTGTGTCCTGTCCTGAATGTAGATTTCTCTTTGCAGAGATCAGATTAAATTGACCTTTCACACACATGTATGAA
This sequence comes from Ptyas mucosa, assembly GCA_012654045.1. Lineage (NCBI taxonomy): Eukaryota > Metazoa > Chordata > Lepidosauria > Squamata > Colubridae > Ptyas > Ptyas mucosa. The sequence continues at coordinate 20,786,799 of WNWU01013815.1, forward strand.
ATGTACATTCTCCTAGATCTGGATACAAAGGATCACAGTTCCATTTTTTGGTAGTCTTTATTCTTATAATACAGGGATTTGCTGTTTTGTTTTTCATGGCATGCCAAGAAATCTAATCTTTTATAAATTAACAGATGAAACTAGCAGAATAAGGAAAGCTTCATGTTCTGATGCTAACAACACAGCTGAGATATAATTAGAACCATAGTAAGAAGATCCCCATCATTAGTTCCATGATACAAACTGTTCAAATATACTTTCCAACATTTAATTAGTGTTCAAAAGAATGGAAGAAAATCTTATTTATTGTTTTTACATGAAATAATTGAACTCTACAAACGAATTTGATTTTAAAAGTCAAATTTGGTACTATGAAAGTTACCTAAAACAATCAGTTTGGACAGTAGATGTCCTAGTTTATTCATGAAAGAAGTGCTTGGTTCTCTCATTTGGAGTTTAGCCATGAAATCTTACATTCCTCTTTGCTGTAAAGAGAAAGTTACTTACCTGCTCTCTTTTCTATGCCTCCACTAAATATGAAGGGGGAAAATGGTAGAAAATACTAAAGCCATATTACCTAAATATGGAGGGCTATGAGATCAGAACTTCAGAACACAAGAACTTCAGGACACAAGCTTCCATATTTGTTGCCATCTACTAATTCACCAAATGTTGCAGTTCAAATATTAGTAGCTCTAGTCTAGACAGTTAAAAGTGTATAATTTGTCTGATTTCTCAAAAATATATTGCTCACTTACCATGTACCTTTGGTTCTCTGGCTTCAGCTCTTCACAGAGCCAATTATTGTTTTCAACTGTGTAAATGTAGCAGTTCCCATTACACATCACACACTAGTGACACACCCACACAGCAGCATCATGAACTCAACAAATTCCCAGACTGTTCTATTCCTTTGACTGTATGCATATATTACTGTATACTAAGCCATAAGTGGAATAGGATTTTATTATTTTGGTTTAGCATTTGTTGAATGAGACATTTAAAAATAATGGTTTAGCATTAGTTAATCAAGTCTAATTATGTATAGTGGTTTTAGGAAATAATTATACCCATACCATGCAATACTGGTATAATTTTATTTTGCCACCCTTTTTTCTGTGATTGTATTTTATATTCTGTTTGTTACTTTTTAACTTAATAGGTTTCATGATTCTGTCTTATTTGAAGTTTAAAGCAACTTTGTTAAGTAGGCTGGGCAAAAATTCAGTGAATGATTCAGGCTTCATGATTGAGCAGAGATTTGAATCTAATTTCTCCTGCTCTAATCATACTTTAAAAGTATGGGAAAATTAGAGCCTTCCGAAGATTGTATACACACAACTCTTATCATTTTTAATCACTGTGTACTAGCTAAAGCTGAAGGAAAAGTTCTCCCACTCCCACTCAGGAAAATGTAGTGCACAGAACCTCAAATTCTATAATATCTATAGAATGTATAAATAAGTATCTATAACCTTTTGTTTGAATGAAGTGATAGGACAGACATTACATAGGTGTACAATTATGGGTCTTTCCGACAAATTAGAACAAGTAGCTTCCAGGATTTGGTGATTCATTTTGTTTGTTTTAGGCCAAAAACTACAACATTTTATTCCTTTCACAAATGGATCATCCAGGTGCTAATGCCTTGCAAATTTTGCTATGAGTAATGGTGGAATGGAAAATAGGCTGCTGGGAAGATGATGACCTTTCTCCATTAGATTTTGTATGGATAGCAATAGTGTGTTCTTTAGAATATAATGATGAAGGTAATCTTTTATAATGCTATTGAAGTAGTTTTTCTACCATTGTATGAAACTGCCATGCAATATTCATAACTACAAACAGTTGGGATATGTTTAAATAAAGTTTAAATAAAATAGTTCATTGGACACACTAATTTGGAAGTAGCTATGGATTCTTCCTTAATTTGCATAGCCTTCTGTTAATTCCATTCATTAAAGAAATCTGTTTTGCTTCTAAGATGAGCCAATGAAACAGATTGTAATATCTCAAACTTGTAAGGATTACTTCTTTAAGGCTCTTTATGTAGTGACATACGTAGACTTGTATGGGTTATTAATTAAAAAATTTTTTTTATGGTGCTGTAAGTATGGTCATAAATGCAATGGTCCTTCAGAGTCTCTTTTAGGAAATAATGTCTTCATCCAAGAAAGTTTGCATATGCAAACTAGGTAGAAAGGCTAAGATATTAGGGCTAATTTATATGAAATAAATAAGGAAGCAATAATAGCCAATTAAGTAGCCCATGATGATGTTTAAATATTGAATCAACAGGATCTGGAACAGAAGTCAGAAGAGTCTTTCAGTTTCACAGTTCCACTCTGTTTTAGTGTTTATTTAAACATAAAACATAAAGAACCATGGGACAAGAAAAAATATTACTTCAGACAAGATGATGCAATAGGGTACAGCAAAATTGATATAATTGTACGTGAAATTTGTGTGAATATGCATTTTAAAAAGATTGTTTATAGGGGACTGTTTATAGAAGGATCCAGTTTTTATCTTAAGCAACCCTAGAACCAAAGAGCTAGAACCCTTTGTTTTGCACCAATGTGCAACAAGTTTTAAAAGTTGAGATAGCAATTATGACTACAATCAAAGCCACCACACTGAACTTTTTTCATGTTCCCACCTAAAATTACCTGTCTCCCAAAAGGGAAGTTTTGTTGCCCTGAGTGGTTGTGCTAACATTTCACATTAAAGAAAGTAGAAATTTTCATAGTTCATAAATCATAGTTCATCCTTGAAGAAGCACTATTTTAAATCTATGGGGTTCAATAGTATATTAAAAAATAAGATGATTCTTGGCTACATAAAACATGTTAAACCCTCATAATGAACCAACCATTATTCTTAAGTTAAAAATAGTTGTCATTTGAGATAACAACTTGCATGTCAGCATGGCTTTCTTACTAAATTTTTAGAGCTGCTTATCAATACTTGTTTCCCAAATAGCTCTCAACTTGCTCTCAAAAACAGCAAATTAATCAGTACCAGCCAGACAGCACTTGTACATGAGTGCTAATTTTCCTGTTGGGCATGGCGTCTGCTTCAGTTGGACTGTTGATTTCTTTGGAATGACATTGATCAAGATTAGTAGCTTGGGACTAGTCCCTGTTTACAGTGCAGATTAATCAAGACTAATAGCTTTGAAGCAGGACCCTTTAAATAAGTGATATGTAACTCAAGCCCTGGAGGGATGTGTATGCATTATCCTACTAGATTTGTTCAGTTTAGGATTTCAAACTGGCCCTCAAGCATTGATTTAGGAATTTAGGGAGGAAAGCAACAGAGGGATTAACCAGTGCTGGCTGGTTTATGACAAGGAGGAACAGAGGGCAGGAGAGATATCAAGGTACTGAGAAGATATAAGTTTTCACTTGCCACAAACAGGTAGTCCTCGACTTAGGACATTAATGGAGCCTTCCCATTCATATCGGAAGTCAAGGACCATGTTAAATGAAGCACCTAATGACTTCACTATCTCCGCTTTCTCCAATGCATTCGTGAAACAAATGCACAGGTCGTTAGGTAGAGCATGGGGTGATTCAGGGATGGGAGAAATCGAGGGAGACCTAGTCCAGGCACAGGCACTCATAGGCAACGTCCCCCACCTTCTAAGATATCCCATGCTCTGCCTCCTGCTTCTTGGTTTCCCCAAAGCCCTTTGAGCCTCCTTCCCATCTCCACTCCGTCACCACTTACATTTCAAGAAGCTCAGGAAGTCAGTGGAGAAAAGGCCAGTCCCTTGCTGGGCCAGGTGGCATAATCAAGAAGAAATCTGATCTCTTTTGCTTCCATTGCAATCCTTTGCTTTCCAGCCAGCATAAACTACTACAATTTCTTCTTAGCTTCTTAGTGTAAAACTAGTGCCGATGGAGCTAAGAAGAAATCATAGTAGTTTATGCTGGCTGGAAAGCAAAGGATTGCAATGGAAGCAAAAGAGATCAGATTTCTTATTCTTGATTATGTGTGTGGCCCAGCGAGGGAGAAGCCTTCTCTACGATGACTTCCTGAGCTTGTTGAAAAGTAAGTAAGTGAATGGTGATGGGAGTGGGGGTGGGGAGGAATGCATAGAATCCACTGTTCTGCTAAGGCTAACCCACCAGCCTTAGCAGAAGCAAGAAGCAGATTCCTTGTCATGAAAACCCCCTTTATTTACCTCTTGTGAATTAATTGCATTCACCCACCAAAAAGTCCAGGCAATAGTCCTTCAAGGAGTTAACTGCAGTAACAGACTTTATCAGTTCTTTGCGATAATTGCAAGGCTGTGAGCTCCCAGCCGAAAGGCTGAAAATTTAAATTCTGGCAAACAGTCTTTGTGGCACAAAACACAATGAGCAAAATCTTCAGAAATACCAACTGTTGTCTCCTACAACCACCACTCCCCTTTCCTTCTATTTATTCCCCAGCCAGGGATGGGCCATTCAGCATCCACGTGTGCTTTGCTTCCTGAGTTGACTCCTTGTCCTGTTGTTCACCTCTCCTAACTGCTCTGCACATACGTGCATCTGGAACAGGCCCCAGCTGTTCTTCCTCCTCACTCATATCAGCCTCCAAAGGCAGCTGCCTCTCTGGAGGCTGGGAAATGTCGGACGTCCCTGGCTCTATCTCTGCGTATGATGCAGAGCATCCATCAGAGCCTTCCTCAGACTCTAGAACTGGCCCAAATTCCTCCCCAATCTCCTCATCATCTGAGTCTGCCATCAGCTCCCCTGGCAGCTGGTGGGCACAACACCCAATATATTGGCAAAGCAATCCAACATACTGGGTTCTAGGGGCCTCTAAGGACCTGGACATGTAAGATGGGAGGGAAGTAGGTGGATAGATGTGCTGCAACATCTCTGCAGTCGGTTGTAAGTGTGAATGACTGCCGTGGGGGTGTGTGGAGGCTGCTAAATTTGTAACTTCGAAATGAATTTGCATTTAGCATTTTTTTTATTTATTATTTTTATTATTTGATTTATATGCCGCCCTTCTCCGGAGACTCAGGGCGGCTTACAATGCGCTAAGCAATAGCCTTCATACTTTTGTATATTTATACAAAGTCAGCTTATTGCCCCCACAAACTGGGTCCTCAATCTACCTACCTTAGAAAGGATGGAAGGCTGAGTCAACCTTGAGCCTTGGTGAGATTCGAACTTGCAATAATTGCAGGCAGCTGATGTTAATAACAGGGCTTTAGACCACTGTACTATCCAAGGCTCATTTCAGGTGTGCATTGTAATTTTGAACATTCATTGAATGTACTGTTATATCTCAAGGATTACCTGTAATTGTAAGTGGTGTTTCATAGGCCTCCAGTGTACTTTGCTCCCTAACAAAGTGATCTCTCTTTTACCAAGGCATATTTATTAATAGCACTGTCATTTACATGATAAGAACAAAGAATTGAAAGACATTCCTGAAGGATATTAAAAATGATCCTTTCTCAAGTATTTGGCAAGATGAATAAATATGCAGTCATCTCCTCTACCCATTATTGAAGAAAATATGGTTGAGAAACTTTGGCAAACCTTAACCAACTTGCTGCTTAAAAAGGAGTTTTGTGTGTCTGACTCAGAAAGAATGTAATAGTTCTGTGCAGTGTTAGTTGGAGCTTGAAGGTCACGCTAAAAGCTACAGGCAATCTGATGAAACAGAAAGGTGCCAGCCTAATGATCTACTCTGAAGAGTGGCTCAGATTTAATGAAGAATTACACCCAGCAACTTCATTCCTCAATGCTTAAATTCTTCTGAGAAGCTATAAACATGGAGAAATGATTAAACTTCTAAAAGCATTAGCTTTTAAATAGGAGACATGCAGGGGGAAAAAACACCAGACTACCAGTCTATTGCACCTTCTTACACAGTATTTTCAAGTAGGTAACCCTTGGACAGTGAAAAGGCCAGAAAGCATGGACCTAAAATATCCCATGCTATTCTTTCCCACCCCTTCCTTTGAAAGTTTATTGGGGATTTACTGAGCTCTAATGAACCAACCTCTTCAAACTAACCATCTACAACAGGGGTGGGGAACTATGGTCCTTTTGACTTGTGGACATCAACTGCCAGAATTCCTGAGACAGCCACGTCCTCACCTCTGATTTACAACATTTTAGAGAGAAGCATAACATGTTACACAAAAGACAAACATGACAATGACCGTGCAGAAAATATTTAAGGTACAAATATTAATGAAACCTGACACTTTTCTTTTAGGTATTATGGACAAGTCCATAATGAACTGAATTGAAAAATTGAAAAATAATTTGGGGTGCTATTCTTTCACATGGTGATGTCTGCGAGGATTGTACTTGCCAAGCACTGGAAAGAAAAGGGATGCTAAGTGTTGAAGAATGGATTTTCAAATTGACTAAATTAGCAGAGATAGCAAAATTAACTGCTTTGATCAGAGATAACGAATTAGCTTTATAAGAGTCTGGAAAGCATTTGTGGACTTTGTACATATCAAATACAATAAGAGATGGTTAACAGAGAGATTTGAAGATTAGTGTAATGTTTAGCTTAACCTGTTAATTGCTCTTTCTTTTTTCATATACTATGTTTTCCCGAAAATAAGACCCAGTCTTATTTTCTTTTTGGCCCCAAAATAAGGCCAGGTCTTATTTTGGGGGGATGTCTTATCCACTTACCTTAGGACCACTGCAGCCACACCTCCCACACCTCTTGTGCTGCTGTCTGACTTCTTCTGCAGCTGCTCGCAGCAGTCCTGACCAGAAACCGCGTGGCTGGTTGTGCTGGTGCTGCTGCTCACAGAAGGCTGCATGGTGTGTTGTGCCAAAGCATACTAGCGGAGGCACTGGTGCAATGAGCATTGCGGCATCCTGCTGCAAGCAGGAGCACCAGTGCGATGAGGCTTGTGGTGTTCCGCCGCGAGCAGCAGCACCGACACAAGGCTTATGGCATTCTGCCACAGGCGGAGGCACCAGCACGATGTGCCACATGGTGTCCGGCTGCGAGCAGCTGCAGAAGTCAGGCAGCAGTGCAACAGGTGTTAAGGTATAGGAGGCCTGGCTGCAGCAGTCATAAGGTAGGCAGGTGCGGGGTGCATGGGGCACCCCTAACTTGATTTTTATATTTGCGCCTTGCCCCACCTCATACAACCAGACGGTGAGGGAGACTTAACTAGGGTTTATTTTGCGGGTAGGGCTTATATTAGACACAGGCGTGAAAATTGGGCTAGGGCTTCTTTGCAGGGAAGTCTTTTTTGGTGAAACACAGTATACGTACGTACGTATGTATGTATGTATGTAAAAGGGGAGGAAAATTTACTGTTTTTTCTTTTTTTTCAACATCCATCCAAGGTGGATTCTATATGCTAAACTTATTTGTTATTTAGATCACATTTTTTTCTTTTGTATACCATTTTTTTGATCTTTTTTGTTGTTAGTGCTGGACGTATGTTTTTGTTTTGTTACTTTTTCTGCTTTCTGATAAAACAAAATAAATATGCTTATACCCACCCCCACCCCCCAAAAAAAGCAAAAGGCCTTGGAGGTAAGATAGGAGGAAAAAAGTGTGTAGTTTTAGTTCTTAATAGTTCTAACGAATACTAGGAATTTATTGTTTTGCTAGAAAGTATAATGCAGGCCTGTCAAACTGGAGGCCCATGTGGGCTGGATACGTCCCATGCGTGCCACGCCCACCCTGCCTCCGCAAAGGCAAAAAACATCACAATATGTCACGATTCGGCCCTCAATGTGATCGAGTTTGAAACCCTGGTATAGTGCAAGATTCCTATAGTTGGAATCTTTTTCTTGGCCAGCAGTTGAGTGTTTATCCATCTTGGCAACTTTCAAGATGTATACATGCTGGCTGAGGAATTCTAGGAGTTGAAGTCCACACATCTTAAAGCTGCCAAGATTGAAAAACATTATAGCAAGGGACAGGAGAAATGTTAATGTACACATTATGATAGCATGATACACAGATATATATTCACAAGGAGATAGAAGGGACTAAATTCCATAGTCATTGGTTGGCTACCATTATGTTAACTTTTAACTATCCCCCCCCCCCTGAAATTTAGCTTGGCTAATTATTCTTATGAGCATTTTTGTGCAGATAATGTGATTATAGGGTTTATTTACTTAAAGTACCAATTTAGATAAGACCAAAAAGTGAGTGAAGGGTTCAGCCCAGGGGTGAAATGCTCCCAGTTCGGACCGGATCGCCTGATCCGGTAGCGATGGCGGTGAGTGGTTCAGAGAATCGGTAGCAAAAATCCCTGACACCCCCCCCCCCTGCCCCGCTGAGCCGCGCGATATCAGGTTTTTTTTTAACTTTTAAAAACATTTTTTCTACAACCTCTTCAGCTGAAAAAATGCTTTTAAAAGTAAAAAAAAAAAAAGCCTCTGATGACCGTGAGGCTCAGTTGGGATCGTCAGAGGCTTTTATAAGCATTTTTTCTGCAACCTCTTAAGGTTGTAGAAAAAATGCTTTTAAAAGTAAAAAAAAAAAGTTGGCCACGCCCACCTTGTCACATCCCCCCCCCCCCCCCAAAGCCTCACTCACAGAATTGGTAGTAACAAATTTTACATTTCACCACTGGTTCAGCCATTTATCACAAACAACCTCACAGGTAGAGACCAGAAACTGCTGATCAACTTTTGTTTACTTGTTTAATCTAAGTTAGAAACCTGGTCACCGATGTTTGCAGGGGTGAGTATATTAAAACCTGCAAGATTTTGCAATCTGCAAGCCCCATGTTGTAACTGAATGCTCATTCATTTTGTGTGTGTTGGGGCACATCTACATACAAGAGGAGTGGTTTTGATCATGTCTTACAGTTTTGACTTCCCCCCCATTGCATATCTAGTCAACTTGTTTGATTCTTGAATTTATCATTTATATTTCATAAATACACAAAATTATCACATTTATCCAAAAGGAAGATGATTCTGAAAAAGCAAGAATAGACAAAAAATATTTACTACCTCATTGTTGATATTTTTAGTGACCCCCATACTTTCTATAATCATTTTGATTGTCCATTCAGGTAAAAAAAAATCTCCTTTCAGCAGAATACATTTGTTTAATAATGTACCTTTTTAAAGTAAAAGTATTTTCAGTCTTTATGTGAAGATTTTACAATTAAGTATTTTCATTTGGAATTCTTGCTGAAAAAAATTCATGACCTCAAAAACTTGATCCTATAGTCCGTACTCCTCAAAAGAAATGAATTACGAAGAAAATTGAAACCCTGGATCCCTTCAAAGTCCCACAGAATGATACAGTGAAGTATATGGCTCTTTCCGGCACTGTTTACAAAACAGATACCTTTTACTATTTTTATTGATATACTATAACATAACAAAATCTCATTTTTAAACTTAAAATCAGTTTTACATTGCCTATCCCTAGCACTGCATGTGGCTGCTTTGTGTACCTTTTCAATGATATGTATCCAAATCAATACCATCAGAAATTGATCATCATTTGATCTTAGTGATACTTTTATCTAATACATAACATTAGATCTATCTTAGTTGTTTCATTCTAGTTGACGGTTTTCTGAAACCCAAAAGAAAAATACAAAATACATATTCCTAACGGTGACAGAGGTGAATAATTAGTATTTAAGAAAATTGTTATCAATAATATTGACTGCTGGTTGATTCAGACACTGACTTTATACATTAAAGTATAACTTAATACGCTCCAAATTGAAGCGGTATTTCATGGCGTGAAAAGTGTTTGCTAGGAAAGCACCATAAGAACAAAATTGAAGAATAAGTATTGTATCCTTCTTTCAAATAATTCCAAATAACTCTATTATAAAATAAAATTATTGGAGACATCTAGTAGGAACCTTTGTGACACAGCTCTTCATGTGCAAAAAGAAGTCTTTGTTATGAGGTGCTCAGATGCAAATACCAAATTGGGGGTTCCTATTAGAAGGGTTTTTTTTTAATATAAATAATTTATAAGTTTTCTGAAGGAGACTAGATACAAAAACAATCTGAAAAATTATTAAAGCCATATCTTGCTTTTAATACAAAACAAATAGTAATGTCCAAGGAGATCTTCCTGTTTTGACTGTTGGCTGAAAACAGGTAAAGACTTCTTTTTTGTATGAAATGTATTTCCCTTTTTCAATCAAAGTTCAGTAAAAGTATAAGTGAGGTCCATAGGACATTCATCATCCATCTTCATTCAGTATTCATCATGGCATCTGCTCAATAAAATCTAAATGATCCGGGATTGGAAGGCCTGTTATGATTGTCAAACATTTATTCCAGACTGTGAACGTTGGGCACACAGGCTGTGAAAATGTAATATCAAAAGTGTAAAGATGTAGAGAATTCAAGGCATCATAAAAGGCCAAAGAACCATTGTCATAGTCTAGCAAAATGCCAACACGGCGAAGATGGGGTGCAGGGTCTATTGGAATTTCTTTGCTATTATGTCTCACCACCCATGTATTGTTGCAGCGGCAAAGAACCCATGAAGCAGAATTTTTTCCAATCCATTCATGTTTTGGTACAGACTTATAAGAAACACCAATGGCATACCTACAAAAACAAAATTAAGAAAATACATAATTCATGTCATTTATTTGCTGTATTTCTGAAGCCATATGTCCGTTAAAAATGACTTTTGCAGTTCAAGAACACTATATATTTAGTTCATGTTCTTCCTTGTTCTGTGAGAGGCAACTCATGCAAATCTTACTGTCCTAAATTTCTCTGCTATAAAAAGAGCTATGTTATGAAATTGTAGCAGTCAAAATGAAAAAGGCTTAGCTTACATAGGTTAAAACAACTGTTCTGAACTATTACAGATAAAGGGGGCAATGCTCATCTCTGTTTCTTAGCCAAGGGAGCTAGCATTATCTGAAGACACTTTCATGGTCATGTGGCCAGCGTGGCTATATGTAGAGGTGCACAGAATGCTGTTACCTTTCCATCAAAGTGGTACCTATTTATCTACTCGCACTTGCATGTTTTCAAACTGCTAGATTGGCAGGAACTGGGACAAGTAACAGGAACTCACTCCGTTGTGTGGTGCTTGGGTTTCAAACTCGGGCGGTCAGTTTTCCAATGGACAAGCTCAACATCTTTACCCGTTGAGCCATCGCGCCCCCCCTATTCTGAACTATCAGTTAAAAAATTACTAGTAGAATATCTATTCTCAAATTTATTTCTTCATTCTTCTGAGTTCTGATATGGTTTCTGGAATAGAATGGATTTATAAAAGGCTATGAATCCCAATCTGGAAATGTCTAGAAACTATGATTTCAGTCCTGATTCTCGAAACATTGTAAACTGGTCTCATCAAGTCTGATTTAAGCTGTTAATATAATCTGAACTGCTGCCACCTTTACAGTAAACTTTTTTTTTTTACTATTGCAGAACAAACAACAAAACCCCCAGATTAAAGCTGCATTATAATATTTTGTCAGTTTCTTTGCATCAGTTAAAGTAAACAAATCTGAAGTGTTATTAATCATTTAGGGGAAAAAATGTATGTGTTCTTGCATGGGTTGACCCACCTACCATGTACTTCCACTGATAACCACCTCCCAGTAATGACGTCCACTGTCAATAAACACATTGCCAGCTACCCCATAGCTGCCTTGGCTGGTAAAACGCTCAGGGGTGTGGCTCTTCTTAGAAGAGGTTTCATCTCGCTCCACGGTCAAGTTATCGTGAGACACTTTTAGCTTTCTATGAGCAGACTTGGGATCCAGTTTGAACGGCTGACCTAGAATACGAACAAGATGAAGTTTTAAAATAAAGCTTGTTTCAGCATGCCTGAAAAAGATGTTTAATTTCTATTGATGAAGTCCCTAATAAGCTATTTGAACATTTTCCCATAAGTCTTCTCCCACCCCCAATTATTTTAATTTATTCAATGGGCCTGCTATGTTTTGTAGTTGCCTCGTTTTCTTAGTCATTGCTATTTTGACCTTTGTAAGTTTAAACCATGAATGTGCTTAGATAAGCAGTATATAAAAATAAATAAAAGTTAGCATGGAATGGAAACTTTTAGAAAGCAAAAGTCAATAGTATTCCCTTTGTATCCTTCCCTAAATTGTTCATGGTACTTCAGAGTTTAGGTGCTTCCATAAATATTAATAGTAAGTTGTCAGGCTGAAAGACTTTAGCAAACATTTCTGCTGAATGGAATAAGAATTGTACAGGAAAACACTAAAATGGGAGAGAGTACATTATCTCTGTACTTTTCAAGTGTCTAACTGAGTCAGATCAAGACGAGAAGCAAATGCATTTAGATTAGATGTAAAACTACTCACTATTTGTCTTCAGCTTTCCAGGTTCACTGTTGCGGCTGCCAGCCTGATTAATGGCCTTAACAACAAATATGTACTTGGTGCCACTCTGCAGGCCATGCACTGTGTAATGGTTTTGTTTGATATTTGGAACAATCATCCAGCTGTCGGCTGAATTACACAGACCTGCATTTCAAATCAAAATCATTAATTGTTTTACGAAGCATTCATTCATTACACCTGAAATAAGGTGGTGAACCTGAAGCTGTTCAAGAATTCGAAGAAGCAGAAGTCCTTTGTTTTTTTGAACAGTTAAGCATCTGGCCAATCAACAGTAAGTTTTCCACTGATTTTGAGATGAGATCCACACTCCATCTCAAGAATAATAATAATAAAAAACCTGAAATAAAACAGCCAGTGTGTATTGGGGGCATCCAGATGCAAAAAAAAAAGAGCCTTGGTAGTACAGTGGTCTAAAGCACCCTGTTATTAACACCAGCTGCCTGCAATTATTGCAGGTTCGAATCTCACCAGGCTCAAGGTTGACTCAGCCTTCCATCCTTTCTAAGGTAGGTAAAATGAGGACCCAGAATATGGGGGCAATAAGGTGACTTTGTATAAATATACAAAAGTATGAAGGCTATTGCTTAGCGCATTGTAAGCTGCCCTGAGTCTCCAGAGAAGGGCGGCATATAAATCAAATAAAAAAAAAATTACTGTTCTAATGATAACCACTAGGCTGGAGTTTATATTAGTTATATAAAAGACTCCTATAAGATATAAGTGAAGGAGGGAGGGAGGGGGAAGGATGGACTATGGGATGGACCTAAAAAAAAAGCTAGGAATTTCAAAAAGTGGTATAAACTTATACGTAGTTTTTGTAACTTAATCAGATAAGTTGCCTTAAGTATTTTGGGAAAATGGTTTCAGTCCTGCCATCTGTTTTTCAGTTAACTAAAACTCTGAAGGGAAAGTTAACAACTTCCAAATTCCCTTCAACAGTATAATACAGGGATATTATAGAGTTTCCATTTCTTTTGTAAGGTATTACCACCTATAGGATATTGGGAGCCTGTGCTACTGTGATGACAATGAGATAAGACAAAATTTAGAATCGATCATTCTGGTTTAATCATATAAACGAATTCAGGTTTCTGATTTTAAAAAGAAATGCATTAAAGCAAGGATAGTAAATTATCACATATGGTACAGTATAAATTTTAAATACTCTATAAGTACAAATCAAAGATAAATACACTGGCTGTAATGAAATATATTAGGCAGAATTCTGAGAACCTGGAAGGGAAAGTTAATCTTTCCAAAAGTTAATTATTCCAAAAATAAGTTGGTGGGTGGGAGAAAATCATTGGCAAATCCTTGTAATATTTAATGATATAATATGTAATATTTAATTATAAAAACATCAGTGTAAGAGTCAATTAGTAATACTAAGGCATTTTAATTATTTAAAATACAACACACACACACACACGTAGATAGATAATCTGTAAGAATGCATAATTGTCAAGCTCTTTATTAAGCTTGTGATGCTTTTCTTTCCTATGTGGTTGAAAATAATAATAAAGAATTTTTCTCTATATGTATTTATTTTATTTTATTTTTCATGATGTTTAATCATATATATTAATGTTTTCTTAATATTTTAACTTACAGTTGGTAATGTTTTACTATTGGGGATCAGAAAGGTGTGGCTTGGTCCATATATTGGTTATGTTGACTTGTGATTAATGCCTCTGTTATTACCCTGATCATTGTTTCTGTGTGTTGTGGGCAGGTGGTTTTCTGTTTTTTTTTAGTCTTCTATATTTTCTTTTAATGCTGTTAGCTACCCAGAGTCATGAATCTGAGATGAATGGCCATATAAACTGAAATAAATAAATAAATAATAAAACTATCTATATTGTAGCAAAGTATCCTGAAGATGATCCACTATAAACAAATGTGTATCTGGCCAACAGACTAATTGGAATTTGCTAGATGCCTTCAAGTCTTCTGCAGAATTCATGCACATGTTCATGTTGAGAAGCATATTAATTATTAATCAAATAATATTAAGTATTAATGAAATGGACCCTAATTAAAGATTATAATACAATTGACCACAGAATTTTCCATTGCTAATTGGTGGGGAGGCAGAGCTCAATATGTAGACTGGATTCTTTCCCTTTCCTTACATAGTCCAAAGGAAATGATTGTGTTAGTGTATAATTGTAGCATCCCATTTTGGCTATAATTTCTTGGTAATGAATTCATCAATCCATGTAATTAGATTTTTGAAGAGTCACTGGCACAAATATGTAATAGGCTGGCCATATATGATGTGTTTGCATTAAGTAAGCATAATGGTAATATGAGTACAGGAAAATCACTGTGACTGAATGAGCTTTAAATCTGTGCTTAATTAGAGAGAGTAGTAATTCAAATATAACTGCCAGATGAATTCAGAGACATTAGAAAGCTTTCTACCAAGATTCCAGATTTCAGTACTTTTGATAAATTGTAAAATATTATTTTCTTAAATGTATTTCAGGCTCTTATAGCCAGTTGAGCCATTATGCATAGTTGCAAAGGGAAAATTATCTGAATTTATTTATAAAGAATCAATGAATCTCCCTTTTAAAGTAAAGAAAAAAACACTTTTACTAAAAACAGACCTAATTCATCCAAGTAATCAATACATCCAATTAAACAAAGTCCTTTCCAAATCTGTTATTCTGTTATAGATATGACATTGACTTAACAAGGGAGAAAATCCCCACTGGAAGGCTTTTAGAGGGAAATTTATAAAGAATATGAATAATAAATGGAAAGGAAAAGGACAAGGGATATTACTAGTTGTGTTCATTACACAAAGTTATTACACATTACACAAAGGACTAGGAGTGACATGACGGCAGTGTACCAAAATCTAAGAGGTTGTCACAAAGAATAGGGGGTCAAAGTATTTTCCAAAATACATGAAGGCAGACAAGAAGCAATGGATGGAAATTAATACATCTTTTTTTAAAATTAGAAATTAATTCATTTTTTTAAAAAAAAATCAATATTTTAAATTACTAATTGACCTATGGATAATGAATATTGATCTAATATGAAAATTTGGAAAGCAAATTCTAGGACACTTCAACAGTCTAAACTGTAAATGTGGTCAGGTGTTAACCAAAACATTGTTTTTAAAGAATAAATATGTAGTCATTGCATATCAAATAACAGCTATTACTTCTCTACTAATGCTTTTCCATTTCTTTTGCAATGATCATGACCCTCAATTTATGACAAAATATTCACTTTCAACTTTTTGCTTACCTAATACCATGCCAAATATTAAATGTCAAAACAAGTAAAGAATATTGTGCACAGGTACTAAAAAGAAAAGTTTACAAAACTGTAGAGGTAGTCCTCTACCTGTACCTCTGTACAGATAGACACAATTGAGCCCAAAATTTCTGTTGCTAAGTGAGACATTTGTTAAGTGAGTTTTGCTCCATTTTATGACTTTTTATGATAATTGTTAAGTGAATCATTACGTTTGTTAACTTAGTAACACAGTTATTAAGTGCATCTAGATTCCCTGTTGACTTTGCTTATCAGAAGATCTCAAAAGCTGATCACCTGATCCCAGGACACTGCAACCAGCATAAATATGAACCAGTTGCCAAGCATCTGAATTTTGATTATGTGACCATGGAGATGCTGCAAAGGTCATAAGTGTGAAAAACAGTCATAAGTCACATTTTTCCGTGACATTATAACTTTGAATGGTCACTAAATAAGCTGTTGTAAATCAAAAACTACCTATATTAGATTTTTTTTTATTGGCCAAGTGTGATTGGACACACAAGGAATTTGTCTTGGTGCATATGCTCTCAGTGTACATAAAAGAAAAGATATGTTCATCAAGAAGCATAAGGTACAACAGTTAATGATAGTCATAAGGTACAAATAAGCAATCCGGAAACAATATCAATATAAATCATAAGGATACAAGCAACACAATTACAGTCATACACATATAAGTGGAAGGAGATGGGTGGTGGGAACGATGAGAAGATTAATAGTAGTGCAGACTTAGTAAATACAGTATATTTAAAACTGTATACAATATACACACTACTTCAGTTTAAATGGCATCTCCGTAACAACCTCGCTGATCGTTCTTTGTTTTGTTTTTTGGATGCATATGATATACAGTATAGCTACTCAGCATTGTCTGGATGGACAAGCCAGATATAAACACAATTAATCATAATTAGTTCACTAAAATGTTGTTTTAATTTCTGTAAGCTATAATAGAAAACAGCAGAACAAGAAACATAATTAGAACCAGTTAGTCTGATTCTTGAAACAATTCAGTATGAAAATATTCTACTTAAAAGTATCTAACATTATGTCCCCCAGGTGTTTTAAAGCATCATTTGCACAGTCATTTAGGAATGACATCCAAAATCTCAAGAGTTCACTAAGTTGCCTGCCCAAAAAAGAAAGGAGAGTTGGCACCAAATGTTCACACACTAATACAACTATACACAACAGAAGCTACTTGTCACACCATACTTTGCACATTTTACACTATGGTAAGATATGTAAAATGACCAGCCTATCTCAACCACATCATACAATAAATATTTGCCACCCTCATAGTCTATTAAGGCAAAATATTTCATGCTGATTCATTATGAAGCTTTACTTCATTAAGACTGGAATAACATCCTCAGCTCTTTTTCCCACAATAGAGGCTTTGTTTAAAGTCTCTCTTCAGAGTTTTGCAGCTGATGTATTGTCTTCACCACACAGTGTGCTTTCCATCAGCATAATGCTAGGCAGAAAGTGGGTCAGAGTGAAGCACAGTTTACTAGCAATTAGCTTTTCCTGCCTGCTAGTGATTAATCTAAGAAAGTTGAATTATTTCACAGCCTTTTCACTTTATTGTCTTGCTCTAATTGCTATTTAAGGCTCTCAACTTTACATCCAGGCTTGCTACAAAATACATGTTTCTAAGAACTATATCATCAGCTTGTATGTTCCTGTTTTTGCCCACTTTCATTGGATATTTTCATATAGATGGTGTAGCTTAAATAGTATCTAGAAGATTCAGGAAACATTCAATTTTCAATGTTTAGTGTTAGGAAACATGTTTCATCATTATTTAATATGGAATTAATCACTGGTCTTTATTATTAAACCATTCAACAAGAATATGAGGTGACCAGGTTAATACAATCCTTTTCCATCAGTAAATAATACGTTTGTTTTATATTTTGAAATATACTGATTTGAAATATAGCAGGCCATACATTAAAAATTAGGTTAAAACTTGATGCTTAACCTAAACCAAACCAAGATAAATAAAAATTATTTAAAAATCTTATTTTTAAAACATAGCTAATGCTGACCATTAAATGCTAAGCAACGTGAAAGATGGGTACATGGGGTTAAGCTTGGGATAGATTTCTGCTTAGTTACTGAATACTAATTCCATTTTTCTTGTAAACATGGAAGTTGCCTACTCATAGGTAGAAGGTTAAGCTACCCCCAGAAGTGCCAGCAAGGTGATAACATCAAGACCAAGCACGGTTATTACAGACATAAGAATTCCTTGAAAGCTAAACCTTAACTTCACTAATCAGAAATCCTCCTATCAGGTTGGGAACAGTTGATTTAGGTTAATATTAAGTAAATTAGATTCTGGATCTAGAATCCAATTTATAACGTTTCAACAGGTTGCACTTGGTTAGTAAGTGAAGAGCCAGTCTGATCATTTCTTATATATAAGAAGAATATTCTTACTTTACAAAGAACATATATTTCAGCATTAAGACATTACTTAGTAGCATACACTACTTTTAATACACAGATTTTTAAAAATATCTTTTGAAAATGAATGATATAAAGCTCACAAACTGAAATAAAACGAGTACTAAAAAACAAAAAAAAATCTCCAGTCCAGTTCTAATAATTCTTATAATAACACACACACACATTCAAGTTATACATTGTGCAATTAAGAGATGCAAGAAAAAAGTCGTTGCATCTCTTAATTTCATCTCTAGTTGGAAGAACAAAACAAAAGTGCAAAAATATCTACTTCAGGAGGCAGACAAGCACCATTTTAAAAAAAATCTATGAAGTATCACTTAAGAAATTTGATATTAATCAAGAATTTGAATTAGATTTCTCATATTGCCTCATTATTTTTATTTACCGTAAAAAAATCTACCCAATCTAAATAAAGGCAAAGTGCATGTTTATATAGTTTAAACATTCAATAAAAATAAAATAAATCAGCTACCTTTACCATAAGCATGTAAGATGTCTGATAGTAAAATAGAAACACTTAACATATGACCTTATCATATACAAATAAATGTAAAAAAACCCACAGCCAAGTGAGTAAAGCAACCTACAAAAAGTATCACAAGTAAAATAAAAAGACAACAGTCTCAGTGCATTCATTTATTGTATTTATAGTCCATGTTTTCTAGCAGGAAATCAAGGTGTATACATAGTGCTAACTATTTCCCCCCACAACTTTGGAAGGTAGTTGGGCTGAGAAAGACTGATTGGCTCAAAAGTCATTAAAGTAAGGTTACATGAGATATGATATGATATGACATGATATATTAACCTAAATGAGTGAAGATCAAAATCAAAAATAAAGCTTTTAATGTTCAAAATTAAGTTATATTCTCTCACAACTAAAGAACATGGTGGAAAAAAATCATTAAACAGTTTAGAATATGGAAAGTGTAACTTTCTAGGTGAATAATGGTATTCAGCTGATAATGGTATTCAGTTTAAATTGATTCATGGCAAAATAAACAAGACTTCATGGAAAGACATTTAGCCTGAACAAAAGATCAAACTGAATCAACTTCCCCAAAGGATTCCTGTTGCTAAATTCATCTGATATATTATTAATACACTGACAGAAATATTTTCACAATCCTGTATACATTGACAGCAATGTATAGCAACTTGATGTGACTACATAAATACTTCAGTTTACTTTTCAAAAGTTTGAATTTATGATACTTTTTGAATATGTTTCAGAAAAGCCAATGATTCTGCTGCCTATTTAAGTTAAGAAAAATGAAGAACTGAACCAAGTTTTATGATGTTTGCAAAGTAAAAGTGAATAAATAGCTATGAAATATTCCCTTTGCAGACACGATTGCTTCATAAGTGTAATGCAAATGATACATAACTTCTCCACAACTCTTTCTCATTTTTCTATGAATTGTAATGTAATATACCAATTTCTATGCCTATAGTGAAAGGTTGGGGGCCTTCAGAAGTCTGGGATTCCTTTTTGTATTCCTTGTAGTGAAATTAGGGGAAGTAGGGCAATTTCTCTCTCTTTTAAAATCAAATTAGCATACCACCAGTTGTAATCAACTCATGCCATATCCCTTGCAAAATAATTATTATAATAAATTTGTATATCAATTATGCTGTTAAAGGCTGTTTAATTATAATTTTATCTTGTTAAAGCATTATGAACTGCACTGAGCCGCAGTTAGAATGCAGTACTGGAGGCTACTTCTACTGACTGTGGGCTGCCTGCAATTTGGCAGATCGAATCTCACCAGGTCAAGGGTTGTTCTGTCCCCTCCCTGCTTCAGGAGCCCAGACAAGCACACACACAAACAGAAGTGTACGAAAGTCGTTTATTCACCATTCATAAACAACAAGCTGGCAGCGAGCCCGGGAGAGATAAAGACAGCTGTTATTTTGAGTTGCCACGGCCAGTCCCTGATAAGGCTCTCCGGCATGTCCAAAAACAAACAGTCTTAAGGTTAGCAAACACTTATCTGATGCAGTACTTCAGGAAACAAGCAGCCAAGTTAATAATTTGTTCATCACAAAAGCCAACAAGGTAAGGTCAGCTCCTTTTATACCTTGTGGGGCGTTGGCTTTGTGACTCATCACCTCGTGCTCGGCCCCACCCACTCCTTTGCTGAGCCCGTCTCTCTGATCGTCGCCACCTGGGATTAATCCACTCCCTCTCCTCATTAACGTCTGACTCAGAGGAGCTTTCCTCCTCAGGGCTTTCAGCTGGGGCCTGGGGTGGTGCCAAACCAGACGGGCCAGGAGAGGGGGGCCTTGCCTCCTCCTCCTCCTCTTCACTTTCGGAGGGTTCTTCCTCCGAAGGTCCGGGCTCGGGAGCCGAAGACACAACAAGGGTTGACTTAGCCTTCCATCCTTCCGAGGTGGGTAAAATGAGGACCCAGATTGTTGGGGACAATATGCTGACTCTGTAAACTGCTTAGAGAGGGCTGTAAAAGCACTGTGCAGCGGTATATAAGTCTAAGTGCTTTTGCTATTATACCTTTAGCCTCTGAGTTGTGCTTCTATTTAAATCACTTTTTTTGTGAAAATTCTGAAAGCTCCCCATAAATCTCTTAGATAACAGAATGTTTTGTTGCTCAAATTCAATGCTTCATTTTTATAGCCTTAGATTCTAAATGAAAATGTAAAGTACATTTCTCTATTTTGCTCATTGTTTTATGTGTTGGAAAATGATTTAGTGGAAGTCAAAATTAAACTGGATGCAAAATGCTTGGTACTTACTAACTACATTAGCTTGTCCAGTGAAGATAGTATACTGCAGCTCATAGGAGACCACACTGAATTCATCATCTGAAGTCCAGTGAACTGTGATTGTGTCATAAGAAGCTGTGCAAAGCTCTTCTCTAATTGTTGGTGGATTTGGAGCTGAAAAAGGGTAATATGAGTTGTTACAGTTCAGACATTCATTTTTCCATTTATCACAAAAATATGAAAACAAGAAAAAAAAACCATGTTGGATATCATTGCATGAATTTATGAACGAATATTACCAAGAAGATCCTTTATATAATTCATCAACACAGAGACACAATTCTTTATAGTATGGAATTTCCATGCAGAATGGATCTTGCTGCTCATGTCATCGAACCTCTCAAATCCTGCTTCTGTATCTTCTCCAGATCCCATCCCAAGACTGGCATTACTTTTACCTATGGTATTCTGATATGGTAACAGTTTGAGAATATTCATGTTGAATGCCTTCAGCTTGTGTAATAAAACACAAACTTATTTTGTGTTTGTGAGACATACCGCAACGATGTTAGTTAATACTGGCCGAATAGTGAGATCCCAGATTTCAGGACTATTTTCTCATGAGGTCAAAACAGACTGCAGAATATGTTACAATCACTGATTGATCCTTATAAATCCTATTAAATGAGAACATCGTCTAAGCATCTCTTTGTCATATGAACCTATTGAACATAGCTAAACTGATATTATTATATACAAATCTGGACACTGGGAAGGATTGTGTGGTTGTACCCCATCTATACATTTTCAAAAAACAGTAAAAGTACTGCAAGATTATTCATTAAAATGCTATTTTCCCTAAATCACAATAACCCCTTTTTTATCCAATGAATGTTATCACATGTATTCTTCTCTATGTTAAAATGAATACACATATTCCTACATATATTTAGATTCTTACCAGTCAGATAATCAAGGCATTCAAGCAGTTTCTTTTCTCTGGTAAAATCCAGTGCAAATGTATCAAAAGTGTCATTAAGATTAATTTCGGGAATTAAAACCTGGGAAGATGCAGTTGCCATGGCAACCCTACAAGATAAAAAACAAGTGGGTTTAGTTCTGAAAATTATTTTACATGGTGAGGATACATAAGGCAAATACTTTTAAAATAAGTTAACATGCATTTAATGTAAGTTTCATATCCCTGATCAACAACATGTCAACTAGAATGTAGAAAGCTACCTAATGCCATGAGGTACTGCCTGTTTGTTTGTAGCTGCTGGGAATTAAATTTGTGATCTTTATAATGGAATCCATGAACAATGTTACTTTACCATAATTTCTCCTAAAAGTGACTGATATACTTAGGTGTTACACATTTTCAGTATATTTTGCTAATTTGCCATTCATGAAATGAGCTATGTTAAAAAGCTTCAAATGCTTCCAAGGAAAAGAATTGTCATCTAAAATCTGAAATCTCAAGACTAAACTTCATTACAACTGATTGCATTTCAGTTAGTTATTGAACTAACTTCAATAATGAGTCAATATTTTGTTACTTAGATTTGTTACGCAGATAAACAGAAAAGATCACAGGCAGCCAAAAAACCAGTGAGAATGGACATGATTTCCAACTTTTTGCTGGCCTTCCCATTGGCTGGGCTTGTGGGCAGCTGGCAGGGGGTGTCAGAAATCATGATCAGATGATTGCAGGGATGTTGCAACTGCCACAATTTTGCAAATAAAACTGGCCTGAACATTGGAAATTTCAATTCCACAGGGCTAATGAGACCTGGATTTTTACACATTCTTCAAGTTAGCAGATTTTGATTAAAAAAATCATTGTATATGGTACCACCCGGACTACTGCTTGAGGGTACAAACGGACAAATAAATAAACACAGTAAGAGTTTTAATAGAATAAAATATGGAAGAATGCAAGAAAAGGTAATGAGTCATTGTGGATTTTACTCCAGTAATTGTTGCCAACTATAGTGGGCCATTGAGCTGGCGCTGTCTGAAGACATTTCTGTGGTCATGTGGCCAGCATGACGACACGGAGTGCTGTTACCTTCCCACTGAAGTGGTACCTATTTATCTACTTGCATTTGCATGCTTTCGAACTGCTCGGTGGCCAGGAGCTAGGGTGAGGATGGGAGTTCACCCCATTGCATGGAGCTTGGGTCTGAAACCAGGGTGACTGGCTTTCCAGCTGACAAGTCCAGGATCTTAACTACTGAGCCATACCACCTTCATAATATGTAATTATATGGAAGTATTCTAACATTTTTCTAGAATGATGTTTCTTAATCTGTCTTTGACATTTTGCCTCTGTATACCAGTTGTTGGATATGTTGATGTTTTATATCTGCATTATATACTTTAAATGTCTGGTTTTTTGAGCATCACAAAGATTTGATTTCTCCTTGAAACACCCAATTGTCATTATTATAAAGAAAATGGTTAGTTAGCAAAGTTATCTAATTCTCAAGACTCTTTAGTTTATGGCATTACCTTTCAGTTATATTTTTAGCTGACTGCAAGAAGCGTGCATGATCATTCTCCTTCAAAGATTGCTCAGCCTGTGAGATGAGAGAGGTGGAGCGTTCAATGCACTGCTTGCAATTAGCTATCTGCTGGGCCAGTTTTCTCAGTCTCCCAACCTGGAGCAAAAAAGAAAATTGTTACTTCTGTGGACACAAAAATGGGCTTTAACATTTGACCGTAACTCAAGACCATAGCCATAACTCAAATTGAGTACCAAAGGAAACAGCTCAATTGCTTTCCTCTTCTATTTCAATATGAGCCTAAGTTCTAAGAAAGTATTTATTATTATCCATGGGGTAATCCAAAATAAGTGGGGTAATCCAAAATAACCACAACTTGGTTTTTTTCTCTTTTTTTTATAATAGGAAATCTCAATTGCCATTAGGCTCTACTGTGTTTGCTGAGGTGCTTTAATTCTTGACCTCAGAACAAAAGGAATAATTTGACAATAAAACAAATCTTTATCCTTGGAAATGTCTTTTCCTGGAGGATTTTTTTTTCCAGCTAAGTGTTGTATATTAACAAAAGTGGGTACAATACTGTGTATTGTGCCAATAATCAGTGTGATACAAATGGGACATTTTAATTCCAATTCACTTTTAATATTCATTACACTGCAATGCTAAACATTTATTTAACAGTAAATCCAATTGAATTAGTAGATTATTTTCACTGCAACTATGTTTTAGATGAACCTACTGAGGCACTATTGAATTACATCCGAAATGGAAGAGTAACAAAACGTAAAGACCACCTCAATCTTTTCTAGTGCTCTCCTTTAGTAACTTGACAAGAACATACATTTCATTACATTCAAGACTGCAATTCTCCGAACAATAAAAATAACTTTTTTGTTATATCCTGCTTGGGAGCTTTCCAATGAGACTCTGGGAATAGAATGGCATATTAAATAAACCCTGTGTCTAATCCAGGGCAACTATTCTTATACTTACAATAGAAATTGAGACCAGTATTTCCAGTGCTAAGCAAGGCAGTTGATAAGTGAGCCATTCTCACTTTTATGACCTTTTTGTTACAACTGTTAAATGAATCACTGAAGTTAAGTGAATTGTGTGGTTGTTAAGTGAATCCGACTTAACAATTCACTTGACATTTAATCTGTTGACTTCGCTTGTTGGAAACCAGCTGGGAAGGTTGCAAATGACAATCATATGGCTCCAAGGTGCTACAACCATCATAAATACATTCAGTTGCAAGCCTGAATTTGGATCACGTGACCGTGGGGATGCTGCAATGGTTTTAAGGGTGAAGATTGGTTGTAAATCGCTTTTTTCCATGCCATTAAACTTTGAATTGTCACTAAAGAAATGATAATAAATTGAGAACTACCTGTATTTATTTTCAACTCAAGCATCCTATATTGCTAACAAAAACAAGATCTATTTTCTGAATCATGTAGATTTGACATTCCTCACTAAAGAAAGAAAAAAAACTCCTGAAATTACCTGCAACTTGGTAAGGCTTTAGACTTTAGAAAAACAGTCTATAAATCTAGCATGTGGATACCAGGCCTTTATTTCGAATACCCTTCCAGACACTGTGGTGCCTTTTACTGACATTAGGCTGAGAAAGTGGACAATTTATATAAAATGTTAATTCCAAGATATACCATTTCTACTGCTTAACTATATACTCATAATGCTAAAGCAGCTGGTAGAAACACCTGCTTAAATTGCTGGAAAAATGCAAGGCACATTGTCCTTATTTGGAAATGGCTGTCATGACCACCAACCGTTGTACGTACCTTGTTTGGGAATGAATGTATTGGGTTTGTTAAACTATTCCCCCCTCCCCCCCAAAAAAGCATAAAGTACAGTAATGAGCACATCTGTTAATAAAAAAGAAAGCCATCCTTTCCTTTAATGTAAACGTAAAGTTTGGAATGGAACAGCATTTTTGATTCTGTAAAAAGTGTATGAACTTTGGTGGTAGAATATGCATTCGCCCTACAGTTAAGTAACCAAGGAGATTATACAGAAGGTTGTCAGGTGGACCTGAGTCTTGTTAATAGTGTAAAGAAGTTCAGGACTTGTCAAACAATAACCTAGAGAACTATGGTCCTGAAACAGCCCTTGCCTGCAGGGCTTTCTATTTTAAGTTATTTGGAGTATCTTGACAGCTAAGTGAACCATTTAACCTGCCTGTTTAACCTGCCTCTGACATTATTTCTTGCCAATTTTTTTCACACAGGGAGTTTGTTTGATTTCTTCAAACTACTTTAGCAGTAAAGTACTACAGTAGGTAGCTTGCATATGTTCTCTCTCTCTCTCTTCTCTCCTCTCCCCTCCCTCCCTCTCTCTTTCACACACATTACAGTCTATTCGGCACTGAACTCTCTCTCTTTCCCTCCCTCTCCCTCTCCCTCCCTCTTTCACACATATAAACAAACACATAAACAAAGCAAGGATCATGGTGAAACTGATTTCAAAGTTAGCTAGGTAACCAAGCTTTAGTGGCTATCTGAGATTTACCTTGCACAGAGATTAAAATCAGAAATATGTGTAGTATATTATTAACAATAAACTATTTCATTAAATTTCTACTTCTGTAAAACACTAATGGTCCCAACTTCCTTCAATATGCTTCATGACCTTGCTTTCTTACAGAGCAAACTAAGAAAGTTAATTTGTGTGCTTTTAATAGATATAACAACTTATACTTATTTATAATATCTATATAGATGATTATAAGTTATTAATTCTTATTTTATAGTCAATTTTTGCCCTAGGAAATTTTTCAAACAAAGCATAAATATTTTAGAATATTACTATATAAACTATTCTGGTGAATAAGGCAGAATTTCCCTTGCAAATATCATTTGTACAGTTATTATTTATATAAAGTGTCATATAATAGAAAGATAAAATAACAGAAGGTGCTATCTTTCAACAGGCATTAAACAGATTTTAAATGAACACTGAAATGTTTATTTAATAAATTCAGACAACAGGCAAATAAATGAAGCAGCTGTCAAGGGATTTCAAGATGTGCATTTTATAGAATACTTAAGTAAGAAATTAGAAATTTTGTAGAACATAAACTATTTAGTAAGAATCTTAATCTATTTCAGAATCTCAAAAATAAAATTCTTACTTTCCCCTCCTTGATTTTTGTTCCAATTATCTGACGTCTTTGCTGGATTATTTCTATAAGCAGGTCACATTCTTCCATCAGCTTGGATTCTTGTCGAGACGCATTCACCTAAAGAAGAGATCAAGCTATTGCACTGAATAAATTTAAAAACATTCAAAACAAGATAAAGCTAACACACCCATGTTTTTAAAATGCATTTAAACTTGAAGGAATGCTTGAATTCTTGAAAACAATATATTTTCTCAGATAATATTGATACAAGTAACTATTATAATATATGGGTGATATCCAGTACTGAATGAATGTAACTTTGATTCCCTGCAATATAATTTTCTCATCTTTTGTTTCCTCTACATATCATTTCCTGTCTAATTTTCATCAGAATAAGTTGGATTTTTTTTTGAAATGGTAGCTATCTCATTTATTTCATGACTGAGATGACAAAACAATAAAAATATCAATGTTATTTCCTTTTCTTCTTTTACTATTTATACTTATGTATTCCTTTTACACTGCATTGAATTTACTGGGATATTTTTTAATATAATAATTCCATCTTCAATTAAACAGTGTGTCATCTGGGTACAAATTTCTTTGTAAAATAATAATCAAGATTTATAACCATATTCATTACATTAACATTAATTCTATAATATTAAAATGATCCTAATGTATCTTCTTTATTTCACTCATCTTTTTCTTTTGTTTTCCTGTTTCTAACTTCCATTTTTGTTATCTAACCATTGATAAAATAATGTCATATAGTATTGTTTGTTCTTTCTCCTTAAGTGAAGGTGTTTTTCCTACTGCCTTGAAAGAGGCAGTGGTGAGACCTCTCCTCAAGAAGCCTTCCCTGGACCCGGCAGTATTGGCTAATTACCGTCCAGTCTCCAACCTTCGCTTTGTTGCGAAGGTTGTTGAGAGTGTGGTGGCACGACAGCTCCCTCAGTACTTGGATGAATCGGCTTATCTGGATCCGTTCCAGTCTGGCTTCAGGCCTGGATACAGCACAGAAACGGCATTGGTCGCATTGGTAGATGATCTCTGGAGAGCTCGGGACAGAGGCTCCTCCTCTATTCTGGTCCTATTAGACCTCTCAGCGGCTTTTGATACCATCGACCATGGTATCATGCTGCATCGGTTGGAGGGGCTGGGAGTGTGGGGCACCGTACCACGATGGTTCTCCTCCTTTCTCTCTAACCATTCGCAGACTGTGTTGACGGGAGGGCAGAGGTCGACCCCAAGGCCTCTTGTTTGCGGGGTGCCACAAGGGTCGGTTCTTTCACCCCTCCTGTTCAACATTTATGTGAAGCCACTGGGTGAGATCATCAGTGGCTTCGGGGTGAAGTACCACCAGTACGCTGATGACACCCAGCTGTACATCTCCACCCCGAACCACCCCAATGATGCTCTTGAAATGATGTCCCGGTGCCTGGAGGCTGTACGGATCTGGATGGGGAGAAACAGACTCAGACTAAACCCATCCAAGACCGAGTGGCTGTGGTTTCCGTCATCCCGATATAGTCAGTTGGCACCATCACTGACTATTGGGGGCGAGTCATTGGCCCCCACAGAGAGGGCTCGCAACTTAGGTGTCCTCCTGGACTCACAGCTGTCCTTAGAAGAACATCTGACAGTTGTGGCCAGGAGAGCTTTTTATCAGGTTCGCCTGATACGCCAGCTGCGTCCCTTTCTGGATCGGGATTCATTCATGACAGTTACTCATGCCCTCGTCTCTTCCCGCATGGACTACTGCAATGCTCTCTACATGGGGCTCCCCCTGAGGAGCACCTGGAGGCTTCAGTTGGTCCAGAATGCAGCCGCGCGGGTTGTTATGGGAGCGACATGGCATTCCCATGTGGCTCCCCTGCTACGCGAGCTGCACTGGCTCCCTATGGTCTTCCGGGTGCGCTTCAAGGTTTTGGTTACCATCTTTAAAGCGCTCCATGGCTTAGGACCGGGATACCTACGAGACCGCCTTCTGTCACCAATAACCTCCCACAGACCAGTACGCTCCCGTAGAGAGGGACTTCTCAGGGTACCGTCGGTCAAACAGTGTCGGCTGGCGGCCCCCAGGGGAGAGCCTTCTCTGTGGGAGCACCTACCATCTGGAATGAGCTGCCCTCAGAGATTCGGATAATCTCGGATCTTCGTACATTCCGCCGTGCCCTCAAAACATTTCTTTTCAAGCAGGCCAGCCTGACCTAACCTCGTCTAAAAACTACTTTAAATTTTATATTCTGAATCTGCCCCAGAAACTTGAAATGATCTAATTCAATACTATATCCGAACCTAACTATTTAATTATATTTTAAATCGGTTTTTTCAATTCCTTTATTACATGTATATTTTGTTCAACTGTACACCGCCCTGAGTCCTTTGGGAGTAGGGCGGTATATAAATTTAATAAATAAATAAATAAATAAAATAAATAAATAAAAATTGCTGGTGTTAGTCTATTCATTTCTGCATATTCTATGCATTGAATTTATTGTTATTTCTGCTAATACAGCAACCCTTATTTCCATATAGCACAGTGAAATTTTAACAGCCATTTTCAATTTCTCTGACAAAAATTAATTGTTCACAAGAAGACCACATGCTAACCACTACATTTTACTGGCATTTACACATCTTAACATTTATTCACCTGTGTTTGTATACAATACATACAAACATACATACATACATAAATATACATTTATACATATTGATACACACACACACACACACACACATATCTAATTTATATTTGCTGATAAAGAAATAAAGGGAGACTAGTATAGATCTATTTCAAGCTATTTAGCTCTCATCAGCTAGCCATACCCTTACTCTGATTCGAACTTGGGCTGCCTGCATATAGGCAGTTGTCTTAACCTCTGAGCCACAAGTTCTCCTCCCTTTATTACACACACACACACAAAATAACTTTATAATTATCTTTTATAATTTTTATAATATCTGTAATGGCTTTGCAGCTGCTTGCCATGCAGCTCAGGGGCTTCTTGTCACACGCACTTCTGGGACTGCAAGAAAGCCTTAAGCCTCGGTGCAGCATAAAGCCACCTGAAAGACTCATCTACCTGAACTCACCCACAAAGGAAGGCCCACACATCCCCAGCAAGCTACAGCACCCAGGAAGCCCAAGCAAGGATTTGGCCCAATGGGAAAATGCTGAGGGTTGTCTCAGAGAACCACATGCAGGAAGCGCAAGCCAACCCCTGGTATTTTTTCATTAAGTAAACAGCTTCCAGCCTTTCCACTGATTGACATTCATATTTGTATTGTGCTGCTAGACCAGATTGGGAAACCATGTCTTTACCAGAAAAGCTGAAGTGTCCAGGGTGACATGGTGGTCACGGGTCTGAAAAAGAGACTGCAAAGGCAGTGAAAAGCAGACAGCGAAGGCTGTGAATTGATCCTGCTTCAGCCATAACAGTGTAAGGAACTGGAAGAGAAAGAAGCTGGGCAAACAAATGCTTGCTGACCCTTAATGGCAGTTGCTGGCCCCTCCCCAGTCTGCAGCTTGGCACTGTGCTGCTGGGGCAGGCTGGGAAGCCCTGTGTAGAAAGTGTTCACTAGAGAAACTGGACCACAGATCCAAAAAGGAGAGAACAAAACCATCAAGAAGCATCTGTTTCAGCAGCTGGGTACAAAAGGCAAAAGGCAAGCCCAGGGAATTGGGAGAGAAGACAACTGGATGAATGAATGTTTGCTGGCATTTTGTGGGGCTTCTTGGACGTTGAAGCTTTCCACTGAGAAGCTGAGGCGGTTGACCATGATGTCATCCTGTGCGATGGCTCAGGGGCTCCTTGCAATCCCATAACCACGTGGTTCTGGGGCTGCTTGCTGCCCAGTAAGGCAGGATGCAGGTTGACAAAAATGGCAAAGATGAGAAGCAGCTAAGGGGAGAGGTGGAGGCAGTTCCTCACTTTACTGAGGTTCAGGGCTGGAAGGAACCGAGCCTGAAATGGCTTGGCTTGGCTTGACAGGATTGGGACAGGTTCTCAGCTAATGGCTGCCTGCCTTTGTATAATGACTGTAATGGGGAGTGCCAGAATTGCTATTGCTAAGCAATGTAATCATGTGCTGTTTTGCTTTATGACTATCATTTAGCACTCAAAATTCTGGTCCCAATTTAAGTCAAGGACTACCTGCAAACGTTTTGTATTACTACTGCTTCTTCTGTTTCTGTAAGACACAGTTCAGAACTGTTCAAAAATTTAAATTTGTAATTTTTTTTAAAAAAAAGATAAAGAACAGTGCTGTGCCACATAAAGAAGACAGAGAACATTATTATTTGTTTTGCCACAAACAAAACCCTATTATCGTTTAATGTAGTGTATTTGGGTACAGGCTGCCAGCATAGTTCTAATTTTTGCTCAACCACAAACAAGAGATTTTTCTTAGTCTATTTCATGGAAAAACTGAAGGCAGAGACCCATTCTGACTGGACTTAAAAGACGTCTTTGTTACAGGACAGAAGTCTTTTGAAAATACTGACAATTACATTATCTATAATGAAATTCTGTTTTGCTTTTTTAAAAACATCCATCTCTGTTTCACTTTCCTACATTCTCCTTTTCTTTGGGGATTTTTGATTTGACTAGCACATAAGAAAGGAGACTGCAACATATCTTAAATAGCACTAATGCTCCTTGTAAGCTTAATGTTATCCTGCCCTGAAGATTTCCATAAATGAGGTTTGCAACCCCAGTGCAGGACAGCTTTATCAAGATAACCTGTTCACCTTGTTCTCAAGGGTTTACAGAACTTGGATTTAAAACAAACCATCTCTTTTGACCCAAATCTTGTATGTGGATCTTGAAGCTATGTTAAAATAGATGTCTATAACTAACTTTTAGTGTTTTCATTATAAACAGAACAAGCACAGCTGAGTTTCAAGACCTAGAGTAAAATTGCTTTTCCGGTGCTGTATAATCTAAGAATGATTTTTGTACGTGATCCCACGACTGGTTAGGAAACATTGGCTAAAATTGTGATTTTTAAATCAGCTACAGTTCAGGAAAACAGGTTTCCTCCCCATTCTCTCTGGCTAATTGTTCCTGATTTTTCCACAGCTGTGTTCCGATTATGTTCTGTGCAACAGACTGAAACAATTTCATTCTCTTGACTAAATAATGCAGGATTTTCATAAATGCCAAACACATTTCAAAACCTTCTCTCCCCCTTGCTGGACCAACATACACAATATAGAGAAAGGAGACGGTGTCCACATTTCCAGCAGTCCTTTAGCAAATGACACAGAGAGGATTCCTGATCTCTGCTCAGATAACCAAGTGGATATGATTGGCTTGTGCTCTTCATGAAAAATACAACTTCAATAGCTGCTGCAATGCTCAAAAGGGAAGATCTGGCCAATAGGTTTAAAGCCAAGGAAGAAAAGAAATGCAAGTTCCCTCTTGTAAGGAATTAGAGCTGCTTGCAAAAAATAGCTGAGTTTTGAATTTTTGCTGCACAAGTTTCTCACTAGCCAAAAGCTGTGGCTAATGATCCGACAGGTAACACTATTGGGTTAATTTCTTATCAAGATGATATGTTTAAAGTTTAGGGCCGAGTTGTCAAACTTGCGATGTCATGTTGTTGTCACGTGACGTATTGCGACTTCCCCCCCTTCACTAAAACAGGGGTGGGCAAGGCCAGCGCATGATGCATCTGGCCCGCGAGCCGTGAGTTTAACAACCCTGGTTTAGGGGTTCAGCTCAGCTTCTTTCTTGATACAGTTTGAAGAGCTGAAAGTAAAGGGTGGATTAAATATAAGAAGGGTCATGTATTTGATATAATGTTTGAAAAGAAGATATAATATGAAACAATAGCTACACATTTATTTCAGATCATCAGAAATACCAATTATGCAAAAACACTAATTTTGAATTGGCTCTTATAGCTACCTAAGTTCTTCTTTTCTAACAAATGGGTATTTTGTGTTTAATCTGTAATGTTATAAAGCAATATGCACTCATCTAATCAAGTACTTGCCCTCAGCTCTTGATTTTAATGTTAGAGCTGTTTCATTCATTCAAAATTTCTAAGATAGGCTGTATGGGAGCTTATCTTAGATGCATTGACATCTACTCTTCTTTCAACAGAAAAAAAATTATATTAGAGATGTGTAAACATTTACCCCATTCATTCTGAAATTCTAAATGGTTAAGATATATATGCAGGAACCCAAGAGCACATGTAAAATCTTGAGAAAATGTATGAACTGAACAATATTTTAGTATATTTATATTTAGAATATAAAAATATATACTATATTTTAATATATAATGTTACAAATATTATTAATCCATCTTTGCAAATTCTTGCATTTCTTTGAAAAGACCACTCCTAGTTTGAAATATATCTTGATTCAGGAGCCCTTCCACAGCCACCGAGCTACCATTTGATGTTGTAATGGCTGAATTGGAGGTAAACCGAGCCTAAAATTGTCTGGAATTCCAGCCAGCTCTATCTGTCCAAGCCAAAGAAAACTCCAGCTAACTAGGAGTAATTTTCATAGACACAAATAAGTGAAAATTTGGGGAAAATAGCCAGGCACCAATAACATTCAATTGCCTGGGTTACACTCTGGACAAACCCAATAAAGACCCACTGGCCTTAGAAATTAGCAAAATAAATTAAGACATGATTATAATGATTACTGTGAACATGTGGGTGCAAATAATTTTAGGTAATTATTTTCATGATTCATATGTCATTCAACTGCAGGAAGGCTTTAATTGGTAGGATGAAGAATTTGAAATATACTGCCTCTTGGAAATTACTTCAGGCCATCATGGTGCTCCCCCCCATAGATTCCCAGTAAACCATTAATAATTGTTTGCTGTCATTATATAAAAAGCAATTGACACCATCATCCGTTTTCATAAATTAAGAAGATAGGGAGAAATATCTTGGGAACAAGTTTCTTTTCTTTTTCCATTCTTCTTTAATCTAGTTTAATATTCTGGTTTCATTCCTTGGTCTGGGGGTATGTCAAGTCTAAATACAAACTAATTTTTTATGCCTCAAATTAGCGCAGACACGCACACACACACAAATTAAAAAGGAAGCTTCTTTATATGTAGTTTATAAAATATTAGCCATTACGAAAAGGAAAGTAGTTCTTTTAGAAGTTAGAAAAAGGCTGAAATCCAATCCACAGGAAAATATCAGTATTCCAAAGTATCATAATACACATATAAAACACCTAAACACCTAAATTCATAAACTTTGTTGGTGG
Organism: Ptyas mucosa; assembly: GCA_012654045.1. Taxonomy (NCBI): domain Eukaryota; kingdom Metazoa; phylum Chordata; class Lepidosauria; order Squamata; family Colubridae; genus Ptyas; species Ptyas mucosa. Next base: position 20,820,533 of record WNWU01013815.1, read on the forward strand.
ACCTGGATTAATAGGATTTTATTACAGTTACCGAAGACTAACAATGATGTAACACAGGGGTTCTCAAAATCTGTGATATTGTGATTGTGTCCAATTATATATAGTATTTGTGTAACCCTTGCCCCATTTTTAAAAACAATTTACTCAATTATTTTGACAAGTAACTCATAGTTTTATCTATCACCTAAAAGCCATTCCAAAATTTGATCCCTGCTCCAACTTTGTTTGGGCCAAGCAGTAGGGTTCTCAAAAGTTCTTCCAGGCTTTGTTTCCCAGAGTTACTATACAGATAATCCTTGGTTAGCAATAGCACTATAGCAATAGCACTTAGACTTATATACCACTTCATAGTGCTTTACAGAACTCTTTGAGTGGCTTACAGATATCAGCATATTTGCCCCCAACAATTTGGGTCATTTTACCGACCTCTGAAGGATGAAAGCCTGAGTCAGCCTTAAACTGGTCAGGATTGAACTCCTGGCTTTGGGCAGAGTTACCCTGCATTCTAACCACTGAGGCACCATGGCTCCTTAGTTGTTTAGCAATCACAACTGGGACTGACAACTCAGATGCTAAATGATGCAGTTGCTATGTGGAAAATCATGTATATCTGTGATTGTGCTTCCATTTTTATTTCAGCTTTCTTTTGCTTTTCAGCATCCGAAGGCTACAATTCTAAACAGCTAGGCAAGCTCAACTGGTAGGGGAAATTTCCAGAACTCAAGTCATGAGGAAGCTGGGTAAAAGGACAAATATAGCACTTTTACTGCACTCTGCCACCCTTTGGAATGATTGCCCCCACTTATGGGATAATAAGCAAGAAGATAATTGTTTGCATTTACATTTATTAGAGAAGAAAGAATTACAAGAAAGTAAACAGGCACACAATGATACACTTCAAAAGAAATGTGCTAGGATGGCTCCTTGCCTAGTGTGCTATTCCAAGTCCAGAGTCACTCAGGAGGCAAACAAAAACTGAAAGTATGAAACTAATTAAAGTCTTGTCAGTTACAGGCAGCAATCATGAATAGATTAATTAAGATCACAGAACTAAGTTTCTTAATTTGCATTTAACACTGTTTAGGGATAACGCTGCATTGTGGCCAAAAGCAGCTCAGGAAGAGCTGCTACTTTTAACTTTGAATGGTCATTGATCAGCTTTCTCCAATCTGGACAACTTCCAGATCAAGTCCTGAAATTGTTAGTAGTCACACATTTAGAAGTATGGAGTGCCTCCATTTTTCTTATGCTATTACTGTGCTTGTTTGCTACACAGTATATCTAAAGGTAGCCATAATTATACTTTCTAATAAATTAGAAAAATAATAGGGCACATTGAATTATGAGTCCTTTATTGTAATTCAGTGTTAGACTTATAAATCAGTATCAGTTATTTTTGAGATGATAAGTTGATTAAAATTTAAATTAAAAAAAATAATTATGCCATATTTACTTTTATAATAAAATTACAGTATAGCAATACCACTTAGATTTATATACCCCTTCACAGGGCTTTACAGCCCTCTCTAAGCAGTTTACAGAAACAGCATATTACCTCCACAATCTGGGTCCTCCTTTTACCGACCTCAGAAGAATGAAAGGCTGAGTCAACTTCAAGCCCCATCAGGATAGAACTCCAGACTGTGGGCAGAGTTACCCTGCAATTGTCATGGATCTGCCCCTGGACGCCTCTATAGACATAGGTTTGGAGGAGGAAGATGACTCTACACCTCCTACTGATTCAAGGAAACATAAGGCAGAGAGGAGATAGGCAAAATGCTGGTTGGCTAGACTACTTGCAAGGAGGCAACCTCACCTCTTGGGAAGGGCTGCACCAGCATCGCCTATTTAATCCTGCCCCAAGGACTTGAGCGTTACTGGAGCAACGTGTCTAGTTCCATGCCTTGTGTGCTTGTGCCATGTATCCTGACCTGTTTGACTCATGGACTGCTTTCTTGGACTTCACGTGTGCCTGTTGGACTCAGTTCCCACTGACTCTTGCCATAAGGAGCTTGGAATCCAAACCTACGCAATGGGGATACTTTTTAATGATCTGATTGTGGGGTCTAAATAAAAAACTGTAGAACTCTTGCTTTGTGTGTGTGTGTGTGTGTGTGTGTGTGTGTATGTGTGTGTGTGTGTGTGTGAGAGAGAGAGAGAGAGAGAGAGAGAGTGGGGCAGCACAGCAATACTGCATTCTACTGCATTGTGACATCAGGGATCCTAATAGAAAATTACCGTATATTTCTTAATTAACCAATCAATTATTTTTATGGACAATTAATAAAATATTAACAGTGGATTTTTTCTCTTGAGTTATATATAAAGTTATAGTGAGATGAGCAGCAAATAAATAAATAAATAAATAAATAAATAAATAAATAAATAAATAGCAATACTATATTAGCAATTGAATTTACTTTTTTTATATGACTATCAGACTAAAACAGAGGCCATGTGACATTTAAGGAAAGTTAAAATTGGAAATAATGCATTTTAATTATGAAGGTCATTTTTTTTTATCTCCAGGGAATTCTGTCCACATTAATCTATCTGTTAAAGAGCCTCTGTGTGCCACAAAGAATTATGGAGGATATTTTACAGCATACAGTTAGTTCATGCCAGGATGTTGTGAAATCTCTTGGGCTCACTTGTCATCATGTATGAATTCCCTTACAGCTTGTTTACTGCAGGAAGCAATCTGTATTTCATGTTACCAATTGTTCATTCCAACTTTATTTCTACCAGACTTCAAAGAGACCACCAGAGAATATAACTAAAACAATATATTAACATAAAATAATTGATCAGCCTACTTTTTCTACTGGTAGGACAATATATTCTAGAAAAACATTCTAGAAAAAACATATTTTTCCTTTATTTTATCATTTAACCATTAAATGAATTGTATACATACATTAAAATGGTTTTTATATAATCTGCCTTTAACTATTGGAAATATTCTGTCTTTTATTGAATTTTTTTTTACAAGTGTGTTAACAATAAACAAATGCTATTTCATTCAATACAAAATTATATATATTTTCCAACAGTGAAATCTCCATGACATTTACTTGATTGCTCTATAAAGAAGATACTAAATCAGGGGTAGTCAACCTTTTCATACCTACCGCCCACCTCTGTTAGTAGTAAAATTTTCTAACTGCCCACCGGTTCCACAGTAATGGTGATTTATAAAGTAGGGACAAAACCCCTACTGCCCACCATGAAAGCTGGAACGCCCACTAGTGGGCGGTAGGGACCAGGTTGACTACCACTGTACTAAATTATCTATTTGGTCCATATTCAACTTCATAATAGGTGTATACTTGCCTATAAAGTCGCCAAGAGTCAGACACAGCAGAACGGTTAAAACAAAAAGAAATAGGTATATATAAAATAAATATATATGTTTTCAAACGGTAATATTATGATTATTTTAAAAGTCTGTAAAACAGAATGTCAATATTAAGAAAGAATTATGAATTAAATATCACTGAAATTAGTACTTACCTCTACATGTTGACAAGTTTGAATTAATTTAGCCAAAAGTGTTTCCAGTTCAGTGTTTCTTTTGATAAGGCTGGTAAGATTACTTTCTAAATTTTGCTGTTAAAAAAAAAAAGAGTATAGTATTTGGCATTACATATAATCCAATAAAAAACAGTACATGTAAATACATCTCTTTCTTTCTTTCTCCCCCCCCCCCCCCCCCGAAAGAGACCTAAAACAAGATGGATCAGCCACACCAGCAAGTATTATGGGCCCAATTGGCAAAAGAAAGCTCAGGACTGTATTGGTTGGAAACATGCAGAAAAGGCCTTCATCCTGCACTGGATAGATAATGGCTAAAATATATATTCCATATATACTTGGAACTCTCCATCCTGGTCTTCTCACATCAGGATTGCTCCTCTCAATTCAATCAGAGTAGAAGCCATAATTATAACATTAATTAATATCTATTACTATATATCTTCTCAGTAGCAGATTAATGTATATATACACACCCACATATATACACACAGAGAGACATGCTCACACTCACATAATGTTTAAAAACAAGCACGCCCAACTTCTTCAGACAACAGCTCTGGTGGCTCAGTAGACTAAGGCAGTCATTAACATCCACTTACATCTGCTGCCTGCAATTACTGCAAGTTCAAATCCCACCAGGCTCAAGGTTGACTCAGCCTTCCATCCTTTCTAAGGTAGGTGAAATGAGGACTCAGATTATGGGGGCAATAAGCTGACTTTGTATAAATATACAAAAGTATGAAGGCTATTGCTTAACCTTGTTTACATTGTAAGCCGCCCTGAGTCTCCGGAGAAGGGCGGCATATAAATCAAATTTAAAAAAAAAGTTATACCATTGCTCTTCCATCCACACACCAAATTCTCTTCCAAATAAGGCCTCCATACATTCAAGATACATATTTCAGAAAGATCAGGGGAAAACGGAATTGTGCACCAAATCCTTTTACTTATGTACTGCTCACTTCCCCCGTTTCACTGAATAGCACTATTAATGAATTATATTAATATAAGTAAATTACTGTTTGCCTGCAGTCTGTTTAATAAATGATGAATACACCTTGTTTTTTACTCTGTATTACTCTGATTCACTGAAAGGGACTACACTCAGTCTTTAGACCGAAGACTCAATTTCATTCTCTAACATTTAACAAAACTGAAAGGAGACGATGCTTTCTGTTTGAAACTCTGGATTTCTGTTGTTAAATCTGGTGACATTACTTCCACCCGCCCCAAAATAATTCTCAGTCAACAGCATACTAGGAAAGAAATTAAACTGACACAAGGTATATTTAAATAGTTGACTTCTGAAGAAATATTATTTTCAGAGCAGCAGAAACTGCTCTGAAACTAATATTAAAAACTAATGTGTTTTATTGTAGTTACCCTGTCAGTTAATCATTGCTTTTTTCGGAAATCAATGTTTTAAAACAAGTGGGTTTTTTTTATTGTTTTCATTGCTCAAAAATCTAGATGTCTGTCAGAGATGAAGCATAATATGGGAACTATAGGTCAATCATTGTTGCATATTGTTCAAACCATTCACAATCCCATTAATGAGCTATTTATTGATGATTAAAAATTATCAAGAAAAGCTGCCATCAGGATCAAGAGAAAACCAAATAGATTACTGCAGATCCAGCCTGTGATGTGAGTCAGGCAGGCCATCTCTACTCCTATTAATTTGGAAGCTTTATAGATGCAGTCAACAAGACGCTGTCTAGAACAACTCAGTCCTGTGTTTCATTTTTATTTTATGTGGAAATATACAATGAAGGCTTTTGACAAATATTTAAAAATCTGTTCAATTGAAAAATATCAAAACACTATAATGATTAATTCAAAAACATACAATGTTTGTTTGCCATGTTGTATTAAACAAGCAAAGGAAGATTATACAAGTACTTATGCCCATGAACATTCAAGATCTTATGTGTTAGCAATAAAACTTGAGATAGAATGTATTTTCAAGGAAGCATCCCAATCAATGTTGGAATGTGTACTAATGTTCTGCAGCTTTGTCTGCCAACTGCACTTCTGAACATTATTGTTGAAGGAGGATTTACTTATGGAGATTGCAGGAATCCAGCTCAAAATAATAAACCAATAAAATGCTTAAGCACATGAAAGCCCAAGAAAGAATTTCAGAACATTTAAACATACACACACTGTACAATTATCTATTAAATTATCAGGCGTTCTTTGATTTATGCAGCCACTGATCTCATATATGTAACTCTGGGTGGCTTATAATAAAATACATTATACACAATAAAAAACATAGCAGCTGTTTCATTAAAAATCTTCAACAACATTAAGACTATATCACACTCACAGGGCTTCTGGCCAAGCACAAAACCAAGTTTTTGCAAGACAACCACATATGATAAAATGAACCTGGATTTTGACAACATTTCCAGATTAGAAATCCCTTTATACAGTTTGGCTAGTCTATCTGGGGTCAAGTACCAATGATACATAATTTTATATAAGTTCTCTTTCAAACTATAATTTAATGCAAATTTTAGTCCCTTCATCCATGCATTCTCCTATTTATCTAGCGTTATATTATACCAACATTTTGGCATTTATATAAACACAACTGTATATTTATTAGGCAAGTTTCAGAGTGGAGTACAGTAATGTCAAGACATGACCACTAAGTGGTTCTCCTTGTCATTTTTATTAAATAAGGGGATATATTTTAATTTCTATTTCTAATTCCTATGGATAGAATTCCCAAATAACTGTGTTATTTAAATTTTCTATATTAGTCCTTTCCAATAAAGAAGAAGGTAGAATTAAGAGGGGTAATAAACCCAATGGAAGAAAACTGGTGAAAAGAACAAGAAAAGTAACATTACCTATACCTAAAAAATTACACTCTGATCATTTTTTATTAACCTCACATATCTGGTTCAAAGATAAAGAGATGTGTTTGTATATGTGTGTGTATATAGCATACAGAGAGTGAAATATCTACAAATGTATATTCCTTTGAGTTTCAGCAGGCAGTAGTATATGACAGACTTTGGACCAGAAGCTAAGCAGGATCAATTCTTTCGGGTACTTGGTGCTCTTTGAGCTTGTTGGTTTTCTTACAGTTCATTACCAAACTAGGTAACATCACCAGTGAGTGCACCTAGCTTGGTAATGAAACATCTGCAAAAAAACAAAAACATCTCAAGAATATAAGGATATAAGGTAAGCTGGGAAAACATTGACAAAACATTTCCATACTCCTGTCAAGTAAACTGTAAGAGATATGTTTCAAGTAGTTACCAAAAGTTGAGCTTGACTTGAAAGAGACTTCTTGAATCAGACTGATAGAAAAATGAGCAGCATGCCAAGAATAATATTCAGATCTTATTTCCTTATTTTGCTACATGATATAAACAATTTGAAAATACCATTTCCGTGTACAACTACCTTGATAGGTTAAGTTAAAAAACATTGAATGTCTAAACAGAATGTCAGATCTTTATCACATTGGTGCCTGAGTATCTCTCTTGCATTTTACTTATATTGGTTGCATAACTAGATATTTGGCCATAAGCACTATACAGTAGATGAAATAAACCAATGATAGTTTACAGTCAGGCATGCCAGATGAATATTAGTTTAAACAGGTCAATCACAGATTCCTATCTCTGGAAAATTTGGTATATAAAATTGGATTTACTTATATAAGGCTATAATTAGGCTTGGTTTTTTAAATAGAAAGAAAAAAAATACCATTTTAAAGATTGGATGGTTGGAATAAGTAAATTACACCACAGTTTTTAAAACATGATTTAATTTTATACCACAGGTTTATTATTATGAAAATAAAGTTTACAGAAGAAAAAGGGCAATAAAATAAAAGCCTCAAAGGAGGCTCCAAATATAGAAATCTAATATGGTATATGCAACATAATTCAATTTATTGTCTTTAAATAAAAACATGTATTAATAGAAGCTTATTTTTTTTAGTATTTAATAATTAAATAAAGGAATAGTGGGGTTTCAGCTTGTAAGTAACGTATACACTAATTAATCCAGCTGTTACTTATTGCAGAAATACATTCCTGACAGAGCTACCCAAATTCTCCTCAAACATATCTGTCAAAGCAGCCCATATTTCTCTAGGTGTATGATTCTAACAACCAAATGCTATTATTTAGGAAGTTTGTAAAATTTTATCTGAATCAACATTCCTGTAACTTAAATTTATCATTCTATTTCATGTATTCTGGAGTAGCAGAGGACAAATCCTGAAATTTTCTGTAAGCCTCTTTTCAGGTATTTAAAGAGTGGTATCACATTATTGTCCTCATTCTCCTTTCTCAAAGCTAACCATTTCAGGTTCCTTAATTTTCTTTTAAAAGAGCTTACATTTTTGCATCTTGGTAGTTTATGTTGTCCTTCTCTAAACCTGTTCCACTTTCTCTAATTCCTCCTTAACACTGATAAGCAGAACTAGCTATTATGCTTAATACAGACTATCAATGCAGAAAGAATTAAATGAGCCTTCCTGTGATTTATTGATCATACAACCCCAAATTGCCTTTTTTTGCAAACTGTTGACCTATGTTCTAATTGTAATATATCATTTATAAATTAAATATTAGGAAATATCTCATAATCCATTTTTCTATTAGGAAATACTAGCATAAAAACCCATGGGATTTCTTCTTGCAATTTTTTGCTTTTCTGGTCTTTCACACTTCTAGTTAAATGATATAAATTCTCTGGATGATCTTGGAAAAGACACTTTTCATTCTTTACATATTAATTTAGAAATTAATCTTCTGAGACCAATATCATTTCCCCCCATATAATGGCTTCTACTATGTCTGCTTATATGCAAAAGGGTATGGAGGATGTCAGTGTTCTTAAGACTTTTGTCATACGAGCAAATGAGAAACCTTGGATGTCACAGGAGGTCTGTGTGATGTTGAAGGTGAGAAACACCGCTTTCAAATCAGGTGATGTGGCAGCACTTAGAATAGCAAGAGCTGATCTGAGACATGCTAAAAAAACAGCAAAGCAGCTATATAGTCAGAAAGTACAGAACTTCTTTCAAGATCCTATGGACTCGAGATGTATGAGGCAAGGTATTCGGGTCATTATATAAGACAGCTTTCCTGACATGTATGGGTGACACAGATTCTCTAAACAAACTGAATATGTTTTTTGGATGGTTTGAGGCCACAATCAACATTCCAGCAAGGTAGGCTGTTCCCCTCCCTGATGAGTCAGGTTTGATACAATTGCTGTTCGGAAGATCCTGCGGAAAGTCAATACCCAGAAAGCTGTTGGTCCTGATAATATCCCTGGGCAAGTACTTAAGGAGTGTGCTGACCAGCTGGCCACTGTTCCCAGAGACATCTTCAACCTCTTGTTGCATCAGGACATGGTTCCATCATGTTTTAAGACTGCCATCATTGTACCAGTGCCCAAAAACCTATATCACATGCCTTAATGATTACCATCCAATTGCACTCACTTCCATTATGATGAAGTGTTTTGAGAGATTGGACTATATGGTTTCATGCCTTCCCCCTTCCCCCTTTGACTCATTACAGTTTGCCTATCGGAAGAACAACTCTATAGATTATGCACTTTCCTATGTGCTTCATCTTAGCTTGGCACACCTGGAGGAGAAGAATACTCCTGTGCAAATGCTGTTTCTTGATTTTAGTTTGGCATTCAACACAATCATTCCTTAGCATTTGGTGAACAAACTGGACCTATGAAGTTTTAATACTCCTTTATTTAATTGGATACTGGATTTTCTTATTGATAGGTCCCAGTTTGTGCGAGTTTGAAGAAAAGTTTCCAATTCCATCTCCTTGTGTACAGGTTCCCACAGGGCTATGTCTTGAGTCTGCTACTGTTCACCTTGATGACCCACGACTGCTGTGCCAAATCTGCTACAAACCATATTGTGAAGTATGCAGATGACACAGCAATAGTGAGTCTTATCCGGGACAACAATGAAGATGCTTATAGGGAAGAGGTGAAGGCTCTGGTGGACAGGTGCAATAAAAGTAACCTGGTTCTAAATGTTAATAAAACAAAGGAGATCAATTTAGATTTTAGAAAGAGCCGGCATGGTCATATTCAGTATCAAGGATGCAGCTGTAGAGATGGTCAACAGTATTAAGTATCTGGGGGTGCAGATAACTAACACTCTGAACTGGTCTCTCCACAAGTCATCCTTAGTGAAGCGTGCAAACCAGCGTCTACATTTCCTGCGTTAGATGAAGAGAGCAGGAAATCTTTCTCCTTCTATCCTGGCCACTTTTTACAGAAGTACAATTGAGAGCATTTTAACAAACTGCATCACTGTTTGGTGTGGTGGTTGCTGTGCCTCAGAGGGAAAGTTCATTCAGAGAGTGGACAAGCAAGAAGATTTTATAGGAAGCTGGCTTCCTGTCATTCAGGATACTGCTTATAAGCGCTATGTACTTAAGAGTTCAAAGCATTGTTAGAGACCCCACACACCCACTTCACGGTCTGTTTCTGTTGCTCCCCTCTGGGAGGAGGTTTCAAAATATGTCTAGCAGACTACCGGATTCTGTAACAGTTTTGTTCCCTATGCTATCCTCTGGTAAACTTGCATGATTGGTTTTTCTCACCATATACATGTATACATCAGACTATTATTTCTCAGTGTCATATATGTGGATATATGCATAATTTTGTATGTATGTATGTATTTTGTTATGTTTATATAGTGTACATTGGAGGTGGTGACCCTTTGAGAGCTGTATGCAACAAAATTTCATTTTAATGTATGCCTATTAGTGTACATTCAAAGTGACAATAAAGTTATTCTAAGTCTTCTTCCAAGTCTAAGTCTTTACTTAGTGATTCTTCCCTAGCTATAGGAGGTAAGGTAAGATAAAGGAGTCTCTGTGGATTTTACTCTGCTAGTCATTGCCAATTATAAGAGGTGGTGCTCATCTCCGTTTCAAGGCCATTGAGCAAGCGCTATCCGAAGACATTACTGCAATCATGTGGCCAGCATCACATCATGGAGCGCTGTTACCTTTCCACCAATATGGTACCTATTTATTGACTCACATTTTCATGCTTGCAAACTGCTAGGTTGGCAGGACTTGGGGCAAGTAATGGGAGCTCAGCCTATTGTGTGGAGCTTGGGTCTTGAACCTGGGCTGACGGCTATCCAGCCGACAAGTCCAGCATCTTAACTGATAACCCATGGCACCGCTATAGGAGAGAAGCAACAAAAAATAACTAAAGTTACGTTCAACTCTTTTCACAAATTGCATATTCCTAAGCAATAAAGTATCTTTCCTTAGCATTCTTAAACTGAAGAATAGTAATAATACTTTTGATAAAGCCTTCTGGTTTTTGCTTTTCAGGCATTAATGGCCATTTTAAATGTTACAAGGCTGTTCCAAAGTTCCAAGAACTTTGATCTGAAACAGATTTATCCCCATCAAGATGTAAATGAAGATCAATTGTACTCTGTTCAAAAAGAATTTCTGCCATACATACTAATATGCATCTAAGTACTTTAAGAACCATACCTTCTCATATTATCTGGATTATGCCCTATGATCAGATGGAGAAACAATGTTTTTGTCCCCCTCCAAAGTTGCAGAATTGTAGAGTTTTCCTCTGTGAAAGTTTGGCCATGTCTTTTTAACTTCTTCTACAGTTGGAAGCAATTTTGTTTAGGCATTTTTTTATTAATTCTGTTGACTTTAATTATTCACTATGTTATTTGATTTATTTGTTGATTGATTTAATTTATTGATTGACTCCTTTAATTTTGCAAATTTAACTTTGTTAACTGGCTTGAGTACTACTCTTATATGACATTATAAAATATAACCTAATAGTGAATTCATTTATTGGCTAAACTGCTCTTTTTTTTAATAAAATTATAATATTCAGAATGTACCAATTCAGTTGACTACTTAAGAGAATAAGAATAGCAGAAAAGTAATTCTTACCAATATAGTCCAGAGTGTAAGCATTAGTTTAACCCTCTGAGAAATCATATTTCTTTTGTAAACTCATTGTAAGCCTGACTGACTCTTTTAAACTTAGGTCATGCCAACTGGCAGGCAACTAAAAGTTATGCACATTATATAACAAGAAAAACACAATCGGTTCACTATACACAACTATCTTATTCAATTAAATTGAATCCAATGTGTTTTAGAGCTCACATAAGATCAATTCAACTGATTGAATGCTTTATCCCCTTCCAGTTTCCTATGCAATATGTACTTTCTCCATTACGAAATGTTTACTACTGTAATTTTTGATATTATGCTAGCACACATTACACATGTTAACAGTGATTTTAGTACTTAGAATCAGAAGATCATAAAATCTTTATTAATGCACGATTGTAAAATAATACCAATAGAGTCTTAGAAAACTTAAAACAGGTAACTCACAAACTGCAACATAGTTAAATAGTCATATTTTGACAAATGCTTCACTGTAAGTTGACCTGATACTCTTAAGTTTGTTCTTTCCATTTATCTCTCAAGTCAAACCATCTTAGCTAAAACCAATAGATGCACTGAATTTATACAGTCTTATTACTGTATATGTAAACTAGGCTTTTTTGTACAAAAATATACAAATCTGTTTTTTAAATAGGGATGGGAAACTTTTATGAGGAAGTTCTTTAGTGAAAGACTGGTGTTCCTGATAAACCCAGTTTATTTGGATTTAGTTCAAATGACAGTGTCAAGAATAGGACAATTAGCTCAAAGGCAATACAATTACATTTGAAGCCAGCTCTTTATTCTGACTGGCTGAATAAATTTATTGGAACTTCAAAATTTGGGGAGTCTGCCATTCAAACATTCAATTTTACATTCGAAACAGAGTTTAAGTAAGTTGCTCTTACTAGGAAAGCATCACTGTACTGTGAATTCTTATACTTGCAGATTAGCTAGCAGCTAATTATAGTGTGCTCTCCCTGGATGATAAGGCAGCAGCAATGTCTCCATCAATCAGTGAAGAAATTCAACCATTTTGCAAAGATGTTACTACTTATGAAAAGAGTTCCCAAGTTTCAAAAGCCTTTGCAACTGGAACAAGAGTAAACTGCACCTGGATGGAAGGAGGTCAATTAATTCCATGTGGTCTGAATTTTTGTCCAGAACTACAGCATGCCTTCTGGTAGGATGGTAGAAAAGATTTACAACTGTGACATTAGATCTTAATCAAATTATAAAACAATGTGTATATATTCTGTATGTAGTAATCGGTGTAGTTATTACTCATTTGTAAATAGGACAGTTTCTATTTGGAAAAATTCTCAACATAGGAGATAACTATCCATTAATTACTTGATTAATAGTAATTTTAATCTATCCAACCATAGGAAAGAAGAAGATAAAGCAAAATAGAAAAAATACTTTTGTAATCATGAGGCCAATCTTACTCCAAGCACTTGTATAGGGAGGGACTGCTTTTTCACTTCTTCAAAGTGCAAATTTGCTGATATGAAGATAAGGAAAAATCCTTGACTGCAAAGCTGGAATATAGCAATAAATTTCTTTAACATAATTATGTGTTGAATTATTTTTATTCGAAAGAGAATAATCATGCTACTTCTAATTAAAAAGTAATGGTATGTGAGCAAGTGTTTATGTTCTTTTTCACAATTGTTGCAAGTTTACATTTTGCTAATTATTTTAACCCTCAACCTCCCTAACTAATAAATAGCTCTGTATAAAATATTAAGGTAATACAGCAAAATTACCTGGCAAACAACCTGTCAAAACTAAGCTGAGGTTTCTTTTGTCATGATCCCCTTATGATTCACTCAACCAACAGGACAATTATGAATTTTCATAATGGACCAGAATTTGGCAGTAAATCTCAGCCTCCCAATTTTATGCAGATTCACTTGAAAACTGTTTGGATACCCAGTCACTATAAATGTACAGTTCTCACATGCACCTAAATTCTTCTTCCTTCCACTTTCCCCACATTTAAATAGATTCTTTTGACCTGTGCGTCATGATCTTGAAGCCAATACATCTTTATTGTTAACATAGCTAAGATTTCTGCCCAAAGAACTACTGGCTCTCAGTTTATTGCTCCCATTATTCTCCTCTCTATCTCTATTTTTGCCCTTCTGTTATCTGGATGAACCATCCCCTTCTCTCCCTGACTCAGAACAAACGTGTTTCTCCTCCCTGCTTCATCTCCATGGAGATAGTACTGGGCAAAGAAGTTTTAGAAAAGTTTTCAGTGTCCATTTGTTCTGCTGATGATACAAGACCTAAATACTTTCAGGATTTTTAAAAAAATTTTTGATTTATATGCCGCCCTTCTCTGGAGACTCAGGGCGGCTTACAATGCGCTAAGCAATAGCCTTCATACTTTTTGTATATTTATACAAAGTCACCTTATTGCTCCCACAAACTGGGTCCTCAATTTTCCTACCTTAGAAAGGATGGAAGGCTGAGTCAACCTTGAGCCTTGGTGAGATTCGAACCTGCAATAATTGCAGGCAGCTGTGTTAATAACAGGGTGCTTTAGACCACTGTACTATCCAAGGCTCAAGAAGAGAAGATTTGTCTCTTCCGAGTCTAGAGGCTGAAGAAACATTATTATCCGTGCCTTCCTCCTTGGAGACACAACTTCCTTCCCTTGCTCTACCCACTCCCTGTCTTCCTGGAATGACTGGAAGCTTCACAAATGTCAATTATACAAACAGTTATGTGCTTTCAATTTCTGAGGATACATGAATACAAAAGTTGAATGACGTGGGTTACAGGTACACAATGAATGTCTAGTGTCTGTGTAGGCTTTCCAATAAATCAATACACAAGCCTGCTCTTTCACTAGAATTGTTGAGATTCCAGAATGCATTAGGGACCGATAGAATACAGTACTCTCATAGCGGAAGGGAACAGTTAGAAACTCAGTGTATTTTTAATGTGGTTAGATGCTGCTGTTGAAAAGCTTCAGAATCGATTTGTACTATGACAGGAGATGCTCCAATAAACTTGGCAGCCAGATTGTTAGGCAGATGTGTGGAGAGGAGAAATTTAATAGAAAGACAGATGAATTTTTCAACTACATAAGTCAGAAGGATGTAATGGCCAGGAGAGAACTTGCTGCTGGGCTTGCTGCAATCTAGTTATCTTTAAGGAGATACTAAGCTGCCTGAGCTTCTGAAGGAATCGGGAATCTCCTGGAATAAGTGAAGTCTGGAAGACATTCAGCTGAAAGCTAGATCTGAGATGGCTACATGTCGCTCTTGACTTAAAACAATTTGTCTAGTGAGAATTCAAGTTACAACGTCATTGTAAAAGTAACTTATGACCAGTTCTCAATCAACCATCGCAGCATTCCCATGGTCACCTTATCAAAATTCTGGTGCTTCGCAACTGGCATGTATTTCTGATGGTTATACTGTCCCAAGTCATGTGAGGGAATGAGGGAAGCCAAATTCTCTTAGCAACCACACAATTCACTTAACCACCATGGCAAAAAGGTTGTATGGGGGATATTCACTTAACAACTGCCTTGCTTAGCAATGCAAATGTTGTAACTGCCTTTTTTAACAATAGAAATACACACACACACACACACACACACACACAGAGTCATTCTGGAGCAATATTCCATATTTCCAGAAAATGGAGGTGTACTCTCCAAAAGACATTCATCCTAGACCACATACAAAGCTTCTTCTCTCACTAAGAATGCATTTGATCAACTAAAAGAATCTCCCTTCTTGTTTTAAGAATCTCATGGTGGGCAGGTGTTATATCAGAAATAAGCTGTAATGTTTATGTAATTTACACTTCCCAGATGAAATTATTCTATTGGTTTCTGAATTATGCAATAAAAATTCATACACAACTCAAACTAATATGGAAATATGTTAGAACAAAATTATGTTGGGAGCAATTTGTATGTTATCAATCTAGCAGACAGATTCTTCCCAACCAAATTCAGTCATTTCATATTTGAATCAGGATAGCTTATGGTCTGATAATTACATTTTTATAATCTCTCACAAATCGTGAGCCACATACTGTTTAAATGAACATGAAGCAGACTATTGAGAGAAGTGGGGCCAACATGAGAGGAAAGCAAGTGGATTAGATAGCAAGAATTGGAAAACAAGTGTCTTCTATCTCATCTGTATTAAAGGTGCAGCAAGCTTACTCTTGGCTTTAGTTTAGGAAAACATGTGCCAAAACTGGGAACAAGCTTCTTTTGTCATATTGTAAGAAGTGGGTCTGAAGTAGACCAGTTATATGTGCCAAAAACAATCCATTGGGGTTTGCCGTTTACAAAGGCTTCCACAATTGCTTTTGAAGAGAATCAAAGCAGTAAGCCTTTTATTTATTTTTTTTCCAGTGCTCAATGAACATATGATGAAAGGGCAGCCCACATTTGCTCTAGGAAAGTCACTTGCCTTCTGTCCAACTTTATTTTTTTAAGACGTTGAACACTGTTTACCAGAACCCTTGAAGTGAGGTACCCTTAAACTGTGTTTTGAGAGATAGTTTGTGTATTTTGCTTTAGACAAATTCTTCCACAAGCCCATAAGCAGATCAGCCTTTTAAACCCAGGCCAAATAAGGTTGCCAAATTGCAAATGTGCTTTTGTGAAACCACTTACTGTATACCAGCTCTGAACTGAGAGGCAAGCAGACAAACACCAGTCCTTTCATGTCCTCCTGGCATAAAGAGAGGAGAGAGGAGAAGGGATAGTGGATAGAGGAGAGGAGAGGAGAGGAGAGGAGAGGAGAGGAGAGGAGAGGAGAGGAGAGAGGAAAGGAGAGGAGAGGAAAATGCACATTCTATACATACATATATACATTCTAGCATTTCAGCTAGCTTGGGGAGGGGAAAGGATGACACCTTTTTGACATTTTTTTGGGTTCCTCAGCATTTTCATGAAGTGAGAAAATGTAACAAAAGTTGCATTGTTTCCAAAAATGTCACTTTTATTCCTCATACTACATTATCTTGCAATGAGCTCAAAAGCTGAAATTTTAAAAAAGGAACGCATTCTGAAATGTTTTCTGTTCACTCTCCCTTTTAATCTAGGTTGCTCACTGATAGATTAGAATGAGACTCACTTTGATTTATATGTTGTGGCCTGCCAGCGGCCAGTGGATCTGGCAGCAGATTTGGACAGTGAGGAGGTTGGGGTGGAACATGGGCCAGTCCAGGACGATGAATGGCACCTCCCAGAGGGAATAAAAGAGGAGCGAAAGGGGAGTGGAGTTTGCAGGAGACAATTAGTTCACCTAATTGGTTTGTGACTCCAACACTCTGCCAAGCTTTGAAGATATCGGCCTGGCAGCTCACCAAGCCAGATAAGGTCTGTGACTGTAAATTCTCCCTTGAAAGACTTTGCTGAAGGTGAATGAGAGGAATTTTATTTATTTATTTATTTATTTATATTAAATTTATAGACCGCCCTTCTCCCTGAGGACTCAGGGCGGTGTACAGCCGGAATTAAAAAACACATAATATAAACAATAAGAACAATTAAAAATAGAATAATAAATTTCGGCTCAAATTAAAAATACCAATCCCCATAAAATTTAAAATATAAAATACTGCTTATGCCAGCCCGGCTTGTTTGAAGAGGTAAGTTTTCAGGGCACGACGGAAGGCACTGAGGTCTGGGATTTTTCTTATCTCAGGGGGTAACTGATTCCAGAGATTAGGTGCCCCCACAGAGAAGGCTCTCCCCCTGGGGGTCGCCAGCCTACATTGTTTGACTGACGGCACCCCGAGGAGGCCCTCTCTGTGGGAACGCACGGGTTGATGGGAGGTCGTCTGTGGCAGTAGATGGTCCCGTAGATAACTAGGTCCTATGCCATGGAGCGCTTTAAAGGTGATAACCAACACCTTGAAACGCACCTGGAAGACCACTGGGAGCAGTGCAGCTCGCGCAGGAATGGTGTTACATGGGAGCGCCACGTTGCTCCCATCACTACCCGCGCGGCCGCATTCTGGACCAGTTGGAGCCTCCGGGTGCCCCTCAAGGGGAGCCCCATGTAGAGAGCATTACAGTAATCAAGGCGAGAGGTGACAAGGGCGTGAGTGACTGTGCACAGGGAATCCCGATCAAGAAAGGGCCGCAACTGGTGAATCAGGTGAACCTGATAGAAAGTCCCCCTGGTGACAGCCATCAGATGGTCCTCTAAGGACAGCTGCCTATCCAGGAGGACTCCCAGATTGCGAGCCCTTTCTGTGGGGGCCAAAGACTCGCCCCCAATAGTCAATGATGGAGTCAATTGACTATATCGGGATGCCGGGAGCCACAGCCACTCAGTCTTGGAGGGGTTGAGCCTGAGCCTGTTCCTCCCCATCCAGGTCCGCACAGCCTCCAGGCACTGGGACATCACTTCAAGGGCATCGTTGGGGTGGTCTGGGGTGGAGATGTACAGCTGAGTATCATCAGCATACTGATGGTATCTCACCCCAAAACCACGGATGATCTTGCCCAGCGGCTTCACATAAATGTCGAACAGAAGGGGCGAGAGGACCGATCCCTGCAGCACTCCACAGATGAGAGGCCTCGAGGTCGACCTCTGCCCCCCTGTCAACACATACTGTGACCGGTCGGAGAGAAAGGAGGAAAACCACTGCAACACAGTGCCTCCCACCCCCAGCTCTTCCAGTCGGTGCAGCATGATACCATGGTTGATGGTATCAAAAGCCGCTGAGAGATCTAACAGGACCAGAACAGAGGAGCAACCTCTGTCCCGAGCCCTCCAGAGATCATCAACCAACGCGACCAATGCCGTTTCCGTGCTGTACCCAGACCTGAAACCTGACTGGAACGGGTCTAGATAGGATGCTTCCTCCAAGAATTGTGGAAACTGTCGTGGACCACACTCTCAACAACCTTCGCCATAAAGCGAAGGTTGGAGACAGGACGAAAGTTGGCTAATAATGCCGAGTCCAGGGACGGCTTCTTGAGGAGAGGCCTCATCACCGCCTCTTTCAAGGCAGCGGGGAAGTGACCCTCACTCAATGAAGCATTAATAATGCCCTGGAGCCAGCCACATGTAACCTCCCGGGAAGCCAGTACCAACCAGGAGGGACACGGGTCCAATGAACATGTGGCCTCACTAAGTCTCCCCAAAATCTTGTCCACATCATCGGGAGTCACAGAGTCAAACTCTTCCCAGGTGATACTCTCAAGACTAGTCCTCGCCACCCTGCCCTGATCTACCCAGTCGGAGTCCAAGTCCCCCCGGATCTGCGCGATTTTGTCATACAGGTATTGTCCAAATTCTTCCGCCCTGCCTTCCAAGGGATCCTCCCGCACTCCCGGATGGAGCAGGGAGCGGGTCACCCTAAACAGGGCGGCTGGATGATTCCCTGATGACGCAATAGAGGTGGAAAAGTAGTTAGACTTTGCTGCCTTTATCGCCACTAGGTAGGTCTTAATATGCGACCTTACCAGTGTTCGATCAGATTCAGCGCGACTGGCCCTCCAACCGCTCTCTAGGCGTATTCTCTGGCGCTTCATTTCCCTCAGCTCCTCGGTAAACCAGGGAGCTGCACAGGATCGGCACCGGGTCAGAGGCCGCAAAGGCACGACACAGTCTAAGGCTCCACCAGCCGCCCGAACCCAGGCGGCTACTAGGTCCTCTGCCGAGCCGTGTGCCAGCTCCTCAGGAAATGGCCCAAGCTCCGTCTGGAACCTCTCAGGGTCCATCAGGCGCCTGGGGCGGACCCATATAGTAGGGTCCGCCTCCCTGCGGCGGGGTGTAGCGGTTCAAAGATCTAGGCGGAGGAGTGAGTGGTCAGACCATGACAAGGGTTTGATGTCTATATCCCCTACAACTTGATCACTCAACCACTGGTCAGAGACAAAAATCGAGTCCAGAGTGTGTCCTCCTCTGTGAGGAGGAGGACACTGTTTGTTTAATAAAAGAGGTTTTGTTGGGACCAGGATTCTGCTTCGTGCTTTTTGGGGAAACCTAGGGACGCGGTGGCTCAGTTGGTCGTTCAGCAGTTCGAATCCCTAGTGCCATGTAACGGGGTCCAGCTTCTGCCAACCTAGCAGTTCGAAAGCACGTAAAAAATGCAAGTAAAAAAATAGGGACCACCTTTGATGGGAAGGTAACAGCGTTCTGTGAGCCTTTGGCGTTTAGTCATGCTGGGTACATGATCACGGAGACATCTTCAGATGGCACTGGCTCTTTGGCTTTGAAACGGAGATGAGCACCACCCCCTAGAGTTGGCAACGACTAACACATATGTGCGAAGGGAACCTTTACATTTACCTTAGGTCAGAACAGTATGTCTAAAATATTTTGTTTTGTTATCCCAGTCTTATATATGGAAAGAAAAAGGAATCCCACAAAAAGGGCATGAAGAGACAACATTGAAAAGAATGAAGGAGAATATACATGTCCCAGGATAATGTTGCAGGATCCAATCTGGGTCGGTCACGGGGATCAGAGGTTTTGTCTTCTGAGCTTTTGGATTCCTGAAGCTCCCTGAAGATGGGCTCGAGCATGAATCCAAAAGCTCAGAAGATAAAACCTCTGGTCCCCGTGACCGACCCAGATTGGATCCTGCAACAATGCTGAAAGTTGAGGCTCTGTTAACTTAAAGAAAGAGAGGCATGCATTTCCTTATCTTTCTTTTTAAATTTAATGGAATTTATATCAAATATTTGCATCAGATACAGAATTCACTACACTGCAAATGTTCTTGATTTAAATCTCACTTTACTAATTTAAGAATTTAAGAATGTACAAATCTTAAAGCATTTGAGAACCCAAGTTGCTTATTCCTACAATATAGTACTTTTTTTAAAAAGTCATTTTTCACCAAATGTACCTAGAGAGTTTAAGTTTAATGAAGCATATTTAAAAGTTTTCTGCCTTATTTAGTGGATTGTTGTTCCATCAGAAGGAAGGAAAATGATTGTATCATATACTCATATGTATGAACAAAATACCTATTCATATATAATTAAGATAATATGGATCCAACAACATATTCATTTTCCCACTCAATGAAGTGAAATTGCTATTACATCAAACACATGGAAATGTAAGAATTGCATATTTACAACCAGACAATAAACGCATGCTAATTAATGGAGGCCCAACCCAATGCTTGGATGTAATAATATTGAATTAATATTGAATTAATTAATTCAAACAGGGACCACGGTGGTTCACGTGGTAAGACGCTGAGCCTGTGCTCCACTGAGGCCTGTAGCTCGGCGGTTCGATTCCCATGCGCAAATAAACTGCATAGGGACAGGAAAGGAGGCTCCCTCAATTGCCTACTGGCATTCAGGCATCCTGCAGGTAAGATAGCACCGCCAGAAAAAAATTCCTTTCAGAGGCAGCCAGACACCTCGGTGATCCCTGGCTACCACGTGCCATACGCTAAAAAAATTAAAAATTTTAAAATGTAAAAAAATTCAAACTTAAATTGAGTTACATGTCAGGTAATTCAAATAATGGTTCACAGTTTACTTTACTTTATTGTCATTGCAAATGGTACAACGAAATTAAATGCCGTCTTCAGTGTACATTATAACTATAAAAATAAAAACACAAACACACATCCTTTACATTCTGTATAATTGAAATTGAAAACCTGATATTGCACTATACCGTAGAATTCAATATGGTTATTGCCCTGGGATAGAAGCTGTTTTTCAGCCTATTTGTCCTTGTTTTTATTATCCTGTACAGTCTGCCAGATGGTAATAGTTCAAAGGAAGGGTGCCCAGGATGAGATGGATCTTTAAGAATGTTTTGAACTTTCTTAAGGCAGCGGGAGCTATAAAGCTCTTCCAAAGAGGGGAGAGGGCAACCAATAATCCTCTGGACAATGATATTTGACCCACTGGAGTGCCACTGTGCCATTGGCAAACCATACACAGATACAGTAAGTTAAAATGCTCTCTATGGTGCAGTGGTAGAAGGCCACCAGCAGCTTTTCTTTTCTTTTTAAATAATTTTTATTAAACAATTTTTAAAACAATTTTTTTACGATTTCCTTCATTACAACATTTCCATATGAGTATTCCTTTCCTATATATCCATTTTTCTCCCTTACTTCAATTTACCTTTATCTATACATGTAATTATATTATTTATTTATACTTATTAATATTTCAGTGTACTAAATTACAATCATACGTTCATTTCCATTTCTACAAGTTTATTACTACATTCAAACTCCTGTGTCTTCCTCATTTAATCTTTCCTTACCCTTTATACCTCTCCTCTAACCATTCATACCATTATTCCAAACCATGTAATACTCTGTTTCTCTCTTATCTTGTATTTCTTTTGTGAGTTTATCCATCTCTGCGCACTCTAAAACCTTTTTTATCATATTTTCGTCTTATGGGGTATTGTTATTCTTCCAATTTTGTGCATATGTTATTCTCGCTGTTGTGATTAAAATTAAATATTGCATTTTTTATCGTAATTCCCTGGAAGTATTCCTAACAAAAGTAATTAAGATTTCATATCAATTTGTTGTTTGATTATTTCTTCTAAGTATATTCTTATTCTATTCCAATATTGTTTTACTTTCGGGCATGTCCACCACATGTGGTAATATGTTCCCTGATTTTGTTTATACTTCTAATATTTTGATGAGGTATTCGGGAACATTTTAGCCAGTCTCGCTGGTGGAAGGTGCCACCTATAAAACATTTTATACATATTTTCTTTATAGGCTGCTGACATTGTCAATTTATAATTTTTATTCCATAATTTCTCTCTATATATACCAATGACTGCATCTCAAATGATAAACTACTGAAGTTCGCAGATGACACAACAGTGATCGGTCTCATTTGAGACAATGATGAATCTGTATACAGATGGAGGTTGACCAGAACCATTTGGACCTGAACACACTCAAAACTGTAGAAATGGTGGTAGACTTTAGGAGAAACCCTCCCATACTACCACCACTTACAATTCTAGACAACACAGTATCAATAGTAGAGACCTTCAAATTTCTAGGTTCTACCATATCTCAAGACCTAAAATAGACATCTAACATCAAAAACGTCATCAAAAAACACAACAAAGAATGTTCTTTCTGCGCCAACTCAGAAAGCTCAAACTGCCCAAGGAACTGCTGATACAGTTCTACAGAGGAATTATTGAGTCTGTCATCTGCACCTCTATAACTGTCTGGTTTGGTTCTGCAACAAGGCAGACACAGATTTCAGAGGATAATTAGAACTGCAGAAAAAACAATTACTACCAACTTGCCTTCCATTGAGGACCTGTATACTGCACGAGTCAAAAAGACGGCTGTGAAATATTTACAAACCCCTCACATCCCAGAAATAAAGTGTTTCAACTCCTACCCTCAAAATGACGCTATAGAGCACTGCACACCAGAACAACCAGACAAAAGAACAATTTTTCCCTGAACGCCATCAGTCTGCTAAACAAATAATTCACTCAACACTGTCAAACTAGCTATTAAGTCTGCATTACTATTAATCTTTTCATCGCTCCTATCATCCATCTCCTCCCACTTATGACTGTATGACTGTAATCTTGTTGCTGATATCCTTATGATTAATATTGACTGTTTCCTAATATGATTTGATTGCTTATTTGTTCCCTATGAATATCATTAAGTGTTGTACCTTGATTCTTGACGAATATATCTTTTCTTTTATGTACACTGAGAGTGTATGCACCAAGACAAATTCTAGTCTAAGTCTAAATCTTAGTCCAGTCTATTCTATATTTTATTCTATTCATTTGTTGCAATTATCCTCTTTGATCGATGAACATTTAGCTGATAGCCAGATTCCTAAATATTTTACTTTTTTAGTCATTTGAATGCCCATTCTGTCTTCCAACTCACTTTCCTGCTTTTTAGTGAGATTTTTCATTATTGCCTTTGATTTGGATTTATTGATTTTAAGTTCTGCTACTCTACCATATTCTTCTATTTGTTGCACTAGTTTAGGTCCTGTCGGTAACGGTTGTTCTAAAATAAATACTAAATCATCCGCAAACACTTGGACTTTATATTCTTTTTTTTTATTTTTAGACCTTTTATTTCTTGTTCACCTCTAATTTTTATTAGCAATATACCTCTAATGTTAGAATAAATAATAAAAGTGATAGTGGGCACCCTTGTCTCACTTCCTTTGCAATATTAATTTTTTTCAGTGATGTCTCCATTTATTATTATTTTTGCTGTTTATGTTGAATATATTTTTTCCACCATCCTTTCAAATTTCTCTCCAAATTTCATATTTTCCAATTGTAAAATGATAAACCTCCAATTTATGTTGTCAAAAGCTTTTTGGGCATCCAAGAAGATTAATGCGGTTTGTTTACCAGGATGGGCTTCATAGTATTCTAATGTGTTTATTATAGTTCTCATATTATTTTTTATTTGTATTCTTGGTAACAATTTATTTTGATCTGGGTGAATATACTCATTTAACACTTTTTTGAATCTTTCCGAAATTATAAATGTGAATATTTTGTAATCTGCGTTCAGTAATGAAATGGGTCTGTAATTTTTAATTTATTGTTGAGCTGAATCTCCTTTTGGAATGAGAGTGATAAGTGCTTCTGTCCAGGAGTTGGGTATTTTAGCTTCCATGAGTGCTTCATTAAATATTTCCAACAATAGTTTGTCTAGCGGTTCCTGTAAAGTCTTGTATATCTCCACCGGAAGTCCATCTGGGTCTGGTGTTTTATTGTGGGGTTTTTTGCCTCTTTCTTGCCTCCATTATAATAATTGTTCCATTTAGTATCTCTCTTTTTGTCTCCTCTAATTTGGTTAGGTTCATCCTGTCTAAATATTGTTTAATATCATCTTCCGGTATACTTTCTTGGGTGTATAAATTTTGAAAGAATTTTGTGTTATATATATTTTTTCTTCTCTTCTGTGATGTATCACTCCCTCCTCATTTATTTTTATTTTTTTTTAATTTTTATTTGATTTATATGCCGCCCTTCTCCGGATACTCAGGGCGGCTTACAGTGCGTTAAGCATCATCTCCATCCTGTAGACGATGTATTATTCTTTTCTCTTTTTCTTTTTTTAATTTGTATGCTAACCATCGCCCCGGCTCAAAAAAAATTTGTTTCACCATTTTGATTTTTTGTGCCATTTCCTCTTGTGTAACCAAATTTAACTTGTGACTTATTAAATCGCTTTTTTCTTTTATTCTGTTATTTTGGGGCTCGTTCTGTAAGTGTGATGCTAATCTTTTAAGTTCATCCTGCAAACTATCTTATTTGTTTGTTTTTTATTTCTTTTTGCCATGTATACTATTGTGAGTCCTTGTATATATGCTTTTGTGGTATCCCACAAGTTTTGGATCGATGTTTCTTCCTTTTTATTTTTCTTAAAAAATATTTTCAATTCCTTTTCAATCATTTGTGTGTATTCCTTCTCTTTCAATATTTCTTGATTCATAGTCCATCTTTTTTTTCTTCTGCCCCTTCCATATCACCCTTAACGGATTGTGGTCCGCCCAGGTGTTAGTCATTATTTCTATCTCTTCCGTCTCTTTTCTGAGCCCTGCCACCAGCAGTTTTTCATTCAGTTGTTGTTTCCTGCAAAGTCTCAGGTAGTATAATCTCTGCTGGGCCCTTTTGACCAGTGCTGCAATTCTCTCTCTCTCTCTCTCTCTCTCTCTCTCTCTCTCTCTCTCTCTCTCTCTCACACACACACACACACACACACACACACAAAATTACAGGTACAGGATGCAACTAATTTGTTACTCTCCTACAACCAATATTTCATTTGCAAATTAAATATTCTTATTAATAAGTACCTTTCAGAAGCACAATCACACATTTGTAAACAGACATTCCATTGAAATTACAGATACAATTTGTCTGGGTTCACAATCTCAAAAATAATCAGACAAAAAGCTCTGACAAAATAAAATGTATTTGGTTTATAAAAAAGCTGATACCTTTAAATGATATTGGTCTTCATGAATACTCTGAAGTATCTCTGATTTTTATTATGATTTTCCTCTTCAGAATTTATCACTAAATTGTATAATTTTAAAGAGAGCTCCAATACAAAACCAAAGCCCAAAGGTAAAATTAAAATATGTAGATAATTTTAGGATAACCTAGATTTAGGCATTTTAGACATTTAGATTTTTTTAAAAAAACTATTATTTATATTGTTGGATCACTTAGATTTAGAGACCTAGGTGATATGACAATTTGAACAATATTTTAAATATCATATTCCTGTAAATTAGGAAAAAAACCAGAAAAAACATCTGTTTCCCCTTATTTTTAATGCAAACTCTAATACTTCTAGGTTTCTTTGCCAAATTTCCATACCAGAATAAGGCTAAAAGAAATTGGAAAGCAAACAATAGAAATTTCTTACAAGTTGCTAATCTAGCCAGTGACATCTTCCTATTACCTAGAGCATCATTTATTTTATATATTGCTGTGTATTCTCTTCACTCTGAGACAAGTGGCTTCTAACAAATTAAACATTTGTTTAATTTTAATACTTGATATGGAGTAAATTATTATGCCAATTAACCAGCTAAGTGTTTTAATACAACAAATTCATATTTCAGAATTACTATACAGGTAAGTTAGAGAGGGGACAGGTTGCATGGAATATATGCCATATCTGGCCAGCAAAATTCCAGAGATCAATAAAGGATAGCAAAGTGATGCAAAAGCTCTTACTCTCCACTGTCATACTGCGCTCATCCAGATTTTTGCATTCCAGGTATGGTACAGCTCAAAGAAGAGAGACCTGCTACTGAGACCCATCAAAAAGCTAGATCTTTATTCATTAATGTATGATTGAGTTGAACATTTTCCAGCCTCAAGTAAGTTATTAAAAGCCTTAGATGTTAAACACAAAAGCTGTACCTCATTGGCATGAGCACTATCTTTTGTATTGAATAGCCCAACTACATAATTTGCTGTTATGCTTTTTGTAGAATTGCCAACGCCAAGATGTCATTTGGAAAACCAACGATAAATTCATCTTTTCCCTTTAAATCTCAGGCATATTGGGTTTAATAAAGAACAAGTAAATTACACAAAATCCCTGGCTGACCTATTAACTCCACCCTTCTTTCTCTGTTTTTCTTCCTCTTTTGGCACACTAAATTCAAGCTATTACAGCTTGCAAATAGGATAGATTTATGCTGGAGCAAAAGTTTAGCTTGAGGCCAAATGCTTTTGCTAAAATCTCTTCTAATCCTGCTCAATATAGAACGTGCAGTTCTGAAGTATAGAATTTTCCAGGCCCCTTTCCGTCTTGAAAGAGAAATGTAAAGGGCAGAATCCTATATACATTTACCTAAGGGTAAATTTAATTAGCTTGTATAGTTTCCTCCTAAGTAGATATTCTACAACTGGCGTATAATTGATTTAATAGTTGGAAATAGTACTCATTTAGTTGAAATGTTAAAGACATATTTGAGTGATTTAAAAAATATAATTTACCAGGAAATTACACTATAATATAGCATTTCTTAAAATTTCATTTACCTATAAGATGCACTGTTTGGGATATAGGATATCTGTTTTAAGAACATGCAAAAAGGATGTTGAAATTTGAATAGGAGTCAGCAGTGATGTGGTCATGCAAAATACAAACACTATCTCGCTTCATCAGTGGAAACATAAATTTGAAACTACGAGAATTAATTATTGATTATTCTGAATATTATTTTATTTATATATCTTTCTTCTTACCCTTTCTTGTATATAAAAAAAAACACAGATTTGTATAAATAACACAGATTTGTTTATGTATCTGTCCACTCAGAAACATTTCCAGATTTAGCAAAGTATAATAACCATAATTATTACTGGTGGCATTATGCAAAAAATAAATAGGAAAAATTATATTTATGTATACTTGGGTACATCTGAACCATGTTCAGCAGTTTATGGTATTTAATAATGCCAAAGCGCCCCCCCCCCACAACGCCGTCTTTCTTTTGTGAGGGTTCTTGTTTTGATCAAACAAGAAAAAGAATTGTTTTCACAAAATACTTAAGATTTGTAGAGCCACAGGAAGTTCATAGGAACTTTTACTTTTCTGTTACAATATATACAACTTTTAGCAGATAAAAAAAAAATTAAAGCTGGCCTTTATTTTATTTATTTTTATTTTTATTTTTATTTGATTTATATGCCGCCCTTCTCCGGAGACTCAGGGCGGCTTACAGTGCATTAAGCAATAGCCTTCATACTTTTGTATATTTATACAAAGTCAGCTTATTGCCCCCACAATCTGGGTCCTCATTTTACCCACCTTAGAAAGGATGGAAGGCTGAGTCAACCTTGAGCCTGGTGGGATTCGAACTTGCAGTAATTGCAAGCAGCAGATGTTAATAGATGTTAATAACAGGGTGCTTTAAACCACTGTACTACAGGCTCTGTCTTCTTTGACAGAAGACCAGAATTTTTGAGAATTGAAATAAATATAAGTAAATTTGAATTCCTCAGTAATTATGTCTTAAAAGTACATAAACATAAGAAAGAAAGGGGGGTTTACACAGTTATGTGTACCATATTTTTCGGACTATAAGACGCACTGGAGTATAAGACGCACCAAGATTTTGAAGAGGTAAACAGGGAAAAAAGGTTTTTGCCCTCCTCGGCCCCCAGGAGCATTCTTCAAGCCTCCCAAACCCTCTGTGTGTCCCATTTTTGTGAAAAACGGGGCCTGCAGAGGGTTTTGGAGGCCTGCAGAGCAGGGGTGAAATGCTCCCAGTTCGGACTGGATCACCCGATCCGGTAGCAATGGCGGTGGGTGGTTCAGAGAACCAGTAGCAAAAATCCCTGAGCCCCCCCCCATGCCCAGCTGAGTCGTACGATCATCAGAGGCTGTTTTTTTTTTTACTTTTCAAAGCATTTTTTCTACAACCTCTTCGGCTGAAAAAATGCTTTTAAAAGTAAAAAAAAAAGCATCTGATGATCGTGCGGCTCAGCTGCGATCGTCAGAGGCTTTTCAAAGCATTTTTTTCTGCAATCCCTTTGGCCAAAGAGGTTGTAGGGAAAAAAATGCCTTTAAAAGCCTCTGGCGATCCCAGGTGACTTGCCTGGTTGTCGGAGGCTTCTAAAAGCATTTTTTCCTGCAACCTCTTAAGGTTGTAGAAAAAATTCTTTTAAAAGTTAAAAAAAAAAAGTTGGCCATGCCCACCCAGTCACATTACACCCCCCCACCAAGCCACGCCATAGAACCAGTAGTAACAAATTTTAGATTTCACCTCTGCTGCAGAGTGCTCCTGGGGCCTGGGGAGGGCAAAACCACAATTTTTGCAAAAAACGGGCCCATTTTTGGCTATGCCAAACCCTTCACATGTCACGTTTTTGCCCCTTAGGAGCACTCTGCAGGCCTCCCAAACCTTCTGCAACAGTGGTGGTATTCAGCCGGTTCTATCTGGTTCGGGTGAACCGGTAGCGGCTGCTGGAGGCTCCACCCACCCGCCCAGACGTCATCACATCCCATTTTTGATGCTCTGTGCATGCACTGAGGTGGTGTGCACGAGCGCTCCCATTTGTGAACTGGTAGCGAAGGTAAGTGAATACCACCACTACTCTGCAGGCCCTGTTTTTTGCAAAAAACAGGCCCGTTTTTAGCCTCCCAAATCCTCCATGTGTTGCGTTTTTGCCCTCCCCAGTCCCCAGGAGCACTCTGCAGGCCTCCCAAACCCTCTTCAGCACTGGTGGTATTCAGACGGTTCTATGCAGTTCGGGCGAACCAGTAGTGGTGACTGTGGGAGGCTTCGCCCACTTGCCCTGATGTTATCACATCCTGTTTTTGATGCTCTGTGCATGCGCAGAAGGTCCTGTGCATGCACAGAGGTGGTGCAGGCGAGCGCTCCAATTTGTGAACTGGCAGCAAAGGTAAGTGAATACCACTACTGCTCTGCAGGCCCCATTTTTGGCCTCCCAAATCTCCCATGCATTGCGTTTTTGCCCTCCCCAGCCCCCAGGAGCACTCTACAGGCCTCCCAAACCCTCTGTGCATCCTGTTTTTGCAAAAAATGGGCCTGTTTTTGGCAAAAAATAGAACGTGCGGGGTGGTGTTTCAGAAGGCCAAAAATGGCTGTATTTGGTGTATAAGATGCACCAACATTTCCACCCTGTTTTGGGGGGGGGGGAGTGCATCTTATACTCTGAAAAGTACAGTATTTACTATGGTTATGCAAATCATTTGCTTTGCTTTACCTGGATATTTTTTGTATCTACACACACTATATATCTTCAGACACCATGGGGAGATCCTTAACGTGGCTGATCCAACCTTAGAGGAGATATGATCTTTAATATAACAGATTAATAATATGTAATATACAACAAAATCCTATTTTATATGACAAGGTAAATTAGTGTTTTCATTAGGTTGCAAGAATCAATGTATATTTGCCTATTTATGTATACTAATCACCCTTTCTTGTCTTTCTAGATTGGACGTTGTCTTACCTGAACGTCCTTTTTCGGGGCACTGCGGCTCCACTCCATCTGTGGGTTGATCCTCATTTCTGACAGCAACTGAGAGAACTTAAAATCGATTAGCTCCCACTCCGTGCTCTAGCCACGCCTCCCCTTAATCCCCAGTCTTGAACGAAGACTCAGCACCAAGGAAAATGACAAACTTTATTCAGACCAAAAAACAAAACCAACAACCAACAAGAGCAGGACGCCAACAGCAAACTAATAGGGAGGGAATGGAGTGGAGCCGCAGTGCCCCGAAAAAGGACGTTCAGGTAAGACAACGTCCATTTTCCAGAGCACTGCGGCTCCACTCCATCTGTGGGACATACCCAAGCTCAAACCACAGGGCCGGGAGGCGGACTGCTCCCCCCCGAAGACCCCGGAACAACACTCTGCAAGACCCTTCTACCAAACGAGGCATCGGCCGAAGCGTAAGAGTCAATCCGATAGTGCCGTATAAACGGCGACAACGAAGTCCAAGTGGCAGCCCGGCAAATGTCCAACACCGACGCTTGCGTCGACCAAGCCGCAGAAGTAGCGGCACTCCTCGTCGAATGAGGCAAAATCCGCGACGGAGGAGCCCTTCCCTGACGTTCGTAAGCGGACGCTATACATGCCTTGATCCACCGACCCACCGTGGCCGAGGAAACTTTCTGACCCATGGAGGCCGGGTGAAACGACACGAGAAGGGCCTCCGACTTCCGAAAAGCCGCCGTCCGGTGGATATACCGACGTAAGGCCCTACGAACGTCCAGAGTATGCCAAAGAGCCTCGCGCTGATGACGAGGAGAAGGACAAAAATCCGGCAAAACGATCTCCTGCGCGCGATGAAACCACGAGTTCACCTTGGGCGTAAATGCCGGATCCAAACGAAGCACAACCGTATTAGGGCGAAAGATGCACAAGTCCTCCCTGACCGACAACGCGGCGAGCTCCGAAATCCTCCGCACCGACGTGACAGCCAGAAGGAAGGCCACCTTAAAGGAAAGAAACTTAAGCGAAACCGACCCCAACGGTTCAAAGGGTGCAACGGTAAGCGCCTGCAAAACCAACTGCAAATCCCAAGTGGGATACCGGTGGACCACCACCGGGCGTAAATTCCGAGCGCCATGAAGAAACCCCCGGATCCAAGGATGATGCGCCAACGACTGGAAAGGAGGAGCCGAGATAACAGTTGACAGAGCCGCCACCTGGCGACGCAACGTAGCCGGGGCGAGTCCCCGCTCGAAACCCGCCTGAAGGAAACCAAGTACATCCTGCACCGACGCCGACGTGGGATCCACGTGACTCCCAGCAGCCCAACGGCAAAACGCCCACCAAGACGCCTCGTAAATCCGCGTTGTGGACGGTCGACGAGCCGCCTGGATAACACCGATGACAGGGTCCGGAAGCCTGCCCTTCCTTAGAAGGAGCCGCTCAAATCCCAGACGGCCAACTGGAGCCACTGCGGCTCGGGGTGAGAGATGGCCCCTTGGCGCAGGGCAATTCTGTGGGGGGGGATCACCCACGGTTCGGAAACCGATAGCTCCACTAGGTCCGGGAACCAGGGCTGGCGAGGCCAGGATGGGGCCACAAGCAACACCCTCGCCCGTTCCGCTATGATCTTCCGGACGACCTGCTGGATCAACGTGACCGGAGGAAAGGCGTACAGCAGACCCGCAGGCCAGCGGCAACGCAGAGCGTCTGTGTCTTCGGCCAGCGGCGAAGGATAACGGGAGATGAACCGAGGAAGCTGGGCGTTGGCATGAGTGGCGAAGAGATCTACCACCGGATCCCCGAAACGGAGAGTCAGCTCTCGAAATAGACGAGGATGAAGTTGCCACTCTGCCTGGTCGATCACCTCCCTGCTTAGCCAATCCGCCTGGATGTTCGCTGCGCCGGAAATGTGGTCCGCCCGAATCGATGACAGGTTCCGCTCCGCCCAGCTGAACAGCCTCTCCGACTCGAACATCAGGCTCTGGGACCGGGTACCGCCTTCCCGGTTCACGTGCGCCTTGGCCGACGTGTTGTCCGTGAGGACCAAAACGTGTCGCCCCCGAATCTCCGCCCTGAAATGACGAAGAGCCAACCTGATCGCCCGCAGTTCCAGCAGATTGATGCTCAGGGCACTCTCGGTCTGGGTCCATACACCCTGAGCCACCCGATTGGACAAGTGGACGCCCCAGCTGTGCAGGCTGGCGTCCGTGGTCAAGACCACCCGGTCCAAGCCCAGAAAGTGACAACCTCTCCGAATGGCCGCCGATCTCCACCAACGTAGCGACAGCCTGACCTGAGGGGGAACGGGAACCTTCCTCAACGAGCTGGCCCGCCCCCTCCGTTGAAACGGGAGGAGAAGCCACTGCAGCGGCCGCGAATGACGTCTCGCCCAAGGGACGATCTGGTAACAGGAGACAAACTTCCCCAACAGCCTCGACAGAGTCAACAATGGCACCGATCTCTGGGAGAGCACCTGGTCCAGCAACAGTGAGATGTCTTTCACTCTGTCCGGAGACAAAAACACCTGTCCTCTCGCAGAGTCTATTATGGCGCCCAGATGCAGAATCAACGTGGATGGGATGAAGTGACTTTTTTCCACGTTGATCGTGAACCCATGCGCCCGGAACGCCGTCAAGACCAGGTCCATGTCCTGAACCGCCCTGACCCGAGACGATGACAGCACCAGTACATTGTCCAGGTAACACAGAGTCCGCACCGGAACCGAGCTGAGCGAAGCCGACACCACCGCAACCAACTTGGTGAACGTCTGCGGGGCGGAGGAGAGCCCGAACGGCATTGCACAATATTGGTAATGCTTGCCTGCAAACTCGAAGCGCAGAAACCGCCGATGTGAAGGGTGGACTGGAACATGGAGATACGCCTCCCGAAGATCCACGGACTGGAGGAGATCCCCCTGCCGCACCGAAGCAAGAATAGAACGCAGAGAGTGCATCTTGAAACGGCGATAACGCACTGCCAGGTTCAGCTGTTTCAAGTTGAGGATTCCCCGGACTCCGCCTGAACTTTTGGGAACTAAAAACAGAACTGAATAAAATCCGGTCCCCCACTGATCCCGAGGCACCGGTTCTATCGCCTCTATCTCCAACAGGTGCGAGATCTCCTCCAGCATTAATTTGCGACGCTCGCTTGTCAACGGAACGGGACAACGGAGGAAGTGCCCGGGAGGACGATCCAAGAATTCGATCGACAACCCTTCCGCTACAGTGCGACGGACCCACAGGTCCGGTGTCGACAACTCCCACTGATTCTGGAAGAACCGAAGACGACCGCCGACCGGACCCGCAGGCGGCGAGTCATTTGCCCCGACGGAAAGGTTTGGGGCCGGTTCCTCTGAACGGACGAGTCGAAGACGCCTGCTTTCCACCTCTCTCACGGAACCCACGTCTCCCGGAAAACCGATCAGCTGCTGGGAATGGCTGACGATAACTGGGGGACCCGCCGGCCCCGGGATACTGACGAAAGGGCTGGCGAAAGGAATAGGGCGTAAAACGTCTATCTCGCTTGTGGGAAGACGACGGCATAACCTTCCGCTTATCCTTGTCCTCAACAAGGACAGGATCCAGAGCAGCCCCAAAAAGCGCCGGTGCCTTGTACGGAGCCACTGCCAGCTTCCATTTCGTCTTAACATCCACCTTCCAAGGCTTCAACCAAAACAAACGGCGAGACGTGACAGAAGCCGCCAGTGCCCTGGCAGCAAACTTGACCAAGCTCAGAGAAGCATCCGCCGAATACTCTGTGGCTGCGATAATCTTATTAACATCATGGTGCAAACGTCTCTCCTCCGGAGGAAGGCGTTCCTGCAGCTGCCTCAGCCAGATTAGTGAGGCCCTGTTGAAGAATGATGTCGCCGTAGCCGAACAGACGGCCCAAGCTACCGCCTGATGCGCCTTGCGGAAAGCCAACTCAGTGCGCCTCTCCTCCGACTTCAAACCCTCCAGGGGATCCCCCGACACCAACGACTGCGAAGTCAGTGCCGCCACTGGGGCATCTACCACCGGCAGCTCCAGTAGAGCATCCAACTCGGGCGCTGAACAAAACAACTTTTTGTCCAAATTCGTGGGCGCAGTCGAGGAACCCGGTTGTCCCCACGGAGCCTGCAGGACATCAGTAAACAGTTGAGGGCATGGCACAAACTCCTTCTCGGTCTTGGTCTGCTTGAACAAGGCATCATGCGGTCCCACCTCAGACTGTGAAGGTGGAGGCTGAGCCCCTACCGATCCCAAGTTAGTAGTCAGGCGCGCCTTGTGCAGCAAGGATTTAAACAGAGCCGGTCGGAACAGACCCGTAAAGGCGGGTGAATCCGGTAGCAGACCTTCGTCCTCCGAAAACTCATCATCAGGATAATCCTCCTCACGATCAGACTCCTCTGAAGATTCAGTCTCGGGCTGCACAGGCTCACGGGATCTGCAAGCAACAGGAGTCACCTGACGCGTCTGGGAAGGTCCTGGAACAGAAGCCTGAGCCGCAGTCTGCGCGCTTGCTGCCATGATAGAGGCCAAAGCAGTAGACAGCACCATCTGGAAGTCAAATTGTGGTCCCACACCAGGCTGAGCCACCGGTCTCATCCCCGCAGCTGTGGGCGTGAATGTAGCGGAGGAAGGCTGACGACACAGGTGATGGCCAACGTCCAATCCCGCACGGGAGACATCCGGCAGAGATTGAGAGATGCCCCTGGAAAGTGACAGAGGAGCAGACGAGACCTTCCCGGAGAGGGCCTGCGCCGGACCAGACGGACTATCTGGAGAGGCCCCCTGCACGTGGGTAGCCGGCGTGGCCGCAGCCGATTTAGCCTTCTCCCACTGCCTTTCCAAAGCCTTGTGCCTTCGGAGCGCGTCCTTCTCAACTGAAGAGGACGCCCTAGAATGGTGGTATTTACGGCTCCTCTTGCCAGAAAGCTTTTTGGCAAGTTTGGGGGGCCGTACCGGGCTAGGCTCCCATTCCAAATCAGAGGAACATGATGAATCGGCCATTCTGCAGGACACCAGGCAACAGCCCTTTTTTTTAATATGCAAATTTTATGCAAATTTATTAATATATGCAAATTATATGCAAATCTGCTAATATATGCAAATTTATTAACATATGCAAATTTATTAATTTATGCAAATGATATGCAAATTATCAAATTCTGCAAATTACTTAATTTGTGCCAAATAATTCAAATATGTAGCTGGGTAAACCAAACTACCCTGGCACAACCACACAAATTACGAAGCTGTAGAGGTTGGGGCCGAAAGGGCACCCCCCCCTCAATTGCAGCCAAAGCCTGACACAAAAAAATTTGTTGCACAGAAACCACCCCAGGCAGCAGGGGAGTAGTTTCGCGCCCAAAATGTCCCCAGCCGTTAAGATCAGGCCACGGCACAGGGGAGAGATGGGGGGAGGTGAGGCAAGGCAGCGTGTGCCCGCACACCAAAAACACTCCCCCCCCACGGGACCTGCAGTTGGCACCTAAACGGGACAAGGAAGGAGAGGAGGAAGGCAAGCCCTCACTCTCAAAGCCAGGCAAGAGCAGAGTGCACAAGGCAAACTCTCCTGGCAACTCTGCCGCGGGCACCAAACACGAAGACAAAATGGCGGGTGGCCACGTTGCAATAAAATGGCGCCCGCCTCTTACTCAGCCTCCCACGTGTAGTTGTCCCGATCCGGCTGTGAGCAAGGCAGCCGCACAAAGCCGAACTCGAGCGGGCGGTTCTCCTCGCCTGCGCTCACTCTTCCCAGCGCTGTTGCTGGATCCTGAAGGAAGGGAAGACAGCGCCGCCCGCAGAGCCCTGCCGGGACGGTCGCCGCAATAGCCCTTGATCACCTGGGACTCGCCTCGGCTATTTAGCCGCCCAGGGAAAACGGCGCCGCCCGCAGAGCCCTGACGGGACGGCCGCCGTGCCTGCCTCCGCTCCCCTCGCAGATGGCAAAAGGCGGGGGAGCGATCTGAAAGGGAAGGTGGCAGCCGCCGACCTTCCCCTTGACTGTAAAGGGCCGGATCCGCCCCAAAGGGTCGGAATCCGGCGGCTGGAGGCGCTCACAGCGCCGAAGCTCCGCGTGACCAGGCACCCCAGGCACACCGCAGGCAGAACCAGCAGGCAGGCAGACAACGAAACAAAAGGAAGAGAAGAGGAAAAAAATCAATCAAAGAAGCCCCAAGCTCCACCGAAAAGAAAAACTACTCAAAAGAAAATAAGGAAACCTAACGGCCAAAGATCCAGAGCACGGAGCAAAAATTTTTCCACCTCAGTCTGTCAGCAACTGAGAGAAAGACTGGGGATTAAGGGGAGGCGTGGCTAGAGCACGGAGTGGGAGCTAATCGATTTTAAGTTCTCTCAGTTGCTGTCAGAAATGAGGATCAACCCACAGATGGAGTGGAGCCGCAGTGCTCTGGAAAACAGTGGTTCCCAACCTTTTTTTGGCCATGCCCCACCTAAGCATCTCTAAAATCCTGATGCTCCCTGTGACATATAATTCTTACTTTATTCAAAAAGTGAATTCTACTCCAGTGGAAGGCCATTAATTTGGTTTAAACAAGTTCAAATTGCCCCCATTAAAAATCAATTTCCCTCCCTGTGGGGCGTAGGCCCCATGTTGGGAACCAGTGTTGTAGATATTTATTAGAGACTGGCTAAACCAAAGGGAAGAGTCAAATGGAAAATTAGCGTGGACTTTCTATGTAGACATAAAAGGGTGAAGTCTGACCGCCTCTTGAATGCCGTTGAATCATATCTAATCTAGATGCAAGCTATCAGTCTGAGAAGATTCTTGTGCATAGGCTTCAGAAATAAAATGCATACTATTCATGTATGGATCTGGTTGTTCCCACATGACAATATTAAATATATATTATATATTTATATAATTTATATAATTATATAAATATATTAAAACTATAAATGTATAACTTTTGGGGGGAAAAACCAGTCCTTAAGTTTCTTATTATAAATACAACCAGGCTTTGCTTTCCCTAATGAAAGAGAACATCAATGCACAAGATAATCATAACAAAATAATGTACTCATTTGTTCAAATTAGCCTTGATCTATTGAGTTTTCAAATTGCCAGTGATTTTAATCAATATACCACTAGCATGATGAAAAATTAACAGTATGAGCCAATTTTTGTCTGGACTTGGAAGCTAAACAGGATTAGCTACCCAGGGAATATGGAGATTGTAGGAGTGGAAAATTTAAAAACATCCCTGAAGAAAACAGTGCAAAACCAGTTAAATTTCATTGTCAAGAAAACTGCATAGTTATTTTCAGGTAGTCAACAAAGAATCAAAGTTCATTTGAGAGGCTCTTTTAATTTTCATACATTACTGCTTTGAGGGGAAGGCATTTTGTGGTCCAATTTATATAGCTGCCCATCTCACCAAAAAAGCAAACTCTATGAAAATGCAGTAGGTTCCTACATTCCCAATTGGTTAAAATGCTAGTACATTTGAGATTAACAAATTTAAATTCATTTCTGTATTTATATATTACCAACTAAAATTAGATTTTTCTCATGATTTAGAAATTTTAACGTAGAAGTAAACCTAGGTTTATTCAACTATATCTTATATAGTTTACATTGTGACTATAACTTGAACGTGATCACTTCCTGCTATTGCCCATGCATTCACTAATTAAATGCGCGGGTCATGAAGTGTATGAGATATCTTAGGGTAAGGAAGGCATTGGTGGACATAGTGCTTCCGACCACCCAAGGCCTCCCCCGACCCACTAAGATATCTCATGCTTTCCCCTGATTGTACCTGACCGGGTCACTTACCTTACATAGATCTCAATGATCAAGGGAGCTGTCTCCTCTCCAGCCTCTTTGCCGCCTTGAGCAAAGGCTTGCCGAGGCCTGCAGGGATGAGAGATTTCATCTCTATAGGCTGCAGTCTGTGCAAAAAGTATTTGCTGTTGAGAATGGAGCCTGGGAGAGACGTGCATGTCCCTCCAGGCCTTGGTTTACAGCAGCAAAGGCCTTTCCTCAAGGCCTTTGTCACTGAGACTGGAGCCCGGGAGGGATACACGCATCCTTCTGGGTTTCCATTTACGGTGGCAAAGGCCTTTCCTCAAAGTCTTTGCTGCTGTAAACGGAGGCTTAGAGGGACAGACATGCCCCTCCCGGCCTCCATTCTCAGCAGCAAAGGTCTTTTGCAAAGACAGCAAAAGGCTTTGCAAATGGAGAGAAGGCTTCAGTGCTTCAGGCCTTCCCTCCTTTTACAAAACCCTTCGCCACAGATCTTGTCCAGGCCTCTGTTTGCCTAAAATACCATGAGATCATGTGAGATAGTAGCGCAAGATCTCATGTTACTGCTCTCACACGATCTGGTGTACTTTAGGGCTTCCTTCTCTGCAAACGCACCAAAGGTCTGAAGCACCGAAGCAGGCCAAGAAATTGAAGGATTGCTAGATCTTCAAAAGGTGAATGCCACAGGCCCAGTTCTGGTGCAGATCCAGTTTGGGGGGGGGATAGGCAGGGTGAACGTTGCAGTGCCACTGTGGTCATTATAAGGATGAATGACTGCCACGGTGCTGCAATATTTGTAACTGTGTTGTAAGTACTTTGAGGGGGTTATGTTGTAACTTTGAACGCTTACTAAATGAACGGTCATAGCTCGAGGATTACATGTACTAGGCATCATGAACCTAACTTGAGATTCAAGTTTCATTCTATCAGGCTTGTAAGAAAAACATTGCCTCCACCATGACAAAATAATCATGTCTAATTGCTTAAAGTCCTGCTTCAAGATGTCATTTTACAGAATATACAACAATATGTAATCAGTACAAATGGATGAATCTGTCAAAAGACATAAAGACTAACAATGAATACAGGATGAGCACCCAAGTTCTAAATTCCCGACCCATGTATATATGTCTCATTAAATGTTCGCATATTTAGTCCGAACAAGGTTCCTAATTTCCTTTTTCACCGCAGGCACGGCGGAAGGCACCGAGGTCTTGGATTCTCCTTATCTTTGGGGGCATCCCACTTTCCTCATATACTAGCCAGAGACAGAGACAGATATAGATATATTTCATGACCACGTCAATGCTGATTCTTGGAAACTGCAATTTTCATGGCAAGACTTCAGAAGTGCCTTCTTCCTAAGGCTGAGAGGGAGTGACTGTCTCAAGATCATATAGTTGGCTTTATCCCCAAAGTGAGACTAGAACTCATGGTCTCCTGGTTTCTAGGCTGATACCTTAACCACTGCACCAAACTGGTGTTCATACCAGCCATAGGACTGTTATAATACATTTAACTTTTTGTTCTAAAATTATTGTGGATCCCCAGCTCTCAGACATTCAGGCTAATGACTCAATAAGACTACATATTAATCTGTGCTGTAGGAACAGCAGAAATATTATAAAACAACTCTGAATTCCTGCATTTGAGCAAGGAGGTGAGAAATCTAGACCAGATTCAGGCCTGCTGAAGGCAGAGGGTCCTAGAAGAAAGAGGTGAGATTAGGGCTATAGTGGAAAATGACAACCGAAGAAAATCAGTCAAAAGCATTTTATGAGAAGAGGAAGGAATGCATTCAGTTAATATAATATTGAAATCCCTCTGTGTACTTGTTATTTAAGGAATGGAAAATTAAAGAGAATGTGCTGCCACATATAAAACAAATTTATCATGCATAATTTGTGTTTTGCTCTATACTATTTAAGAGACTGTAGAGCGATATATAGTAAGGAAATGATTTTTTGGCATAGTATGCATATCATTAAATCTACCGTATATACTAGAGTATAAGCCGACTCGAATATAAGCCGAGGCACCCAATTTTACCCCCCCCCCAAAAAACAACCCCCCACCACCACCCTGGGAAAACTTATTGACTCGAGTATAAGCCTACGGTGGGAAATGCAGCGGCTACTGGTAAATTTCAAAATAAAAATAGATACCAATAAAATTACATTAATTGAGGCATCAGTAGGTTAAATGTTTTTGAATATTGATTTCAAAGAAAAACAGTAAACTAGCTCTGTATGTGGAAAAGAGGATCAACAAAAACAATATGGTATCAACAATAACTTTAAAAGTACTGTATAGGAGTTGGGTAGCTATATAAATTTGTTTAATAAATACAATGGGAAAGGTCTTTTCGGATTCCAGAATTTACATGGCACTAATTGGATTTTTGATCTCCCTTTTATTTTGAGACATAATAGACTAGTTTTACACTATAACTAAATTACACAAGAGAATGTAGTATATATACCAATTTAATCTGATACATTGGGTTAAGTGATGTAGGGCTTAATCTAATTTCAGGCAAGTTCAAGCCTCTGTTAAGAGATACCCGCACATATTCTCTCTCTCTCTCTCTCTCTCTCTCTCTCTCTCTCTCTCTCTCTCTAGCTCTCTCCCCCTCCCTCCCTCCCTCTCCCTTTTTCTTTTTCCTTCTCTTTCTTTCTTTCTTTTTTTCTTCTCTCTCTTTCTCTTTCTTTCTCCTTCTCATCTGGCATTCTTAGAGCTCCACTATTGATTACATAGCCCAGGGGTGGGCAAATATGGCCCTTTTACAACCGGTGGACTTCAACTCCCAGAATTGCTGAGACAGCCAAGCTGGGAGAATTCTGGGAGTTGAAGTCCACAGGTTGTAAAAGGGCCACATTTGCCCACCCCTGGCTTAGCCTGAGCAAGGATAGCTAGCAGCCAATTATAATAAGCTCTCAATTACAATTACAATAAGCTCTCAATTACAATAAACTCTCAACTCAAGCTCAGTGCACATGGGGATCTCCCTAAACAGTGAGGATTTCTTTGTTTCTTTCTTCCTTGAAGCCCCCCTCCCCCCGCAGCCCATTTTTGCTTTCAGGTGGCTGCAGGGAGTCTTCCTAGGCACCCCCCTCATGCCCCTAGCAAGCCTCCCTGCAGCCCCTGGGAGCCAAAACGGGGCATGGGTGGGGGCACCACAACCCCATACCCCATTTTACCTTTAGCAAGCCTCCCTGCAGCCCCTGGGAGCCAAAACGGTTGCAGGAAAAAAGGCATTTTTCCTCACTCGAGTATAAGCCGGGGGGGAGCTTTTTTCAGCATAAAAATGTGCTGAAAAACTCGATTTATACTCAAGTATATACGGTAAGTACAGCAAATTTGGAATCAAACATTTTGTTGCAAATATAGAGAGTATACTTGAGGAATGCAATAGTTTTCAACATAGACCTTAACCTAGTTACTATAGTTTACAAATGTCATCATATTCTTAGAGATAAGTGTTGATACAAGTTAGAAAAGCCTAGTTTTATTCAGGATGATTATGTTGAATAAAGAGTCATTTGTGATTTCTTATATTTTTTGTCTTCTTAGTTTATGGAAAACATTTCATAGCTTTCTGACCTCATTTCCCTTTTAAGCTCATATGCCAGATGTGACTCCAACTGGATGTGAAAAGCAAATAGTTTATAATCTATTCAGAATTGGCTACTTTTCAGTAGAATATGCCATTTTACAGGAAAGTTAGTTACAATTGCGTTTAAATTTTATCTAAACTATATAATTTCTTAAGTGATTAAATTTTAATTTAAATAGAGTTCTCAAATGAATGATTACAGTGCTCCCATCAGAAAGCAAATTTAAGAGTAATGTTATAGGGAACAAATGAAAAATATGGTTCAGCAGATATCTTGAATGTTTTGTCATTTTTAAAACCAGAAATCTTGTATCTATTGTTTTTTAACAATAGGTAATTGTTACCTAACAATCTCAATAGGTAATTCCCTAGTTCTCTCAATCTATCCTCATAGGATTTAATCCACTGATCTTCTTCAATGCCCATTTCATTCTTAAAGAATAATCTCCAGAACTGTATATTGTACTCAACATTGGAAAATGCTGCTCATGGAACCAAATTGTATTTGCATTTTTCAGTTACCTTACACTGCTAATCTATAATCAACTTCGTATCAACTAGAGCTATACTTTTTCTACACATAACTATTTCTAGACAGACACCATTCTTTGTCTGTGGAAGTTATTCATTTTTCCTAAGCGAAGAAGTTTGTTAATTTGGAAAGAGTTATTCTCAATTTGTCTCTATTAAATACATTCTTTTATTTTAAAGTTTATTTCCCTATCAGAATTATTTTTTAAAACAAATTAAAAATTGAAAGTTAGCACTAATACCTCCATCCAGTTTGATGAGGAACAATTAAAAAACTAAATATGAATTTAACTAAAAAACCTGGCCCTGAGCCCATAATTTACAGCTTCTCAATGATCATATTAAATGCTTTGTATATGTCTGCATGTTCCTCTTATTCTACCATCTTCACTGAAGAGTTGATATGTTGACACTTAGAAGTCATTTTAATATGAAGATATCTGAAGGATCACTTTTGTTATTCTTAGCATCGTTTGCCAAACCCTGCTCATTTGGCAACCTTAACCAGAATCATATCTATCAAAATTAGTAAGTATACAATGAACACCAATATTATACAAGTGTACATACTAGTAAAAAATTAAGGAAGACATTGAAGAATGCAATGGCAAATTGCAAGAAGTACCAGATATAGCACCAAGAAGGGAGCTAATGATACTAATTATGTTTGAAATGCAAAAGATACAGAAATGGAGGCATATGCAATCAAAGGAAGCTTCACAGAATTAAATTTATAGGTGATAAATTAACTGAGTTTGATTATGGTCAATATTAGTTTTAAGCAATACAGGCTTTACACATGGATAATATTGGAGGAAGAACACTGGACTCCAATCAATTACATAATAGAGAACACAAGAGCAATGTAAAGCTGTTGTTCAAGGGATTTCCAGGGGTAGGATACAGAATAAAATCAGGATTATTGTGTTAAATAGTAGGTGAAATTTGAAAATCAGAGGACAGTACGACCAAGATATAAAAACCATAGTTAAAATCAACATCAATCTAAGGATGAAATTCAATATGCTTAAATTAAGCAAAAGGAAAAATAAACTGAAATCAAAATGAAAAATATTTCCAAAATTTTGAAAAATAATTTCAGAGATTATTCAGGTATTACATAATGAGAGAAAGATAGAAATGAAGTGCTGAGTAACAAAAAAGATGTGGGACAAATAAGAGAAATTTCCAATTCCAACAAAAAGAACCAAGAAAGGTCTATATATAACTTTTATTTACGGTCACAGACAAAAATACAAATATAGTTGCAAAAGAACGTGGGAAGAGTAACATCAAAAACAGTTGGCTACCAAAAGCCTTGGC
Organism: Ptyas mucosa; assembly: GCA_012654045.1. Classification (NCBI taxonomy): domain Eukaryota; kingdom Metazoa; phylum Chordata; class Lepidosauria; order Squamata; family Colubridae; genus Ptyas; species Ptyas mucosa. Next base: position 20,863,729 of record WNWU01013815.1, read on the forward strand.
TGAGAGGAATTACAGCGTTCTCCTCTAATAGTTACGGCTCTTAAAAAAATTTAGAAACCTGAAAAGTAATGTGTGAGGAGCCATCCCCTAAACAATATAAAGTCAAATTGCTAACATCGGATCCAAAGATCTGTTTCTAGAAGAGACAGTAATTTAGTCCTGCCTGCGTTATACATAGGGTAGTATAAAAGAACATGCTCCACAGTTTCAACCTCAGCTCTATCACAGGGGCATAACCGCTCACTTATGGGGAGCCTCTTAAATCGTCTGTCCAGCACTGCTGAGGGCAAGACGTTGAAACGAGCAAGGGAGAACACTCTTCTATACTTAGGATTGGTTAAAGTGTAAAGATATGAGGCCATCCTCAGTCCATAATTGTTAAATTGGCTGAAGATCAGAGGGAAGCAAGTTTTATTAGCTCTTAGATATTGCAAGTCTATGTCCACAAGCTGTTGGACTACCATAGATTAGGCGTCCTTAAGGCCATAGTCTTCCAAGGCATCCCCCGAAACACCTAGCAGGTGGAGTTTCTTCGTCAGCTCCCTCTCCCATCGAGAAGTATAGGAGTCAGCTAACACCAGGGAGAGGTAGCTACCAGGGACTGCCAAAAAGAGCGCCTGAAACCATCATTTAAAGGTGTTAATCCACCCCATGCATTCGACTGGTCGAATGCCCAGTTCCAGGTACATCGAGGCAAAGCCAACACAGGGAGGGAGACCCAAAAGTTTCCTAAAAAAACAGCCTGAGTTCTTTCAATCCACTCCTTGAAGTCCCATATCCATATAGGAATTCCATAAAGAGTTTGGGCCATGGTTTTGGCTTTGTAAATACGCAGAGCAGAAGGAATAAACTGGCCTCCTTGGGTATAGAAAAATCTTAGGATCTGCTGATGGCTACAAGAGGCTGATTTCAGCACCTGATTTCGATGTCTAGTCCAAGCACCGGTGTTCTGAAAATGGATACCTAAATACTTAAAATGGAAAACCTGCTTAACAGCATTACCCTTAATAGTCCAGTTGTATAGCTTCCAGGCTCTAGAGAACACCAATACTTTTGATTTGTCATAATTAATGGACAAGTGGTTCTCAGAGCATTAGGACCCAAATGCAGAAAGTAGCCTTTTCAGACCAAGCCTTGACAGTGATAGGAGGACCTCATCGTCAGCATAAAGGAGAAGTGGGATCTTCGTAGTTGACAATTTTGGGGTGTGGGACTCAGTACGTCCAATGTAAGAGGCCAAGTCAGATAAGAATAAGTTAAACAGAAGAGGAGCCAGGACACAACCCTGCCTTACTCCGCTCTTTATCGGGATAGGATTTGAGAGTTCTCCCTGCAAATGGCACCTGACCTGACTAAAAGTCTGATTATGTCTATCAATGGAACTTTTGAGCAATTTTGACCACAACAATTCCCTTGAGATTGAATCAAACGCTGCTTTTAGATCAATAAAAGCAGTAAAAAGTTTACCACCTGGTATGGTGGTGTATTTATCAACCAGGTGCGCTATGACAAAGCAGTGATCCAATATGGCACAGCCCGCTTTAAACCCAATCTGTTCAGCACCAATGGTGTTGGATTCCTTGACCCAGGTGAGGAGTCTGCGTTGAAGATATTTAGCATACAATTTTCCAATGGTGGAGGGCAGACTTATAGGACGATAATCAGGTGGGTTGTTCCTGTTTCCTCGAGGAACAATGATTGCTAGACTCCAGGAGGTAGGGATCCTGCCAGAGGTATTAATATGGGTGAAGAGTGTTGCTAAAAGAGGAATCTACCACTCGGGATTAGATTTTAACAAATCAGGGGGTAGAGCATCAGGGCCAGGGGCTACCAAGAAAGGTCTAACAATCAAGGGGGTCAACACAGATGAGCATACAAAAAAAAGGAAAGAAACAAGGTATCTTTTTAAGAAGGTCAAAGAATTGACAGCAGAATATACAGTATATCTAAGGTACAAATATTAAAGAGTAATCAAAGAAACATCTAATAGAGACCAGTGAAGTTAAAGGAAGATGGACTATTATCCTATAAAATTATTGCTCCTTGAGGCAATGTTCAGGAATAAAACTTCAGGAAAAAATATTTTCAGCAAAGTTGAGGAAATCTGAAAAAAGGCATAGATGACAAATATGGGATCTATTAATAGAATGTCTTTTGGAGTTCTATCAATTATTGCTGGATTGAGTGATTAGAGTGATTAGATTAGAGTGATGAAAGTTTGTCTATACGGTCACAAGAAATTGAGTTCAATTCACTGGCTCCTAACTAACATAAATTAATGCCTTAAAAAGACTGGAAAATAATGTATAAATAACATTAATGCAATGACCACAACAATAACATTCTTAACTATGTTAAGATAAAGTGCAAAAGAATATATCTTTACCATTTGCACATCTGTTACATATATATGCCCTAATTAAAATCTTACTTACTGCAAATTCTTTGTGTAATTAACACACACATGCACACGACACATCTGGATACTATTTCCAGAAGTTAAATGCAAGCATTGCTTTTTTTAAAAAAGGATTTTTCTTCATGACTTGATGTGCATCAAGGTCATGCACTTTAACTCACAAGGGCACTAGGAAAAAATGAAATGGCTTAGTGCTTTCCTTAAAGTGTCATTTCTTTTATATGCTTTTTCAGATTTTGATAATTAATGGCTATTACATTCACTGTTAAGCCAGTGCAGCTTTGCATACCTCAATCAGACAAGTGTACAGAGCTCTTAATTAAACCATTTCATTTTACCACAAAAGGAGCTAGATTGTAATGACATTTTTTTTCCTGGCTAATGAAGGATGAAATATTGTTTAAATAATTAACAACACTGCTGGGACAGAATGTCAGTAATTACAAAGTTTGACACTCAAAAACTGCTCATCAAGAAGAACCAGTTCCTGTGCAATTAAAATGTAGGAATTTTTCAATAATTTACAAACCCAAATAAACTGATCATGGATCAGACAAAACATTTAAATATGTAGACGTCTCCTTATGGAATAGCACAATTCAAAAAATTTTACTCAGACATAATTTGCTGGGCGTGGGGTAGGATTTTTTCCTCTTAATAACAGGGTTCAGTCAGTTATTTTTTCAATGGTTGTCAGGCACTACAAGTTGCATTTTAACCACTACAAATCATACTCAAAGTTTACAATAAATTTAGGAAAGGAAAACGAGAAAAAATATACAATTTACTTTGGATAATCCAATTAAGCTGTTTGGCTGTTATTGGAATTGGAAGTGAAAACTAATTTTGGGATTGCTACATAGAAGGGGAATTCCATTATGTGAGCAGGTTTTTACTTGCGTGATACTAGATTATGTCATTTAGGATTATTGCAAAACAATACAAACCTTGATACTGTTTCCTGAAATATATTATCATCTTTCAACCATGTATTAAGCACCATTTCTTCCAAAACAACTAGACAAACACCACTTACACAATTAGCAATTTAATAAATGAGTTTTTAAAAAGAGATAGCATGGAAATCTGCATTACCCCTTTGCTTCATAATACAGTATCAAACTAGATAGGTTCACGATACAGATTATTAGGCAAAGGGACCAAGTATCTATTCTCATTGAAGGAACCTTTTCTTCTAATGCAAATACCAGACACACAAACAACCCTACTAATTATTTTGGCAATAGAAGTATAGGGTTAAAATTCCCTATATTTCTTCCTGGATTATGTTCTGGGGCCAATTATTGCTCTGTATCTATTATTCACTTATATAATCCCGACTTCATAACTGCCAAACACAGAGCTGTTTTATTAGTCTTTTAGTCTCACAACAAAAATTGTAGCGTATTATCCCAAATATTTTGTGGTTTAGAATCCATGAAACCCTGTGCCACAAATAGTAATCACAATAATAGTACTGTAATAGTAGTGGTGGCAGCAGAACTGACTGTAAATGGTAATGGACAATAAAGAACATCATTTCTGATAGTGATTTCTAATCAGGTAAATTAGCTTTTAACAAGTCTTTATTATTCTGATTACAGGTAGTCCTCAACTTATGACTGGTGATTTAACAACCATTTGAAGTCATGATGGATTCCCAAAAAGGTATTTACAATCCTAATTTAAAGTTCTGATGGCCACCCCTACCCCAGTCATTTGATCGCATTATGGGACTTAGCAACCAGCCCACATTTACAGCTGTTTAGTGTCCCATGATCATGTGGCTGCAATTTATTACCTTTTTTGCCCAGAACTCATATTTATCTCTGATTTGAGGGGGAAAAAACTCATACATTGTGGACAGTGAGTTTGCTTGACAAATGGAGTTTTCACTTAATGACTGTGGCATTCATTTTATGACTGCTTTATTTGCTTAAGATGCCACACAAAAAAAGTCATAAAATCGGTCACACTTAATGACCGGCATGACTCACAACCATAATTCTGGGCTCCATTACAGTGTAAATCAAGAACTATCTATAATTAGTATATCTTTCACATCCTGGAAGAAGACAATGGCAAACCTCTTTTTGTACTTCTGCCAAGAAAACTGCATGGACTTCTTAGCATCAGATTTCACAAGTTATATAAAATCTATTCCATTCTCATATAGGACAATTCATTTACCTCACTCAACATAAGCAAAGGAAAAAAGCCCCAAATTTAAGAAAAAAGTCCCAAATCTTTTAAAACCAATCCAAAATGCATGAATCTTAGCGACATTCATATATCATAAAGGTGTAACCAATTTTGATTACAGAAAAAATATAATACTAATTTGAATGTATTCATACTATTCATTCCTTATCACAGATTTATTTTTAAACAATCAAAAATAATCATATTTTGGTGACCAGCAGAATATAATCAAGCAATTTATATGTAGTCAATGGAAGGTCTATTGACTTTTACCTAAGAACATTCCATTACTACATAGCAAAATTCATTTTCTTTATTTTAAGACTGACTTCCAATGATTGCAGATACTGATATTGAAAAGAATATATTATCATAAATACCACAGATTTATAAATGCACTAATTCTACAGATAAATATGATTACTATCAATGCAGCAAATTCATCATCATGAACTCTTATTATCAGAATATAAGTGTATTATAGTTTGTGTCAGATTATTCATGAACTGGAATAGAGACATGGCAACAAGATCAGCCAATGAATAGGCAAAGCAACTAAGTCAGCCAATTGGGAGCTGAGACAGTCTGGAACCAGGGTGTGTCTTAGTCTGCAGCTTCTGAGTCTGTGAAGAGAAACTGAAACCAGAGTGTGACTAGTCTGCTGCTGGAACTGAAAGCAATCTCTCCTCTGCCTGCAAATCTGCTGTTGGTATTGTAAACTTACTTCATATATTATTATATATATAAAGAAGTTAATGAATCCAGCTGAATCAGTTATCTGTGTGTGTTTCTGGATTTGATTTTTGCAAGAAACTCTGGCAGTTTGTGATCTTGTTTTGCCAGAGTAGCACTGTTACTTTGAGAGCAACCGCTGAATGCTAGTTGACTTCCAAGTACTACCTCAACTAATCCACTTGTTATCTTTAAAGCCTTACATTTCTCAGGACCAATGACAATCCAGTAACAGCTGGAAGAAATTGCCGTCACTGTATGCCTATGTTGAAGGAGTGCCATATTGACAATGAAGCCACTTATTCTCCACTGCTGCCCTCTTCTATTTTCCTGAGGGTTTCAGTAGCTTGAACCCTGTTCAGATTTAGGAAGGCCATGTTGTTCAAGGAAGTCTTGGGGTTGAAAATAGATAATCTGCTAACGATTGCATATAAAATAAACACAAAATTGTTACTCAATGCAATGGAATTGATAAGCTAATCAGTGGTACTGATTTAACTTTTTTAAAAAAACTGGTACAGAATATATGCCATTTGGAATTAGCTATAACTGAAGCAGCATATAAACCTGAAAAATAAGTTAAAAAGAAAGGTATTATTCATCTACAGCATGATTATTTAACTAAGTGCCGAGTTTTAAAATTTGAATATGTAACCAATCAATCAATAAAGTATACCTAATATTAAATGATTAAATTGGTGCATAACTGTAAACATTTGAAATGGCTAGAGTTCCCTATAATAAGCAAAAGCTATCAATTAACAAAAGAATGAGATGTCCCATAATTAATTAAGGAAATTTGAATATCTGCATATTGTCTGGATTTGACAATCTAACATGGATTAGATACAAAAGTGCAAAAAAGCTTTACAATTGTTTTTAAGTTGATTAGGTTAGCTTTAAAATGTAAATGAATAGTCCACAAATATTAGTCAATAAATCTTTGAAATAAGTCACAAGTCTATCCACGTTCATTTATCAATGTGAACATTTGAATTTGCTGCAAGATGCCACTGTTATTTAAAAAGATGTTTCTTTTATTTACTAATTGTGTTCTGAGATATGTGATAGACACCTATAAGGTATAGCCTAGCTGGTCCAGGAGGCATGCCAGAACTGTGATGTACAAGATTACTCATGTAACAGAAAAAGTTGAAATAAGATTTAAATAATAGTATACTTAAACTGGCTTGAACATGAACACAAAGCATATGCAAATTATATCCTATCACAATACATCTGATGTAGTGTATGCTTTAAAATATATTTCTTTTAATCCATACCATCTTTGCAAAGGACTAAGAATAACGGAACATCTCAAAATTAAATAATCCAGTCAAATAAACACAATATGGATTTATGAACAACTGCCAAGAAAAATACATAAACCATGCAAATAATAAAAGATTATGAGTTGTCACATATTTTCTACCTAAATTATTACCTCTTAATTAATTCTTATTGATGATAAATAATAATTATTAAATTTTTATCTAAAAATTAAGTACAGCTTTTAAAATAAATCTGGACAATGCTGTAGTCCAAACCAAACTGGCATCATTTATCTTTTAAGAACTATACGTTGAAGAATGTTCCCAAAATCATTTTCTAATGAAACACTGTAAATACATAAAATTATATGTGTGTATGTGTATTTATAGATAGATAGAGAGGTAGACGATGCAAATGTAGATATGGATTGTTTCTAAGGTAAAAATCGCAGTAGCCAAAGTTCACACTCCCCCCTCTCCAAGCACCTACTGTAATTTTCTACAATCACAGTAGCATTTCCTTAAGGAAACTGGAAGAACAGACTTTTGTTTTTCCCATTTTCTTTCTTTTTTTGTTTTTAATGTGACATCTAAAATAGCAGATGGATACAGTACAGGAATTACACTATTCTACTTAAATCTGTTCCACACTACTGTAAAACTGCAGAAGCAGAATCCTAAGGACCTTTTGAAATGATATACAATACTGATTTATTGCTGCATTTTGTGTTGTTTATAATGTAGGAGACTTATTAAGAACATTTCAAAAATGCTATTCATGTGCATCCATAACAGAAAGCTCCTATAACAAATTTGCTTGATTAGATCAGTAAGTAATGAAGGTGCCAAAGGTATTGACATTTTATCAATGGGATCAAACAAGTCAGACTGTCAGTCTAAACATTCTGAGACTCACTAAACTTAGTAACCAGTGTAGATTGTTTTGTTAAAGTTATATTAATAATTTAAGGCATTTTTACCACTGTCTTAAGATTTTGGGCTTCGAAAGTGTGCATAGAATATTGCTCTTTTTCTAAATGTCAGTAGACTAGGCCACAGATAACTGCAAATGAAGACAAATTCTATAATTACTTGTAATTACTATAGTTACTATTCTCAAAATATTTCAGTATGAATATACAAACCACACCTTTTTAAATTGGAAAACCTGAATCAAAGTTAAGCATATATATTTTCTTCAGTATTGACATTTCAATTTCCTACACCAAAATCTAGGTTTGACATAGATTAATTTATTTCTCATTCAAAATTGATAATTTATATAGGACCGGCCTCAGCAAATTCGCAGGTATGTTGAATACAAGAATAGCAAATGCACATGCAAATATTAGCCACACAAATAAGGTAAAAATCTTTCATTTCCTGGCACTATACTTCTCAGTATAAACAAATTAAGACAAAACTAACCTTTAATTTGTCATAGCGTTCACTCAGAGCTGCCACTTGGTGATCACGATGCCTCCCAACCAGTTTACACAAGGCACAGATTAATTGGTCATCAGTCACACAATACATGTTAACTTTCTCATCTTCATGCTCCAGACACATCAATCCTCTGATATGTGAGTCAGGAATAGGCTCAATCAAACGGTGTCCAGTAAATGGCTTCTTGTTCGGATGAGTTGTTTTTAGGCACTCCTCACAATAGGATACCTCACAAGTTACACAGGTCTTGACTGCCTCCTGAGCAGGATCTTGCTCACAGAACTGGCAGAGAACTTTTTCACTCGATGACATGCTGTTGCTGTCAAAAGCTCGTTCTCGGCGAGTTTCGCTGGGAGAATTGGGCCCGCTCACAGAAGCTTTCTGAAACCTGTCTATAATATTCTGCAGTGTGACGTTGCGCTTCAGTCCGTCTAGACCCCGTTGACTGAGGGTGATGACATAACGACAAGTGGGGCACTGGAAGGCGGTGATAGATTCCACTGATTCGTTGGTAGCACACTGGGAGACCAAGATGCGATGTGCACAGTTGAAACAGAGACTGTGAGCACAAGGCAGCAGCAATGGATCCTCAAACAGCTCCAGACAGATAGGGCAGGTCAGTTCTGACTCCAGTGTTTCCATCTTCAAGCAAAGGTTTCCTGTGTCATCAGCAAAATCCAGGGAAGCCAATCAGCTATCTGCAAGCATAGTAATAATATTCAATTAGACTGAAGAGGAAATTCTATTTCAAATGTCTCCTTCAAGTTATATTTTTACAGTTATTTGGCCATACTTTTTCAGACTGAAGGTGACATATTTTGAATCCATCTATGTGTTCAAGATATTTAAAACCCCTTTATCTTATATGTTTTCCTAAGCTTCTATTTTTATCTTTTATTGCAAGAAATCCAGAGCAGTTTACAGGCAGACATTTGATAAACTTTTATATTATTTAGGAACTATACTGCAATGCAGTAAAGAGAGACATATACTACCACCACCATGGTGAAATCTGCTTTAGCAATTCAACTCAATCACACTATGAAATCGGCTAATTTCCTCCCTCTCCTTAAAAGGGTCTTAATGCAATTGGATCTTAGGAGTAACATTGGAATCAGAAATGTGTCCATTCGTTTACTATTTATATCTTAAATTGCAACTTTTGGGTTCCACATTAATTTGCATTTGCAAAGGACAATGGTCACTAGCTTGTCAGTGCAGGAGTCATATGTCTCTAAAAGAATTTGTGACTACAAAACAAAATAATATGCAAACATTTAGAGCAAATAAAGAGTGAAATGAGATAATATGCTGACCAATATAGACTAGGAGGAGGAAAAATCATAATTATAATAAAAACTGTGCTTCAGTAAATCAGAAACCTGGCAAGAATGTCATGTTATTTACTAATTACAGAACATTTCTTTAAAAAAAATCTGTCTTTTTTTTTTGTTTATTACAGGTAAGGAAGTGCCAAGAATTACTATTCTTTCCAGCCACAAAGTACAAATACTGTTTCACTGTATAAATATTGCTTTTAACAGCTTTGCTGGTTAGCCAAAACGCAGTGTAACTCAACCATTATTTTTCTCAGCAAGGAATTCAGGAACATGCAGCAGCCATTCCACCCCCTGAAAAAGATCAGCCCCCAAAAAACTGAAACTACTTTTCATTTCCTCCTTCACTGAAGATGTTACATGAAATGATTTTGAAAGAATTGCCCTACGTTATGCTTTTTCCCTAAGCTCTTGTCAAGGTCTTGTATTGTTATAAGTAGACAGATCAGTGAACCATAAGCAAAAGCTCTGCTTCACACTCGCAGAAATCTACCTCTTAAGAGTACAGTCCATTTAAACTCTGTGGCTCATAAAAAGGACGGTTTCAGATGGCCCAGCTGTGTACTCTGTAAGGTTGCCCTATTGTGTGAACATCTCTCTTTTTATTCCCCTAAAATTAGCACACAAATCTTGATTCATTAAGAGTGAAGGGAACTTTATGCTCATTAGCAAGCTTTGGAGCTAAATCTCTTTGAATGACCAGTACTTCCCCACAATTAAATTGAGGGATGCAGTTCAGGGGTCGCAATGCCATTTAATCATAATAGCAAAAAAAGTATTCAACAATGGAGGACAGTTGCAAGTCAGACTTTAATGTTTATTCATAGTTACTTCATGATGAGGCCAAAAATTATTTGTCCCAGAGGAATATGAAAAACGTGCCATTGGATTTCACACTTATTTGCCAAAAAGTTAGAGAATCTCAAATAGCCTCCACTATGGATTACACTGGATTCAATAAACTTTATGTTGTCTGCTTTATTCATTCCCTGCTTGTTATTTTGACACTCCCAAATATCTTCTAGAGGAAGTCTTTAATCATATAAACTGGAAAAAATATTTGGATTTGGAGGGAAGGGCAATCAATCAATGGAGAAAATAATATAGCTCCTTAATTAAAATAATAAGACATTCTCGAAATGATGCACATTTATGGCATAGTAATTCCATATTTATGTCTTAAAGTAGCTTTTTAAGTGTTAATTATTCACTGAATTACAGATTGGATCACAGTTTCAGTGGATTACAGTTTCAAATTTGTGCAACAGCATAATTGTATAGTGATTTCAATGGTATAACAAAACTGAATTAACAACAACAACTCTGCATCTAGATATTATGAGACACAGAGTGTAATCATATGAAAAAAAGCAAATATTTCCAAGTGTTTCCTAAAGAAAAGACTTTTTAGGTAATCTGGGATCTAAAAGAAAATTCTACTAATGGAGGTTTTATATAGCTTAGATTATAGTGAACTGAACAAATACTGCATGGTCTAGTATTTAATATTTATTTCTGTAGTTTATTTTTCTGCCAAAGGTTCATCTACCATTTGGATTGTCAGTAATAACCATCCTGGATAAAAAGTCATTTCTCTTGCATTTACATACAAACAAATTAAATAAAAAAAAACTTTCTAAATGTATATGTTTTTTTCTCCCTCTCCATATTTATAATGTCTCACAGAGAGAGGGGGGGGAGAGAGAAATGTAGATACATAGCTTCCTTTATAAAACATTACTCTTCTACATACAGAGTTGTCTTTCTATTTTGTGCAGCCACTTGTACAGACTTTTATACCAAAGCAATTAGAAAACTACATCAAGCAATTAATTGTTCTGCCTAGAGGAATGGATCAAAAGTTAGTGTCTATAAAGTGGATAAATACACTATCCTAACAGAACAGTAAGACAAGATCTCTGTTGGTGCACCAAAAAAATTAAAATCTGCAATAACATTCAAATGAGAACTAACCTTTTCCTTAGCCATTACTCAGGACTGACTTTACCATTCAGCAGATAGAAAAGAGGTAATGCTATACAGTGTGGTCTGACTCCTAAAACAATTCTACTGGAGTTTAAAGTAAAATGTGCTGTCCCATACTTGACTAGAAGTGAGTTTCAGTGCCAATCCAATCAGCTTCCATATGAGAAATGCATGAATATCAGGCAGCAAAATATTTGGCCCCTGCCCTGCCGTCATAGTAATCTCAAAAGGAAAAGGATCCAAGCATTTCAAACACATTGCTGCACATTTAAGTCCAAAGTTAATTTCCTCCCACCCAAATGATCTGTGCCATAAAAAACATTTTATATAGATTTGTTTTTTTTAAAAAGTATACGTTTACCATAAATACTAATAACAATGAATGATTTCTAGAAATAACCAAAATACATGCCTAATTTCTCTGCAAAGATATATGCTCATTCAAAGTTATAGATATTAATCACATGTTCAAGCAAACATGTTAAGAGTGATATTGCAAAGCATGTCAAAGAACCAGTAATAAAAAAAAGTCACTAACAACATCCTAATAGTAAACAACCATTTTAAACAAACTTAATATCAGGGATACATTTCACATATCTAACACAGGTCTCCTATGGGATTTCAAGTAATGGTAGATTTAAAAAATTACAGAAAAATAAACTTTTATTTATTTATTTTTATAAACTTAAGTAAAATAAACAAGTTTATTTTTGTCTTATTTGACAAATTTAACAAGGAATGATAGCCCTACAGACATCTATCACCCAACAGCTTTTCTATATTCCATTAAGTTTATTATCAAAAATCTGAACACAATATTATTCATAAAATCACATTTGGAAATATTACAAAGCTCTTTTGAACTAGTTCACTTTTCTATAAAATAAAAGTAAAGTTTACAGTCAAAAGAAATAAAGCCTACTCATCACATTTTTACAAATTTGTTTTTAAAAGTTTGCCTATGTTGAAAATCTCTTCAAATTATCAGCTGCATATTTATATACCCACCAATGGATTTCGACCTGAATGTTTTAGCTGAAACATTGCTGATAAGTGAGGATGCTGATTCTTGGTCAGAAAGTGAAAAACCGAGAGAGATACAGTGGCCTTCTCTACTTGCAGTAATCCCAAGCTTTCAGCGCTGTGAGTGGGTTCGTAACTTGGAGACAGTTGATATTGAAGCACAACAGGAAAATCTATGCTACAATTCCAGGAAAGCCAGCTCCACCTAATTGCCGCCGTCAGAGTTTAAGGACTAAAAACTGCTCTGGAAGCAGGCTAGCTTTTGTTAATGACACGAAAGCAAACTCTCCCCTTTCTTTTTCAGGATTCGGCACCTATCATGTGAGAAGCAGCAAGGGTCAGATTCTCTAACTGTGCATCCACAGAACCACCCAGCATTGCTTGTAATAAGGCCACTGGGCTTGGCAGCCGCATTATTTGAACAAGTAAAAGCTCAGCCTACTGTGTAATTAATCCAGGGTTGAATAATGAAGTTCCCATGCCTATAAAGGGAAAGTGACCTGAACCAGCAAACTGTGTCACATGGCCAACATGAAGGAAGAGCTAAAGTTTACTGAATAAATACTGCATGATCCATATTTGAAGTTTTTCCTATTACTGCATTGTTTGATTGGTTCCTTCTAAATATTGATCAGTTGGAATAAAAGTACTGTAATACATTATTTAGTGTTGGTTTATTCTTCCCCAGTAATGCCTTTCCAGGCACCTTAAGAACTCTCAGTGTGATTATTCCCTAAGAGCAAAGTATTATTGATTATAACAAGTTAATCAGAAATGCTATTATATTTTTGTAGCATTTAATTTTAAGAGCATAGATTTGCACTTGCTGACAAGCCCCGTATCTAACTGTACCCTTCTCTCTGTTTTTTTAACCACTTAACTTTTAAAAGTGCTTTACTGTAAAACAATTGAAATTTTTAGCTATTTAGAGCTGAATTTAGTCAATACTACTGTTTTATCAATATCTGTGATAGAACATCATAGGAAAAAAAGCACTTTCTGACATTTTGCCACATATACATACCCGACTTTTAGCTTTCAATGAAGGCATTAAAAATTCATGAGAAAATAGAAGTTGCCGGAACAAATTACTTTCTTGGCTTCCACTTTGTATATGCAATGATTTTTTTATGTTGTTACTATTAAATGAAAAACACATTACATATTTAAAAGTGACTCAAATCATCATTCCATTTGCTCTTCGTCCCAGAGAGAAGTTTAAGTTTCATTTGCTTTGCAGGCTAATTTAATTTCCCTCATCATTTCCTTTCTTACATAAAGATTACAATACTGTGACAAAAAGAGAACCATTGTTTCTACAGGCAAAACCATGACATTTATGAAGAATTGTTTGAAATAGCACTGGCATAATAAGAATACATGAAACCGATCTCTGGTTTTTATTGTCATCCATAGTTGCACAGAGAGCTTTCAAAGACAATCCCCCTCCCCCAATGTAATCCTGTAAGTGAATGGAAGAAACTTGAGGGAATAAGCAATTCCTGATCTATGTCATCTCAAAGCATTAAGGAAAGAGAATAAACTAAAGATAATACTCTTTCCAAAATTATTTAATAAAGATTGTTTTAAACCATTTATTAGTCCTTTTTCATCACATATAAAAACAAAAGCGCAACTCATGACACAATGTGAATTCACCATAGGAACAGCCAATAAATGCACCATTTATTTAAACACACTCCCCATAGGATAGGATTACACCACAGAGAACTGATTCTTCCCTGTGTCAGTTGATGTTCTTTTCCCTGAGAAAAGAACATCACCTTTGGTAAAATCAGCAACGCAGCAAAAAACCTATCATGGAGATTATAGAAATAAAATTTATCATAAATATCTTATTACTCCAACACAAAGATAGGTGAACATATTTTCAGGCTTAAACACTATAGCATCCATTTAGTTTTCAGGACAGGAAATCCACTTTAGGAAAATGAGGTTTTAAGTAGGAAAACTTTTTATCGAAGTGATCAGCATGACCCCAACATTATAGGACCACACTAGATTTTCATCTTCTTCTGACTTTCAGCTTCCTTCCAATATGTAATTAATGACAAAGATGATTAATCACACTGTTTCTGTGCATATACAACTGAAAACATGGCAAGTATTTGTTGTAAACATATTAATAAGAAATACTGATTAAATTAAGTAGATACTTAGTAGCAAATCCTGATGTGGCCCTAAGGTATCTTGACTAAAGAGTCAAATTATCACACCCAAATGGTGGTTCTGTTTCTCATACCACATTCACTTTGAATATGCTGTGCATGAGCGGGATTTTTGCAACACAAAATCATAGTTTCCACACTGGACTTTTCCTATGGAATAATCACATGCTTTCTCTGGTTTTTGACTGTATCTACAAGATAACACGAACAAAGGTTCACTCTCCCATGCTGATTTCCTGGAAGGTCTAAAAGGTGACTTGCTTAAGTAATTCAATGGCTTCTGCAGGCAAGTTATGACCTCTCTAAACAACTCTTTCAATTTCAGTCTCTATTAATTGCTACTAAGACAGAAGAATCAACTCTAACATTTTAATCTTTCCCTCAAAAACAAAATGGTCTTAACTTCAACCTTCTATCTTCCTCATCCCACCTTTGAACTGGAAGTCAATCATATCCAGGATTGCTATACAGCAGGTGGATATTTAATCCTTTCATAACCTACTTCACAGAATTTACATTATCAATATGAAAATCACATTTATACTTCATATTACCAAAGCTTTGTTGTGACAGCAAAAGTCTTCTGAAAGTCTGTCACATGTAACATTATATCCCTTCATATGACTCAGTTTGCACAAACATAAAATTTTATTATGAATTTCATTAATGCAGGATACAAAACATGACTTTTATCTCCCATGTAACAAAGGAAGAAGAGAGCTAGTTTGGTGTGGTACTTAAGGTGCTGGCCTAGAAACCAGAAGTTTATAGGTTCTAGTCCTGCAATAGGCATGTAATCTAGTTGGTGACTTAGGGCCAATTGCACATTCTCAATCTTATCCATCTCACAAGGCTAGGTTGAGTCGGTCAAACTATATATCCTGCCTTTCATATATATCTCCAATCTATATATTGTGCAGAGGGAGGGAGGGAGGGAGAGGAAGAAAGGAAGGAAATCTAGTAACAACATCAATGTACTTTCTGGAAAAATTGCATTTGAAGACAATCATGACCTGTGTATATATATAATGTACTCCCGTTTCATGGTTCTTTACTGTTTGGGGGCATATGTTTAAATTTAACAGCTGTGATAGCACCCCAAAGGAAGAAGTTACTTGCATAGAATTGAATAAATAGAATTCTTTATTGGCCAAGTGGGATTGGACACACAAGGAATTTGTCTTGGTGCATACGCTCTCTGTGTACATAAAAGAAAAGATATATTCGTCAATAATCATAAGGTACAACATTTAATGATAGTCATAGGGTACAAATAAGCAATCAAATCATATTAGGAAACAGTCAATATAAATTGTAAGGATACCAGCAACAAGGTTACAGTCATACATAAGTGGGAGGACATGGGTGATAGGAACGATGAGAAGCTTAATAGTGCAGACTTAGTAAATAGTCTGACAATATTGAGGGAATTATTTGTTTAGCAGAGTGATGCCATTCGGGAAAAAACTGTTCTTGTGTCTAGTTGTTCTGTGTGCAGTGCTCTATAGTGTTGTTTTGAGTTGAAACAGTTTATGTCCAGGATGCGAGGGGTCTGTAAATATTTTCACAGACCACTTTTTGACTCGTGGAGTATACAGTTCCTCAATGGAAGGCAGGTTGGTAATAATTGTTTTTTCTGCAGTTCTAATTATCCTCTAAAGTCTGTGTCTGTCTTGTTGGGTTGCAGAACCAAACCAGACAGTTATAGAAGTGCAGATGACAGAGTCAATAATTTCTCTGTAGAACTGTATCAGGAGCTCCTTGGACAGTTTGAGCTTTCTGAGTTGGCGCAGAAAGAACATTCTTTGTTATGCTTTTTTGATGACCTTTTTGATGTTAGGTGTCTATTTTAGATCTTGAGATATGGTAGAACCTAGAAATTTGAAGGTCTCTACTATTGATACTGTGTTGTCTAGTATTGTAAGCGGTGGTAGTATGGGAGGGTTTCTCCTAAAGTCTACCACCATTTCTATGGTTTTGAGTGTGTTCAGTTCCAGATTGTTCTGGTTGCACCATGAGGCTAGATGTTCAACCTCCCGTCTGTATGCGGATTCATCCTTGTCTCGAATGAGAGCGATCACTGTTGTGTCTTCTGCAAACTTCAGTAGTTTGACAGATGGATCATTCAAGATGCAGTCATTGGTATATAGAGTGAAGTGGAGAGAGCACATAGCCTTGGGGGGGGGGCTGTGCTAATTGTACAGGTATCTGATGTGATTCTGCTTAGCTTCACCTGCTGCTTCCTGTTAGGAAGCTTATGATCCACTTACAAGTGTGTTCAGGTACTGCTAGCTGATTTAGTTTAGTTACAAGAATGTCTGGAATGATGGTGTTGAATGTTGAACTAAAGTCTACAAAGAGGACCCTTGCATTAGTCTTTGGCGATTCAAGATGTTGTAGGATGTAGTGCAGAGCCATATTAACAGCATCATCTGTTGATCTATTTGCTCGGTATGCAAATTGCAGGGGGTCTAACAGTGGATCCGTGATGGTTTTCAAGTGGGACAGTTCTAGCCTTTCGAAGGTTTTCATAACTACAGATGTTAAAGCAACTGGTCTGTAGTCATTCAGTTCCTTGATGGTGGGCTTCTTCAGCACTGGGATGATAGTAGAGCGTTTGAAGCAAGAAGGAACATAGCACATCTCTAGCGATTTATTGAAGATTCAGATAAAGATGGGAGCCAATTGGTTAGCACAGACTTTTAAACAAGAAGGAATTATCTTGTCTGGGCCTGGAGCTTTTTCTGGCTTTTGTCTGTGAAATAGGTATTGCACTTCCTTTTCTGTGATCACTAGGGGTTGGGAACCCAATGGGATGGGGTCAGTTGAAGGAGGTTTGGCTGTTGTTGGTGTGTTTGAGATAGGTCGGTCAGTTGTAGAAGGCTTGGCTGTTGTTGGTGTGTCTGAGATGGGGGTTGTGGAGATAGGTGACTGTAGTTTCCTTTCAAACCTGCAGTAAAACATGTTTAGGTCATCTGCCAGTTGTTTATTTCCTTCAGCCTGGGAAGGAGGTTTGCTGTAATCGGTGATATTTTTAAGAGTTTTCAACATGTTTGTTGGTTTATTTGTTGAGAACTGATTTAGCTTTTGAGAGTAGCTTCTTTTTGCTGCTCTGATCTCCCTTATTAATACATTGAATCTTATGTTATTAGTCTGAAGTTACAGAAATACATTTGTAGACTACAGACTAATAAATTATGGTTGTTTGGTCTGTCCTGCTAGCATAGTTGCATCCACTAGAGTGTTTTTCTCCTGACAGAGACTGAGGAATCATTAAGAGTCCTACATATTGTAGACATCCTGTGATGGGGAGCAGTTACTTCCCATATATTTCCAGTATAGAATAGTCATCATATGAGCTGACTCTGATCTATTAGGAACATTTTCCAAATAGTTTATGGCTTGGGTCATGTTTCCCATATTACAGGTATTATCGGTCCAGTTTAATGTCTGAGTCAAAGTTATTTTAGCAATATATTGTTATCAATATTGATATAATTACATAATGTAATCACTGCAGAATCTCAGTATCAATCTGGGAATGGAGGGTGGAATGAATGTCACTCTTTTATTTGTTCCGTCTTGCTTTGACACCCAGAAACTAGAATTCATACATTGTTCCTATTCCAAGGGCTGTAAGAGGACAAATTCTTCACTGAGATGTAACAAATTCTTTTTCAGATCTATGGCTTTTCTTCTGCTTCAGCTTAATATTATTCTCAGTGGAATATGGCTTAATATCTTAATATGATTTAGTTTGACCTATGATTTAATTATTTGAAGCCTATATTACATTCTTATACTTAAGTTTTGTTATTGCCCATCCACATACACATATATTTTAGGTAGATACATATGGATAATTAAGTTATCCTTATTTATCCAAGATAATTACCTCCCCAATTAAGGTAGAAAATCTAATTATCAAACAAAATTGTCACTAAATAATCTTAAGAAATATTAAACCATTTATGAGAATTGTTAAATTGTGCAACTTTTTTGTTTTTTAAAAAAATCCAGAAATATCAAATAGCATCAAGATACAGCCATTTAATGGCTGGAAATTAAATTGAAACTATTGCTATTAATAGCTTTGTTTGATTGTTGTGAGCCACCCAGAAAGTTGAGAGACAGGAACATGCAAGTTTAATAAAGTAATATTGTTATTTCTCAGGCTTTTAATTCATCTTTCCTTTAGATAATCAGGCAATGCTTAATATTTGTGCCCACAGAGGGAGAGATAATGAGATGGACTACAATGAAGCAGCAGTTTCCCAGAAAGGGTCAGGATAAGAGGCAGCGCAGCCCAGAGCTAGAAAGCAGACAGAAGAAGAGAGTAAGGATAACCACTCCCTAGAATTTCCCAGGGTAATTCTATGAGAGTAATAAGGGTTCAGTCTGGCAAGATTCTGTCTATTGTATGTAAACAAATAAATGACTGAACTTTGGTTGAATTCCTATTTGTTGTTCTTGGGCTCAGCCTGGCAATACTGTTCTTTATAAAGAAAGTTTTAACTAAAGTTTGGTTTTTATAGACGGTGTACTTTGTAATAAACTTGCAGACTTCCACCTACCGTTACTCTGACATAATATATTACTTTGGTAATAATTGGGTTTTTTTCACACTTTAGCATGATAAAAACAAAAAAGCAAAAACCTTGAAGTAAACAAATATATGCTCAACTCTAAACTTATTCTCAGTCACAACGTAACTGCTAATTGTCTATATTCTTTCCAGCCAATTATTTAGATAAAATCAATAGTTTGTTGACAATACATTTCCCTATAAACTTGCACACTTGCACCCAAAATTAACATATTTGCATTGCTAATGAATTTATTGGTAAATATTATAGATGGTCCTTGATTAGTGATTGTCTTACTTAGTGACTATTTGAAGTTGCAATGGTGATGAAAAAGTAACTTTGCAACAAATCCTCACATTTACCAATCCTCACATCCTTCGCAGGTCTGGAAAGGAAAGGAAAGCTAAAGTAAGATTATAAGCACAACTGTAGTTTCACTTTGCAGTTGCTTTGGTTAATGAATTATTTATTTATTATTTATTTTATTAGTCATATTTCTATGCCGCCCACTCTCCGAGGATTCTGGGCGGCTTACACCAAAGACAGTATACTAAATAGCATATTGCCCCCAACAATTTAGGTCCTTATTTTACCCACCTCAGAAGGATGGAAGGCTGAGTCAACCTTGAGCCGGTGAGATTTGATCCGCTGATCTGCTGAACTAGCAGTCTGCCGAAGTAGCTGCAGTACTGCACTCTAACCACTGCGCCACCTCGGCTCTTGATTTGCTGTTCCCAATTGTGGTCACTAAATGAAAACTACCTGTATAAATTTTAAATTGATTGATTGCTGGGATGTTCACTGGGATGTATGTTTATTTGTCTTCTAGTTTGTCTTCTTTTGCTTTTTGTAAATATTATAATCTGTTCATAATGACCGTGGTTCAGACTTTGTCTGCAGGTAGGATGATGATGTGAACACTAACACAATACAAAAACTAGACAACCAGATCAAGGTGACCTCATTAAGAAAGACCAAATTACCAAAAGGGAACAGTGATGGATGAGAAGTAATGGACCCATCCTCCCACGCTTCTATGGATGCCCCAAAATACAAAAGTTTGACAGTCCTCTGTGTCCAATCGTATCACTACCAGGGTCCCTATATACAACATTGCAAAACAATTAACCAAAAAGCTTGGACATTTCACAAGAGGAAGCAAATCACTCCACTCCATCAAATCTCCACTATAGTGCCTTCAAGCAATCAGAGACGTGACTATAGATGAAGACAAAACCATGGTTTCATTTGATGTCACAGCCCTGTTCATGTTCATAGATCCAGAATCAACCAAAGAATCTATGACCACACTGCTCCACTGCACACCTGACTTAATCAAATATATAAATATTGAAACACTCAGGATTATGGATCTCATAAACCTCTGCCTAGCCACATACTTCCAATCTGATGGACAAACTTACCAACAAATTAAAGGCACACCTATAGAATCACTGCTTTCAGGACTTATAGCGGAGATCATTATGCAATGTTTGGAAACTATTGCACTTCCACAAATTCAATCCAAAATATGGATCATCAGATATATAGATGACACCTTCACCATAATAAAAAAGGGCTAATTAGAGAATACCCACAGAACCAACATTTTCAAAGGAATCCAATTTATCAGAGAAGAAGAAAACAACAACTCACTACCCTTCCTGGACATCCTGATCAGCAGAGACCACAATGGCAAACTAGAAACACAACTGTACAGAAAAACCATCCACACCAAGTGCTCCACTACCAAAGTAACAATCCAATCTCCTGCAAGAGAAATTGCATAAGAACTTTTATTTAGTGTTCTGCCCCTGCTATGGACCCCAAAGAACTCAGCACACACAAACTCTATACAAAGCTTATTTTACTCAAATAACTCAGTCTTTATCAACCAAAGGCTGTTAATAAACTGTCTTAACAGCCTACCAGAATTCTAAGATAAGGTAATCACAGTCTTACTAGAGTTGGCAAAAAGCCCAGAAGCAATTTTGCAGAGAATCCAGATGCGAAGGAGAGTGAACTAAAGTTGTTCTCTACAGTTTGCTGCAAGCGGCATTCTTCCTTAAATAGGCTAAGGGAGTGGCCAATTAGCCCCAAGCCTTACTCTCGAGGAGATCTCCTCCTGAGGAGCCACTCCTGCCTTTTGGTAGCTCTGCATGCCCGTGCATTAAGAAGAGGCTCCTCTTCTTCGTCCTCTTCACTTAAAGGAACTTCTGGAGGGTCTGAAGGCCCTGGCTGGATCCCTGCCTCTGACACCACATCTTCTCCAGCCTCCTCACTGTCCGACTCGAGCACCAGCTGCACAGGCTGCTGGCGCAGCACCACACCTGCCTCCTTGTTGTTGGAATCAGCTACCATCTGCACAGGCCGCTGATGGGCCACAACATTTAGATGAGCACACAGCAACCCTGAACAGCAGAAGGAAACAGAGCATCTATACAACATATTGCAACAAAATCAATATCCACGGAACTTTATCAAAAAATTCCTGACCACTCAATCCAATACAGTACAACCAGCACAAGCCCTGTCATGTGTCAAGAACATCTCAGAAACCACCAACAGACTACTAGAACCACATGGAATCAAGCATAACACACAAGCCAACTAAAGCCTTCAAAACATCCTAAGTAAACCCAAAGACCCAGAAGAAAAAACAGGAGTTACCTATAACATAATATACTGTAATGACTGTGACAGTTATAGGCAGAACTCATCCATGAACACCAACTAAGCAGTCAGAAGATACAATGAAAACATAAACTGACAGCAAACCCTACTCTTTACTAACCCTGATGAAATTTACCTAGTTTGGGTAATGAAATGTCTTAAAAATTCAACATAATAGAAATGGCTACTTCCAATTTTATTTAAATTACATACTATTGAGGAAAGAGAATAAAACTGATGTTCAAGGACCATTTGTTTATCACTTTTAAAGTATCCTTTCCCTAATCGGTGTTTAAGTCTTATAAATTTTTAATTGGATTAAATTCCAAGACACTCAATTTAGTAGTGAGACAATTTTGTTTTAACTATTAATCTCTTTTTATAAAAGGTAAGATAATTATGAAATTTCCAGTGGGTCATGTTCTATTCTTCTGGATCCACCACTGTCCAATAAATGCGAACAATTAATCAAAGATCAACTCATCCACAAGGCAAAGCTCTGTTGCACTTTTCCAATACCATTCCAGCTTGAATAAATGGCCGTTCTTTGCCCTTAAATACTGTCCATCGCCTCTCCTGTTGCAATGCAGGATCAGCAAGTTCAAAATCGGCGAGATCATTTCCAGGGGATGACTTCACTTGCAAACAAGCTTTGCTTGCCTTAAGACTTTTGACAACTCCAGTATTTTCTGAGACTGTATAACACAACTCAGCTAGCAGAATGCATTAGAAGATGATCATAATGGCTACGCATTCCAGAACATGTCATGACAATGTTGCCCTTACTTTGACCAGAGTTGATATACAATCCAGCCTAACTGAATTTGAACTGATTTAATGGATTGCATCTGACTTGCTATAACTAGGCAGATCCTCATCTGCCTTGTTGAAAGTGACTAACTTTAACTAGAGACTAACTGCAACTTCAAAACAGATTTGCCTGGTTTAGCTTGATTATTTCTTTATTTCTTCTTTTTGTGTATTCTCAAGGACACAACATACAGGAAGTCCCAACATGATTTCAATAGTAAAATACAACTAAACAGATCACTTGTAAATGTATGATACAATTTATGACAGTAGTTCATATTATGTATTATACAGTACTTCTATATTCTCAGAAATGCGTGTGGTCTTTGAAGAGGAATATACATACCGTGTTCATCCAAAAAGAAGCCTAGGTCTTATTTTCTTTTGACCCCCTGAAAAAATGGCTAGGCCTTCTTTTTGGAGAGTTCTAATTATTGACTCACCTCACGGTGGTGGCACCGACAGCCCCACCCAGCAGGAGCCTGCTGCTGGCCTACTTCTTCTGCGGCCGCTTGCTGCCACTCACATGCATCGCCCTGGCCTCCATTTTGCCTTCAGATGCCTGCCAGAAGGCATCTGCAGCCAATAACAGCACTCCAGATCGATCCGGAGCTGTGTTATCAACTGCAGAAGCTTTCTGGAAAGCCTTCTGCAGCCAATAACAGAGCTCCGGATGGATCCAGAGCTCTGTTATCAGCTGCAGATGCCTTCCAGCAGGCATCTGAAGGCAAAACAGAGGCCAGGGTGATGCATGTGAGTGGTGGGAAGCGGCTGCAGAAGAAGCTGGGGCAGGTGTCAGGGTGTGCAAGGCCTGGTAAGTAGGGCAGCTCCACCACACCCCATTCCCACCCTAGTTTATTTTTTACCTGTGTGCCTCGCCCCACTCCCTGCCCCACGGGGTGGGTGGGGTCTTAATTAGGGCTAATTTTGTGGGTGGGGCTTAATTTGATCACATGCACTCAAAAACGCGATAGGGCTTCTTTTCAAGGTGGGTCGTCTTTTTGGAGAAACACGGTATATACATACACAACATACACACACACACAAACACACCAAAATGAAAGCTACTGGCCTTTTCTTCTCCTATCAGAACTATAAAATTTAGCTTGCAGGATTATATGACAGGGCACATAAGCATATAAAATATTACAGAAATACTATAGTGCAAAAATCATGTCAAATCTCTTACCCCCAGAGTGATATAATCAATCCTGACATATAATTTCTAAGTAGCTAAGCAAAACTAGGTCATGTCACATTGACCTATCTAATGCAGTAAAGCTTCTTTTTTCAGTGAGAAATTAAAATGTTGCTCATCTTTACTGCTCTATTACCATATTGGATAAATCAAACCAAATAGAGCCACAATTCAATTCTTTTAATTCAAGAAATGTTGAGATGAAGTTTTTATAAATTATTTCCCAGAATTATAATGAGAAATTGAATAATGCGTTGGGCTCATTCTGATATAATATAATAATACTAATAGCTATTATTAAATGGTTGTACTAATTTATTTAAAAGGCAGATGGATCAGCTTTAACAAAATGAAATCAGGAAGCAAATGAAAAAAATCAAAATAGAACAGATATTCTACAATAAATCGTTGCACTTTTTCTTTGTGTACGTTTGCAAATAAGAAATAAAGACTGAATCTCATTAAGAATCAAAAGCTCGTGGCCAGTGGTGGCATTCAAATAATTTAACAACCAGTTCTCTGCCTAATGACCAGCTGAGTAGGTGTGGATGGGTGGTCATGTGACTGGGTGGGTGTGGCCAACTCAACATTACTCAGGTTGAGAGGTGCCTCGCTTTGCCTGACCACTCCCCTCCCCGCCACTCCTGGTCATGCTTGGCCTCATCTCGCCTCCAAGGCCTCAAACTATTTTTAGTTCTGTAAAAATGTTGTTCACCTTTTTTCGACTTTATTATCTACATCTACATATCATAGATGTATTTTCATGGACCCACTGAAAGGAGGAAATGGCTCATATGCTTTGCCCAAGGGTGTGCTAGGTAGTTCACAAAACAGACTTTTGAGGGGCTGCCACAAAGAAGAGGGGGGACAATGTATTTTCCAAAGCAGCAGAAGGCAAAATAAGAAGCAACAGATGGAAACTGAACAAAGAGAGAAGCAACCTAAAACTAAGGAGAAACTTCCTGACAGTGAGAACAATTAACTAGTGGAACTGCTTGTCTCCAGAAGTTCTGGGTGCTCGATCACTAGAGGTTTTAAAAGAAAAGACTGGACAGCCATTTCTCTGAAATGGTATAGGGTCCCCCCAAAATCCCTTCTAAGTGTATTCTGTCATCTTTCCCAGGCCTTCCACTCAGATTTTGGGATCCTCAGTTTTCCTGCCTGAGCAGGGGGTTGCACTAGAAGACCTCCAAAGTCCCCTTCAACTCTGTTCTGTTATTCCTGAGCTAAATACGTTAAGACCCTATCTCTTTTGCTCCCTCTGGACTAATGAGCTGCTTCTACACATTCATTTTAATAGATTATTAGAAAACTGCAGTTGAAAGTCCTTCATGTCTCCTTACCCTGAAGACCCAATTTCATTTGGAATTTAATCCCAAACTGATTGCCCTTTTAGCATTTCTCTTGACAGTTCACCAAAATGCACCCCTAAGAAGCCACATCTCTCTCTCTCTCTCTCTCTCTCTCTCTCTCTCTCTCTCTCACACACACACACACACACACACACTCTCAATTTAAGAAAATTCCCTTGTCTTGGAGCCTTTAGAATCATAGGCTAGAAGTTACCTTGGAGGTCTTTTAGTTCAATTTTCTGCTCAAGGAAGAAGACTTCATACATACTTGCGGGTTCACAGACATCCCAGCTTTGGCTGCAAGAACTGCAGGCAGCCTTCCTGATCACACACTTCCTCCTCCTGCCGCCCCCTGTGAAACGGAAGGCCTGAGAGAAAGTACCTGGTCCAGTCACACAGCCCTCCACAACAGAGCCCTTCCCAGGGAGCAAAGACTTGGACAGCATGATCCGTCCCAAATGCCTTGAGGGGCTCCAGAGTTTCCACACACCTCTGCTGACCTGAACACTCTGCCCTTCAGATCCCAAGGGGGCCAGATCCCGGCAGCAGTGCTCCTAGCAGGCAGCCAGATGTCCCAGGGCTGCACAAGGGCACTTCACTACATTGCGGCTCTGCCCCAGTGCAGCAGTCTCCCCGGAGGCTGGCCCGGAGGTGCATCCCCCCAATCGCGGGCTGGATGCAGGACCCAAGGCGGAGGGGAGGGTGAGCGGGTGGCAGCTGCCTGGAGGCCCTGTGGAAGTTGAGAGCTGGGCCCAAAAGCTGGCCGAGCCTCACTGTCCATCGCTGGTACCATCGCTGACTATTGGGGGCGAATCATTGGCCCCCACAGAGAGGACGCGCAATTTGGGCGTCCTCCTGGATTCACGGCTGTCCTTAGAAGAGCATCTGACGGCCGTGACCGGGAGGATTTTTCATCAGGTTCGCCTGATTCGCCAGTTGCACCCCTTTCTGGATCGAGACACCTTACTCACGGTCACTCATGCCCTTGTTACCTCCCGCCTGGACTACTGTAATGCTCTCTATATGGGGCTCCCCTTGAGGAGCACCCGGAGGCTCCAACTGGCGCAGAGTGCGGCCGCGCGGGTGGTGATGGGAGCGATATGGCGCTCTCATGTGACACCGCTCTTGCACAAGCTGCACTGGCTCCCGGTGGTCTTCCGGCTGCGCTTCAAGGTGTTGGTTACCACCTTTAAAGCGCTCCATGGCTTAGGACCCGGGTACTTACGGGACCGCCTACTACTTCCAATAGCCTCCCACCGACCGGTACGCTCCCACAGAGAGGGGCTCCTCCGGGTGCCGTCGGCTAAACAATGTCAACTGGCGGCCCCCAGGGGGAGAACCTTTTCTGTGGGGGCACCCACTATCTGGAACGACCTCCCCCCAGAGATTCGGCGGATCCCGGATCTTCGTGCTTTCCGCCGTGAGTTAAAAACTTTCTTGTTCCATCAGGCGGGCCTGGCATAATCTCTCCCCTTTTTGTAAGAAAATTTTAAATTTTAATTTTATAATCCAAATTTTTTAAAAAACGGGTTTTGAATTGTTGGGGTCATTATTTAATTTGGTTTTAATTGGTTTTTTAAATTTTGTATCTATGTTTTTATCTTTGCCTGTTCATCGCCCTGAGTCCCCTTGGGGAGAAGGGCGGTATATAAATCTAATAAAAGACCAAAAAAGACTGTTCCCCCACTCTGCATCAGCTGTGCTTGGCCGAAGCGCTGCCTCAGCCGCTTTTCAGGCCTGGCTCTCAGCTTCCATAGGGCGTCTGGGAGGCTGCCACCCACTTGCTCTCCCCTCCACCTTGGGTCCCACATCCAGCTTGCAATGGGGGGACATGCCACTTCCTGGCCAGCCCGGCCAGTGGGTGGGCGGCCCTTGGGGAAAGTGCATCACGCTGGGGCGGATGCTGCTGCTCCGCTAACCCTAATGTACAGCAAGGTGTGCACGTGCAGCTCCGAGACATCCATCCACCTGCCAGCCAGGAGCACCACCGCTAGGTGATGGCCCCGTTGGGATCTAACAGGCAGGTCACTCAGGCTGGCGGAGGTGCGTGGAGACACTGGAGTCCCTCAAGGCCTTTGGGGCAGATCAGGTCTTCCAAAGCTTTGCTCCCTAGGAAGAGGTCCATCATGGAGGGGTGTGTACTCAGACAAAGCATTTTCTCTCAGGCCTCCCATCTGGAGGCCCCATGGAAGCCAAGAGCCAGGCCCAAAAGGCAGCCTAGTCTCGCCATGACCCCACCCAGGCGGCCCTTCAGCTGAGCATGGCAGACCTGGAGCAGGTCTCCCTCCCCCACCACTGTCCTTGCCTTCTCAGGCCAGGCGAGGAGTGGCTGGGAGGGGAGGGGGGCCGGGCATGGCGCGGCATGCTATTCAGCTGGTTCACCAAACTGCAAAAAAAGTTAGCTACCAGTTCAACTGATGCTTCCTGTAAAAAACCTTCCTGAAGCTTCCTATAAAAATGTCACTAATGACAGAGTGTGGCTGCACATTAAATAAGCCTATATATTAGAATGAGGAACTTGTTTTTTTTAAATTCCTAAACCGTAGTTTAGGGTTAATTTGTGCCCACCTACCTACCCACTTTGTCCAGGATCAGGGAATGATTTGATAACACAGAGTTCCTAAGTCTAAACACATTAAGTTTGTTGTTAGATCACTGCAATTACTTTTAATTGTGGTTTAATTGCAGAATGAGAATAACTTTCTGCAATTAAATAATTTCTTCACTTATATATAACATATGACTATAAAATCCCTGTTACATGCACTTATTTTGAAACTTAACTGTTCTGGGCAAAACCAAAGGCAAAGAAATAGCATATAGGGAGAATCATTATAAGATGTGGTACAGATGGTATCTAGCTCCTTCGAGGCTAGCAAAGATGTACCCGAACGTAAAATCTGTTTGTTGGAAATGCAAACAAGCTCAGGGTACTTTCTTCCATGCCTGGTGGCTTTGCCCGGAAATCAAGAAATATTGGAGGAAAATAAAAACATGGATAGTAGAAATAATAGAGCAAGAAATTGAATTGGAACCAGAAATCTTTTTATTAGGTATGATTAAAGGGAACATTAGAAAAGACATAAAATATTTAACACTACATATAGTGTTACGGCGGCTAGACTGGCACTAGCACAATTGTGGAAAACAGATCATTTGCCAACGGGTCAGGAGGTAATTCAAAAAATTTATACATGTGCAGAAATGGATAAATTAACCTTAGAATTAAAAGACAAGGAAGACTCAAAATATTTTAAAGTATGGAATAGATGGTATAAATGGATAAATCAAAAGAAAAAAGGGTAAAGATAAAATTTAGTAAAAAATTAAAAGTAATAAATAGGCACCGTCATTTAGATAGAATAAGTAATAAGTCACTGTCTATATATGTGTGTATATATAATTACATATATTCAGTTTGTTTGTGGTGATTTGTATTGTATATGTAATTTTATGATTGAGAGTAATTTGTATATTTTTATCTTTTTAAGCTTAATAAAGTTTGTTTTTTAAAATTAAAAAAGGAAAAAAAAGAAAAAAAAGAAATAGAAATAAATATTTTCCATTAGTGTTATATACAGACACTCAATAACCTCAGTAAAGATTTACATTTTTATCTTCAAAATGTTAAACTTTTTTTTTTTATTTGGATTGTAGAATGTTAGGATAAAAATAGTTTAATAATGGGTATATTTGCAGAAACTTAACAACTCCATTGTGTCATCTCTTATAACTTAAAATATAGTATAGTACTATACATATAGTACATACATACAGTACTGTACTCTTATAGTACAGATTAATTTCAGCAATATGATTTGAGGATATTCCGCAAGCAGCAAAATCAAAGCAGAGAACAAATGGAGATTTTTCAGAACTTTTTGGGACGATTGCATTTTTTTCTACTGGTTTAAATTTTAGATTCAACTAGACCAGGGGTGGCAAACTCAATTTCATTGAGGGTAGCATCACGGTTGTATTTCACCTCAGGGGGCCGGGGGGACATGGTTAGAGTAGGTGTGGCCAGCTTCACACCATTTGGGTTGGGGGGCTTGTGGTGGCCCGAGCGCTCGCGGCACTCCCAAGCTCCGTTTTCACTGGCAGAGGGTTGTAGGAGGCCATTACAGCCGAAAACAGAGCTCGGGTGTGTGTGTGTGCTACACACGGCCCTCCCAAACTCCGTTTTCGCTTGTAGAGGCATTGTGGGCCGGTCTTTTGCTGTGTCCAGGGCAGCCCCACAAGCCAGATCTAAGCACCCTGTGGGCCAGATCCGGCCTCCGGGCCTTGAGTTTTGACACCCCTGAACTAGACTACCCTCACTTTCTTGTGTAACCTAATCCCGCCGAAGCCTATGTAAGCCCTCCAACTTGCACAGTACAACAGTATTTGTGTACCCCTGCACACTCTTCGCATATTCTGTGACTCATGTGATGTCTTTTGTGCGCCTCCCCCCCCCCCCCCCATGCACTCTTCCAACCAGCATGATGCCTCTGGCACACCTTTTCACATCCTACTACCCAGGGGTGCTGCGAGACTGGGAAGAGTGTGTAAGGCATGACAGGTACTGTGGATGTCAAATAGGGTTTATGGGGCGATGGTGCAGGTCGAGAAGGATGAGCAGAGATGAACAAGTGGCCAGCGTGGCTTGAGCACAGAAGAGCTGGGACAGTTGCAGGGGTGGAGGAGACTTGCAAGAGCAAGTTGTAACCTTCCAACTTTCATTCCCGTGGGAATAATGGGTCGGGACATTTTGTAAGTTAGTCCATTTGAAGTACATTTGTTGAAAAAATTGTTGCCCTATGACTGTTTCACCCAATTGAACCTTACAAACAGATAACCAATCAGTTTGTTTTATTGTGTTACTTTGTGTGAACATCCACCCACATCATTTAATGAAATGTTGTTGGATTTTTATTTTTATTTTACTTCTTTCTGCTTTTCCTTTGCACTTAGCAATAAATTTGTAGCTAGAGAAACATATTTTGCTTTTAAATTGGCAACATAAATGTGCATTTTCCTCCCAGAACGTATGTTTTTAAATAGCCTGATTGTTACCACCTTTTTGTAATCATAACCAACTATTCTAACAAACTATCCTTTGTTCAGTGATTGAGTCTCCCCTGTTCCCACAAACTTATAGCACATGTTGCCATGGTTACTCTGCATGTCTATTTACCACACAAGTGATCAAAGAAGGCAGACAACACACACACATGTACACACACACAAAGCTTGCCAGACTTCCAACTGTGCAATGTCCAGCTCCTAATTAACTGATACACTCTCAGCCTATGGAGGCTGTGCATTTTTCCTCCCTTTATTATCTATGAAATACAACAGCAACATTCTCAGACAGAAAGTACATTTTTCTTTCAATCCAAAGGAACAATAGAGAAGGATGGGAAAAATTCTCACTAAAAGCTGAGGTTATTCCCCCCTCCCCATATTTTGTGAAAGCAAGGACTAAATTATAAATTGAAAAGTCTAAGCAATGAAAACCGATATAATAAAAGATTCAATGAAAGTTGGCAACTCTGGGAATCAGAGTGCCATCTACCAAATATCAATTTGCTTTCAGAATTGAGTAACGTAAAACTACAAATCATAGTTAAGAGAAATTGGAACAAATGCATACATTTTTTGATTGCCTACAGCATAATTCAAATAGTTAATCCCTTTTGTATTTCATTGGTTCTAAAAGCAGAGATTTAAGTACATGCTTTTCATTGTCACTGACTTCTATTTTTTAAAAAAATATATTATTTTTCAAATAAAATAGTAAAAGTAGAAGTGTGTTCATTCATGGACTAGTTATTACATAAATATTCATATTGTTCTGTACAGTTCATTTGTTTATACCTAAATCAGATTAACTTTAAGAAAGTGTAAATTATGTGAAAGATCATACAAATTCGTGTAAACCAAGTTTTTATGTAATTCTCTAGTCAAAACTCCCCCACCCAAAAAGGGCTTGTTGAAATAAGGAGGGAGGTGTAAGTTCTTCATTTCTCTGTAGAACTGAATGAATATCCTTCCATTCTTTTTAATATCAAACTTTTCATAATCATAAAGTTTCATAGTATCCTTTCTTTTTTCCTTTTGTTAGTTTTCACAAAAATATCTTCCAAATAAAATTAATGTGGGAGAACTTCTTGCTAATACACCAAAACATACAAACTAGTTAAATATCTTGATATATTTTGAGATCTTTTTGAGATGAATTGCCCAATTGTTTTTAAATACACACAAATATACACACAAGTGTGTTGGGATAGAACAATCAACAGGGAATATTAGTGGAGAAGTTGATGGAGAAATTTATTACATACTGCAAGATTTATGTACTTTGAGGGAATTAAAACTGGGCACAGTCAAACTTATTTTGGACTTTAAAAAGTGGATTTTAATAGTCAGAACAATGTTCCCATGGCTAAAAGCCACTAAACTAAAAACAATTAAAATCATATTACAAAAATCCAATAAAAATGGAAGAGAGCAGGGACGTAAAAGTTAAAATAAGTTGAGCTTAGCAAAAAGTCTTAAATATTTTCAAAATAAAATAAATATACAAGCTATTTAATGAAAATAGCAAAAAGCTAATGAGTAAGAAAAGAAAGGCAGAGCTCATTATTCATTTTTTTTCCAGAAAAAAGGATCTTGTGAAAAGAAGCACTGCAGTTTGAGACATACAGACATACATAATTATGCTTTATTCAGAGCAACTTTTAACCTCTAGGATAGTTCTAGAGTACTGAAGAAAGTATAAGTAGTCCTTGACCTATGACAATTCATTTAACAATGATTCAAAGTTACTACAACCTTGGAAAAAAAGTGACTTGCAACCTATCCTCAAATTTACAACCCTGTGGTCGTATAGTTAAGAATTCAACCACTTGGCAACTAACTCACATTTACAGTGGTTGCAGTACTTTATAGTTACATATTCATGACTTCCGGCCTTCTCAGCTAGCTTCCAACCAGCAAAATCAACTGGGGAATCGAGATCTGCTTAATAATTACATGATTTACTTAATGACCATGTGAATTGCTTAATTCCCATGGTAAAAATATGGCTTGTCATGTGATGACTTGCTTAACACAGCATCATTTAGCAACCAAAATTCTGGTTCCAATTGTGGTCATATTGGAGGACTACCAGTACTTCATGGAGTAACTCAAACTTTACAAATTAACTTTGAGAAATCCTGGAAAACTGGTGAGATGCCAGATGATAAGAAAAAAATCAAATACTTCTTTTTTTAAAAATGGGATAGACAAAGGAAAATTCAACGAAGTACAGGTCAGTCAGACTGATATGAGAACAACAAAATTCCATATTTTGCAGTGAACAGAGTTGTGCTTATCCATGCAGAAGTTATCAGTTATCTGGGTATCTTTCCTGAATTCATGTCTCCTGCTTGCAGAACAGGTGGAGGCCATGGCTTTTGTATAGCTACCTTGCAACCAGTTACGATCATTCCTGGACTGTATTTATGATCATGCATGCTCTTGTCATTCTCATTTGGATTATAGCCTATATTGTCCTTCAGATGGTCTAGAATTTCGTGGTCTTGAGTATGCAATGCCTGATAGATCATCTGTCCATTCAATACCACTATTTTGGAGTTTCATGGGTTGCCACTGTGATTCTAAATATAGTTCAAAGAATTGGTCATCATCATTATCTTTAAAGCCAAAATGGTTCAGAATTTGGGTATTTGCAGGGTCATCTTCTCTGGGTTGAATCTATTATTTGGTTGAATCAAATAGGGATGGCTAACCGTGGGGGTCTAGGAAATGTCATCAACAGGGAATCCACTGTAAGCATTTTCAGTGTTAGTCCCCCTCCTTAGAAATGGCTTACCTTCAGGGAAGATAAGCTTTTTGACTGGTAGGATTCTAGAAGGTTAATAAGATTCAACTCTTGTGGAAGCTCTTTGGAGAGGACTTCATTTTTAACTGTCTCCTGAAGATATAGTTCCAACACACATGGAGTTATATTGAGATGAAAAATATTTGCATTTTTTGGATTTTGTTATCATTTTGGCCCTATTGTTTTCATATTTTAATTAACTATGGAATGTACATTACTCAGAGTGTTATGGATTGAAGTGGCATATCAACCCACTTAAATAAACATGTGGGAATATTCTATAGCAGTTCATAAATAATTTAATCTGTAGGTACTTTGAAAACAAAGCAGTAATTACCAAAAGAGAACATGGATTTTGAGAAGAGAACTTTCTTAAAAGATTATGGAAATGCTGGGTGATACATCCTGATTTTAGCAAAGCTTTTGATAAAATGCCCCATGACTTGCTGATTAACAATTAGATACAAACTTCAGAATGCATATGGACAAACAGTGTATATGTCTCAAAAGTGGGGGAGGGCAATATAATTTTAGGCAGTATCAAGAACATTTTCCAAAGCATGAGAAATAACCATATGACTGTATTTTGTTTTGATCAAAACCCAGCCTGAATACTGCACCGTTCTCATCATCATATTCTACAGAAGATTCAGAGAATCTGGAAAAAGTTCAGGGAAGGGCAACAAGAAAATAGAAGCTAAGGTGATTGCGTTGGTTGTGGGAGTTAGAGAGGATATAAACACCTAAAAGATGTCACACAGAAGTTCAAGACATTCCTTCTCATTTCACAGTGCAAGATGCAGAATAATTTAATAATTTAAATTACAGGAAGGCTGATTCCAGTGGTATGTCAGAAACAATTTAGTAAGACCAAAGTGACAGTGAAACCAATTATCCAGAGAGACAGTTGAGTCCCCTTCATTGGAGAGGTTCAGGCACAGGCGAGACAACTATTTGCTTTAATTTGGATATGAACACAGAGCAGGTGGCTTGACCTAAATGGGTTCCTCCAACTTTTATCGTCCTTGTTATCGTTTTAATTCTATAGAAGTATGGAAGCCATAGTTTTCACTGGTATGGATTTATTGAGCACTCCAATCCCCTATTACATGCCTCTTTAGAACCCATCATTAATGTAATTTACACAACTTATAATAATTACGGATTTGTTTTGTATAGTAAAATCTATTAAGTTCTCCATAAATAGAGATGGTAATGAAGCACTTAAGAGCTACAAGGCCACATTAAATGTCAAACATTATTTTAACTAGAGAATTGCTATTCAGCAGTTTTTGATTTATTATATTTACACTATTATATTTTGCCACAAATGGCAAAAAAAATATTGCTGTCCTATTAATTAAACTAACGTATGCATTCTACATTCCATGAATATTTTTCAAATAAAATTCTTCCTTTCTATTTTGAAGTTGAATTCTGTCATGTTAATTCAATCATGTTAATTAAGACAGAGCAGGAAATCCTTATTTTTTAAATGACAGCTTTCTAAGATGCTACATTCTAGAAGATGTGTCAGCTATGCCAATTTAACCAATGAAGGGAAGTTTTCAGTATCCTTTACTGAACTGTCAGAGTAAATTTACAGCACCGACCCTGTGGAATAGCCTCCCTGTCACCTGGAAATCTGAATAATCCCAGCTCCGTTGGCCTTCCAAAAGGCTATAAAAACCTGACTTTTCCCACAGGCATTATTATTTATTATTTGAATCTCATCTTTTTATTTTTACAAATAACTGAAGGCATCAAGCATATCCAACATACCTTCCTCCTCCTATTTTCCCCTTAACAACAATCATGTGAGGTGAGTTGGGCTCAGAGAATTGTGCCCAAAAGTCATCCTTTCAGAGAAAAGATGGGAGTTGAACTCATGGTTTCCCGCTTTCTCGCCTGGTGTCTTAACCACTAGACCAAACTGGCTTCTTATTGTTGCTTGTGATTGAAGAGGATATAAGAGGGGCCTCAACTTGGTATTTTTGTATTTTTACATTTATTTGTACTTGCTTTTTATGTTGTTTTTATTGTTTTACTGTGAACCATTTAGAATTATTTGCTTAAAATGAATTGGCCATAAAAACTTCCAAGATAATTAAAATAATTAAACCTGTGTTATTGTATACATATAAACCTTCACTAACTGGAAACTTGACCAAAACTGTATTTAGAGTGCATTTTAAAAAAAAATACGTAACACCATATATAAAACGTATTTCCCTGCTCATCAACAATAAAATAACCATACGTATAGTCCTCATCTTACAACAATTTGTTCAGGGACTGAAGAAATGGCAGCACTGAATGAAGACTTGCCCAGCCTGGTAATTCACAATAAGCAACTGCTGCAGAAGGCTTTCTTTCTAAGGTCATGTAAGGTGCTTTCCTCACGAGACCTGGGGAAGATGACCTCACATGGTTTTCTTGAAAGGGAAAGGATGGACATGCCTTGTCAGAAGATACTTCAGTTTTTGGAGCCTGACACTGTTTTCAAATCAACCCTTTCTACCAGTATCTTTAGTAACTGTTATTTGTATATATTCCTTTAAAAAGATTCCAAAGGTATGATACAAGAAAATATCTGAACAGATAAGCTGCAATTATAAATGCAGCCTTTCTGAATTTTCATAATCTTTATTTAATCTTTAAAAATTACAATTGCATATGTAATTCTTGACATGCTTTAGAATACATCCCTCTGTACTCAATAGTTTAAGATGGTAGCATTGTTGGCCTTTCTAGATTTTTACAATTTAGCCTTCTAAAATAGGTTAAATTTAGCATACTGCATCAGAAACATGTCATTTCCTACTTTATCAGAAACAAGGTTAAAGGTTAGAAGATTTATTTGAGGCATGATGTTTTTTAACAAGTCAGTAAGTCTCAGTTTCAAAATCCAGGTAGGGAACTACCTTTCTATTGCTGTCAACATAGGCATTGTTTGTTCTGTGCCTATAATTATTCCCTTATTAAATGTTCAATCTGATAATCTTTCCTAACACATTCTTTTTTAATATGCCTTAAGCATACTAAATAACAGTATGTTTTTCAAATAAAGTTTAATGTAATTATATAATTAAAATTGCATTACTAGTTTCCTCAGAACTTGCTGACTTGTCTCCTCTTTAAAGAATGTTGAATTTTATCCTCATGAGCAGCAACAATTTCCTCTCTGTGGCTTATTCTCCCTTTCCCAGAATGATAGTTAGCTGCCAAATACAACAATATGGCTCTGTGCTGTTCTTGAAGGTTTGCATTCTTCTTTAGTCAACATCATTTATCTGTCTAATGTAGGGCTCTGTTTCATAGAAAAGACATGACAGTCTGCTTGAGATTTAATAAATCCAAATACAGTGTCATTATTATGAAAAATTATATAGCAATATGTGGCCTGCTTTTGTCTAAATTTTTATTTTCAATTTTTTAAAGAAATAATTGTGAGATTAGTATATCCTGCCTATCACTTTTGGACACATTTTGCTTCAGTGAATTAACTTCCAATATTTGAATTGGCTGTTGGTTCTGGAACTTATAATTGGCCCTTGAAAAATGCCTATCTTGGCCAAGAATCCTCTCAAGAGCACTGGTGTGCTTAGATGGGTCACTCCCATTCTTGAAAGATTAAGATATTTTATTTAAACGAAGACTACCAAAAATAGAAATGGTTCACTAGAGTTGAAGCATAAGTTGACAATCAAGGTTCTTCGTTCTAAATATGCATTCAGTTCATGAGACTTAGCAAAGTTAATATTACACACTGGGAATAAGTTCCATAATATATAAGAGGAATTGCTTCGGAAATGTCATAGAATTCAGTGAATCTTACTGAAAGTGAGAAGAATTATTTTGTTAATTGAGAATTTGTTTAAGCTATCCAAATATTGGCACAACTGAATTGGAACAGAATATTTCTTATACTACATTTTAAAAACTCAGAATACTTAAAAGGTATAACTGACTGGTGTTCAGGCACTAACTTCATCAAGTCACTCACAGCACACCCACAAAGGCCATGAAATTATATGTCAAATTTCAAGCCATATATGGATTGTTTCTAAAACTATTCTTAAGCTTTACTTTTATCCTATTACACATGGCTCTTCCATCAAAGGGACAATATCAAAACTTTTTTATATTCTAGTAATAATGAGGAGTGCCATTAGTCTTTCTTTGCTTTTTTTTTTAACCATTAACATATTTGGAGCAACATTTGGAAAAGCAGCAGGCAAAACATGCAGTTCTTTTTAAATACTTAACACACTAAATCCTAATAGACTGCATCTTTTTCACAGAAAGAAAAAGAAAGATTTAACACTTTTCTTTAATATGCTGGCGAAAAATATATTTAAAAAATCACAAATTCCATGCAAGTTTTTGCTTTTGTGTAGTTTCTATTTTCTAAATTCTTTAATAATCATGTTTGAGAATGGTGTGTTCAAATACATTTTTAAAGAGAAAAAATTAATAACTCACCCAGTTTAAAATAATTGTAGGGAAAACTATACAGGTAGTCATTGACAAACAACAGTTCATTTGGTGACTGTTAAAAGTTACAATGGCACTGAAAAAGTGACTTATTACCGTTTTTCACACTTACAACCACTGCAGCATCCCCAGTCACGTGATCAAAATTCAGCAGCTGGCAACTGATGCATATTTACGCTGTAGTGTCTGAGGATCATGTGTTCCCCTTTTGTAAACTTCTGACAAGCAAAAATCAACGGGGAAGCCAGATTCACTTAACAGCTGTTTTACTAACTTAAATGCAGTGATTCACTTAACAACAGTGGCAAGAAAGATCGTAAAATGGGACAATATTCAGTTAACAAATGTCTTACATAGTAACATAGCTCAATTGTGGTCCTAAATCAAGGATTACCTGAATGGGATGAGATCGTCAGTGTCTAAGGAGGCAGAATGTCAGTGTTTCTCAAACTTGGCATCTTTAAGGTGTATTGCTTTCAATTCTCAGAATTCCCCAGTCTGGCCACAACAGACTGAGGAATTCAAGGAATTGAAAGCCACACATCTGAAAGTTGCCAAGTTTGAGAAACACTGATCTAAATGCTTGTTTTTTGTCTCACTAACACCATCTAGGAACATTTTGAAACCTCAACCATTTAAAAAAAATTCTTACAATGTTGTCACCTTTATTTCTTCTCAAACATTATTTTTTTGTGCTTTTAAATGAACGATGACTATATTTTAATATACTGAGACTGAGATTAAAAATTCAGCAAGAAAAATGAGTGTGCTTTTCTCAAAAGCGACATTTTAAAAAAAATCTTCCTTTTGGCAGAGCTCCCCCTCGTGGCAGTACATTCCACGATGCTCTGCTTCCCGCTTGGATCATTTTTTTCTTTTTCCATTCAATCGTGTCAGATTCTCAGAGACTGCCTGAACAAGTTCCTGCAGTTTTCTTGGCAAGGTTTTTCAGAAGTGGTTTGCCATTGCCTAGGGCAGAGAGAAAGTGGCTTCCCCAAGGTGATCTAACTGGCTTTGTGTCTATGGTAGGACTAAATCTCACAGCCTCCTGGTTTCCAGTTTGGTGCCTTACTATGCCAAACTGGCTCTCACTTGGATCATTCCTGCAGCAAATAATAAATTGCTTTTCCACAAAGCAAGACGATTCCACAAGTAGGAATATTTGAAAAGCAATTTTTAAAAAGAATGATCCCTTCAGAGCTGGCAAAATTATCCAAACCACAGTTAAGAGTTCCTTTGTAGTTTTCATTAAATTACATCAAATATTCCATTTCCTCTACAGGTGCAAATCTTTTTCCTACTTCCTTTTTATTTTCTTTACTTTGCTTCCCTACCCCCGTGGAGGATATTCCTCCTCATGAAATAAAACACTCAAAAGGCGTGTTATATCCCAAAGGTCACGAAATGAAAAAGCATTTTCAGATGCTAAATATCCAAGCTTGAAATACTGAAATCCAAAACTTGAAAAGTGTTTAATAAGAATTATGAAACCATACAGAATTAATACGCATTTGACCCGTAGGGTTGAAATCACATATAAGAGCGCCACGATCTTTTGTCTCCTCTTACATCTGCTAGCTTGAACGAAAACAAATGTTTTCCTTCTTTTTTTAAATGCTAAACACACGCGCGCGCCAATAGTGAGCGCCAAATACCGTACGCGTTGGGCTACTGATAACACGCAGGTTCAATTGCACAAAGTTTGGGGTAACTGAGATCCCAGAACTGCCGCTAAAACAAACGGGACTTGATCTCAAGAGGCCGCCTGCTCAGAACCACGACTTGGGAGTGATCCCGTCAAGCTATCAGCGACTAGAAACTGAAAGAGCGGCCGGAAAAGGCGTTCCTAACTCAGCCCGGATTTCAGTAAAAAGCCCCATCCCTGCAAAAGTCTCTTCGATCCTACAACAAAGAGTCTTCCTTATCCAGTCATGCTGGATTCAGTGGATCTCCCGAGATCGCCAGCTGGTTCGCAACAAGTCGCTGGCACTTTACCTGCTTCATGTTTAGGCTTCCATTATCCATCCATCCAGAAGTTCAGCAGAAACCCATCCGGTTTCCTAGTTCCCCAACAAGCCAGCAACTTTTTGCCTCCCGGTGCCTGTTGTCGCAGGGCGCTTCAGAGGACAACGTCCACTTTCCCAGCTTTGTCCCTATAATAGCCTGCGCCAACAGCAGAGAAGCGATTCTGCCTAAGCTCCGATTTCAAATTACAACTCAGATATGCATTTGTGGGCTGAATTAAGCCATGAAATAGCTTCACCAATCAGGAGAAGGCCGGGGTGAGGGGGGAGGAAGCAGGGAGGAATCGCACGTAAAGCTGCATACATGAGGATTAGCAAAGCTTTTAAAGGTTTCAGAGACTGAAAGTGGTGTCTAAAGCTACAAAGAAGGAAGTTAACCTGTGCTGTAAAAAGATCAATGTTCATTTGTATTTCTTTCTGCAAGTTCATTCCTAATCTCGAACAAGAATTGAGATTTACCAACAAAAAATAAAACCTGTACATTTTCAAAGACAGAATTGAAGCTTTGGAGAGAATAAAATGACACCTTATATACTGCTGATCTGCCATCATAAAAGAGACCGGGAGGAAAATTCCTTGGTATTGTTCCTTATCTTCCAAGGAATCATACTAATCAAAAGGGGGATTGAAAAGCCAATTGATATTTCACACATAATTTAGTCCCAAAGCTAAAGCAATATATTCACATTTTAAATACTCTGTAAAGAATTAAAATAAAATTACTTTTTACAAATAGAGGGCTTCTATTTGGAATAGTATTTTATTTTATTTTCTGTTTGCACTCTCTCTAGCTCTTGCTTTGAAGTTGGGTTTAGTACATGGCACTTAGTTTGTTTACACTGTTCAGCTTTGGTCAGGGGCTACATGCTCAAACCAAGTCTTAACTTTTTTTTTACACATTTATCCTTGGCTCGGAGGGTTCCACTCTAAAGGAAATTTGTCCTTTGATCTCTAGGTTTATAAAAACCAAATCTGAAGTCTGAAAAAACCCATCATCATGGATTTGCTACTGCAGTAACTGCACTTATCTAAGTGTGGTGTAAATCACTTTGAAGAGCCTCACAAATCCAGAAATGTGCTATAACTGAACAGAAGAAAAATTCATCCTCATGCCAAAATAATAGTGTCAAATAATGAAATTGCCCTTTTTCTCCCTTAAGATAGTCACAAGGCAGAATTGGAGCCCCATCAATGTACATACATAAAGATTCTCCATAATTCAGAGTAAAAGTTAATACATCATTTATTCCGTTGTTTCTTGTTTAAACTGCCAAACATCCAGAGTCCTTTGAAAGATATAAAGATCAGCTAGAATATTTATACTACCAGCACAGATCAATAAATATAGCAGCAGCAGTAGGATTATCATAAAATAAAAATCAACCCTAAAGTTGTCAGGCAGTCCTTATTTATTAAATAAACAAAAACAGCAATATTAATACAGTAGGTAAAACAAGAAAATTAGTAGCAAAATATTATTCAACAGCCTGACATTGATTCTTATTTCCAGAGAAAATAAGGTCAGAAAGACCTTAATGTAGGTGTCAGGCATGCTTTTTTGGGGTGGGTGGAGGAGGGAGAATAGATTGACATTGGTGAGAAGACCTTTTCTCTTTACAGCCTACGTATTTATTTCACTAGATGGGCAAACGGAAGAGTTTTAAACAATGTCCAGGTCTCTCCCTTAGCATTTTGCTCTAGAATAGTGATGGTGCATATGCGCGTGAGTGTGCCAGAGCCCCGGAAACTCAAAGACCAGCTGGCAGTGTGCATGCACATGCTGCCACCTGTTCTTCTGGTTTCCGGTGAGCACATGCACACCAGCCAGCTGGTCTTCGCACGTGCTGGAGCACCGGAAAACCAAAGACCAGGTGACCAGCGCATGCATGGTCTTCTGGTTTCTGGCATGCGCACGCACACCGGCCAGCTGGTCTTCGGGTTTCCGGGGCTCTAGCATGTGTGAAGATCAGCTGGCCAGCAGGTATGCATGCAACTGGCGACAATGCGCATGCGCACAGAGAGGGCTCTGTGTGCCACAGGTTCGCCATCACGGCTCTAGAAAGAAAAAGGGAATAAGATAGCTTCTGTAACTTTGAAACAGGAACATAAATACTAGCATAAGTTAATAGCAATTAAAGTAAATAGTAATAATAAAAATAGATATATGAATAAGATCAAACAAAGAAGAGTCAAAACACAAATAAGAACATACATTACTGTTGCGATATAGTTGACAAAATGTATATTTGAACTCTTTGTTTTCATGTTTGGTTTGTATGTTTTATTATCACTAGTTTTGTGTGTACTTTTAAACAAATAAAAATTTATTTAAAAAAAGTGAGTATAGACAATAAACATGGTAAAGACAACAACTTTGAGATGAATATGTTGTAATATGTTAAAATTAAATGAAAAAAAAAGGAAAGATAAATATATATGTTAAGAAATGATGATAAACTTTGAAGATGATGGCACAAAAGTTATACCCAGATGATATATGGATTGATTAATAATGTCTAGGAATATTAGAAGAGGAATAATTGTAAAGTAAAAAAGAAATTTGAAATGAAGATGTATGTAAATAGAAATCGGGTCTGCTCGAATACCATCTTAGATTGAATTAAAAAAGGAAAGAACAAGGGAATGGGAAAGAGGGGAGGAGTAGAGAGGGGAAGTAGGGGAGTTGGGAGGTGAGAAGAGAAGAAGAATGGGAAAAGGAGAGGAAGAAGGAAGGGGAAAGGAGAGTAGGAGAGAGGGTAAGAAGGGGAGGAAGAAGAGAGGAGAGGGGAAAGAGGAGAGGAAGTAGAAAAGGAAAGGAGAGGAGGAATGAAGAAAGTAGAAAGAAAAGAGGAGAAAGAAGGGAAGAGAAAAAGGAAAGGTTATAGTAAAACAAAGGAAGGAAATGGTAAAAGAGCAGGCCCAAACAATTCATTAATTAGCTAACAGAAATTAAAGAATAAGATGAACGAAGAATGTATAAGGATGGATAAAAGACTGTACATTTAAATATGTTGATGAAAAATAAAAATATTTTTTTTCAAAAAAAAAAGATAGCCTCTGTAACTCTCATAATTCCTTACTATAGTCATATTGGACAATTGTCATCTGAAACATCCCTATTGCCTACTGTTTTCTAGTGCAATAAGCATTTTTATATCGGGTAATATCTTTTTCTCCCACACCGGAAAGATACAATATTGGGATGGGGAAAAAAATGA
Source organism: Ptyas mucosa (assembly GCA_012654045.1). Lineage (NCBI taxonomy): Eukaryota > Metazoa > Chordata > Lepidosauria > Squamata > Colubridae > Ptyas > Ptyas mucosa. The sequence goes on from WNWU01013815.1 coordinate 20,906,568, forward strand.
ACCATATATGCTCCATATGATTCCTTTCTGCATATATCTGCTTTTTGTGGATTGATTTGTTTGTGTTCTCATGAGTGTTTACTTTGCTATTTTATGTAAGCCTCACTGCTGCTTGCAAAGTTGGAAGGTATTGCATTTCATGGAGGTGCAGCTGCCGAATCAGCTATTTTTATGGCACATAAAAGCTAAGCCTATGATCAAATGGCTTTAGAAATAGTTGACATACTTAATTATTGTATAATTAATGTAATTGGTCAGCCTTAACTATAGCTTTAGCGGTTGGCAATTAATTCTCATGAATATCCATTGCATTCATTTTCAAATACCAGTTGAATTCAGCATCAAAGTTGATTTAAATATTAGTTGTAGAGGTATAAAATACTTTTTTCAGTTTTACAGACTGTTTCATCGGGCAAAATGTTTTAAATGGTGGAGGATCAAGGCTATGCATGGGAAAACATAATCCAATGGCAGATCTGAAATCTTCAGTTGTTTGTTGTTGGCCTATCAGCCAGTTTTCAGATATAGTGGGGAAATGGTCTAACTTCTATAAGAATGCAGTGCCCTGTCTTTCCAATAGGTGATTATAAATTATTGTATAATGTAATTAGAAATAATATCCCAGTATGAAATGCCATATGGTTTCTAATTTCTATTCTTTCACAGGAAGACTTCGGCACATGCAAACTTCAATAGAACAAGCATCTCAGTTTTTAGCAAAAAAAAAAGCAATTTCATTGAAAAACACAGAATATTGTTTTGAGTTGCATAGATCCATAATCACTATTTGCCTTTGGATCTTCATTTTATTACAGGGATTTCAAATCAGGTGACTGAATAAAAATAATTACCAGTATGTTAGTTGTTTGTTCTCTGAATAATACAGTTTGTGTATGTGTGTGTTCTATGGCTAGGAATGTGGAGGTCAAGCTAAATTATCCTGATCTGTAATTGCTAAGGAGTCCCTTAAAGAAAAAAAAGAAAAAAAAGAATAATCGCTCATAAATTAGCACTTGTGAATCAGAAGGAAATCTTTTGCCAGATGCAAAACAGTTGGCATCTAAGGAGGAATGCAGAGTGTGTGAAAATTATTTCATCTGAATTACATTTATGCCATTCATATTTTACTAAGAAATAATGACAATTTTTCTTTAAGTAGAAAATGAAAAGCTCCTAACTGTCTCCATTTGACTTTTGTACTGGGTAAGTGTTAAACTGGATTCAAGATAGTGTATGGGTGAGCAGTAAATGAAAATCAGAAAGAAAAAAATCTAACAATTTTATTATACACACACACACACTTATTTATTTATTTATTTAATTTGTATACCGCCCTTCTCCAGCTGGACTCAGGGCGGTGAATAGCCAAAATAAAAACAGAGCATACAAAATTAAAAAACAATTTAAAATAATTAAATAGTTTTGGCCCACAATTTAAAACAACCAAGTTAAAACCAATTTACAATTTAAAACCAGAACAATAGGGTTAAGCTAGATGAAATAAATGTGTTTTCAGGGCTCGACGGAAAGCCCGGAGGTCAGGTATCATGCGTATCTCTGGGGGTAGGTCATTCCACAGGGCGGGTGCCGCTACAGAGAAGGCTCTCCCTCTGGGGGTCGCCAGCCGGCATTGTCTGGTGGACGGCACCCTAAGGAGGCCCTCTCTGTGCGAACGTACTGGCCGGTGGGAGGCTATTGGCGGCAGAAGGCGATCTCGTAAGTACCCTGGCCCTAAGCCATGGAGCGCTTTAAAGGTGGTCACCAACACCTTGAAGCGCACTCGGAAGACCACAGGAAGCCAGTGCAGCTCACGCAGGAGGTGTCACATGGGAGCGTCCCATTGCTCCCATAATCCCCCGCGCGGCCGCGTTCTGGACCAACTGGGGACCTCAAGGGGAGCCCCATGTAGAGAGCATTACAGTAGTCCAGGCGGGAAGTGACGAGTGCCTGAGTGACTGTGCCCTCTCCGTGGGGGCCAATGATTCACCCCCAATAACCAGCGATGGCACCAGCTGGTTATATCGGGACGCCGGAAGCCACAGCCACTCAGTCTTGGAAGGGTTGAGACGAAGCCTGTTCCTCCCCATCCAGGGGAGGAATTTAATTTATCACATAAATTAGGGATTTAATATATCACAATTAAAATGTTTTTCTATAATTCTTTTTTCTCAGACTACAAACACCTATCTTTTCCCAAAGGAATAAACAATGTTTCAAGAGTGATATATTAGAGCTGAACTGGGAATTACAGGCCTTATCCTCAAACAATGGCCACAATAGCACCATTCTGTGGGCTATGAAGCCAAGTAGTTGAATTAAACAGATGTTGTCTTTTTTGAAGTGTAAGGACTGAGGCCTGTTTCTGTATCACCCCAGTACCCTCATTGGTTAATTGTCTCCAAAGTCAGCATCTAATTGTTTCAGCTAGCATCATCACTGGATAATAAGTGTGTTTATGTGAGTAAGCAAGCAAACAAAGATATATGCAGTGACACGAGGGAGATCAGTTGGAGAAGGTTATTTGAAGTTGGGCTGTCAGGCAAGTATTCAGAGATTGATGGGTATACAGTGAGGAAGTTACAATTGATGGGATATCAGCAGCAGGGTAAGCAAAGAAATAGGCATGGAATTGGCAGAGATTGTCACGACTCTTTTCAAGAACTATGGCCAAGCTGCAAGAGAATTTGTTTTTTTAATATAATAGAACAAGTTTGCAAAAAATGTACTGGAATTGATATAGGAGCTTTCCATACGTCTTATATTTTTAATATTCTTTCTAAAAATGTAGTAGGCTGAAGCATTTTGTGTAAAAGAAAGGGAGTTCATGAAGAATGAAGATGCCATAGCTTGAATGCACAAACTTGACTCTGGGCACCCAGGAATCAGCACTTTTATACGATACATATAGATGACAAAAGAGACAAAAGACAAAAGACAAAAGTGGCATCAGTCAGATATAATAAGTAGAATGCTAAACATACTACAGTAAGAGAGTAGGAAAAATGCAATACTGCAAACAAATACTGCAATACTGTCAAAAGCCAGTTTCACTCAGGAAGAACTGGTTATGAGACTCTGTTGACTGAAAATAAACAAAGCCACATGAAACAAACCATAATAAGCCATAATAATCATCACTGAGAACAGGCTTCAGGTTTCACAGAAGTGAAGTCCAGGCCAAAATGAATTGACCCACGTCATCCAGGCACCAAAAGGTCTGTCTAAATTATTCTGCTTTGGTTTTGGAATTACAATTCTTCTAACTCAATTGTCTAACCTGTACACCCATATATAAATCTTGGCTTCCAATTCTGAAGATTTCCCAATGGTATAGAAGAAATATATACCACAGTTGTAGACAAGATGCTATAATGGTAACTATTATAAATAAACTAAATGCTCCAAAGTTGTAATCAAGGTTTTATGCTATCACAGAGTAGTTCTAAGCAAAAAAAGTGGGGAGAGAAAAATAGAGCCTGCCTACAAATTCACAAAAATAAAATGCAAGTGATATTAAGCAGATAAATATATCTTATATTACTTGGTAATCAAGTAGAGTTGGCTTGTCAGTTTCATTTCCACTGTTTAAAGCCTTTGCCCAATAACAGGAAAATAAAATTATTGAACTTTCAAAATGAAATTGTACCCAATTATATAAGCAAATGTGGGTAAGTAATAAAGCTTTTTTTGGCATGGAGAAATACAAGCTTCATGAATGGTGACTAAAATCCATCTTCTTAATTATTGACTAATGTATTAAAATTAATTAAACATCAATGAAATTACATATTGTTTTGGTCCTTGTCTATCCACTATCATTTGAAATTCAAACTTCATCACATTACTCAAAGGAAAACATAGACAAACTAATATAGTTTGGAAATATAGCATAGTAAAATGTTGCTAGTTCTCTAGTAACTTTATTTTCCAGTACATCAATGAACTTTTTGAGGTATTACAATCCAAATTCTATATAATATTTCAAGTATAATATCAGGGATGTGAATAAGGTTATTTGTTATAGTATCACACGGGTGTCAAACTCGCAGCGTCATGTTGTCCCATGATATATTGCAACTTTTTCCCTTTGCTAAACTGGGAGTGGGAGTGGGTAGCGTGTGACGCAACCAGTCTGTGGGCCACGAGTTTGGCACCCCCATAGTATCATATTAGTAGGTTCTCTAAAAGTACCTTCATGGAAGATTTTATCCAGACACTCAGCATTAGTTCTAACAAAACTGCCAGTAACAATAATTTTATCATTATTATTATTATTATTATTATTATTATTATTATTATTATTATTTTATTGGACTTATATGCCGCCCTCTCTCCAAAGGACTCAGGGCGGCTCACATCAGTGAAATATTCCCAACAAATACACATTAAAACATACTAAAACAGACTAAAACCAATTTAAAACAGTAGATCCCATCAGTCCAAGTTAGGGTGTTTAAACAGCCATGTCTTAAGCTCGTGGCGGAAGGTACAAAGGTCCGGAGCCAATCAAAGACCCAAGAGAAGTTGATTCCAGAGAGTGGGCGCGCCCACAGAGAAGGCTCTACCCCTGGGGGTCACCAGCCAACATTGTCTAGCCGAAGGCACCCTGAGTAGGCCCTCTCTTTGAGAACACACCGGGCAATGGGAGGTCGATGCAGGTTGCAGGTGGTCCAACAGATATCCTGGGCCTAAGCCATGTAGGGCTTTATAGGTAAACACCAGCACCTTGAATGTCACCCGGAGGGCAACCGGCAACCAATGCAAGTCGCACAGGAGAGGTGTAACATGGGAGTATCAGGATCCTCCCATCACAACCCGCGCGGCCGCATTCTGCACCAGCTGAAGCCTCCGAGTGGTCTTCACGGGCAGCCCCAGGTAGAGAGCATTGCAGTAATCAATCCAAGAGGTGACTAGCGCATGAGTGACTGTGCATAGGGCATCATGGTCCAAGTATGGGCGTAACTGGAGCACCAGGCAAACCTGGGCAAACGCCCCCCTGGTCATGGCTGTTATATGCTCCTCCAAGCCTAGCCAGGAGGACACCCAAGTTGCACACCCTGTCTACAGGGGGCAACACCTCACCCCCTATAGTCAGAAATGGAACCTCTCGTTCGGTCCGTGATGCCGGTATCCACAGCCACTCAGTCTTGGCCGGGTTGAGCCGAAGCCTGTTCCTCCCCATCCAGACCCGTACTGCTTCCAGGCACCGGGACATCACGTTGAGGGCATCGCTGGGCTGGTGTGGGGTGGATAAAAAAGTTGGGTATCATCAGCGTACTGATGATACCTCACCCCCAAACCACGGATGATTTCTCCCAGCAGCTTCATGTAAATGTTGAACAGAAGAGGCGAGAGGACCGACCCCTGAGGCACCCCATAAGTGAGAGGCCTCATGGCCGACCTCTGCCCCCCCGCCAACACCGCTTGCATACGACCCGAGAGGTAGGAGGCGAACCATCATAAAACAGTACCTCCCACTCCCAACCCCTCGAGGCGTCGCAACAGAATACCATGGTTGATGGTATTGAAGGCCGCTGAAAGATCTAATAGGACCAGAACAGAGGAATGACCTCTGTCTCGAGCCCTCCAGAGATCATCCACCAGCGCGACCAATGCCGTCTCCGTGCTGTATCCGGGCCTGAAACCCGATTGGTACGGATCTAGATAATCCGCTTCATCCACGGCCAATGTGAACTGCCATGCCACCACGCTCTCAACAGCCTTCGCCACAAAGCGGATGTTGGAAACCGAACGAAAGTTGCCTAAAATGTAGGTTTTAGGTAGGGGCAGATCCAAGGCAGGTTTCTTGAGGGGGGGCCTAACCACTGCCTCCTTCAAGACAGTGGGAAAGCTCCCCTCATCTAAAGATGCAGTTATCACTGCCTGGATCCAGCCACATGTCACCTCCCGCGCTGAATAGACCAGCCAGGAGGGACACGGGTCCAACAAGCAAGTGGTCACACTCAGTTTCCTCATGATCCTGTCCACTTCCTCATTTATTCCTCATTCCTCATTTGCTTATGTTTCATTTAACATAAAACATAAGCAACATATTGCCTAATTTTGTGAATAGGCTGATACTACAGTCTCTCTATATTGGCTGTGTCAAATCTCACACATATTTTTGATATAACAAGTGGTGGATAAGTAATAAGCAGATGTACTCAATAAAAATTAGCAGTTTCTTCAGTGGCAGAATTTGAATACCAATATCTTTAATTTTGTATCTTCTTTTGACTGGAACAAGTGAATGCTTTTTTCTCACTATTGATGTTCAACACAGTAACATTTTGTCACTAGATACAAGTGCCCTGCTGTTTGCTTTTGTATGGAATTCATGCATACAAAAATATAACATTCTGTATATTATAGGTGCATTCAATAATTCATAGAACAAAATTGTGCCTTCTTGATAAGCTATAAATGGATTAATGAATTCAAGCTCTCTAACCTCTGTTTGTTTTAGGGCAGGGGTATCAAACTGGGAGCCCATGGGCCAGATATGTCACACGCAGGCCATGCCCACCTGGTGGAAATTGCAGCAAAGCCACTTAATTGCAACAGTCCTCTTAGCCTAAGTGTGCAAAAGTGCCTTTGAAGGAATTGTGCTTCATATATTAGACACTCCTTCAAATACAATTCTTTCATTCTTTTGGAGTCCACCTATCACATTCACCTATTTATTTTCTTCAATATTATATTTTATGAGATATACTCCATTACCCATTATGCTTCCACTCCACACAACACTGAGACTATGAGTCAACAACAACACAGCCCACAGGAGCATGCACAGCTATCAATTTCCATTGTGTTCTGAATGGATGGATCATTGAGAAACAATCTCTCAATCCCTGCTGGGTGAAGCTAAGAATTTTTACAGGCAGCTCCAGAAATTTATAAATGTACAAATACACATACAAGCTGAAAAAGTCTCACTTCTACACATGCACAGAATTTCTCCCAGTGATATAAGGGCAACAAATTCCACTATCCTTCTTCTTGCATTTCATGATGTAGAAATTATAGGGGAATGTCTCCTAGTCTTTGTAAATTCCATCCTATCATGTTTTTTTAAGGAATTCAAAACAAAGTATTTTCCAACAGGAAGGGTTCTTATAATTAATTCCAAAATCATAATTCAAATTCATCCGGGCGCTTGGTCCATTTATAACATTTCCAAGTCAAAGTTCTAGTTACCATTTTGCTGTTTATTCCAAAAGAAACAAAATAAATCCTTTCAACTTTAGTAATTATTTCTTGGAATGTACCAATCCTGAATTGTTTGCCTGAAAATATATATCTGAAAAAATAGGAAACTTTCTAGGAAAGGTCCTAATTAAATATACAATTATTATTATCTATTATTAATGTAGATCATTCCAATTTAACAGTTACTAGAATATTAATTTCTTCTTTTATCTACATTAGAAGACAAATGCATTTGTGATGGTACAAAGAGAAAAAATAGTTCTGGCATTTTATTAAAACATTTTAACACATGGAAGTATGTGTTATCTTTCTTGGCTGGTGTTTTCTCTGGACAGAATGGTATTCTGTAATACAGTCTACTAAATCTCCAATTCTGGTTAAAAATGTATGTGTATTAAATTACTAATTAAATTAGTTTCTGAAATTGTATCTCCTCAGTGAATGAAATGGAATGTATTATATTCAAGCAGCTAATAAAAATACACAACATGATAAAACTCAAACCATGTTTAATGTTATGTTTTTTCCAAAATATAAGAAAATATTTTCTTATAACAGGATGTGTACAGATATAAAGAATTTTTTTGATACAATGTATGTTTACATTAGTTTGATGATATGACTAAATGAAAAAAATAAGCCAAGAAATCTTATTTTTCATGTAATTGTAAATAAACCTGATGAGGGAAATAATAATACAGTATTACAGTTTCATTGTGTTATTAGAGATATGAATTGGCAGAGCTTTTTGCAACAAAATATTATATATCTATTATTTGAAAACTCCTTATTGCTATGAAACAAAGAAGCAGATGTATAAATTGGGCTTCCAAACTGTCACAAACTGGGGTGGGAGCTATATGTTATTTCACCCATAGCAAAGTTTTAGCATCTAGGATATGGGTCAAATGACTATATAGATAGCTATATTTTTCACAATCTAAAATGACAAGTGAGATACTTGGAAGTTACATGCATGGTGTGGTATTGAATTAATTTAATTTAATTCCCTGTTTATTTTCTCTCACTTATCCATCAAATCCTAAAGATCACTGTGTCTATCATGTAAAAATTATCTTTCTACCATTTCTAGTTACAAAACTCAGAAAAGATAAAGAGAGGGAAATAGGAAATAACTCAGGGCAACAGCATAATATCCTTATTTGAACATCTAGCCTCCCAGGGGTGAGATCTGCTGCAACCCTCCTCACTTTCCATAAGGGCCTGAAAACCTGGTTCTGTCAGTCAGCTTGGGGCCCCAATGGAGGCTATCATGCCAGAGGTGATTGATGAACTAATAGCAGATCCCACACACACCCCTACATCCTGTTCTCTCCCTCCCCATCTTTTTACCATAATTTTAATCAAAATTTATATTTTTATTCCTAACACAAATTTATATTTGTATAGTTTTATTGCTTTTAACCTTGTAAGCCACTCAGAGTCACCTTTGTGACTTGATGGGCAGGAAACAAATTTAATTAATAAATAACAAATGTTAAATCTCAAAAGCATGTTACATAAATCTATATAAATGGCCATGTCCCCTTCCCTATCCCAAGTTCTGCTGTACTGTCTCTTCATAGCAGGATGTTATATTCCTGGGAGGATGAGTGAAGAATGCCAAGGGAGTGGGGGAGAGAGGGGATACCAAAAGTATAAAACCAAGGCATAAAGTCATACCAGTTGCCCAGCTAAAGCAAACAGGCATCTATACTTGGCAGTGACATTATAGGAAGATCCTAAGGTTTATTTCATACTGGGTGGAAGCAGCAATGTTAAAACCTCTGTACATTATCAATTAAATCAATACAGTCATACAGTCATATGATCAAAATTTGGGTGCTTGGCAAGCAGTTTTATAGGCAGTTGCAGTGTCCAAGAGTTATGTGATTGCCACTTGCAACCTTTTCAGCCAGCTTTCAACAAGTAAAGTCAATGAGGGAAGATGGATTTGCTTAATGACTTAACAACTGCACAGTGATTCACTTAACAACTGTGACAAAAAAGGTCATGACTCTTTAACAACTGCCTTGCTTAGAAATGGAAATTCTGGTCCAATTGTCTCAATTGTGGACATTGCCTATAAGGAAGATATGCTGTTTGTGGTTTGGAGACTGAATTGCCAAAGTTGAATATATTAAGGAAGAAAATGTAGTTGAATTATATGGCTTAGAAAATTAAGCAGGTCACTAACTTATAAATTTCTGCCAACCCAATGATTTCTTCATTGCCAATAGCCAAAATGATGCTTATATACAGTACATGGACATTGTCACATAGAGTAACATAAATCAATTTGACTACATTATTGGTAGAAGAAGGTAGAAGAGCTCAATTACAACAGCCAAGAGATGGCCAGGGGGTGACTCTTGAACACACTATGAACTGCCCATTGACAAATTCTAAAAAAAGAAAGAAGAAAAAACTGGACGTTGGAACAAATTGTGGAAATCGCTAAGAAAATAAGAGAATCCAAAGCCCAGAAAGACAAAAGATCTTAGGAAGGAACTTAACAATTTCAGAGAATTTTTAGAAGAGACAAGAAATAGAATTACAATAACATCTGTAAAGGCATGAAAAATAAAGGCAATCTTCTAAAAGATTTCCAATTCAGAAGGCGGTATCAATCTATGGAGGCCAATGGACCGATATTGAATGATTCAAACAAGTTTAAAGGAAGGTGAAATGAATCAGTGAGCATTCTAGATTCTATGCTCAAACCTGTATATATGATTTGAAGAAAACATCCTCAACTTCTTGTCTTCCAAATGTGTGGCAGCACTGTAACTACAAAAATTCTCATAGAAAATTTTGAAAATTGAAGAACAATGTTTTTTTATACAACTTTTACACAGAAGCAGAATTTTAGTTAAATGTATGAATAAACCATATTTTTTAAAGAAATTATTCTAACACAGAACTAGCATAATTTTATTTACTGTCATCCTCTGCATACCATGATTTTGGTAATAAAGGAATATACTTAGTGGTAATGGTATTTTGATACAAAAATAATTATATATTTCTGAGGTGTCTGAAGTTTCCATGCAGTATTAATAAAGCCTCATTCTGTACAGAAATGTTTCTGCATTGATTGGAAGTGTCATGCAATATCTACTGGTTATAAGAGAGTTATAGTTATTAGGGTATCAAGTACGTGGCATCATTGGTATTTATTTAATTTTACTACTCTTGGAATGTTATGAATTATGAATTTTAATTAATTTTAAGGAAATATATGTATGTATGTATGTATGTTAGTTACAGAGGAATGATCACATTAAAAAGATCAGTGCTCACAAAACTTACAAGACACTGAGTGAACACAAAGTATATATTGTCATAATACTGTATTGTAAAAAGGATGGTGAATAGCTGCTATTCTTAGGCTTATCATTAATTCAAGCTTAGATCCTATTAAGGCTACTACCATTGAATAATTGTAGTGAAGATCTCTTTTTGGTTGTAGTTTAATGATCCTGTGGCTTTAATTCACTCAACATCATCTATCCCACTTCATTATATTAGAGTGTGTTTCGAAAGAACGTTTGTGGAAAGAATCATGCACAATGGAAGTTCATAATTACATATTGTACTACTCATAAGTTGTCATCTACTACTTACAATATAGATACTAAAATGATCTTTATGGTTTTTGAGCCAATATGAAGCATTTTACATTAGTCTACGTCTGACAGGTTCTACGCTTACAAAGAAAAGTTATTTCAGTTATTTCTTACCTGCCTTGAACTCTCACGGCAGAGTTAATTTTTTGAAACTGCTTTGACATTTTGATACACACGTTTCATTAGGACATTGCTGTGTTAGAAGCATACATCTAGCTCTCAACAGAGTGGTTGTCATGGTTACTACTTTCCGCATTAGACCATCTACTAAGTAGCTGTGCTAAGGCTTCATGAGTACTCATTCTTATCACCAATTAATATCTTAACAACCAGGTTCAAATTACTACTTTACACTCTGTTGTTCCCTTGTTCCCAAACTTTTAATTCTTCCTAATAGATAACTGAAACATGGCTCAGTTCATTCATTTTCATCAAAGAAAAATTCTGGGGTTTAATTTCTACTACATAGAAAAAGGGGAGATAATAAATTTATTATCAAGACACTTGTCAGTTAAATTGATAACAATGCATTTCACTGACTTCATTGAAACAATTTTCTTCCTTAGCCTCAAAATGTAATGACTCATTAAAAATATATTTCCTAGGGATCAAAGTAGTAGCATGGGTAGCAATGGGCCATTAATAGCTTGAATCCTTTTCTTTCTATGCACATTAATACACATGGTTATCCTGTAGTGCTCATACAACCAATATTTGAATCACTTGGTTTGCATTTCAAGTTAGTGGGACTGAAGTTATACATTTAGGAAGCCTATTATCAGAAATGCAACTTGAAAAGTTGGAAATGACACATTAAATCATGACAGATTAGTAAAATATCATTGATGAGTATATACTTTCCAACCATCTTTCAGAGAAAAATCTATTTTTACATTAGCAAACAACATTATTTTACCTCAATGCACATCCAGAATTATGGTCTTCTAAAAGTTAACTTGAAATAAGATTTCAAATGTAGCTGGAAGCATACTAAAGGAGCATTTAAAATGTTTGTTTTATGCTATTTTATTAGGTTCTCTGTTATCCCCAGTGTTTTATTATTCTCTACATCATTCGATACATGTATTCTGATCCTGAAAAGATTGTACTGAGATTTATAAATAGCCATTCTATATTGTTTTGTTTTATCATGTAGAACTGTAGATGATTACTTTCCTATCCATTTCCCAAACAATGAAATTAATTTAACTAAGGCTTTTTATTATATTTATCTCTGTCTCTTCCTGGCATGAGTGTAACTGTAGTCATTCTTAACCATTCAAAGTAATGGTTTCCAAATGTACATAATAGACAATCATTCCTGCTAAAATAGTAAATGGATTTTTTTTCTTTCAATGTGGGAAGAATTTAAATATACTGACCAACAATCCAAGGGATTGCCAAGAATCATAAATTTAACAGAAGGAATTGTTATCATGTGTTCATTATTTAAGCCTAAACTTATATGATTTGACTTTCTGTTAAAATAGTTGCTTCATAAATATTTAAAAGCACCACACTCTTTGCATGTTTTCCATGCACATAAGGGTTTGTGGATTTATAAAGCTCTCTCTCTCTTTGTGTGTTTGTGAGAGTGAGAGAGAGAGAGAGAGAGAGGGAGGGAGGGAGGGAGGGAGACTATCTGTCTAAGTTACATATGTAGTTCCCAGGTTAAAAACATCTGACTTACTCACAACTCATATTTACAAACAGACTGTCTATTACTAAAAATGGCAGACAGCCTTCTCTTTGCTTGAGCTGACAAATTTCGTAAGTCTCAAAAAGTAGCATGTGCATTTTTAATATGCAGCCTGGTTTCAGCAGTTCATGAAAACTGTGCAGCTTCAATGGTTCATCGGCTCAAGGAAGAATATTGTCTGCCATTTTTAGTAAGATCACATTGCCATTTAGTCAGATCATGTTGCTGTTTTTCTCTTATAATTTACCATGCCTCTGAAGCGTAATTTCTAGTACAAGGTTCATCCTCTTCAACACCAAGCCCATCTATTGTTAACTTTTAATCATGATTACTTTCTTTTATTTCTATATAAACTGTTTTAAGAACTTGGCAGCATAAAAAAGCAACAGCCAATTGCTGGTCATCAACACACCAATCAACCAATAGGAAAGCACCACATAAATACAACACCTAAGAATAGGGCGAGAATTGCTCAAAACACATATTCTGGTAGAGAGAAGTTCCCTAAGGATGGGATCCAGCACGAGTCCAAAAACTTGGAAGTTTAAACCTCTGGTCCCGGTGACCGACCCAGATTGGATCTTGTAACATTATCCTGGGATACATATATTTGCCTCCATTTGTGTTTTTTTTTTTAATTTCATTTGAAATCGGTTAGTGTTTCCTTTTTTAAAAAATATATTTTATTTATTTATTTACTACAAAATATATATTCACATACAGATCGCGACGGGAGCTTTACACAATATATTAACTTCAATCAAAATATACAAATAAAAAATAGAATCTGCGCTAACCTTATCCTTTTTTTTTCTATTATTCAACCAAGTATACCATTGGTCCCAAGATTGAAAATATATGGAGTTCTTTTGATCTCTCAAAATTTTTGTTAACCTGTCAGCTTCCCCATATTCGATAATTTTTCCCAGAATCAAATCTTCAGCCGGTAGGTCTTTCCCCTTCCAATGTTGAGCAAAACATATTCTTGCTGTGGTTGTGATATATGTAATCAAACACCATATATTTGTGCCTATCTTATCTGGCCTAATATTTAATAAATAGTATTCTGGTTTCAACTGTAATTTATATCCCGTGATTTCTAATATCCACCTCTGTATAAATCTCCAAAATTCAATTGCCTTAGGGCAAGTCCACCATACATAATAATAAGAACCTATCTCCCTACACTTCCAACAACTTGGGGAGTCCTGGAAACATTTTGGCTAATCGAGCAGGAGGGAGATGCCATCTATACACCATCTTATACAGGTTTTCTTTGTAAGTGGTTGCCATCAAAAATTCCAATTGTTTCATCCAAATTTCTTCCCATTTTATCAATTCAATTGAGTAACCAACATTTCTCCCCCAGGCAATCATTGAGTCTTTAACAATCTCATCCCCTATCCAATAAGTTATTAAGAATTTGTAGATCTTAGATAATATTCTTTCCTCCTTTCCTAATATAATACTATCTATTTCTTGCTGGGTCATATCTATACCACTTTTTTCCTTGTCTTTCTTATATTTAGAACTAATCTGGGCATAGGACCACCAATCCAATTTTATTCCTTGAAGCTCTAGCTCAATTCTTGTTTTTAAACTGCCTTGGGCATCCAACAATTCCCGGTAGGATAGGTGCTTTCTCTGTTATAAAGCGAATTATATGTTGTAGCTTCTAACGGGACCAACCAAGAAGGAGTCGAAGAGTAGAGTTTACTCTTAACTTTCCTCCATGTATCAATTAGGATATTCCTTACATAATGTCCTGTAAAACTCATATATTTTTTAACTTTATCTTGCCAAAGAAAATAATCCCAACCCTGTTGTAACCCCGAACCTTCCAGAATCAACAACCATCTTCTTCTCAGAAGGATCCATTCCCTTACCCAAACTAGATTTGCAGCCTGATAATAGTATTCCCATTATGGTAAGCCAACTCCCCATCTTTCTTTCACCTCTTGAAGCATTTTAAGTTTAATTCTAGGCTTTTTATTTTGCCAGATAAATTTAAGAACACATTGATTTAACTTTTTTTAAAAAAAATATTGTCTAGTCTAACTGGTGCTGTGTAAAATAAATATGTCCATTTTGGGAGGATATAATATTTTATAATTGCGATCCTACCTAGTAGAGACATCTGAAGATTCTTCCAATTCTCTAAATCCTGTTCTGTTCGTTGGAGTAATTTCAAATAATTATCTTCTTTAATTGTTGTGCATTTAGCTGATAATATAATACCTAGATATTGTAATTTATTGACAATTTGAAATCCCAAATTCACTTCTAATTCCTTTCCGATTATTAGTAATAACCTTAGTTTTTTCCTTGTTTATTTTTAAGCCCGCTACATTTCCATATTTTCCTAACTCATTAATCAAATTCGGGCCCAATGAAATGGGGTCTTCCAATATGAATACTAGATCATCAGCGTATGTTTGTACCTTGTATTGTTGATTTTTAATATGCAATCCTTTTATCCCCGAGTTACGCCTCAATAAAGTTATTTCCCTCAATAAAGGTTCTAATGTTAAAATAAATAGCAATGGAGAGAGCGGGCACCCCTGTCTAGTTCCTTTCTCAATGCAAATTTGTTCAGAAACATCTCCATTAATTAGAATTTTAGCAGACTGCTTCGAATATATTGAACGAATTGCCTGAATAAACCTTTCCCCAAATTGCATATATTGTAATAAACCCACTAAAAAGCTCCAGCTCACTCGATCAAAGGCCTTTTGCGCATCCACAAAGACCAGGGCCAATTGTTTATCAATATGGGTTTCATAATGCTTCAAGACGTTCATAATTATTCTCACGTTATCTTTAATCTGCCTACAAGGCAGGAAACCATTTTGATCTTCATGTATAAATTGGCTTAGGAAACCTTTTAGCCTTTCTGCTAATACTGCCGCAAATAATTTGTAATCTGCGTTAAGAAGCGAAATAGGTCTATAATTCTGGATCAGGGATAAGTCACTGCTTTCCTTCGGCAAGAGGGTTATTAAATGCTTCTGACCAGGAGATCGGGATCTCTCCCTCCTGGATTACCCCAATAAATAGTTCTGTCATATAAGGGCTTAAGACTTCCCAAAGTGCCTTATAATATTCTATTGGGAGGCCATCTGTACCGGGAGTCTTTCCTGTTTTTTGTTTTCCCATAACCCTTTCAATTTCCCCTTCGGTTATCTCCCTATCCAGTATTTCCCTAGACATGTCCGATATTTTGGGTAGATCAGATTCTTCTAGATATTTCTTTATTTCCTGCTCAGACTTGTCCTCTTTTCTATATAAATCAGAGTAAAATTCCTGCACTATTCTTTTCTTCCCTTCTTCCCCTGTAATCCATTCACCTTCCCATCTCTCAAATTATGAATTCTACTCCTTTCCTTTTCTTTTTTTAATCGGTATGTAAGCCATCTTCCCTGTTTATTTGCATTTTCAAATTATCGTTGTTTCATCCACCTGAGTTTTTTTTCTAATTCCTCTTGGTCTAATAAGTTAATTTG
This sequence comes from Ptyas mucosa, assembly GCA_012654045.1. Taxonomy (NCBI): domain Eukaryota; kingdom Metazoa; phylum Chordata; class Lepidosauria; order Squamata; family Colubridae; genus Ptyas; species Ptyas mucosa. Next base: position 20,922,611 of record WNWU01013815.1, read on the forward strand.
GTGTCGTACTAATTTCAAATTCATATTGAGTTCTCTATTGTTTGGGTCCTGTTGCAGCATAGCCTCACTTTTGGTCAAATCTTCTAATAATTTATCTCGTTTAGCCCTCTCCTTCTTCCGTTTCCCCGCTATGTAGTTTATCACTAAACCCCGAAACACTACTTTAGCTGTATCCCAAACATTTAAAAAGTTCACACGTTCCTTATTATTTTCCTGGAAAAAAAACCCATCTCCTTCTTTAGATAACTTAAGAATTGTTCATCTTTGAGAACCCTTACATCCATTCTCCACCTAGTCCTTGTTTTCAAGCCTCCCCATGTTATCCATAATGGATTATGGTCTGCCACTCATTGATACCAATTTCTACTTTCTGTGTTCCCTGCCTCAGTTCCCCCAACATCCAAACCGCATCTATCCGCGACCAAGATGAGTGCCTGGTGGAGAAATATGTGTACTCTCTATCTTCCAGATGTTTTTCCCTCCAAATATCTCTAAGTCCGAATTCCTCTTGTATTTGATGGCAGATAGTAGGCAATCTTTTCTTTACTGATCTCTTTTTTCCCTCCTGATTCTTATTTCCAGAAATATAATCTTTATCCTTATCATCTATGGCGTTGACATCCCCCACTACACAAATATGTGAGTAATCAAATTCTGTCAATTTACTATAAAGATTCTGAAAAAAAAACTTTTTGATTCCCATGAGGTGTTTAAATACAAACCAATATGCATTTTTTGCCACGAATTTCTACTTCGATCATCAAAAGTCTCTCTTCTTCATCTGCAAAAATTAGTCTCGAGTTTATATGCTTTTGAACATAAATTGCTACTCCTCTTTTTTTAGTTTCCGCTAGAGATGTATATAGTTGACCCAATTTAGTATAATTCAATAAATAAAGATGGTCTCTTTTCACATGTACTTCTTGAAGGCATATAATATTCAAACGTGCTTTTATTAATTTATTAAAGATCTTTTTTCTCTTATTCGGGCTATTCAGCCCATTGATGTTAACTGACAATAGTCAAATTTCCTCCCCCATCCCTTCTCCCTTCTGTTACCCTTAGTTGCCTTCTACTTGAAGTTTCTTTTTTGTTTGTCTTGTTTCTCTCTGATTTAGTCCCTCGGCTCTTATCTCTACCTGTATCTGCATCTGTCCTCTTCCTTTCTTTCTCCCACCTAACTGTTCTGGTTCCCCTCTCTCTTCCTCCTCTAATAATTCTTCCCCACTCTTCCCCTCTGACTGTTCTCCCACATCCGCTTCCAAAAGGTTAAAATGTCTTATTAAAAAGTCTCTGGCATCTCTAAGATTATCAATTCTCACTTTTTTGCCATCCCAATTAAATTGTAGCCCCTCCGGTAGTAACCACCTGTATAATACTTTGTATTTCCTGAATTGAGTGGTCAAGAAGTGATAGTTTCGTCGTATTTCCCGTACCCGTCTGGGGAGTTGCTTTGGTATTATCAATTGTTTGTCCTTGTATGTCACCGTTTTGTCTCTGGACTTCAGAATCACTTCTTCCCTAAGAGCTTTTTTTGATAGTCTAACATGAACCTCTGTTGGAAGTCTCTGCCTCCTGGCGTAGCTTGTAAATACGCAAAAGACGTCATCTATATCTCTCAGGACTTCTTTCTTAGTTATCTCCAGAATTCCAGCCAAAATCTCCACCACAATATCTTTTAAAGGCTCCCCCTGTTCTTCCACCACATTTTGTATCCTCAGGTAAAAGGCTGGCCTTTCCATTTCGAGAAATATAATTTCTTCTTCAAGGGCCCTATTCGCCGAGAGCTGCTCTCTTTCATTTCCATCCAGTCTCTCCTCACATTGTCCCACTCTCTTCTCTACGTCATGAACTTTACTCTCCTGTTGTGTCAACACCCCCTGGACACCTTCCAGCCTCATTCAACATTTTGATATTGTTTCTAACAGCTCACAGCTCCCCTTTGAGGTCTGATGTTAGGTCCTCTAAATTTTTGGAGATATCTTCTTGATCTTTTGTCATCACCTCATACATTGCCTGTAGCATATTTTGTAGACTTAATAACGATGGAGGTTTCCCTGCAGCAGCTAAGTCCTCCAAAGATTTAGATGATGATGAAGATGATGGTGTAGGTGTGGTTGGAGTAGCAACCGTTGGGAGTGTCAAAACTTTTCCCCCCAATTTTGTAGTCGTTACAATTGTTGCACTTGACATCTTGTTTATGAGGGTATTCCCGATCACTTTCAAAATATCTTAATCAGCTTTTAATTTAGTCAATTCAATAAATATATTATATTCCAAGTCCTTCAGGTCAAGTCTAATCAATAAAGGTAATAATCAATAGGGGTAATTCATTCAGACACGTACAATCAAATCCAAAATAGATTCAAATTTCTTCTCTCCTAAGAGCACAGTATATAATGTAATTATACAGTTCACCACTAGAGGGGGGGGGAAAGTACTGTTCCACACACCCACCTTCTAATAATAGAGAAGAAGGAAGAAGAGTGTTTCTCTACCAAGGGGTATATCTGTCCATTCGACCACCGTTCTTAATTTAATTCTTAATTTATCAACGGGGAGGGAGGATAAACCATCCAGCAATACTTCCCATCAACCAAATACAAATCCAATATTCTTTCAGTCAGCACAATTCAATAGCGGCTCGAAGTTCATGGTGTGATAAACTAGCAGCCGCTTTCCCCGTCTTAGCTCCAATCATAAAAGGGCACTCAGAACATTCCTCCACCACCACAGCGCTCACAATAGGGAGATCAAAAAGATCAAAGGTCCGTCACAATGTAGACTAATTTTGATTAGAAGAGGGCCCCCTGCCCGTCTGCGATTGGGTTTCCCTTCCAATATAGGTAGTCATCGTTTTGGGGCCGCCATTACTGGCATCATCTTCCCAGCCTGTGACAGGAGAGATTCGCTTTCGCACGTCGGATTGCCACTCCACACGCGCTCTCTGCTCCTCTCCGCTTATGGCTGCCTCTCCGGGGCCGGCGGCGGCAAAGAAAAGCCGCCCAGACTGGAAAGTTTACAAGAAAGGGATAGGAGCGATCTCCATACCCATCTTGCTTGACACGATGACGTAACCAGAAACCCCCTCCATTTGTGTTTTAAGAACTTCATGTTTCTTATTATAATATTATTTTTATTATGTACTGTATAATCATGTTTAAGATGTAGTATATTTGGAAGTATTTCTTAAGTGATTTATATGTATAGAAAGGTAAAATAAATACTTATGTCTTATGTACTAAGACAAACATTTACTAACTGATGGCTAAATAACTTATACTAACTTACATACAAATTTGACTTAAAGATAGACTTAAGAATGAATCATGTTCGTAACCTGGGGACTGCTTATATTATCAAAGTCAATATGTTTTCTCATGTAGAAGTTATTCTTAGAAGTAGCCCTGTGTTCAAATATGGACTTAAATGGTACAATTTGTGCTTTACTTAATTCCATTCTCTGCACTGTTGTGTTTCCAAATCTCTTGGGAAAATAGCCTATCATCACTTTTCCAATCGGATTCTTATTATGGCTAGCAGAATATTTGAGTTAACTGACTGCAGTGCTAGGCAACAGAGCCCTAGAGTATGGAATCTAGTCAATACTTTACTAGACTTTCCTTTTCACATAAACTATCGTCCTAATTATGTCACTGGCCTTAGCATTAATTTTATTTCACAGAAATGTGAAGTTAAGCTTTTGAAAGTCAATTTTGATAGAAAAACTACTGTTTCATAAGATCAAGAATTTAAAAAATTGGCAGAATGCCATATATTTATTATTTTGCCACCCATGTCATAAATCTTGGAGTCAAATCTGCTGATGTCTGAGCAACCTCTGTTGGCCATTATTAAATATCATCTGTTTTTATAACAACCTACAACCAGGAGATTTTTAAAAAGCACAATTAACTAGCTTCCCCTAGCCTGGTGCCTTCCAGATGCTTTGGTCTACAGTTTAAAATGTTCTGAAACATTTTTTAAAAAATTTAATAGCATACAGCCAGAAATTAGAAGTTATGGATAGTTGTTAAAGAAAATGTAATCTCCAATAAATAAGGAGTTAAAAAGTTTCCAGAGAACTAGATAACATCTAATGAAAACTTCATGAAAACTCTTCCCTATCTGAATTCTAGTCTTTCAAACTGTCCTTTTGGATTTAAATAGAATCAATCCATAACAATCTCTGTGTAGAGAAAAACCTAGAAGGACTGCTAGTGCCTTAGAAAAAGACATTGCTAAAAGGAACAACAACAACAAAAAAACCCCAATCATGATTTTGACTGATCCTGACTTGGAAAAACTCTTAGGATAATTAAGTGAAAGATAAAAAGCAAAAGAGAAGGAAGAAGCTGAATGAATTCAATTGTTCTTAAAATCTCACAGAACTCCATATATATATATATATATATATATATATATATGTATGTATGTATGTATGTATGTATGTATGTATGTATGTAAAATAATTATCTGTTTCTAAAAAGAAATATTCTGCATTACATATAATATTAGAGTAGACGTCCTGAAAACTATGGACTCACAATTTTTATACTTTCAAATTGTGTCAGTGGTAGGTTGCCCCCGGTTCGGACCAGTTTGCAAGAACCGGTAGTAAAACCGGTGAGAGGCCCCACCCACCACCCCGGATGTCATCATCAGCGATCTGCGCATGCACAGAAGCAAGGCACGCATGCTTGCTTTGCTCACTCGCACGCGCAATCCCATTGCGAACTGGTAGTAAAGATAAGTAGAACCCACCCCTGAATAGTGTCCATATAATAGCTTCTCCTTAAGTTTCTACATCTGTCATCTTTGAAGTTTAGCTTTGAACATCTAGGCCTGAGATATTGTTTTTGTTAGGTTTTACACAAAGAAGTTTTCTCTTTTTTGGTTCTGTTATTTTTGTTTTTGTTTAGTCATCTTTTTAACTGGTTTTTCTTTGAAGCCACCCAGAGTCAATTAAATTGGGCTATTCCATACATTTGATTAAATAAATCAGAAGAATCTTCATATCTAATTTTTCCTCAAATATGTTAAATTTTATAATGAAATAGAAGCAGCTTGTTGCAAAAAAAAATGTTTAAAATGGTGTGCAAATGAAAATTTTAAAATGGCCTTTAAAGAACATTATAAGCTTTTATGTTCTAATGTGAATCAAGCATTCTATATCTTAGGATAAAAGGCATGTTTTCATGTTCTATTCATATATACCATTTTGTTTCCTGAGGGTTACATGAGAAATGGAAAAGTGATTACTACTTTCCTATTTTCCTCTGGAGTCAGTTCCTAGATTCTTCATAAATATTACATTCTATTAGATTACTAAACATGATAAAAGAAGTCCTCATTTAACTATTACATTTGGGACCTGTAATTCTGTCGCTAAGCAAAGCAATTGGTAAGTGGAAAATCACAATGACTGCAACTGTGCTTTCCAGCTGAAAAGCAACAAGACTGATTTATTTCCACATCTTCAGCTTTTCTTTGCCTCCTAACTATTCCTGCCCTTTGGAATGCTCATCCAGCGCTGCTATAAGTAACAAGAACAGCATTAATGTTTGTAATGACATTCACTAGAGAGGAAATGTTTACAAGAGAATAAGCAAGCACACAATGGAAATATACATTAAAAGCATTGGACTGGCACTGGCAGTTGCATGTGCACTACACTAACAGCCCAATACTGTAGGTTCTCCATTATGTGCCTGCTAACTCTCTTGTAATCTCTTCTCCAATCACTCTGCTCTGCAAGGGGGGGGGAGAAAAACCACAGGTCAGGCATCAGGGGTGGGTTCTAACATTTTTTACTACCGGTTCTGTGGGCATGGCTTATTTTGTGGACGTGGCTTGATGGTCATGTGACAATTATTTAGGATTTAGCAGAGGTCTACCAGGCTTTTAACTGTACCTGCAGAGCTGTACCGATCTACCCATTTATTTTTTACAGGCACTGGTCTACCCATTTATTTTTGCAGGCACTGATCTACTCATGTATTTTTGCAGGCACTGAT
>WNWU01013815.1:20928637-21031378 GCA_012654045.1 Ptyas mucosa
TCTACTCATGTATTTTTGCAGGCACTGATCTACTCATGTATTTTTGCGGCACTGGTCTATCCATTTATTTTTGCAGGCACTGATCTACTCTTGTATTTTTGCAGGCACTGATCTACTCATATATTTTTGCAGGCACTGGTCTACCCATTTATTTTTGCAGGCACTGATCTACTCATGTATTTTTGCGTCACTGGTCTACCCATTTATTTTTGCAGCCACTGATCTACTCATGTATTTTTGCAGGCACCGATCTACTCATTTGTTTTCTTTTAACACTGATCAGCTGTAGGCCAGCCCTTTGAAGCTCCGCGGCAAGAGTTTAAACAGTTTTTTTCCCCTCTAGCCATCAGCTGGGACTCAGGAGGCAGCAATAGATTGGGGGTGGGGCCAAATAAAAGCTAAGAATAACGCTGGGGTGGGGGGAGCGGGGGGGGGCAGAACCGGTTCGGTGACATCATATTGTCACCGCTACCAGCTCGGGAGAACCGGGGCGAACCACGAGGAACCCACCACTGGTCAGGCATAGAATAATGCATACTGATTGTAATGACAGGTATACAACTGAAGGTTGCTGGAAAGGTTGTAAATATGGGCTGGTCATAATGTTATTTTTTCAGCACCACTGTAACTTTGAATGGCTGCTTTATGAGGCAGTCAAAAACCAAGGGCTATCTATATAGCCAGACAGAATTAATTCATACTGAAACATTTCTTCAGTAACTATAATTATCACTAAATAATAATGATCTGGTGCCTGGGAGAAAGTTGGTTTTGTTTTTATCCTTGTTTCTATAGAATGTTGTGAGTCACCTAGGGACATTATATGAGATTCCATAAATAAATACATAAAATGTAACAAATACAACCATTTTGTCTCTTTGGACTTGAACAATCATTAGCTCTTTTCCTCCCCAAAGAAGCGATTTGGCATAGTTACTACCCATCTGCTACAGAAATCAGTGGAACTCCAATTGAGTTATGTATGTATTACACAAATATTATTTTTTTAAGCTTGGTGATTTAAAAATCAGAAACAACAATAGGAATTATAATCTCTACTGACCATACAACAAATCCACTAACAGTACTGGTGTAACCTCCTGAGCCCAGTGCCAGGGAAAATATCCAAGTCTTTAATGCTTTATGAAGGCCAGAAGGTCAGAGCTACTCTATTCTTTGTGAGGGTTGCTCTTCCATAGGACCAGGGCCATGGCACAGAACCTGAAGCATGCCAACCCTGCCAGTTCTGATGGCATGAACAGAAATGACCAGAGACCAACCATTCCTCAAGTATCCTAATCTCCTTATAATATGTTTGATTTGTATATACCTGAAAACCAGTTCCTTGCTTTGGACTAGGAAACCACTAGAAGGTAGTGCAACTTACAGAGCACAGATGTCACTGCCTGAACTGCCCAAAAATACCCTTGTCCCCAGACAAGGCACCCAAACCTGATCTTGTTAACTGAATTCTGAGGCAGCTGTACCTTCCAAATGCTCTTCAAGGGTAGCCCCACGTAGAACACATTATAGTATTCCAGCTAGTAGGTAATTAAGGCCTGACTTACATGAGTAGGATCTTCTGGCCCAGGAACAAGCACACCAGATACTGTAGTTTGAGCAGGAGGTGTGAATCCAGAAGGATCCCCTAATTATACACCAACTCTGTGTGGGAATTCTTACCCCATTTAGAGATAAAGATGGAAAATCACTGGATTGTAGGAGTCTCAAAAGTAAGATCGAAGTCTTACTACGATTACACTGAAACCTGTTATTCCCTATCCAGATTCCCACAGCTACTGGATCCTGGAACAATCTTGATAGTTTTACATGGTTAGCCCCGGGCAGAGAGGTATATTGTACATCATACAGATGATTCCGTGCCCTGTGTTGAAGGATTCCTTTCCCCAGGAGCTTTATATAGATGCTAATAACGAGAGAGTAAAGTCCTGAGGAATCCCACAAAGCAGGGCCTCAGGCTCTTTCTCTCTGCACCAACCAATAATGACTAGAACTGGCAGAGAAGAAAGAAGGAGGGGAGAGGGTTTTTTTTTTCCAAACAGTAGAAAAGAGGTCTCAAGAGAACACCAGCAACACAGTACATCAATAATCTTTTCACCCATTATCTTTTTTAAAAAGATAAAAAATGCAGATGGTAAACAAAACCGAAAGCACTGTTCACTTACTCTCCCACATTCAACCCACAGATATTTTCCAGCTCAAATGCCGATTTCTTCTTTCCCGTTGCTTATCCCATTTCAGTCAGACTACCAACTTATCTCTTTCTAAAAAAATAACCATGCCACATACTAACATGTTCACAATTTTTCAGTATTACAGCTGCTAATAGATAATTTTTATTTTTAATTAACTCAATGTATCTCCTTAAAAGATTTTGTAAGCAAGTCATGTTTTGCTGGGACCATCATAAATATGTATACAAAGAAAGAATGTAGGCTTTGAAGAAGGCAAAATGCAGTAGAATTAGAATTCTGGTAACATATTCAGAAATTCCAATTTGCTTTCTACTGGAAATTACTACAAGTCATGGTTATGAAGATTTCCCAAATGCAGGGTTTGGTTCTACATGGAGAGTTGAGGCTGCCCTCAAGCTGATATAACAAAGGGCATATAACAGAGGTAGTACCCCAATTCTTGAGGCAAAAAATACCCTATGCAGGTAGTCTTTGAATTGTAGTTGTTCATTTAGTCACCATTCTAAGTTACAACAGCATTGAAAAAAGTGACTTACAACCATCACAGCATCCCCATGGTCACTTCATACTTGGCAACCCGTATGTATTTATGATAGTTGCAATATCCTAACATGTGATCACCATTTACAACTTTCTCAGCCAGCTTCCAACAAGCAAAGTCAACGGGGGAAACTTGACTCATGTAATGACTACATGATGTGAAGTTAACAACCATGGCATGAAAGGTCGTATAATTTGATGTGACTCACTTAAAAACTGCTTTGCTTAGGAATGGAAATTCTGGTCCCAATTTCAATCGTTAAGTCATAGACTACCTCTAATTCCCAGCAGAAAATAAAGCTGCCAGAAGAAGGACTTCCATCACTGTGCAGGAATGGAACTTAAATATCATTGTCTATGTAGTATTTCTCAGCCTTAGCATCTTTAAGATGTGAAAACTTCAGCTCCCAAGAATTCCCCAGATAGCATTATTCATTACGTTTTTCCTAATATCAGTTGATAAGAGAGCAGAGGTCATTAGTTTTTTGACTACTGCCATCATCTTCCTCAGATGTCTTTCCCTAGGATAAACAGTTCTACAATCTTCCTCATAGGTTTTAATTCAGTTTCTTAAATATCCTTTGGACCTGTTCCAGTATACTGGAACAATATGTACTCAATTATTGCTTCCCCTTAAGAAAGATACACTTCTACTGATACAACCTAAAATTTTCTTTTTGATATCCATATCACATTGCTGACTCATATTTAATTTCTGATCAATTTCTATTTCAATACTTTTTTTCAACAACAATTTTACTGATTTCCATCTTAACATGCACATTGGATTTCTTTTTCCTAACTGAAAAACTTTAATTTGCCTCTACTAAACATCATGCTCTATTTTCAGCTCACTATTCTTTCAAAATAATTTTGAATTTTATTTCTGTCTATATGTTTTAAACTACATCACCAACCTGTAAATTTAATAAGTATTTCTTCCACTTCTATGCCCAAACTATTCATAAAGATGTTGAAGAGTACAAGTCTAATGACTGTGCCCCGTACATACTCTAATCTGATGAAGAAATATTGATGACCATTCTTTGAATCATTTTAAGAAAGCTATGCATGTCATCTAGGACATACAAGTAGTCCTCAATTTACAACAGAAATTGAATCTGGAATTGCAGTTGTCAGTCATTAAGTGGGTCCCCATGTGACTACACCCAATTTTAGGACCTTTTTGCATTTATTGTTAAGCAAACATCCCCATTGTTAAAGTCAATAACGGTAATTAAGCGAAAACAATTGTATCCAATGTGGAAGTAAACGCCAGATTCTAGCAAAAACTGAGAATTTTGTAAACCAGAACTTTGAAATCAGGTCATACATAGTTCTGGGGAGGCCCACTGAACAATTGCTAAGCAATTGTACGTCGAGGACTACCTGTATTCAACTCATGGACTAATCAGGCTACCATTGGGCATTTGTTAAACTGTGATAAAAGTAGGGTTTTAAAACAGTTCGGTTAAGGCATCAGACTAGAAACCAGGAGACTCTGAGTTCTAGTCCCGCTTTAGACACTATGTGACTTTAGGCCAGTCACTCTCTCTCAGTTCTAATCACCTCACAGGGTTATTGTTGTGGAGAAAATAGGAGGAGGAAGGTATACTTTGTATTAGGTATATACATTGCCTTGAGTTAATTTTAGAGATAATAAAGGCAGGATTTTTTTTAAAAGAGAGAACTTTGGAGATGACATTATCTGGCCTGGTGAAGTGGCAGTGAGATTTTGCTTCCAATAGCACCAGTACAATCAATTTTATTTGTAGTTAGTGCTGTAAATTTCATAAATAAACAGCAATTAAGAGTTTATCCCAATTGCCAAAGGCAAGAGGGAAAGATTCCTAACTATCAGAAAATGTTTGTAAAATATTGGCAAAATCTCGGAGCACTCCTTCCATTGCTCAATAATATACCACTCCAGAGTTCTACAAACACTAAGCAGTATTAACAAAAATGCAGTGGTGAAAAATACAAGGATGTGAATTGGATGAGAAAAGCAACATAAAAATTTTATTAACTTTCTGTCATTAATTTATGACATGCAGTCATAAAGTCAGAATTCATTTCTTCAGAGAGAGTATTTCAGTTCTTGAGTATTTCTTTTTTCAGTTCTTGAGTCTTTCAGTTTATGAGCTAAGGTTAACCATGTATTTTTCTCCCAAAGACAAGATTTGCCTAAACCCTACTGACAGCTATGCAAAGCATAAGATGGCATTTCTACTCTCATCCATTTCTTGTCAAAGATTGACTAAATAAGAAATTAAATCATGCTTCAGCATTAGAGAATAACACTGCCTTTCTGAGAGCAGTAGTCTATTTTAGAGGCTCTGTGACATTCAAAACTTCAACCTTAAACATTTTCTAGTGCTTTAAAATAATCTACCTACCTCTTCTTCTTCTTCTTCTTCTTTTTTTTACTGTTGAGCTTTTCCACCTGCCAGCTTCATTTCCCTATTTTGTTGAGAACCACGGGGCATTTTCTGCTTTGAGTCACTACCAGCGTTGCCACCTGCGATTTGGTCATTATATTTTTTAATTTTGTTAAGTTTTTGTTTTTTGCATTATATTTATTCTTTTGTTTTTTATATTTTTCTCTTTTGTTCACCACCCAGAGTCACTAATTGTGAGAGGGATAGGCTTATAAATAAGAGCCTAGTAAAATGTATAGATTATAACTTAAAAGTTGCTTTTTCAAAAGGCAACTGGACTTCACTTCTCATCCAAGAAGCTTCATTAGTTGTGATGGCGAGGGTAGAGAAAATGAAAGGATAGGTACTGACAATTGATACTGGATGGTGGGAGGAATGGAACAATAACTTCTGATTAGATTGGCGGGTGGGGGTGGTGGGTGGAAGGATTGTATTTCTTTGCAGTCATCTGGTCATTAGCATTCTCCCTAAAAGCTCTTGTAGCCCTCAGGTTCATCTGAATAAGAGTGCAATTGGTTGTGGAATTTTCTTGGAACTGCTGCAAGGGCTACATTGTAAACTGGAGGTGGTGTCTTATCTCTCACTCTCTGTTAAGAGAGGGCTGCTCAGTGTTAACATAAATGGTCTCTTTTACCCCTCTTTCAAACCAATGATCCTCTCTATCCAAAATATGGACTTTGCTGTCTTCAAAAGAGTGATCTTTGTCTTTCAAATGCACATGGACTGCGGAATCTTATCCTGATGGATTTGATCTATGTTGTGCCATATGCTTGTGAAGTGGTTGTTTTGTTTTACCAACGTATAGAGCTCTTCATGTCTCACTGCACTGTATTGCATATATCGCATTGCTCAATTTGTGTCTGGGTGTTTTATCCTTGGGGTGGACAAGCTTCTGCCTTAGTGTATTCTTGGATTTAAATTGTTGGAGGGACTTGATGGACTTTTTTTCTGGATTTGATGAAGGCCTAGTTAGGATAATCACAAGTTCTGAAGGATTTCTTCATGTGTTTTAGTTCTTTTTCTTTTCCCCTTTATTATTTTTTTTAAAGCACCTTTGAGACAACTATGATCTGGATAACTGAGAATGTCCACAGACATATAGATTATAACCTTAATCAACAAACTGCAGAAAAAACATACTATGCTGTAGCATTCAGAATATTATTCCAAAACTGAATTTTGTGTGTTTGTGTGTGTATACAAACATATACATACATACATACATACATACATACATGTGTATGTGTGTATGTGTGCGTGCGTGTGTGGTTTTGTATTTGCATATAATATGTGCTTAATGAACAATGTACTGTCTGAGTCAATTCATTTACATAGTAATACTTCTTAGGTTCCTAATTTCTACCCCTGTTGTCCAACCACTCATAAAACAAGTCCCAAGTTTGAAAATACTATGTTTTCTTTTTCTTTTATCTTCAGTGTTAATCTGAACATTTCTGCACAGTCCAATATTTTTTAAATTATATCTTCTTCCGTAGGAGTTTCCTCACTTTTCCAATGTTGTTCAAATACAATTCTTGCTGCTGTTACATGCTGTTAAAACATGTAATATCAAATAGACATTCCCTTTATCATATTTTTCTGGTATTATGCCTAACAAAAAGAGTTCTGGCTTAAAATCTATATGCTGTTTTAACATTTTTTTCTAACCACATATGCATTTTCGCTCAATTTTTTTTTGCTTTTGAGCATGTCCACCACAGGTAATAATACTTTATGTGCCCAGTTTTTTTATTACATTTCCAACATTTGATGGACAAATTTTTGAACATTTTTGCTAGTCTTGCTCATGGTAAGTGCCACCTATAAAACATTTTATACAAATTTCCTTTATAAGTGGTTGCCATCTTCAATTTATAATTTCTTTCCCAGAGTTTTTGCCTATTGTCTAGTTCTATATTATATCCAAAAAAAATTGCCCATACTATCATTGTCTCTTTCACCTGTTCGTCTTCCATTTTTAGGCTTAGTAAAGTTATATAATTCCTTAATTAACTTTTCATATACCATTAACAGTATTTGGTCAAATGTTGTTTGCTCTTTATAAAAGCCACAAATCTTAACATCTTTATCGTACCTCAATTGCATTTGCATTCGTGGCCACCACGATAAATCAACACCCTGTTCTTGTAGTTCTTATTTGGTTTTTAGTTTCCTTCCGTATTTAAAAAATCTTTATATGTTAAAAATTTTCCAAAGTTTACTAGATTTGGGTGAACAAATGCTTCCATTGTTGAAAGCCATCCTGGTATTTTCATATATATTTTAGCTTTTACTTTTTCCCATACTAAAAATAGCACATTTCTTACATAGTGATTTTGGAAATATCTTATGAATTTTATTCTTACCATACCACAAAGAAGCATGCCATCCTAGTTGCACATCATGACCTTCTAAATACAACAATCTTTTATGTCTGAGGGTAATCCATTCTTTCAACCCATGTTAATACACATGTTTGATAATATAATTCCCAATCTGGTAGCCCAAAACTTCCATTATTTTTAGAGTCTTGCAACATTTTCAATCTAATTCTAGCTTTTTTCCCTTGCCAAATAAATTTAAAATTATTGTATTTAGCTCGTCAAAAAAAATTCTCTGTTTTTATAGGAATCGTTCAAAACAAGAAAAGTGGGGTCTTATTATTTTTTTTGCCTTTTTATCACCTGTGTCAATTCCATCATTGTTATTTTTTCATTTAACATATTTTTAATATTCTTAGGCACTTTTGGTAGTTTTCCAGATATTGTATTATCTTTTCCTCCAAAAATTTTTCTATATCATATGGTTTTTCATAAATTCTTCAATTATTTTTTTAATCTTATTTTGAAACTGTATACATCCTTTCTCATCTTGTAATTTACTTATCAATTTCTTCTCTCTTTCTTTTTTCAGTTTCTGTTCTATATTGAATTTTTACTCAGTGAAAAAAATTAAATAAAAGTGTATTTCATTTATTCCTTGAAAATATGATACTTTTTCATAATCTCATAAGACGGCAATATTGGTAGCTGGATGTATGGATTCCTGGTGGAGGAAATACTCAGATGATCATACGTATATCAATACCTGAAATAGGGTGAATGAAACTAACAAAGACTTCCCCGCTTCTATCTCAAAGAGAAAAATTCCTCACTATTGCCTTGAGACTAGCAAGATATTTTTTTTGTCAGTTTCAACCTTTCCATGACCTTTGGAAACCTTCCATGACACTTTTCCCAACTAAGTGCCCTCCAGGCATTTATGACTACATCACCAGGTGCAACAATTTATATTGACAATGATTTGTATCATTGTTCCATGCATGAAGGAACTATTGCAAATTCAAAATACCTTAGCAAACTCCTTAAGTCATGATCATGAATACATATAGAAAAGGACTTTTGCACATATTATTATGTAGGAAACAAAGTCTCAGATTCATGATGTCAAATGTAGCTATCTTTCATTCTGATCTGAAACCATACTATCTTATAAAATTAAGACTATTGTTTTAGTGGGAGAGAGGGGGAAATCACACATACAAATGTTTTTGATTTTTGTGATCAATACTATCAAAGGAAGTTCACAAGTTTTCTTCACTGCTGTGCTAGTTTATCTTCATCTGTCATCCTTAAAACAAAGGAGCTGAACCTTATGACCTTGGACAGTCAGATTAATTCCTCAGTTACAAAGAAATATGATCAATTCAGCAAAAGAAGAGGGATATGTTTTGCTATATTTTTTTGACGTAGGAGTGTCAACCAAGTCTGTTAGTATATTTCAATATGTTTATTTTGGTACTGATACTTTTCCTAGATAGATAGCTATATCACCATATATAACTACCATTGAATGGCTACTATGGAAACACACAGAACAGTAGACATTAAACATGATTTTATATTGCATAAAAGGGAAGCTGAGATCTAATTTTGATATTAAGGTTTTTGGATTTCTAGCCCTCTCTTAAAGAATCAGTACTCTCAGGTGAACGGTTATTATTGATTTTTAAAACATAGAATTATTTTTATGCTAGAAAATGAACTGAGAATAAAGCAAAACAAAACATGAAAATGCCTGTTATTCTTACATTTAAGGTGCATTCACATTTAGGTTATGGCTAAAGGCACAGAGTAAAAACTGCATGGAAAAAGGAATATGTTAGATTAAAGCAAGAGTTGGACTAATTCGTATAGCTCACAAGCTCCTTTCTTATGGGTCTCTGTAATCATTCACACAGCACTGCCTAATTTTAGCAAGTTAACAATTTATTGCTGAGTCAGGAAACACACACAAGATAAGTAGAAATATTAATAGAGGCCTAAAGCTCTCCCCTCCCAAAACAAACATGAGAAGAGAAACCTTGCCTTGCCATAACTTTCTTCAGCCATCCTTCCCAATAATGAAGTGTTTTCCAACTCTGGATCAAAGAGAAACACATACCGTACATTTTGTACAAAAAAACCCCAAGTAAATACAATTATTAGTGTACAATTATTAGAAGAGAATTGAATGAATACAATACACTTTCCCAAACTGGACTCACTACACCAGTGGTGGGTTACTACCAGTTCGGGAGAGCCGATAGTGGAAATCTTCATAAGAGAGCGAACCGGTTCACTCTGAATGTCATTTGGGCCCTCCCCCCTGCCCCGCACTATACTTACCTTTATTTCATTTGTTTTTTGGTCAGCTGTAAGGCGCAGCAGAGAGGATTGCCATGCTTCAGCTGTTTTTTTTCTCAATGCGCTTGCGCGAAGCAATCCAGTGGTAAAGCTGATTAAAACCCACCACTGCACTACACTCAGTTAAGGATTCAACTAGGAGTCCTAAATTCAGGAAGGGTGGGAAACATTAGTAGCATTTCCCAAAAACTGGAATGACTATTTGGGGGGGGGGGGGCTGTCTTTCTTCCAAATAACTTAAAGCAGTGTATAAAGAAAATTACATAATCTTTGTATCTTAGAAAGCATTACCGATATTAATAGAACTGACTGCACATAAAGCTATAGTAATAGTTAAAATGGAGGATCCCTATAAAAGGTACAAGAAGCAAAGTATATAGCATGGTTCTGTCCTTTATACTTTGCTTTTGAGCTTTCCAGGAGTTGGCAGTTAACAGTTATTGGACTTCTCTTGTATTCTAGCAAAGCAATTCTTACATGTCTGGTTAGGCAGCTGATCACTCTTACAGCTTTCCAATTCAAGCATTACATTGCTGCTGCAAATACAAAAGAGGCTTTTATCTGCCATATTTAAAGATGAAAGAAAAATACTTTAAATTCTCAAACCACAAGAATGTGTGGCTTACCAAACCCTATTATGGAACCTTTTGGAGATGGATTGCTTTATGCCACTATCTATTAAATTCATAGGTTTTTCCACATTTCTTGTTTAATTTTCCTACAGGGTTATTATATTTGGTACATTTTAGAATGTTTGAAATTTCATCAAGCAAAATATTGCAGTTATTTTCATTACTATTTGTTCCATTATTTTTCTTGCTTAACCGTTGCCTTATGACTAGTACAAGTAGGCATAAAATACTAGATAAATTGCACTAAACTGGTAACAGTTTAGAACTCTTAAAACATAACATCTAAAATACTCTTCCCAATTTTATTGCCAAAAGAAGTCCTTGAGAAAATAAAAAATGAATGTTTGTGCCAAAAAAAATCAAAAGTGGATGTTTGTGCCAACCAAGCCAGTTAGTGGCTACTAACTACAAATTCTTGGACTCTGAGAATGGACTGGAATACATCTTGTCCCTTTATTTTTATTGTATACTTGCCATAGAGCTACCAAATCTGGGATGCAAAAATATGGACAACTACTAGCTTGGAAAAAATTGTGTTTTCTGAATATCCAGATCCGGTAATCTAGTCAGTTATCCTAAACTGATATTAAACCTATCTCTGATACTTTAATAGAAAGGCTACTCTACTTCCTAATTATATCTCAACTGAATTTGCAAAAGCACTGCAGCTTTTTGGCCTTGTTGTTAATAATTCTATATAGTGATTGACCTACTTTTTTTTTTTTTTAAAAAAGTAGAATTGGCAATGATATATAGACATGTAGATACAGCTGGTCCTCAACTTATACAGTTCATTAAAGTGACTGTTGAAGTTATAATGGCACTGAAAAAAGTCACTTACAACCATTTTTCACATGACCATTGCAGCATCTCCAGGGTCACAGGATCAAAATTCAGATGCTTGGCAACTGACTCATAATTATGATGGTTGCAATGTCCCAAGGTCACCTTTTAGGCCCTTCTGACAAACAAACTCAATGGGGAAGCCAGATTCACTTAACAACCATGTTACTAACTTAATAACTGCAGGGCTTCACTTAACAAGAAAGGTCATAAACAACAAGAACGGTTGTAAAATGGGCTTAACTGTCTCACTTAGCAACAGAAATTTGGAGCTCAATTTTGGTCATAAGTTGAGAATTATCTGTATATTTGAGACTTAAGAACCAAAAGTGCTTTATAAAAAAAGTAGTAAAAAAAGAAATTCTAATCATGTAGGGTACTCTACAATGAAATGAAGATTACTTCTTGAATAGCAGAAGCTACATAGAAAATCTATAAGAATGAAGATTTGAAAAAAGTTATTCTGGAATAACTAAATCTTATAGTATTGTTTCAGCTGCTATGGCAAAAAGTAAATACTCATGAATAGAAAGGAAAGCTAAGGTGTCACTTGTAGCTCAGATAAGAAATGAGGAGTTCCAGTCCATCCACAAATCACTATTGAATATTTATTTATTTATTTATTTATTTATTTATTTATTTATTCATTCAACTTGTATGCCACCTTTCTCCGAAGACTCAAGGCGGCTTACTATGCATTTAAAAACCATATATATATATATATAAAAACATTAAAAATTAAAACATTAAAAACAATTAAAACCCATTCACACCATTCATGGCCGGATCTCGCCAGATCACAACAGCGAGATCAACGGCCCCAGGCCTACTGGAAAAGCCAGGTCTTCACCGCTTTTCAGAAGGCCAATAGGGTGGGGATGGTCTGGATCTCAGGAGATAACTGGTTCCAGAGAGCTGGGGCGGCACAGAGAAGGCCCTCCCCTGCGGGCCTGCCAGCCGGCACTGTTTAGCTGATGAGACCCGGAGGAGATCAACTCTATGGGATCTTCTTGCCCATTGTTTGGAAAAATCTTGCCTTTAGTTTTATGAATATTCCATCTCACTCACAAAATTATTACTCTTTCTTCTCAACACAATGAACTTTTTACCTCAGTAGGATGATGCAGATAACTCATGCTATATTATAGGGGTGTCAAACTCACGGCGGCGTCACATGACGTATCAGGACTTTTCCGCCCTTTGCTAAACCATGCATGGGCGTGGCTAGCTTGTGACGCATCCGGCTCATGGGCCACAAGTTTGACAGCCTGCTATATTAGAATGGATAACATATATACTGCCCTTGATTCATTATTTCAGGCATCCCTCGCTCTTTCTTTCTTTTCCTAGAACTGGATTACTACTTTTCAACAATTAATATGAAAAACCCCCAGCCTTTGGGAAGCATATATTTTTCCCTGAAAAAAAACAAACATTCTCAGGACTCCAAAGATAGTCACCACTGCTCCATGCTGACATGGGGGCTAATTAAGATGTTGATGGAGACTATGCTAATCATGGCTCTACCACAATCTGTTGGATTTGCAGTATTAATATGTAAGCCATGTTCTGAAATTGCTTCACCATCTGAGGTCTAATTACTGACTAGACATAAGAAACAATGGTTGCAGTCCATGTGAAAACAGATTTTTGTTTTGCTTTTTCTTAATGGTTAAACAATGTGTCTGGAAAGGATTGGATGAGTTTGTTCATGCACATGTAGTTCTGCTCAGAGGAATTATTTACTTGATTTAAAATTAAACATAAATCTATACAATTGAGAAGTTACATTTGTTAAATCCTTATGTCATTAAATTAATTTTACTTAGTACTATCAGAATAACAAATCTCTCTTCATTTTTTTAATCTCAGGCTTTTATTAATATTTATTAACCTTTTAATAAGGTTAATATTAAATATTAATATTTATTTATTAACCTTTTAAAATACTAATGTAGTGAAAATACATTATGTAGTATGAATGTAGTGAATGTAGTGAAAATAAAGCACCATAACATCTGAAGTGTAATGTTTTTCAACTTTTTTCATTTAGTGATAAGTAAAAACAATGAAAAATGCTAACATATGGAAAGTAAAAGAGGTTGTGCAAATTCTATGTTTTTCCTTTGGCAATACTGAAATCATAAAAAACAATAGCAATATAAAAAGGGCTACCAAAAATGGGCCATTATATATTAAGGGCATTGGTTCAACCTTTTAAAATGAATAGTATAATTGAATGAAACTAAGAAATATACAATTAAGACTTTTTAAAATTATTTTTAGAAAACAAAGTCCATATAAGAACATTCTACAAACAATCCTATGCAGGCATAATAAGCAACTTATCAAACAATGATTCTCAATATATCAAGGGTATATTATATATTCTCATACATCCATTTACATTTTCTAAATATATCCAGCATGACAATTCACAGAGGGATCAATTATGTAAATTATGATATAAGCCCAAATGTTGTGTCTTGTGTACTTACATCGTATGTTCAGATGCAAGTATATAATTGTGGCTTTTGCATAATTACATCTTCATGCATATGTCACCATTTTGGCATCATAAAATATTGCTATAGATGCTGCTAATATGCGCAGTTTATCTCAGTCTGCTGGGCGTGCTGCAAACTCATATTACCTATCCAAATTTTAATATTTTTTTTTCTGGAAAGTAAAACCTTGGCTAATTATTGTTTTGAAGTTCATAAAGCTTAGTACTTGATATGTCTTGAATGTTTTCATCCCTAGTTCAGGAGCAGATATTTGTTTGTTCTTAGTGGCTTTGAATCAGTCTTAGTTCCTGGCAACTGCCTGGACAAGTCCCTGCAGTTTCCTCAGTAAGATTTCAAAAGTGGTTTGCCATTGCCTCCTTCCTAGGGATGAGAGAGGTGACTGTTCTAAGGTCACCCAGCTGGTTTTGTACTTAAAAGAGGGATTAGAATTCATTGAACTTCTGGTTTCTAGCCTGATGCCTTAACCATTACATCACATTAGCTCTCACAATATCAAGTAGATTTTGGGAAATGCCTAGACACTATCAATACACTTTTGTAGCTTTGATACTACTAAAACAATTTTGTAGGCATTGAAAGGATATTCTTGGTTACACACTATTTCACCAATAAAATGCCTGTTTGGTTTTGTGGATACTCAAACAAGGATCATACAAAAGGTTACTTCAATAAACCATAATTATACAAATCGTGTATATGAACTTAATATACAGTTACCAGACTCTTAAGAGATACTTCCTGATCAGCAGTAATTAGTATATCCAAAGTTGCATAACTCACTTCACCTCAACTACAAAGCTCGTTTCATAATAATCAAAGGATAAGGAAGGGAAAAAATGTTTCCTTTTTCCCAGAAAATTACAGATGAAAACAATTCTTTTTTTTTTCTATTCCTACTCAAAGCAACTAACTTTTATTTTGGAGAAAGTGATATCAGTCATCAGCGTTAAGAAAGTGATATTGAAAAGTATGTTATGCAATTCCTTTTGTAATATGGTTCTAAAAATGTTCTTCAGTTTATCAGAAATTACTTGGGAATAGCTATCAAGAAAAGTAACATTTTAGTTGCTATACTGCTGAAACTATATATAAAGTAAAGAATTGAACTGATGTCTTCTACACTGCTTGAATTTCCACTCCAAGCCCTTAGATAGCAAAGTGCCAAGCAGGTCCAGGTTTTGTTTTCTTCCTTTCTCAATTTGTAGTGCAAAATGAAATAAAACAATAAAACAAACAAAAAAGAAACCCAAGCCCTCAGCCTTCCATGTCCTACATGCTGCTTCCACACACCTAAACAAACAGAAAAACTAAAATTGAACTATTTGTCCTGAAACCATCCTTTCTACCTGGGAAATTCTGGAAATTGAAATCCACATGTATTAAAGTTGCCAACTTTGAAAAACGCTACCCTATGATCCAGGGGTGGGTTCTAAATTTTTTTACTACCGGTTCTGTGGGCATGGCTTGATGGTCACATGACAATTCTTTAGGATTTAGCAGAGGTACTGGTCTACCACGCTTTTAACTGCTTGCAGAGCTGTACCGGTCTAACCATTTGTTTTTGGAGGCACTGGTCTACCCATTTGTTTTTGGAGGCACCGGTCTACTCATTTGTTTTTGGAGGCACCGGTCTACCACCACACTACCTTTTAACACTGATCAGCTGTAGGGCGGCCCTTTGAAGCCCCGCGGCAAGAGTTTAAACGGTTTTTTTTCCTTCTAGCCGATCAGCTGGAGGCAGCAATAGATTGGAGGTGGGGCCAAATAAAAGGTAAGAATAACGTGGGGGGGAGGCGGGGGGCGGTTCTCAAAGAGACGTCATATCATCACTGCTACTGACTCGGCTGAACTGGGCTGAACCGGGAGGAACCCACCACTGCTATGATCCTATAAGCAGGTGGAAGAAAGATACTACCTTCTGGAATGAGAGGAGACAACAACACAGGAAAATATTATCCTTATTATAGATATACATATCCTTTCAAGATATAATACAGAAAGTCGTAAAAGTAAGCATATGCAAGCATTTACTTAGCCTTCTCTCTTTAAAAAATAGCTATGGAATAGAGGAACCAATCAAAATAGAAAATACATGTGAATCATGTCCCTTTCCACGATCTGTTTTCCTTGGGGGTTGAGCAAAAAAAAATCCTGAGAGAATACCAAGTAAGTTCAAGATGTGAATTAAAATAAACAAGCATCATACATTCTTTCTTGAGTCTAACTTTAACGTGCAAAAAAATACTACTTTGATCTTGTCTGTATCAAGCAATGTATGGTGATTTTTCCCATTGTAATTTACCCAGCAGATGATACATGAAGAAACAAACCATGTGCTCATTTTCTACCTTTCCTCTGAAGAATTAATTAATCTTCAATTAATCATTTTGTAAGAAACATTACATAGCTTTCTATGAGTATATTATATATTAAAAATACAATCCAAATTACCTTCATAGTAATTTTCTTAGTTACTGAAGAAGCTGCTGTGTCTAGTTCCTACTTTTCCTTGCCAAAATATCCACAACTTTGTCATAGTACCTTTTAAAAAGTTAATATCATACAAACATACACATGAATATATGAACACTGGACTAAAATGCATATTAGCACAACAGACACAATTATATGGTATATAACACAAGTAAGGCTGGTTTCATGGAACAAAACTTTTGATACTAAAGTAGGAAGAAACAAAGTTTATCAGTCTGGAGATCCTTTCTTAATACACAGAAAATAACCCTGAGTTTCTGTATAGTATTTCCTAACTGGCATTATTATATTATCTCAATTGTTCATTGACATTTTTCACTTCAGAGCTTCTACTTAAATAGTTAAAATACTCATTTAACAATATTAAAATCTCTATTTGCAATGATATATTTTAAAATATTCCATTTCCCTTCCTAAAAAAGATTTTAAAATTTTATGCCTCAGTAAAAAGAAATACATACCACCAGATGACTATACAGTGACAGTTTTTGGATGTGTTTAACCAAAAAAAAGATAAGCATATGAAACTAAAATCTGATTTGCAGGTTTACAGGTGCCTATGCCTCTATAACTTTAAATGATTATGTATATTTACTGAAGTAAATGAATTTGGTTGAAAAAGTTTTATATTTAATGTAAAATTATAAAGGTCAAAATAAAAGTTCATTAAAAAAGAATAAGATTGCCTGAAAGAGAAAAGCTATCAGTTGCAAAATTGAAATTAAATGAATGCAATTCACTTAATACTCCTGTTGTGACTAGGTAAATATTAGTAATACTGTGAAGATTAAATCTGGAAGAAAAAAATCCTTAGCAACCAGTTCAGCTAATATCTACATGTTTGTGTATGTGCTTATGAAAGAAAACCACAGATAAGATATAAATAAAGCAATGGGAAGTTTTCTTATACCTGATAATGTATAGTGAAGTTATGAAAACATTCAGGAGTTTGCACTCCAAACATTCATTCAGAGACACTCATTCTCTCTCTCTCTTTCTCTGGTTCCATGGCAACTCCTTTTTCCAATATTAGCTTTCTGTTTTTAAGGAGGAAAAGGCACCCCTACTTATGGCTCAGCTCCTAAACTAATTTATGCAAGACTACATCATGGGTCATCAAGTTTTTCCCGCTAAGTTCATAGCAATGACATTTAAATCACAAAAGATTTAGTTGACAATGTGAATAAGAGCATTAAAACATTTATTTTGGTATCCCCAAGAGGAAAAGAAAAGAAAGTTAGAGTCAATGAAGCACACAAAAGAAGGAAACGTATTCACTCACAGCATGAAATAAAGAGAAGTATTTCAGATATGCATGCTGAAGAACATGATAAAACTTTAAGGCCTTGGAACAGAGATGAAAAAGAAACAATACTGAAAAAGATATAAAAGTTAGATCCAAAGAGTTCCAGGTTTTCTGTCAACCACGACTGCTAAATAATGTCCATCATCTCTTGTTTTCTTTATTTGAATTCTGACTGACCACAAAAGAAAAGTTTTGCTTGCAATTATGTCTTTGTTGCTCATGAAATGCACCAGAAAAATGTTCCCACCCTTTGAGAGATCGTCTTGAATCAAATTTATGCATTTTTTCTCTTCAAATCAATTTCCAATTAAAGGTTAATCCCAAATTAAAAAGATACTTTGAAATGCACTTATTATAAAAATGTATTTTAAAAAAGAAATATAGACAAAGAGAAGGCTCTGACAGTAGTCCCAGTCCCCTTAATTTCTGTGCTTAATTTCTTCTTATTTTCAAAAGTTTCAAACTGCACCATAAATTGAGATTTCTAAATGCACCTGTATGTTTTGATGCTGGGTTAAACAGTCACTGGGATCTTTTACATTCAGTTATGCAAGAACTGAGCCAACCTATTTTATCATTCTTCACTGCATTTATCACCGTTTTGAAATTAACCTCATTTTTTACTTCCAGAAAATAAACCTTGCCTCTACCCTTCTGGGAAAGACCTTAGAAGATATTTGCTAAATAAGTTGTCTGCTTAGTTTTTATTGCTAAGGCAAGTAGCCCCTAAATTGCTTTGTGGATCATAATATATGTTTCTCACGCATACCTCGGGAAATCTGGAATTCTGCCAGGGAAGTGACAAATCCAATAACATCAAGAATGTTGCAGAGCATTTATCTGAAAGGCCTCTCCCTCACCATAAAATAGTTTTGAGAATATATTCAGATACTTTATACTTTATACTTTATAATGACCTCTCTTCCTCTCATTGCTCAACTTTAAGAAAATAAATTCTAAGCAAAAGCAGCAAATAATGCTTCTTACAAAGTCCTTATTCTTTGTTTCTTAGGCACCTACATAGGAAGCAACAGAAGACCATGCCTTATAAACTTAACATAATTAAAAGATCCTTTCTTCCAAAAAAATTTCTTCCATAAAGGCAATTTATCAGCACTACAAAACAGTAGAATTGGATGCGGGGAGAGAGAGGGGAAGATGAAATAACCTTACCGGCGTCACTTACAGTATGTACAACAGCAGTCAGCTGCTGCATAACATGCGGTTCATCTCAATTGTCTACAAGAAGTATTTCCAGGCCTTTGGATTTCTTCTCAACATTCCTTCTCTTTCTCTCTGCTTTTTTCACAAAGCCATTCTCTTCTCTAATCCTCTCACAGGAAAAAGCAACCCTATACTGAACAGCTTCAGCAGAAGGACTCTGGATGCTGTGGGGTGGGGGCCGAGAGGGAAGGGGGAAGGGAGATTTTCTGTTGGCATTCAAGCATCACAATATGTTAATCCCTGGAGTGGGAATCCAAACCAAGTATCGCCTACACACATTTGGCCATAAAATCCCCAATACTGCTTCAAACTAGTCAAACTAAACTCCCCCTTACAATATATTACCCACTGGTTCCAAGTCAGGCACCTTTCAAACTTCAAACCTATATGTGCGTGTGAGACAGAGTATGTGCTTGTGTGTGAGAGGACAGAGGATTTCAGTAAATAATGTTTAATAATAAGGTCTGTTCATTGATTGATAGGACTGTAATCTACTTTACGGGTCGAATGTGAGAGGGATGTGTGTAATGAAATGGATAATGAGTCTAAACTAAGCTAAGCTATCAAGATTAAATTTTAACTCTCTGATAGAAGGGCTACAAGACTGGCATTTTCGTCTGGATCTCTGCAGCCTGATCTAGTAACTACTCTCACACCTTTTCAGCCACAGAATCTGAAGAGAAGTCGATATTTTTAACAGGGTATGACATCAATTGTGCATTGTTTATTAGTTCTTTCTGAATCTAACATAACAGCACCAGGGCTACCAGTTTCTTTGAGAGGTGTTTTTATTTCATAGTTGTGTTCCATATGTCTTAAGGTTAAGGATTCAAATGAGTTGATTTCGGATTTGACATTTCCATTCCACAATGAAAAGGGAAATACATCAAAGGACTTAAGGAGCAGATGGCACAATTCTATCTTCTAAATGATGGTGGTCAGCCTTCATGTAATAATTTATGAGGCTCCCTCCCCCTCCTTCATCCTATGTCTCAGCAGTAGGCCATATGAGCTTTACAGACAAAATACACTTACCACCAGCTTCATATACACTAATGTTTACTAGCACTATTTCATCCTGACACAAGCTATTTTGTTTGTTTGAGATCCTTGTTGAAATACCCAAAGTGATGATTTGATGGATGAAATACTCTATAATATAGGTTGTAACTCTTAGCAATACTTCAACATTAATGCCCATCCCCAGACAAAGCAAAACAAAACAGACCTGCTCTGTGATTTTCTTACTCATGGAAACAAAGCAAGCTGAAACATTACACTGGTCATAAGACTACAATCTTCTCAAATGACTGGCGAAGAGAACGAATAAAGAAGTTACTAAGAGATGAAATCATGTTGTTAGTCTCCTAAAAAAAACTCAAACAAATTTTTGTGAGGCAGATTTATTTGCATTCACACACCAACAATAAACATGTGGCATGTTGTTGTTTTCTTCTGAACACGTTAGAAGTCTCAGAATTAACTTATTAACAACTTTGTATTTGCCAATTGTTGTTTCCCACTTTGGTATTTGGTGGTTCTCCTCATCCTTTTTTAATTCTCTTTACTTTATTTTTGAATCATTGCAAGCTGCTCAGAGTCTATTTTGGAACTGAACTGCACATAAATTGCAGAAATACAATCAGTATTATAAAAGCCCTAACTCTTCAATTTCAAATGCTCAAAGGTTCCTGGAAGAAGTTCCTTTACTCCTTTACTATTATAATAAATAAATAAATACACTAAAAACAAGCTTATTTAATAACATCAATCCTGAAGCTGTATGTATGTATGTATGTATGTATGTATGTATGTATGTATGTAATCTTCAGGCTGGTGTCTTCGGCTTCATGCTTGTGCGAGCAAAGCGTGATCGGAGATGCCGTCTCTCTATAAATACTGGTGGGGAGGTGGGGAGTGCTGGCTTTATGTACACACACACACACAAACACACACACACATCCCTGATAAAGAAATAAAGGGAGACTAGTATAGATCTATTTCAAGCTATTTAGCTCTCATCAGCTAGCCATACCCTTACTTGGATTCGAACTTGGGCTGCCCACATGTTAGGCAGTTGTATTAGCCTCTGAGCCACAAGTATTAACCTCCCTCCCACATTCTATAGAACCGGTAGTAAAATTGGCGGGAGGCTCCACCATCACCAAAATGCTTCTGCGCATGCGCAGAAGGGCATGTGCATGCGCAAGCAAAGCAAGCATGCGTGTGCAGCCCCACTGCAAACTGGTAGTAAAGGTAAGTAGAACCCACCCCTGCTATTGTAAAATGTAACCATTGCCATTTCTATGTCTATGTTCTATGTTGTCTATGTTCATGTGTTTTGACTAAAACCAATCAATCAGAATAGAGCTTGAAGGCACCTTCAAGATCTTCTAGTCCAACCCCCTGCTCAAGCACGAGAGTCTATATCCTTTCAGACAGGTGACTGTCCAGTCTCTTCTTAAAAATACCCAGTGATGAAGCACTCACAACTTCTGAATGCAAGCTGTTCCACTGGTTAATTATTCTCACTGTTAGGAAGTTTCTCCTTAATTCTAAGTTGCTTTTCTACTTGATTAGTTTCCATCCATTGTTTCTTGTCTTGTCCTCTGGTGCTTTGAAAAATATGTTGACCCCCTCCTCTTTGTGGCAACCTCTCAAATACTGGAATACTGCTATCATGTCCCCTCTAGTCCTTCTTTTCTCTAGACTAGCCAAATCCATGCAACCATTCTTCATATGATTATGTCTCCAGGCCTTTAATCATCTTAGTTGCTCCTCTTTGACTTTTCCCAAAGTCTCAACATCTTTTTTTTTTAATGTGGTGACCAAACTGGATGCAGTATTCCAGGTGTGGCTTTATAAAGCAGTACTAATGCTTCATGTGTTTTTGATATCTATGCGTCTGTTTATACAACCAAGGATTGTATTAGCTTTTTTGGCAGCTGTTGCACAATGCTGGCTCATATTTAAGTGATCACCCACTAGAACTCCAAGATCCATCTCGCATGTACTGTTTTTCAGCCAGGCTCCACCTAATCTATACTTGTATATTTGGTATGCCTTGCTTAAGTGTAAAAACTTGCTTTTCTCCACATTAAATTTCATTTTGCTGGATAGGACGCATTATTCAAGTCTGTCAAGATCTTTCTGGATCCTGAGCTTGTCTTCTGGGGTGTTGGCTATTCCTGCTAGCTTAGTGTCACCTGCAAATTTGATGAGTTCCCCTTCTATTCCTTCATTTAAGTCATTTATGAAGATATTGAAGAGTACTTGGCCTAAGACAGAAACTTGTGGTACTCCACTGCTTACTTCCCTCCATGTAGATGTAGTAGCATTAAGGATGACTTGTTTGTCAGCCAGTTACAAATCCATCTGGTGGTGATGTTATCTATCCCACATTTTTCTAGCTTACCAAGAAGTAGTTTGTAGTCTACTTATAGTCTATTGAAGTCTAAGTATATTATGTTCACACCATTTCGCTGCTTTACTAATTTAGTCACTTTGTGAAAGAATGAAATAAGATTTGTTTGACATGATTTGTTTTTAACAAACCAATGTTGGCTTTTAATTATAACTATTTGTTTCTAGATGTTTGCGGACCTGTTTTTTTATTATCCTTTCCCGTATCTTCTCCCAGGTATTGATGATAAACTGATTGCTCTGTTCATGGGTCTGATTTTCCCTCCTTTTTTGAAGATGGGAACCACATCAGTTCTTTTCCAATCCTCAGGTAATTCCACGGCGTTCCAGGATTTTTGAAACATATGGTACAATGGTTCTGAGATAACATCTGCCAGCTCCTTCAGGACTCTGGGATGTAATTCATTAGGTTCCAGTGATATATATATATATTCGTCAAGATCAGATAGGTGTTCTGGCTTATTTTAATTTTTATTTCTAGTCTGTCTTTTATAGTTATATTTTTGATAGGTTGAGCTATAGTTTCTTTTCGCATGAAGACTGATGCAAAGAATGAGTTAAGCAGTTCTGCTTTATCTCTGCTGCCTGTTACTTCCTTGCTATCTTCTCTCTTAAATGGACCTACTGTTTCCTTAACTTTTTTCTTGTTATTTATATGTTGAAAGAAACGTTTTTATTATCTTTGACTTTTGTTGCAAGTTGTTATTCATTCTGAGCCTTTGCTTTCCTGACTTCATCTTTGCAGATTCAGGCTACCTACTGATACTCTGCCTTAGTTACGTGTCCTTCTTTCCATTTTTTGTACTTTCCTTTTTGTCTTCAGTTTATTAGAGAGTGCAACCAAGCTGGTTTCTTCTTGGATTTTTTGTTTTTCTTTTTTAGTGGTATTGTGCTAGCCTGGGCTTTTAAGATCATATTTTTCAGTGTTCCCCAAGCTTCTTGAGTTGTTTTCCCCTTAAGGATTTTCATCCATGGAATTTTTCTTAGGGTCTCTCTGAGTTTGTTAAAATCACCTCTTTTGAATTTTGAGACTCTGGGTGAATTATGTTCTATTGCTTGTGTTTGCATTATATTGAATTCCAATATGACATGGACACTCTCGTCCAAAGTTCTGGCAATTTCAACTTCCTCTATTACTTCTTCTCTACTAATAAGAATTAGGTCCAATATAGCTTTTCCTCTAGTTCCCTCCTCTACCTTTTGGATGACAAAGTTGTCAGCTAGGTTGGTTAGGAAGCTGTTTGATCTACTTGCTGCAGAGTTTGTCTCCCAGTTGGTATCAGGATAGCTAAAGTCTCATATCACTGCTGTGGGATATTTCCTAAATACATTTGTTAATTGTTTGGCAAAAAGTTCATCTATTTCTTCTGTTTGGTTGGGTGGCCTGTAGTATACCCCTATAGCAATGTCATTCTTTTCTCCTTTTATATTGATCCATATAGATTCTAGGTGGTTTTCATCCTTGGTTTTGTGGATTTCTTTAGAGACGTAGTGATCTTTTAGATATAATGCATCTCCTCCTCTTTTGTTAGGTCTGTTTCTTTTGAATAGTTTGTATCCTTCCATCAAACTCACCAGTCATGAGTTTCATCCCAACATATTTTAGTAATGGCATCAGTTTTTCCCTTCAGCTATCCTCTCGTGTGTTCTATAGTGCCTCTTTTTCTTCACTGAAGGTCAAAATATATTCTTTTTTATGAAGGCTTGTTTTGAAATTTAGTAGCGTAGAAAAACTTCTAAATCTATTACTTTTTATAGTCATTTTCATCCCCTGGGGATACACCTTTGTTTTCCATGATGGAAAGTTGCTTTTTCTATCAGGTCCTGATTAGTATCTGTTTCAATTAATTGAATATTTTATCTTCTAATCTCTGTGCCATCATCGCTGCATTTTCTTATGTGCAGAGAAAATAGAACATAAAAGGACACCACCAATTTATCTAAAATGTTAATAGAATTATAAAAAGAAATATAGACATTCCTCTTGTTATTAGTGAATTAGATATGTAAAGCATTTCACCATAGTGAGAAAACTGCAACCAGAGAGCTTGTGTTTCTGCTTAGTCTACTGTCACTAATTATTAACAATAATTTCAAGACTCCTCTACTCTGTTTATGATTTGTTACAATAGTACCTCAGTACTTGACTGCTTCAAAACTTATCAAATTTGGTACTCAACACATTTTGACACAAAAATATTGTCCTAGTAGTCATCATTTGCTTGATACTCAACGTGCTGCAATAGGAAGAGGAGTATAGCCATGGAGAATGGACGATGGTCTTACCTGATACCTCCTTTCTCAATCAGAAGGAAATGGCAGTCAGACTGGAGACAGACTCCTCTATGCAGCATGGACCGAGTCTGCTAAATTTGAATAGCTCCGCTCTCCACTCCAGTGTTTCGGCGAGGGCTCTGGTGCAGACCGAGGTGTCTTCCTGGAATGAGAGAAAATTAATATCCACCCACCCGCCAAACCCACCGGGCCGGACCAGAAGATGGAGCTGACTGCCGTTTCCTTCTGATCGAGAAAGGATGTATCAGGTAAGACAAACGTCCATTCTCCGGAAGGAAGGAAACAGCAGTCAGACTGGGGACATACCAAAGCTGCATGTCCTCCAGGGAGGGAGAGCTCCGGCCCAGAAGCCATTAAGAGTGATGCACTGCCTGCAGGACCCAGCAGCTGAAGGCCGCGTCCACCAATGCAAACGAGTCCACTCGATAGTGCCATATGACTGGAGAGATCGAACTCCATGTGGCTGCCCGGCAGACTTCCTCCAGGGGGGCCTGGATCGCCCATGCCGCCGATGTGGCTGCACTCCTGGTCGAGTGGGCCGTGATGTGACGGGGCACAGGGAGCTTTAGTTGATGGTAGCTCTGATCCAGCGGTCCAGGGTAGTACCCTTGACACGGGAGCCGACAGACTCCGGTTGAAATGAAATGAAGAGGGTCTCCATCTTGCGGAGTGGAGACACCCGAGAGATGTAAATCTTCAGGGCCCTGCGAACATCAAGGGAATGCCAAGAACGCTCCAGTCAGTATATTGGGTGAGGGCAAAAGTCCAGGAGAATCAGCTCCTGAGCTATGTGGAAGAGGGAATTGACCTTAGGGAGGAAGGCCGGATCGAGGCGGAGTACAACACTGTCATTATGGAAGATATACAGGTTGGGCAGATAGAGAGAGCAGCCAATTCTGAGCTGAGGTGATCACGAGGAGGAAAGGAACTTTGAAAGACAAGAAACGCAGAGACACCTGGCGAAGAGGCTCAAATGGAGATGAGGTCAGCGCGGTGAGGACCTTGTTGAGGTTCCAGGTAGGGAAACAGTGGACAACCAGGGGGCGCAGGTTAGTCGCTCCTCGGAGGAAGTTACGAATGAACGGGTGGCGAGAGAGAGAGTCCGGGGAGCCGCAGGACAGGACCGAAACGAGAGCAGCTAGCTGACGGTGAAGAGTGTTTGGAGCCAAACCTGCCTCAAATCCGTCTTGGAGGAAGGACAGGACATGAACGACAGAGGCGGACATAGGATCAACAGAGGAACGCTGTCACCAGGACAAGAATTCCACGTGGCCTCATAAATGCAGATTGTTGACGAGCGGCGCGTGGCCTGCATGGTGTTGATGACCCGGGATGGGACGCTAGTGGCAGCTAGGAGGCACCGCTCAACCTCCAAGCAGTTAGTTGGAGCCATGTGGGATCCGGATGGTGAAGCGCCCCTTGGGCGAGGACTATCTTGGAGTCCGGGATGCGCCAATGGTTGGAGACCGACAGAGATATCAAGTCTGCATACCAAGGCCACTGGGGCCAGTGAAGGGCGAGGATGAGTTCCGCTCTCTCGTCCAGCATCTTCCGGACGACTCGAGGAATCAGAGGGAGGGGAGGGAATGCATAGAGAAGGTTGGCCAGCCAGGGACTGCGTAAGGCATTTGTGGCTTCCGCCCTGGGGTCCAGGTACCTGGAGAAGTACCGGGGGAGCTGATGATTGGTTGATGAAGCAAATAGGTCGACCAAGGGGAGTCCGAATTGGGTCGTTATTTCCCGGAAGAGAACTGGGGGAATACTCCATTCTCCTTGATCCACCTGGATGCGGCTGAGGGCGTCCGCTTGGATGTTCGTCACTCCCGAAATGTGATCGGCCTTGATGGAATTGAGATGGGTTTCGGCCCAGTGACCCAGCAGAAGGGACCTGGAGTGAGTGCCTCCCAGCTTGTTGATGTGCACTTTTGTTGAGATGTCCATCAGGACAAGAATATCCTTGCCTGCTATTAGGCCGTGAAAGTCAATGAGGGCAAGGCGAACCGCTCTCAGTTCCAATAAGTTGATATTGTGGCCTCGTTCTACATTGGACCACTGACCCTGGACCATGTGGTGATGCAGGTGGGCGCCCCAACCGGATAGGCTGGCATCTGTCGTGAGCAAGAGGTGAAGAGTTTCCCTGTAATAGCAGCCTTTGGGATGGCTTCTGAGGTTCACCACCAGAGAGACGATAGGACAGCCAGAGGGAGCCATAGGCGGGTCATCGACGTGCTTTGTCCAGTCCGTTGGTGTGGCAGGAGAAACCACTGCAGCTCCCTGCTGTGCAAGCGAGACCAGGGAACAATGCCAAACGTGGAAACCATCTTGCCTAATAGGCAAGACAGTTTGAGGACTGAGGTAGACCCCTCTGATTTACATTGAGTCGCTAGAGCCCGAAGACTGTCTTGACGCTCAGAAGAGAGAGACACCACGGAGGACACCGTGTCAATTTCCGCCCCCAAATAAAGAATGCAGGTGGAAGGGGAAAGGTGACTTTTAGGCCAATTAATGGAGAATCTGTGTCCTTGAAGTAGAGAAAGAACCGTAGAGAGATCATGACAGGCAGTAGAGAGGGAGGGGGAAAGGATCAAAATGTCGTCTAAATAAAATTGAAGCCGGATTGGGATTGAACGAATATGTCCTATTAGGGTGGCCATAACCTTAGTAAATACCCTAGGGGCAGAAGAGAGACCAAAAAGCAAGGCCCTGTATTGGAAATGTTCCCCTTTGTAGTGAAAGCGGAGGAATTATTGATGGGAGGGGTTATGGGGATGTGGAGGTAGGCCTCCGCGTTAAATCAATGGAGGAGAGAAAATCCCCCGGCCTAACCCACTCTAAAATGGAAGAGACGGTGTGCATCTTGAACCAGCAATAAATTATGTACCGGTTCAAGGCCTTGAGGTTGAGGATGGCCCTCCATCCCCCCGAGGACTTCTTCACAATAAACAGACGGGAATAAAATCCCCCGACCTCGTTGTTCCGGGGGAACCCTCTGAACAGCTCTGATCTTGAGAAGGTGCTCAATGGCCGAAGAGATCAGAGCTTGCTTGGCCGTATCCCAGGAGACAGGGCAGGAGATGAAAACAGTTGGGTGGGGGAGTGGAATTCCAAATAAAGGCCAAATTTGATGGTGGATAAAACCCAGGCATCAGAAATGGAGGCCTGCCATTGGTCGTAAAAAGAGGACAAACGGCCTCCAATGGGAAGGTCTAAGAGAGACCTATTGTCCTCTCCTGGAAAAGTGTCCCCTCCAGCCCCGAAAGCACCACCGGGGGGGGGGGGACTTGCCCCCTGATCAGACCTGAGAGTAAAGTTGCTGGGACCTGGGAGGGATGGAGCGCTGGTAGCAAGACTGGTAAGAGATGGAGTCGGAGACCCGAAAGGACTGGTACCGAGGGAAGGCCGAGTAGTGGGCATCTGCCCGTCTGTGGGTTGAAGGAAGGATCTTGCGTCGGTCCCTTGTCTCCACAAGAAGGGATTCCAACAGGGGGCCAAACAGGCTACCAGTGGAATACAGAGCCAATGCCAGCTGCCATTTGCTGCGCATATCCGCTTGCCAACTTCTGAGCCACAGGAGTCGACGGGAACTGACAGAGGAACCTAGGGCTTTGGCAGCAAATCTGTTTACGTTCAGTGTTGTGTCGGTGGAGTATTCTAGGGCTGCTGAGATCTTGTTGACGTCTTGATGGGCCCTAGTGTTGGAGTGAGGAATGCGATCCTGGAGTTGCTTGAGCCAGAGAAGAGCGGCTCGATTGAAAAACGAGGCCGATGAGGAGGCCCTGATCGACCATGCAGCTGCCTGGTGACCCTTAATTAGTGTCTTTTCTGCTCTCTTGTCCTCCGGATGGAGAGAGTCCTCCGGAGGCCCAGTAGGACGAACATGATTGGCGAGGGCTACTATAGGAGGGTCTACGGTCAGAGGTTGCAGGAGGTCCGACAGATTGGGCGCCGAGTTGTATAGGCGTTTATCCAGGCCGTTTGGGCTGGGCCCAGCCCCCGGAAGAGACCACTCGTCTGCCTCAGATATAGACCCCTGGTCAGCTGAGGTAGGAGAACCATCGTGCTCATATTCTGAAATGGAATCCTCCATGTCACCAGCACATTGGGGATGCTGAGGCGGGGTAGCTGTCTGAGCAGTCAAGCCCTCTTGTTGAAGGCATTGGGCTAAACTTTCCCTGATGGGCCTGGCTAAAATAGTCTCTAAGGACTCTGGTAGCTGAAGAGAAGCGCCCTGGGTAGGTATAGCTTGGACAGCTAGTGCAGGAGAAGTGGCCTGGGGGGTTGGAGGTTCCAATACTGTTTGAAATAGAGGCTCCTTCCCAGGCGGGGGGGGGGGGCTGGTCCCTCCGGAGCAGGCTGGTTCGGGGACAGTTCCCTAGTTAGGTGGTCACCCTCCAAAGGGGCAGGGGACCTGGAACCAGAGGGCACACATGATAAGGGCCAAGAGGTCTCAGATCTAGTCTGAGCCTGGGCTTTGGAAAAGGCCTTCTCAAACACCTTGTGCCTGCGCTGCTCGCCCTTTGAAGAAGAAGGTGCAGCCATGGCAGCGGTGGTCTTTTTGTCCCTGGCCTTTTTGGCCTGCGGGGGCTGCCCAGTAGGGCCCTCCAAGGGTGCGCTGGAGTGGTGATGACGCCCTGATGTAGAAGTAGTGGCCGGGCCTTTGCACCTCATGGTGTTCACCATCTTGAATGAGGCCGATAAAAACTTAAAATTAGGTGCGAAGCTAAATGGGTCAAGGCGCAAAACTCACAGTTAAAGTTCTCAACGATCCGCTGACCCCAGAAGGAAAAAAACAAACAATAGACCAAGTCAAAACACTGGGCTAGGAGGGTGGAGCTATTCAAATTTAGCAGACTCAGTCCATGCTGCATAGAGGAGTCTATCCGCTGTCTGACTGCCATTTCCTTCCTTCCGGAGAATGGACAGGAAGTCAGCCATGCCAGGAAGATCACAGCAAAAGAAAGCAGGGAATGGCTGCAAAGGGTGGACTGGAAGTTGGCCATGCTGGGAAGATTGCTGACATAGGAAAAGGAACAGACAAATGTCCTTTCTGGACGAAACAAAGAGTCACATGGTGTGTCCCATGGTTTGTTTAGTATTCATCATTTTTAGTACTTGTTCCAATTCCTAGAACCAATAATGACAAGTACCAAGATACCACTGTATTTTAAATCAATATAAATTGAACTATCCTTCAATAGTGGACATCAAATAGAAGAGTGCCTTTCTTAATATAAGATTCACCTATATAAAGATTGATTCATGACACTTTACAAATGAAGATGATTTACTTTGCTAAGTTGGCTATGATACATTGTTTGGGATATTAAAAACTACTCACATAAAGAATGTAATCTTGCTGCTCTTTCCCCTCCCAACCTTTTATATCATTGGAGTACATTTCAATAATTTTTTAAAAAGTTCTTCTGTGTAGCAAGCGTATAAACAAACAGTACTGGTATGTTTGTATGAGGAGTCTCATATATTTTTACATTGAAATCATCAAGTATACATGACTTCACCAAAATCTCTTTGTAAGAGTTGATATTTCTATGGAACATACACAAATAGTGCACAACTTGAGAAATTGCCCTATGTGGAAATTGCCAATCAGAAAAAGCATGGTGTTCATTTTTGACCCTTGATCATGGACACATTTCAAAAGTGTTCATCTCAGCAAGCCATTGATTAGTTGTTTTAATGATATTTTGCCTGCTTTCCCAAGAAAAAAAATAACAAAAAGTAAAGTTTTAATAAAGCCCAAGGTTCTCGGTTTGTACGTATGACAGATGCTGTAATATCTACACTGGTTCATGTCAGCATGTTGGCAATCAGATAAACTTGCTTTTTTGATAGGGAAGGTTGGAATTCCATTTTTTAAATTTGTTTCCTCTAAACATACTCTGAACTTTATAATCCTTCTTTTGATACTTGCATAACACTTCTTTTTCATTTTGTTACACTCACATAAAATAAAAACACTACGGCATGACAGATGCCAATCTGCAAATAACCTTCACGTTTTCATAGTTGCTATTTCTATCATGTCTGTAAATAGTTCATAGAAAGCTTATCCTATATATGATTACAATAGGTTTCAACCTTCTAAATGTTTGAAGATTATCAAAACAGTGGATTAATTTAGAGTGGTGGCTTCTTTAATTCTTGTTCTTGAATAAATTTTTTAAAATTATCGCATGCAGGGCAAAGAAAGAATACAATACAATCTATTTGAAGTAGCACTCCAGTCTTTTATATGTGCATTTCAAGAAGATGGCTCTTCATAACTCTAAACAATGATTAAACCTTTTACCAAAAGCTAAACAACTGTCGGGGGGGGGGGCAGAGTACAATTTAGGAGTCTTAATTTTAAACTCAATAGTACTGATTTTACTTCTCTAAGTTATTACAGGAAAAATTATTATTTAGTTTGCATGTTATCATCCTTTCTTAAGACAGTTGATTCTACCACATATAAAATCTACCACTATGTTCAGAAAATAATAGATGACAAATAATGTTATACTATGAAATATCATTATAACTTAGTAAATCAAGAACCAGGTGTTATTTTACCACGCAACCAGTGAAAATAGTTCTACCCTTAATTTATTTCATTTAATTTCAGATTTATATACCTAATAACTAAACAAATCATGGTTTGACTGGGACTGCAGGGAAGCAAGAAAAACTCTTACCCAGTTATGTACGTTAAATTCTAATTGTGCTATCCAAACAAACCATTTATTGGGGGGGAATCAAGATAAACTTTTTACTCAAATAAAAGATTTTATCCAAATTGATCCATAAGGTCAAATCCATTAATAAGTTCATTTCTGACATGTAACAAAATGGGGATTTTTGAGCATATATTATAAAGACAGGATGGCTTATCTTAGCTGAACAATGGGATACATATTCTTGGAATCTTGTTATATTATGGAAGGAGTCGTTTCATATGTCTACTAAAGCTATTTTAGAATGTCTCCTGAACTGGCCAGAGGCATCAATTTCAGAAATTATTTCCAGTGGTGGGATTCAAATAATTTAACAACCAGTTCTGTGGGCATCACAAAGTGGGCATGGCTAGGTGGTCATGTGACTGGGTGGATGTGCCAACTCAACATCACTCACGGCAAGGTGGAGCAGCACCTTGTTGTGAGTGACGTCAAGTTGGCCAAACCCACTCAGTCACAAGACCGATGCTGCAGAGACAGGGCGATTTCCCACCTTTCCCCCTCTCTTCGCCCTTGGGCTGACAAAATAAAAGCCCATCTAAAGAGTATTGCCTGCCTGCCGAATACTGACAAAAGGAGGCGGGGGGGGGAAGGGTCGATGGAAATGCCCCGTTTTCCACACTGTACTGAATCGGCATGGGGAGGTGAGGAGGAGCAAAAAGCCTACTCAGTCTGCACGTACTCATCAATCTCTCTTCCAGCTCGCCGGTTCAGCCTAGCTCTGGCTGCAGACATGAGATTGTGAGGACAGGCTTTTTCCAAGGCCAGTCATAGAAGGAAACAGAGATGAGTGCCTCGGAATACTACACTTCCAGCTCGTGAAAAGCATGCTGTTGAGTCTCTATTTGGGGCTCGCCATACCTGGGGGGGGGGCACAGAGGTGCAACCATTGGAGCTGGTAAGTCCAAAGGGGAGCAAGACTGCAGCAGTCATGGCGGGGCATGTCAGAACTGCGCCAGCCTGAAGCTTGTCAGCAGACCATCCTCCTGGCTGGGTCTGGCCACGAGCAGCACCAGCAGGCAATGGGGTGCGCAGCTGCCAGAAGTCCCATAGCCACCGTTCTCTTCTTCATTCTATCTCTCTGGGTGCCTGGAGGTGTTTCTTGCATACTCTTGCAAGCCCCAACCCTGCCGCAGCATCAGGCAACCTTGCAGCCAATGGCCCCTTGTCGAGTCCCAATCTAAGACTTGCCATACCTGGGAGTGGGAGGAACGGAGCTGCAACCATCAGAGCTGGCAAGTCCAACAACGAGCGAGGCTGTGGCGGTGGGACATGTCAGGACAGTGCCAGCCAGTCACTTGTCTGCAGGCTGCTCTCCTGGCTGAGTCTGGCCACAAGCAGCATCGGCAGGCAATGAGGTGTGTGGCCAGCGTGAAGAACAGGGAGCGACAGTGGTGATGGGACTTCCGGTGGCAGTGCAACACAGCTGCTTGTCAGCTATTCACCCCTGCATTGTACACGCACTTCCAGACATGCTTCCCAGGACTCTGCACCATAGTGTCAGCCTGGCCACACCGCTGCAATGGGATATCCCATCACAGCTGTTGCCTCCCTGTTCTTCATGCTGGCCACGCACCCTGTTGCATGCCAGTGCCGCTCGCAGCCAGACCCAGCCAGGAGAGTGGCCTGCTGTGTCCCGCCGCTGATTTGTCCTGCTGCTGCCACAGCCTCACTTGTCATTGAATTCACCAGTCCTGGACCAGGACTCAACACCCCTCTCTTCCGCAGTTCACCTTGTAGCTTTGGCGGGCAAGAGCTCAGTGGTGGCCCTGCAGCGGGATGGAGGAGGGAAGGGGAGACTGCCCTTTCCTCCTCCATCAAACTGCTCCTGCCTGGCGTCGGGCAATTTTTGGAGCACAAAGGAGGAAGTGGCAATCTCCCCTCCCTCTTCCATTTGTCTGTCTTGCTGCAGGGATGCCGGCAGGGATGTGCAGGGCTGCCACAGAGCTGCTGCCTGCCGAAGCAGTAGCTCACCCAACCAACTTTCCAGCGGCGTGTAGATATGCAGTTAGACCGAATGGATTTGCCTTGCACGTCCATGGTTTTGGCATAAATCATCCCCAAGGAAAGGAGGTTTGACAGGAAAATCCACCCTCCATTTCCCTGCTGATCCTCCTTTCCTTGGGGATGATTTATGCTGAAACTATGTATGTGTCTGGGCACAGGGACCCCCATAGAAAGGAGGTTACCTGAACACAAGAAAGAGCTCCTACCAAGTCAGCAGTAGTGCCTGAATTAAAACAAAGTGCTGCAAGGCCAGGTACCCTTCCCATTTGTTGCCCCCCTTTCAGGAACCATTCACTGCTGCTGGTGTTATGGTATTCAGATTACATTCTGGCATATTTTGGAAGGAGAAGGTGCAGTGCTGTTGCCTGTGCTGGGGTTTCATTTTTATCTCCCTTCCAAAACATGCTGGGACGGCACTGACAGCAGTCGAAGACACAGGGCCGTCCACTCCATGTCCAGCAGCTGCTGCAAGCACATTTAAGGAAAGAGCCAAGTCCTGCTTTTCACTTTTGATGCGTTCACCACTTGCTTGCAGCAACTGGAATAAGTGACTGCCCATGCTGCTGCTGGCCTTGTGGGAGCTCTTCGCCCTCCTGGCAGAACTGCTCTGGACTGCCTTGCTCCTGCCTGGCGCAGGGTGAATCAGCTGAGATCTACAATCTTCTGAGCGTCCCCCCTGCTGGCCTGCCAGGGCCCCTTTGTCAGAGGCCACCAATAGAGCCTTGCCGCCTCACCTGCCACCATCTTCAGGCTGCTGAGTGCCTTCCTGCAGGTCTACTCGGTGCTTCTTGTGCTGGGCTATGAGCTGAGCCCAATACTTTTCGGATCCTGGCCCTGTTGGGTGCTAGCTTTTGTGCCGGCTGTGTGTTCCAGGGCACTCCAGAGGTCATGGTAGATCTGGGACAACTCGCCCCACACCAGGCAGGAGCAATCCAGGATGGCCGAAAGCAGTGCTGCCAAAAGGGCGAAGAGCCCACATGTGGCCAGTAGCAGCACAGGCAGCCATTTGGCTGCCAGCAGCCAAAAGTGTCCCAGCAGCAGCAGGCCCAGCAAGCAGGGCAAGTGGAGGCTGGGATGCACCAAGAACTTAGGCCATTGCAGCCGATTGAGGTAAGACTGTTCTTGAAGGGGGCACAAGGCGTGTGGAGCCTCCTGTTGCTTTTCCAGCCTCAATTTGGCTGCAAGAGCGGCCAGGATTCTTTGAGGCAGCAGGAGATCACCCACTGATCAGCTGTTCCACAGACCAAGCTGCTGGTAAGAGGCGCAGCTTCCCCCCCCTGCCCCCACCTCCCAGTACATGGGGGGAAAATAAGATCTCTCCGAAAATAAGGCCAAATGCTTATTTCAGGGGTCAAAAGAAATAAGACCCGGTCTTATTTTCGAGGAAACACAGTACTGAAATAGATAGTATTTACAGGCATTAGATTTGCATTTGACTTGATATATTATTGTAATGAAGGCCAGTAAAAATCTGCCAATATGAAAAGAATGTAAAGTCAAGTTTGGATCCAACTTTTACTATTTTTAACTGAGTAATTTACAAAATGACATTTACAAAAATGGTACAAAAAACTGAAAGTATGCTTTCAGTCATAAGATCTGAATTTAAAGCTTTATTATTGGCAATTTACCATCTCAAGAAAAATATTATACAAGAAAACTTCCATTGTCTCAGTGAGATTTCTTCTATGAATAGCCTTGAAATTCTCTGATCTTAAAATCATCACATTTGCATCTATTGACATTCTTTACTGCAACATTTTTTTCCAGTCATTTTTGCTTGAGGTCTGCATTCAATCATCATATGCCATCTTATTGCTCAGAGCTTTTATCCTTTGTCTTTCTTTGGCTATCATAATAGTTTGCTGGAATTCACTTGTATCTTTTCTTCTTTGATATATTTATAATATTCCTCCCTGCTTTGATTTTCATAGTGTCTCTTATCTCTTTCCATAATTCCTCAGGTTACTTTTGCATGAAGTGAATTGAATTTGCTTCTAGTACTGATTTTATATTCTGACTGTATATCCCCTAGGCCAAATCTTGCTGGCCCACCTACTCTGCTTAATTTCCTAAATTTAGCCTGTATATCTGACAGTGATAATTCAAAGCCTGTTCTACAGACTCCACCTAGATGTGTCTGGCTGACTTGAACTACTCTGTTTCCTATTATGCAGTTGATTTCATTCCAACCTTGTTCATCTGGTTATGTCCAGGTATAAAATCTGTGCCTATGTTTCTTAAAACAGGTGTTGGCAATGAAAGAATACTTTCATAAAACTCTATGAACATATTTTTTGCATTTACCCATTCTAAATCTTCCTATAAGACCAACTTTCTCCATTTCTGCATTGCAATCATCCACTATCGGTGCTATGCGGTTTCTAGATGTTGCATTTAGCACCTTTGGCAACTGGGCTCTATTGCTTTTACCACAGGGTTGTAATAGATGCATATG
This sequence comes from Ptyas mucosa, assembly GCA_012654045.1. Taxonomy (NCBI): domain Eukaryota; kingdom Metazoa; phylum Chordata; class Lepidosauria; order Squamata; family Colubridae; genus Ptyas; species Ptyas mucosa. Next base: position 20,964,460 of record WNWU01013815.1, read on the forward strand.
TTTCCATAATACTAATGCTTATTGGATATCCATTAATTTTAAGAGTCTAGTTGTAACAGAGAGGATACCTAGCAGCATGCTTTTGAATATTAATGACACTTTTTCATCTAGTCTCATGTCCTTGTCATGTAATAATCTGATTTAAAATACACTTTATGGTTTATCTGTAACTCTTCTTTTTGTGGGATATTTATCCTTATTATATTACTTTTTTGTCCTCTCCTCCTCTTAATTGTTCCCAAATTCTTTAAAAACCTAAAGTAACATAATAGGTTAGAACATGGAGAAGGCTCAGAAAAATAGACATGTGATTAATATAGGAATATTTAAGAAGAAGAAGGAAAAGTCTAATAATCCAAGCACGTAGCTTTTGTAGACCCGTTTTGGAGGGATCTGTTTTTCCATTGGTAAGTACTCTTCCCTAATGCGACACCCGGAAAAATACAACGTATTTCACTTAATCCTCCAAGGAAAGAAAGAAGGCAAATGAGGTCCAGGCAGAAGAACATCATGGCTTCAAAATCCAAGGGACTGGTTTGGACAAAACTCAGCAGCACTTTTTCGTGCGGCTGCTGATAAAAATAGGATTGCCAACATGATCACCAACATCTGATGATGGATATGGCACTAGAAGAGGAGGAATGCCCATACAGCACCCTTGATTTTATATCTGTTTCATCAGAATCTGCAGAGACTTGTAGCCAATCCAATACATAATAAAAACAATGTGTATAAAACCAAATAACAGCATTATGTTAGGATAGTACCAATCCATTATTTCCTAAATACTGTCGAGAACAACTAAGTCTCCAAAAGCTTCCAAAAAACCACCAGGGTAAAAACTAACCCATTCTATAAAATTAAAACTATAACAGAAAAGAACTGTTTGCAAGGCCAAACTCCTCGGAACAATAGGGAAACACTAACTACGTCAATTTCTCATGAAGGAAGGAGGCGACTGCCACATAAAGAGGACAATCCTATCAGCAATGATGACCATGCCAGGAAGTCATGCTCAGACAAGAATCATTCTCAATGGCATTGATGCCACTTACACCTCCCATCAAAGACCACTAATAGTTTTGTAGGGGAGGGGGAAAAAATCACACTTTGCCTATTGAAAATGTCTGGAGAACATGAAGGCTTGCAGAATCACTGGTGAATGTGAAAAATCATTTTTGTCTTTATTGGTTAAAACTCTAAGATTATAAATGTGTGGTTTTAATATTGTACGGTTTCCAACGTCCTTGCAAAGATGAAAATGATGAAAAACTCATTACCACAGATCTCTATAGTAGTATTGGTTTCTATTTAAGATATTGTTACCAATTCGTAATGTCCAGACCCCTTTTACAACCCTAGTTTCTGCTCACAGTTTTTATAGATTGGTAGAGATTTTATCTTTGAGCTGATTAGTGCAGTGGTATTTCAGTTAAGTAAAGTACATCAGCTCAAAAATCCAGAGACCCATTCAGTAGCATAAACCTCAGATATTCTATGCATAGCAACTTGAAATAAAAAATACCATCTAAAAGGATTAAAACTTTACATCTAGAATCTAGGATAATTTAACTGTAGAATTTTGTATATTTCTATATGAACTGTAAGATAAAAAAGAAAGATACATCTGGTGCTTTTTAAAATTCTATGAATAATTTGCTAAAGCTTTAAAAGGTTTTCCCCACTGACACCAGCATTCCTATATTTATATTTTTAGCGCATTGACCATAAATTGTATTTTCCTAACAATATTTGAAATTGCTATGTAGCCTTAGGGATAAATGTAGTTACAATTTTCAGCTAAGTTTTTAAATAAATAAATACATTCTTTTTTGAATAAATTATTCATTTATTTATACACACTCAATATGTGGTTAATTGCAAACTAAAGAACCCATGTCCGTGGTTGGGGGAAGGGAAGTAAAAATTAGACATACCAACAAGATATACTATCTTAGAAATACAATCAGCACTTGCGGTTTTAAAGCCATGAGTAAATCCAGAACAGCAGACAATTGCAAAGAACTGTATGTAAACTATAAATAGCATTTTAAATAATTTACTTACATGGACATGATCTTCTGTTTTGCTAAGCAGAATGGAAAAAAATCTGCAATCTTTCTGAATGTAGGATTTCTGAACTTATTTAACCACATTTTTTCCTTTCTTAGGAAACTGAATGCACACAAATATGCTACATCCTTATACACCCTAATAAAAATTAGAATAATGTTTGCAATTTCCATCTGTACTTGGGTGGCTATTGTTAAGCATGGTTGCATGAAAGTGATTAACCTAACCAAAGGAATTTCTTTTTAATTATATTTTTAAATATAATTTTATAGATTTTCTGGAATAAGCAGATAACATAAACCTTAATATAGCAATAATATCAAACATTTCTTTTTTTATTATTTGCAAAACAATTAGGAGTGCAAAGCTCACTGAATATTAAAAAGCTATGGAAGCAATAATTAAAATAACATTGGAGAATAATGATTCTGATTGGAAATAATACTTTTATTAGTAGGCTATGCTAATAATTTTTATTTGTAATGATAAATCACATTTTCCATAAGCAATCTAAATCTCAGGTGAAGTATTATCATCCAAACTACTCAGATAATGTAAGCTCCCAAAGGCAAATGAGACTTCATCGCATTCAACATTTGTATTACAAGTAATTACGAAACCAATTCTTTAGAATACATAAATGGTTTTTCCTTATAAAAGAGATGCATGATACAAGGCCCTCTTATTAGTGAATGAATCAGTAAAAAGAAGGCATTTTTCATGTATGCACTACCTAATCTAATCTGTTTATGTTAGAATAATTACATTAATTAAATAAGGAAACCAGTACTAGAGACGGAAATTGAGATTCAAAAGGCAGAAGCTGCAACATGAGTCCAAAACCAAAGGACTTCTCCAGCTGCAAAACTTGATGACATAAATCTAACTAAAGCATTGGAGTGCCCTACACATTTATTTTATTTTACATTCTAACACACCTATGGAAAACATATCAGCTACAAAACGGAAGTGTCTAAAATCTTTACCCATTAAGTTTAGGCAGTTGTTACCTATTAGGAGGCAAATCCAAGCCAGCAAATGCAGGTGACTTGATCCGTACCTATAATATAGGCATAAGAAAATATCCTCTGACATAATTTAGTTTCTGGTTTTCAAATGTATTTATTTGCTGCATTTTCCCCAATAGATGCCTTCTAGACAGGTTTAATCACACCTCTCAGAATTCATAATAGAATTATCATCAATGTATAATTATGACCAGCAGTGATATAATTTGCTGTGTGTGTGTACATGTGTTTAAGCAAATTATAGAGAATTTGGTTATTGACAGGATTGTTTGACTTAAACATAATTTGGTGATGAGCAGGATTAAATTCTGAAAGCTTTTAACCTATTCTCCTACCATGTTTTGTGCTGTATTTCTTCCCCCATCCCCATCCTCACCTACTCCCCACTCCAATGTTTGGCTTCTACAGTAAAAGGAATTTTGTGCATAAAAGACTGGACTATTATTTATTATGTCACTTGGTCTACTTTGCAGCAATATATACAGCTGATATGCAGCAGTGATTTATCATCACAGGAAAAGCTAAGGGATGCTATAAATTGCTAGTGTGGACAGTCTCACTATATAATTGTGATTTGTGCCTGTATAAATATATGATGTACCTCATTCGTTTTATGAAGACCAAAAATCAACAACGATGTACAGAATAATCTTGAAAGATCTATAAGTATATAGAGTGTCACAATTTGCACGTTTTAACATGTTTTAGTGCCTGTGTGATATCCTTGATGTATTCTTTTTCTTAATTACATGGTTTTCTTATTATGGTTGGTCACATAATCAGCCAGATGTTTGGACTGGATTTGTCTTTTTTTATCTACCTATGGAATCCTCCCCAACAACCTGGGATAGGCAGATGTTGTTGTTTAATATTGTTAAAGGTATCATTGCAGGATGTAACCTTTTCCAAGTAAAACTGCTTTTTGCAATTGATTGAAAGTGATATTATTAATATGGTGATGATGTTCAAGTGGTATTTCAGATGCTTTGGGATTGCAAGAAATGATTTTTTTTAAATTTAGCATGTAATTGATTTTTAAAAATTCAAATACTCTTAAACAAAGAACATTTACAGCAGGCCCAATAATAATTCAATATTTTCCTTCCCTGATTTAATCATGAGGAAATGTTTTATCCCCCATTCCTATTTTTTTTTCTTGCAATGAAAGTTTTAGTTTGGGTATTCACAAAGCAATGTTGATTTTGGTAATCAGATGGAAACCATATAAAAGACAAATTACCCCAAAGTCATTTAACATACTTAATATATGGGGCAAATTGGAATTTAAACACTAATTTGTATTCTAAGAGGAACCATAGGATAAATCATAGGTGATTTCAATTTACCTCGCAAATCATGTACCATTGCTATATAGCCCCTTCAAATATGATTTCAAAATAATTTCTTTAGTGGTCAATTTCAAATTAAAACGTACACCTCTGAATAGGCTTCTCTTCCTTTTTTTAAATCCATTCTTGTAAACATAGCTGAAAATCTGAATTTGCGGTGCTTTCTATCATAATACTGTTTTCTGTGTTTGTTTCTACCAGATAGATTTTCCTTACAGAACAAACCAATATGTCAGATGTAAATTCTTTTAAAGCATGCCCATAAAAGGTTTCCATATGGTTTAAATAAATCAGTTTTAAAACTTATTTCCCTCAAAGCATTGCAACTTTGAGGTTTTGCAGTAATCCTTTATGCCGTATCTCATCTGTGAAGGTCCAGCTGTCACTGAAAAACTGCAACAAGTATAAGTAAGGTAAACATTCCTTTCTTCAATGAAATCTTTTGATCTTGGCAAAGGTTATAGTGACAGGGTTGTTTTAAAACAAAGTGTTCAGTCTTAATGCTCCAGTATTATCATATACAGTATTTCCATGAACAAAATTTAAGTGTTTTCCTTTCTGTCTACCTATGGAAGGCAATACATCTTTAGAAACACATATAATGTTACTAAAAAAGAAGGATCAATTAATGAAATAATTTCTGGATCTTTGGATTACTTATAGTCCCAGTCTAATTTCCTAACAAAGCTTATTTTGTCTGGCACAATAGCATCAGGTATCAGCAAAAGACAAAGCCATGGATAGGAAAGAAAGCATAAGCCAGCGTACGAGAGAGTGGACAATCAGAGAGACATCACTGGAGACAGGAAGCATATATCTAACTCATTAAAGAGAGAAAATAAATATTTTCTCCCTTTCTGAAAACAATGTCAATAGTCTTAATATGGAACACTTCCCCATCTTTAAAAAAGCAAAGGATGCTGCTGGGTACCTACAGATCAGAATTAAAGGACTAGGTGTTGTGGGAAAAGGACAGTCCTCTTGTAGTTGAAATCAAAGAAATCAAAGAATCTGTAGCAACTTTATTTATTCTAAGGTGCAATGTTGTTCTGCACTCATAATAAGAAAAAAAAAGATTAAAAAACGGACAAATTTCTGAATTGACAATCAGGCAAAAGGAACAGTCAATTAGCCCTTTTTGAATTTCAATGGCTTCCTCTGTCTGATGAAATTCAGTCTCAAGTAAAAAAGGCATATTTTGCACTTCCTATGAGAAACCTATATCTAGTTGAGTTCCAGTTAGATTTTGTACAATGTTGTGAATAAAAACCTGATTAATCCTAGGGCAAAGGTGTAATCAGTAGTGGGTTTCAGCCAGTTCACACCGGTTTGGTAGAACTAGTAGCTAATTTTTCCTGGAGTTCAGTGAACCAGCTGAATCTCGCCACGCCTGGCCCCATCTCGCCCTTCCCCTCCTGCTACCCTTCGCCTCCTGGCCACCCGACCAACCATGGGAAAGTCTAAGGCTCGGTAGCGGTGGTCGGGGGGTTACCACTTCTGGAGGTGAGAAACCACAATTGCTTCAGACAGCTGGGCAGAGACTGCCATGGAGACATGGCATCTCCATGAAGGAGTTTTCCTGTCATGCACACCTGAGGCATTCCTTTTTGGCCACCAAAGGAAAAGCCAAGGGAAGCAGCTGCCCAAGGGTACATGTGGTACCAGATACCATGGATCGAGAAGCAAGAATCTTGGACCGACACCGCATGTCTGAGCTGCTCGGACCTCCGCCCATTATCATGTGTCTGGGAAGCTCCCCAAAGTGCGTCTTAATCTTGGTCATTAAAACCACTCCAGTCAAGCTGCTGCTCACCAACACTGAGGATCCCGCCCGCGTGCCCGTGCCATCGCCACCATCCATCCCTACCAGCCTGGGCTTCAGCGACTTCATGGTATATGAAGTTTTTCCCCCAGCATGGTGCTGGTGGGGAAACACGCACAATGTCACCCTCAGCCCACCGCATCTCAGCCTCTCTGTGAGGGAAGAGGCAATGGCAGCAGGCTTCGGAATGCTCCACCAGAGATGAAGAAGCAGAAAACCCTGACAGCAGTACTGGGAGCCACGGGCACTTAAGGGTGAGTGAGCCAGAGAGGCAGACGGGGTGGGAAGTGACAGTTGAGGAAAAAGGGCTTCACTTTAAAAGGAACCTTATTTGGAGCCCAGGGGCCCCACCCCTCACATCTCATGAGGTTGCAGTTAAGTCATTTCCGCAGGTGATTCACCCTCCTGATGACAACACCTCCGCATGTCAAAAACATCCTTTTCTTTAAATGTTGGCCGCGGGGGCTGGTGCACACAAGACGCTCTGGCAAGGTAGGTGACGCATGCAAGCGCATGTGCTGCCCACATCCTTCACCCTCCCCCTCCCCCTCCTCTTTCCCTTGGTCTCCCCTCAGTTTCACACAAGCTCGTTTAATTCTAGGTGGATGCACTTTTCTCCTCTTGGGTAACTAAAATGTGCGGTAGTTGAGACAGGTTGTTAAAAGTTGTCTCCCCCCTGAACATTCCTTCTGAAGGGAAAAACAACAAGAAGCAGTGGTCATCTCAATCATAGTTCCTTTATTTTTATTTTATTTTATTTTACATTTTTTTTTAGCTTAAAGGCATCTTATGTAAAACAGTGGTATGTCAAGGAGGCTGCAGGTTCTTTAGCATCCCAAGGACTAATGTAGGTTTATATGTACAGCACCTTCAACTGATAAGAGCTCCCTGAATCCCATATAATACTCTCCTTAGCTCTTTATGGCTTAATATATTTTCTTCTCTTATCACCCCCCCCCCCACACACACACACATAGACATACACAGGAGGCCAGGTGGCTGGGCAGCAAGGCGAGCGGCCGGGCGAGGCAAGGCGCCCCTCAATGTCAGTGATGTCGAATTGGCCATGCCCCCTTCACATGACCTATATGACATATATCTTTGTCTCCAAGTCTAATATTATTGTCTTCTTGGAAGATTTGTGTAGCAATTGCAAAATAGCATTAAGTGCTAAGAAAGCTTTGAATCAAAAAAATTTATAAAAGTGAGAATTAGCTGCCAAAAGTAATGACAGACAGCAAGGTTCTTTGCAATAATATTTTGCTATCCATATGAAGACCATACAAATGCTATTCTTTAAGCTTATGAACATATTCTTTGCTTTTTTTGAAGTCTATTCCCCAAAATCTTGAGTAAATATTCCAGGATATAGTTTAATGATAGTTGTAACATTGTTAAGAGATATCATATTTTATGATATAAACCACAGAAGGTATATCTAAAGCAATACAAATGTAGTACTGAATAATTCTAAGACCCTGCAATCTTAGCATAAATATTAATAATACTGAGTAAAAGAATATGTACTCAGTCCAATAAATCATTTTTTATTTATTAAAGTTTTGCAAATAACAGGGCAGGGATAAGCACAGGATTGATCACAGCTTCGACTGGAAACAGCCCCAAGTAGAGGTGATTTTTTTCGATGGCCATGTCATCAGCAGGTATTGTGTGGAGAGCCAACCTCAGTCACCCACAGTTAATGGAGGGACGTCTCGACAATGCAGATACCTCCACCCAATTGTCTTGTTGGGTGTTGCTGAAACAGCAAAAGTATTGTTCCAAAATGGTGTTCACTCTCTCTGTGCTCCCAGCAGTTTTGGGGTCTGCCAAACATGTGCTATAAACTGCACCCCCCCCCAGGTCAGACACTACTCAGTCCAGTAACACAAGCAGCCAAAACACATGGGTGAAGAATAATTGGGCCGTCGCCCGTGCGGTAGGGAGACCTGCACATGGAATAAAATGGGCCATCTTGGTGAGCATGTCCACCACCACCAAGATGGTTGTGGCACACCCTTCAATGGGGGCAACTTGGTAATAAAGTTCAATGAGACCACCCCCATGGTCTTTTTGGCGTGGGTAGCAGCTGCAAGAGACCAGGGGGTTCACCGGTAGCATTCTTGGCCTGTCAACAGATCCCACATGACGCCACATATACCAACACATCATGCCGGAGTCGCAGCCACCAAAATGTCCTGGAGACGAGGTGCAATGTTTTGAAGACCCCAAAGTGGCTGGCCGCTGAACTGTCATGACCCTGTCACAGAATGAGGCCATGAAGGAGTCCTCCAGGCACATAGATGTGGTTTAGAAATTTCAACAGGTCATCCGTATATGCACAAGGAGTTTCCTATCTTCCATCAATATCCAGCTCCCAACAATGAGCTGCCACGAACGGATCCTGCCACTGCACCTCCCGAATTCTAATCCGGAGGTCCACAGGCTCCTCAGTGGCCATGAACTGCTCCAATGGAATCACTGTTCGATGTGGGATTTTGTCCTCTCTTCTGGTATACTTCGGCTTCCGGGACAGTGTGTCCGCACACTGATTCCACCCGCTCAGAACCTAGGACATCCAAAAGTTGAATCAGGTGAAAAACAGCGACCATCGTACCTGGCACTAGTTCAGCATCTGAGCCATCCATAAATGCTCCAGGTTGTGATGGTCCATCCGAACCTTGACCTGGTGGCAGCCCCACTCCAGATAGTTTTGTCATGTCTCAAAGGAGACCTTACCCGGAAATAGTTCCTTGTCCCCTATGGTGTAATTTCGCTCTGAAGCCAAGATTCCTGGAATAATAGGCACATAGGAACAAAGTGCCTGCAGGGGCATAGGCCAGTAGGAGTACTCCCCCAATGGCCACATCCAATACATTCGTCTCCACCACAAATGGTCGGAATGGATCAGGATGCTTGAGGATGGGCTTGGAGGTGAAGGCGACCTTCAGGACATTGAAGGCTCCTTGCTCCTCAGCACCTCAATGGAACTTTTTCCCTTTCTTGAGTAGATTGGAAACAGAAGCAGTCAAGGTAGCAAAAAGGAAAACATGCAATAATAGTTCGCGTACCCCAGCTGTTGTTGAACGTCCTTCACCCGCCACAAAGGTTGCCATGCCTGCAATGACTCTACTTTCTCCAGGTCCATTTCCACACCGGCAGGTGAGATGCAATGACCCAGAAAGTCGATCATTGTGCGAACTGGCACTACTCCTGCTTTGCAAAGAGGTGGTTGTCCTGCCAGAACTCCTTTGCTCATTTCCACTGCCTGCCCCCTGTTGGTCTTCCTGGCCCCGTTCCTCCCTGCTAGCAAGCTTTCCCACTCCTGAGGGGCCCTGGCCTGCCTCCTCTCCACATTCCTCTGAAGCCAACAAAGCTGCCCCCTCTAGTCCAGCTCTGGCTCATCATCTTCTGCAGATTCAGGTTCCGATGGGGACATGACATCAGTGTTTTCAAAACATCTTAGCAAGCTTCAGTTAGCTGGAAATGGACTGGTCATGGGGGGAGGGATGGTCTGGGAGGAAACTTACACCTTATTTTTGGGTCCAGCGAGTCTGGTACTTGACTTTACTGCTAAAACCACCACTCTTAGTTTAAAAAAAAACAACTTTGCTTTAACCATATGGAGTCAAAGGCTTTTCTTTCCTAAGGGTTGGGGCAGGTCTGAAAGCTGGTTTCTTCTTGGATTGCTTGTTTTTCTTTTTCAATGGTATTATGTTGGACTGGGTTTTTATGATCATATTTTTCAGAATTTCCCACAGTTCTTGAGTTGTTTTCCTTTTTAAGATTTTTATCCATGGAATTTTTCTTAGGCTCTCTTTGAGTTTGTTAACATCAGCTCTTTTAAAGTTTAAGACACTGTTTGGATTATATTCTATTGCTTGTGTTTGCATTATATTGATTATATTGGTCACTCTCACCCAAAGTTCCGGCAACTTCAACTCCCTCTATCACTTCTTTTTGCATGCAAAAAGAAATTCAAAGTAGGTGCAGGAATAAGTAGCACATCTGCTTCTGACTTGTTTACTATGTCATGCCAAGCCATTGCTTGTCATTAAAGACAGAAAAATGAGATAATCCAATGTCCAATTTAAGAAGACTATCCAATATTACCTTGGTTGCTTTTAGCAAATGAATTTAAAGGACATTTGTGCATTTGGTCCCTTGCATCAAGGATTTGTATCATGTTATGCAATAGCAATTTCTATTGGAAACTGAAACCAGGGTATGTGGGAATAGGTTAAAGAAGTCAAGATTGTGGCTGCATCTATTCAAATAAACCCTACCAATTTAACACACCTATAAAAAGTTTCAGTGCCGTAATCACAGATGCCATCTAATTTTTGTGAGTAATGCCCCTAAATAGAAGGCATTTTCTGAAGCAAATCTGTCAGTTGACTGAAAATATAAAAGTAAATCTGTAATTTGAATGATGTTGATTAGGTCATAGTCTATTTCCTTTTGAGATATTTATTTCGAACCATATGTTTTGAAAGAAAACAAAGAGAAAGATAGTTCTTAAAATATACTGGCCATCACAAATGGAAGATCTGAAAACTTAGATCAACTTATTTTTAGATTGTCCTTTAAAAAGTATTCCTATGTAGAGTATTGGCATTTATTATTGTGATCCAGTGTGATTCAAAAACTTCACAAATCTAACACCAGAGCCGTGCTGTGAAATTAACATAATGAGAGAAAGAAGCTTTTCTATCTCCTCCTCCTTTAGGAGAAATACATAAATATATACAGGTAGTCCTTGACTTATGGCCATAACTGAACCCGACAGTTATACTGTTAAGTAAGGCAGTTGTTAAGTGAGTTTCGTCCCCTTTTACGACTTTTTTGTCACAGTTGTTAGGCAAATCACTGCAGTTGTGAAGTGTGAGTCATGTAGTGATTAAGCAAATCTGGCTTCCCCCATTAACTTTGCCTGTTGGAAGCTATCTGGGAAGGTTATAAACAGTGATCACATGCCCCCAGGACAATGCAGCTGTCACAAATACACACCAGTTGCCAAGCACCCGAATGTTGATCACATGTCCATGGGGATGCTGCAATGGTTGTAAGTGGTTGTAAAAATGGTCATAAATCACTTTTTTCAATGCCACTGAAATTTTGAATAGTCACTAAATGAATGGTTGTAAGTCGAGGACTATCTGTACAGAATATATAACATTTCTAAAATGATTGTTGTAGTTTACGGCATCTTTCTGTCTTGTCTTAATTAAGCAGAATCTATATTTCTAAGCTGAAAATATGTCTAACTTCTCTAGTAATAAAAATGCTCATAGTATTTAATATATTATTTCTGTTAATGTTAATCTTAGGGTGAATTTTACAAAACAGATCAGCTTATAACTTCTCTTACTTCTCTACCTACAAATTTCTAATTCAGTTCAGTACAATTTTTAGATTTTAGAAAATCTGACATGGTTATTATCCTACAGTATGATGTAGGATTGCTAAAATATGTTCCTTAAAGAGAATGGGCGTTGGACCTACCTGATACGCCCTTTCTCGGGCAGGCAGGGACGGCAGTCATCTGGGGAGGCGACTTAGCCTGATCCAATAGGACCGAGTCTGCTCAAGTAAAGAAGTCCCGCCTCTTCCTGTAGGGATCCCAGTTCGAGACGAGGACGAAGGAGCAGACGGCGTGTCTACAGTAGGATAAAACACAAGAGAGGTAACCAAGGCCCACCCCACCCAAGGACCAAGGGCCGGACCCAGCAGGGAGGGGCTGACTGCCGTCCCTGCCTGCCCGAGAAAGGGCGTATCAGGTAGGTCCAACGCCCATTCTCCATACTGGCAGGGACGGCGGTCATCTGGGGACATACCAAAGTCCGGCATCCTACTGGGAGGGAACAGGCCGTGCCCGAGGTGCCGGATCAAGACAGACGCCCTGGAGAACCCGACGGCCGAAGGAGGCATCCGCCGAAGCGTAGGTATCTAGGTGGTAATGGCGGATGAAGGGCGTAGGTGATGTCCAGGTGGCCGCACGGCACACCTCTTCCAGAGAGGCCTGAGTGGACCAGGCAGCAGAAGTAGCCGCACTCCTTGTGGAGTGGGCGGTGATGTGGCGTGGAACCGGCAATGACTGGGATTCGTATGCGATAGAGATGGTTGCCCGGATCCAACGTCTGAGGACGGTCGCCGATACTTTGGCCCCCATTGAGGAAGGCTGGAAGGAGATAAAGAGAGCTTCGGAGCGTCGGAAGGTGGAAGTCCTGTACAAATAGATCCGAAGGGCCCGGCGAACGTCCAACGTATGCCATACTTTCTCCAAACGGTGACGGGGAGAAGGGCAAAAATTGGGCAGTACAAGCTCCTGCGAGCGGTGAAACGCCGAGTTCACCTTCGGGATAAAGAGTGGGTCAATGCGAAGGACCACCCTGTCCGTGTGTATTATGCAAAGATCTTGCCTGGTAGACAGAGCTGCCAACTCCGAGATCCTGCGCGCAGAGGTGATGGCAACCAAAAAGGAAACTTTAAAGGAGAGAAACTTCAAGGGGAGTTCCCGCAAGGGTTCAAACGGGGCTTTGGTGAGGGCCGAAAGAACCTTATTGAGGTCCCATGATGGGAAGCGGTGAATGACGGGAGGCCGGAGGTTGGTCGCACCCCGAAGGAAGGCACGAATGAGGGGATGTGTGGAGATGGAATCCGAGGTCCTACAAGAGAGGATGGACGCTATGGCTGCCACCTGACGACGCAAGGTGTTGGGCGCCAGACCAGAGACAACCCAGATTGGAGAAACGCCAGGACGTCCATGACTGCAGCAGATGTAGGAAGCAGCTGACGCCGCTTACACCAGCGAGAGAATGTTTGCCACGTCGCGTTGTAAATACGGTCGGTGGAAGGCCTGCGAGCCGCCTGGATAGTGGGAATGACCTCTGGGGGAACCTTAGCCTTGGTCAACAGGAACCGCTCAACCTCCAGGTGGTGAGCCGGAACCAGTGGGGATTTGGGTGAACCAGGTCCCCTTGAGACAGTGAGATCCTGTCCTGTGGTAGCAGCCAATGGGGTTCCACCGATAGTGACAGGAGGTCCGAGAACCAAGGTTGGCCTGGCCAGTGAGGAGCCAAGAGGAGAAGTTCCGCCTTTTCGTGAAGCAGCTTCCTGATGACTCTGGCTATCAGAGGCAGAGGGGGAAACGCATATAGCAGAAGACCGGGGGGCCACGGACTGCGCAAGGCATCCACCGCCTCTGCTCCCGGGGTCAGATACCGGGTGAAGAACCTCGGGAGGAGGTGGTTGGACCCCGAGGCGAATAGGTCCACTACGGGGGTCCCGAAGCGGAGAGCCAAGTCCCGGAACAGAGGGGGAGGAATGCTCCACTCCCCGTGGTCTATCAGAGTTCGACTCAAGGAGTCGGCTTGAACATTGGCTGAGCCGGATATATGGGCAGCCTGAATCGACGCTAGATGGGACTCCGCCCACCGTCCTAGGCGAAGAGCCTCGGCCATGAGGGCCCTGGAGTGGGTGCCCCCCTGACGGTTGATGTGAGCCTTGGCCGAGACGTTGTCTGTCAGGACGAGGACATCCCGGCCAAGGAGGACCCCTTCGAAGGCCCGGAGGGCGAGATAGACGGCCTGGAGCTCCAGGATGTTGATATTGAGTCTTTGGGCTTGGGGCGACCACTGACCCTGGGCCAGGTGGTGGTCGAGATGCGCCCCCCAGCCGAAGAGGCTGGCGTCCGTGGTGAGAACCATCCGTTGAGGGTCCAGGAAGGAGGAGCCCCGTGAGATCGCGTTGGAAGTCCACCAGTCGAGGGAGGACAGGACTGCCGGTGGAAGGGCAATCCGGGACTTTGAGGTGCTCCGACGAGCCCGTTGGAAGGGGAGGAGGAGCCACTGCAACTCCCGACTGTGGAGGCGAGACCATGGAATGACTCCAAAGCAGGAAACCATTTTTCCCAACAAACGGGACAGCCCCAGGAGAGAGGCTGAACGTTGGGCCCGGTACCGACTGGCTAGCTCAACAATGCTAGACTGGCGATCCTCAGATAAATACACCTTGGATTCGCGTGAGTCTATCACCGCGCCAAGGTGCTGTATGCGCATGGAGGGCGTTAGATGGCTCTTAGCCCAATTAATAGAAAACCCATGGATTTGTAAAACTTGGAGGGTGCGCTGGAGATCCAAAGTGGCCTGAGCCTGGGAATGGGAGAGGATGAGAATATCATCCAGATAAAACAATAGGCGAACCGGAAGAGTCCGGATATGCCCAATAAGGGAGGCCATAACTTTAGTAAAAACCCTGGGGGCCGAGGATAGCCCAAAGGGAAGGGCACGGTATTGAAAATGCCAGCCCTGGTAGCAAAAACGAAGGAACTGTCTGTGGTCAGGGCAAATGGGGACGTGCAGGTAGGCCTCAGTTAAATCAATGGAGGAAAGGAAATCCCCGGGGCGGACTGACAACAAGATAGATGCCAGGGTTTGCATCTTAAAGCGGCGGTAAACAATGTGCCGATTAAGAGATTTAAGATCAAGGATGGGGCGCCACCCCCCGGAGGACTTCTTAACCAAAAATAACCGAGAATAAAACCCAAGGCCCCGTTGAGGTGAGGGCACGGGCTGCACCGCCTTAATGGCTAACAGGTGCTGAATGGCCAGGTCCATCTGAACACGTCTGTCCCTACAATGGGAGACTGGACAACGAATAAACAGGTGAGGAGGGGAGATCTATGGAGGATGCACCCGATACCGTCTGAGTAGAGGAAGCTCCAAGTTTGGTAATGGTCTGCGCCTTAAACAGCAAGGAGCGGAACATCTGAGGCTTGAACAGGCCTACAAAGGAGGGCTGGTCTGGCTCCAGCCCCTCATCTTCCGAGAGGTCCTGGTCCAAGAGAAGATCCGCTTCCGAAACGTGGCTGCCAGCCTCCGGGGAAGGGGATCGTCTGTATGCCTGGCCGGACTCCGCCATAGGTTGAGATCGTTGTGAAAGGCTATGGCGGCTGACATAGCTGGATACCTCCGAGCCAGCTCTTTGCTGCATTTCCTGGGCAATGCCTTGTTTAATAAAGTCGGCAATCAACGTGGCCAAAGCAGGAGAAATCTCCAGGGGCAGATTGCCACTCTGGGAGGAGGCCAAACCAGACTGAGGAGGAGGAGAAGACCCCTGAGCTTGTTGAACCGCTACCTCCTTGGGCGCAGATAGTTCTTGGTCTGTGCCCTCCTTAGGAGAAGAATGCTGTTGAGCAGGGAAAACCGAATCTACCGCAGCCGAATCAATAGATTCTCCAATCAAAGAGCCATCCGGAGAGAGAGCAGGAGCCTCTGATGGCAATGAGACTGCTGAGGAGGGTCTTTGGGGAGGAGCTGCTGCCACTGGGGGGGAAGCCTGAGTGGATGCCGCCTTTTGCGCTTTGCTGAAAGCGCGCTCCATAGCTTTGTGCCTGCGTTCCTCCTCTTTGGCCGAGGAAGCAGCGCTAGATCTCTGAGCGGGAGGAGGGTCCTTAAGTCTAGGAGTCTTGGAACGGTGTTGAGAAGAGGATCCCTCCCCTGAATCCACTGGATGGGCTCTTTTCCCCTTAGAACTAGTAGTGCGGGGGGGCTTTGTTTTACTGGCGTCCGCCATTTTGAAAAGCGCGGGCCCGGCGAGATAGAAGCTTCGCGCCCGAAATAGCCGCTACTTACAGGAGGCGGTCGAGGCGGCGGCGCCGGAGGGAAAAACACGCCGCTAGCCCGAAGGCTACAAACGCGGCAAGGAGGCGAAGCGGCGGCCACAGGAGACTGTAAAGCAGGCGCGCTGCTCAGCTGTTGGAATGAGCGCCGCGGGCTGGCCTCCGATGACAGGGAGATCGCCGGCGAGCGCGACGGTGCAAGCACGTGCGCGCCGAAATGGAGCTGCCGCCGGCAGTCCTAAGCCGCGGGGCGGCTCTTCAGCGGAACCAGGCAGAGAAGCCCTTCACGCTGGGATCGTAGAAGACGAAAAAATCAGCCAAATTTGAAAGCGAAGAGACGCAGTAGTGCTGGAGAAGGAAGACACGCCTGTCCTTTCCAGACCGAGTCGAAGAACTGGGATCCCTACAGGAAGAGGCGGGACTTCTTTACTTGAGCAGACTCGGTCCTATTGGATCAGGCTAAGTCGCCTCCCCAGATGACTGCCGTCCCTGCCAGTATGGAGAAGCAGAAGTATTTGTTAATTCATATGAGTTCAGTACAATTCTTTCAGATGTGATAGAATAATGAATTAACAATGGCACACAAACCATGGCTGAAATCCCAAAATAGTGCCATTAATCTCCAAACAAGTTCATTTGTTTCCTTATTAGGTTTCATGAAATACCTACATATGAAGGCATGAAAAAAAATTAATCTTAACTGCAATAGAAATTCAGCTAGGTGGTTCAAACTATTTCCAAATGTATGTTACATAATTTTCTCAAGAATTTCTTAACCCAGAAATACCATGTTTCCCTGAAACTAAGATTTTTCTGGATAATAAGCCTAATCAGGCTTTTCAGCACATGCATTAAAATACCAACTACTTACACGCATACGCAGTGGTCCCACCATCTCCTCTGGTTGCTTGCTGTGCAACCAAAACGAGTTGAGGAGGCAAGGCTGGGGGGGAAGGGGGGGAACATGCTCTACCCTCCTTGTTCTTTGTGCCAGCCAAGCGGCTGGCCGCTGCTGCCCTGACATGTCCCATCGCCGCTGCCTCATGTAGCAGGACTCTGCAAGGCTTGTTGTGCTGTTGCACACATGAACTGCAGCACTGCCGCAAACTTCATCATACCGGCACTGCTGGTGTCTTGACACTTGTGGCTGAGCCAGTATGTCAAACCTCACGGCAGTGCTGCCATTCATATGTGCAAGGGCACAAGCCTTGCAGAGTCCTGCTATACGAAGTGCGGGCGCGGGTGTGATGAGTCTCACAAAGATTCATTTCTGACAGGTGGGGCAGGGGGGAAGCGAGACGCGTAGAGAGAGACATGGCTCCCCTTGCCATTCAAGAAGTTTGATCGAATTCAAGAGAAGTTTTCTTTTACAACATGTTTCCCTGGACAGAATGGCGAGGAACGCCACAGAGCTGGAAAGGTAAGATGTGTGTCCCGCTTCTCGCCCGCCCCACTTGCCACCCCCAAATTGCATTCCTAAAGGGTAGCTAAGCAAGGAGCAGGAGCCCTGCCATGCCCGGTGAGGGGGGAGAGAAGAGACAGCAAGGGGAGCCACGTCTCATTCCATGCGTCTCGCTTCTCCCCCACCCCACCTGTCAGAAATGAGTCTTTGTGAGACTCATCGCATCCGCGCCTCATGTAGCAGGACTCTGCAAGACTCGTGCCCTTGCACGCATGAACGGCAGCACTGCCGCAAGGTTTGACATACCGGCGCAGCCGTGAGCGGCAGAACGCCAGCTGTGCCGGTATGATGAACCTCATGGCAGTTTGTGTGTACAACAGCACAACAAGCCTTGCAGAGTCCTGCTACACAAGGCAGTGGTGGCGGCAGGACACGTCAGGGCAGCAGCGGCCAGCCGCTCAGCCAGCGCAAAGAACAGGTAAGGGAGGCAAGCAGTGACAACGGAACATCCAGTCCCACACTCGCCGCCTCCTCCATCCCCAAAATAATAAGGTACCACCCCTCCTCCCAATAATAAGGCCAAGCCTTTATCTCAGTGTTCAAAAGAAAATAAGACCCTGTCTTATTTTCAGGGAAACAGGTAATTAGTTACAATTAACAATTGTGATCATCTTTGCAGTAACCTGCAAAGCAGCAGCTTTTAAATAGCAAGTTTTCTTCTTATTAAGAGCTTGGGAAATTGTTTTTTAAATGGAAGGTAAAACATACAGTAAATGTTGAATCAAATGAAATAGTATAACTATGTGATTGTCCAATGTATATATTAATTGGAAAAGGTGAAAAGTTTTTATGGAGCCAGCTGCTAGCTGAGATAATTTCAATCATGTTAAAATATTTTATCCAATTTCACTAGAAACATTGAATTCAGTGTTACCCATGTCTAAATACTGACTAATCGTGATTCATAAGCAGAGTTCTCAGACTTTTAAATTAGGCACAAACTGTGTGGTCCCCTAGGCCTGTGTTTCTCAACTTCGTACTGTCTGGGGAATTTTGGGAGTTGGCTGGCTAAGGAATTCTGGGAATCAAAGCCCATCCATCTTAAACTTGCCAAGGTTGAGAAATACTGTCTTAGACAAGTGTTTTTTGCATCATGAAACTCATTTCATTGGCAAAGCATCCGTGAAAAAAAATCATGTTTAAAAAAGGAAATTATAAATAAAATAGGCTCATCAACATTTCAGTTTCTATTAGAAAAAAGGTACTTTGAAGCACATAAGAACAGAACTGTTTCCAATCCTTAAAACAGATGCATCTTTTCCTAGAATTGATTGGCTAGCCACTGAAAGTAAGATGTAACAATCAAAGCATATGATATATCAATTACAAATATTTCTTGTTCACATTTGCAAAAGCTGAATTAATTCCATGAAGGATTGTGTGTTTGTATATGTGTTTTCCTCTATGAGAAAAGCTAAGTAATGCTGTCTTTAAACCATAATTAACTGTTATTTTGGTTGAAATTGTTACAAAGTCACAAAGAGTTCTTAGTGGTTTATTTATCAGTCATATAAATTGTGTGAAGAATGGTCTGCTTACATTAGCACACTGGTTGTTGATATTATTTATTTAACAAAACTTCACAGCCAATAATATGCACAAATATAACTAGTACAGACTCACTCCAGATAAAGACCAGGAAGGCTCTCCAGATAGAAAAAAACTACACATAAATATTAGTCCTGATGTCCAAGTTTTAAAAAGAACAATAACACATTTCTTTTTATTGAACTAAAATGTCTTCAACTTCTTTAAGTACTTCATAAAATCATCTCAAAGTTTATTCCTGGGAGAGATCTGAAAAAAGTGGGATTCTCAAACATGTAGTTCTAAAAAGATTCTTTCACATGCACTGCATTTGAACAAAAAGAGTATTGAAACCATTCATTAAAAAAGCAATGACTGTAATGATTCCTCTCTGCCACTCATACATTAAACCTTTTTTGGTTTTAGGGGAGTAGGTTAAAACTTCCACTTTGCTTGAAACGTGTTCTTACTATTTCAAACATATTGACAGAGGTCATTTTCCTTGAGTGATGAGGTCACTTTTGTGCCCCAAGAGACTGGGGGAGAAAAATGAATGAGTCTGCACATTATCTTTCTATTTCCAGGTCATTGCCAACCCTGTTCTCATGCTGTCACTTGGTTTCTGAATCTTTGAGAAATATTATTTCTCCTGGTGATTTTCTTATACTTCCTAGACATTTGAATACCATTGCAGAGTAGTCATAAAAAAACACAACATTAAGATTTTGAGCCCATAGGAAAATGTTTGGATATGTTGGTACCCAACTTTATCAAAATGCAATATGCCATTAAGTATGTTTATTTTCACACAGTGTATCAATAATAATGTATGAACAACCATAATTAATTATATTTATATTCTGCTTTTTGTTCAAGAACTTTATCACATTCCGTCTGCACAAATGTTTTCCTAACAATTCTGTCAAAGATAGTGGTCCAAAGTCTGCCAGGGAGCTTTGGCTTCATTGAATTCAAACTTTGATCTTTAGTATAGGATTCTAACTACATCATACAGGCATACCGTAAAATAAAAAAATAAGGGGATTTTTTTTTCAGTTCAAGGCAATCTTAGCCGTGATTTGATCATAGCAACAATAATTCTATTTATATATACTATTTATCCTTATTAAAGCATTAAAACACGATTTAAAAAAATAAACTAAAGGCTTTTAAAGTCCTTTCCACTGAAATAAAGTATTAACATCTATACAAAATCCCTTTGGCTAAACTTTGTGAATGTCTGTGCATATGTGTATAGTTCAATAATCATTAATATTATATTGTCAAATAAAATGTACATTAAGTATGTTCAGTAAAACAGCAATCCCCAATCTTTTTGGCACCCAAGATGAGTTTCATGGAAGACAATTTTTCCACGGATTGTGGGGGAGGGTTTGGTTTTGCTTGCTCATCCACCACTCATCTCCAACTGTGTGGCCTGTTTCCTAACACAGATCCATGGCCCAGGGGCTGGGGACTCCTGCAGGAATATGTTTTTTTGAGAAGCTTATACTGAAGAGCTGCCTGAAGAAACTACCCAGTATTAGAAAGTAAATAGTGGGGAAATTATTTTTCAATTAAGGGAATTTTCTCCAAGCTGTGTTTAATTCTATTTCTTATATGAGTTAAGAAGTCTGTGCTAAGCTTTATAATAGTTAACAGATTCATTTCAGATCTCCTTCAAACATATGATTTTAATGTGACTGCCAAAACAAAAGTGATACTATTATTACAAGAATAATTAGATTCAACTCTGGATAAAAATGTGGAAAGTTTATTCATACCATACCAAAGAATGTAATTCGGTCCATATAGGCAACATAATGCTATCAGCCTAATATGTAGGAAAAACATGGATGTGTCAAATTTGCAGTTTTTCAGGTGGTTTGCAATGCAGGGAGAGCTCTGGATCTTAAACCAGTGTTAGGACCACCAAACGTTCCAACCAGAATGGGAACATATATTCCAAAGACAAGATATCAAGTTCCAATCATAGTCAATAATGACTTCTTAATTTCTGATCAATATTAAATGCATCATTTATACATTTGAAATGCCATGACTTCTATTAGAATCATGTTATTTTCACTAAGCAATATGTGGCCCTTTAGTTTAGTCATCTATTGATTTACTTATTTATTTAATGTGGATTTATTTTGGAAAAATGGCATAAATTGTTAACTTTATTATTTTTTTCTTTACATTACGCCTTCTAACAATTGACATTTAGAACTGGATAACATGTGCCTAGGGTCTTCTAGGGTAGAGCTCCCCAACCTTTCTGGGTTGGCAGCGTTGAGCAGGGGGGAGGGAGGAAAGAGGGGATGATTTTGTGGGAGGGGTTGTGTGCGCACATTTGCATGCACGAGCACTCATTGATCCGCAAATGGGGCTGTGAGCACTCACACAAGTGAAACTGCAAGAGCGACACTTGACTGAGTGAAGCCATGAGCACCCATGACACTTGCACGAGGGAGGCCGAGAGTGCCTGCAATGCTTGCACGAGTGGGGTTGCAAGTGCATGTGTGAGGCTGCGAGCGCCTGTGACACACTCACAAGTGGGGCTGCAAATACCCATGACAGTCATGTGAGTGAAGCTGTGAGCACCTGCGACGCTTGCGTGAATGGGGTTATGCGTGCACACACCAGCTGAGCACCCACACAGCCCAGTTGCAAATAGACCGCAGCCCAGTAGTGGGCTACAGCCCACAGGCTGGGGATCCCTGTTCTAGGATTCTAACAAATCTTGCTAAGGGAAGTAAATGTATCTGATTTGACCTGCAAATCTAACTTTTAAAAGCTAAGTGCTTTTGGAATTTGTTAATCCTTGGAGGGGAGACCACTAAAAATCCCAACATTTTAGTGGGGGGGAGGATGATGGATCATCAGGAATCCAAACACAGTTAAGTTAAAAAGAAAAGAAATAAATAAAGGATATGCTAGAAGGTGGCAGTGGCAAACTATTTCCAAAATACCAGATGCAATTTTTTCCTTGGCCGTTAAGACTGGAACTTGAGTAGAACCGTAACCAGTGTTTTCCAAGGTGATGGTTTGCTCTATATCGGATTGTGAAATACAAAGCCAATCCCCTATTTTAAAAAGCCCAAAGAAAACTATTCATACATCCATTATGTTGGACTCATAAGCCATTCTGCAATTTAAAATTAAAACACCTATATGCTCCATAGAGAATAACAATAGCAAAAATCTTATCGCCTTGCAACTTTTTAATACAAGATAATATTTCAACCTCCAAAGCTTGACATCTGACAGAACCAGTAGAACTTAATTAAGCTTAAAGTTCTCCCAGTGTATTTATTAATCTTTCTATACGTTTATTCTTTAAATCAGTGAGACAGATATTTGAAATACCAACATAAAATTGATAAAATAGAACTACTAAGCAAAGCCAACAGATTGTGTGAAAAAAAAACCTTAATATTTTTTATTTATTTATTTATTTTTAGATTTCTATACCGCCCTTCTCCCTGGGGACTCAGGGCGGTGTACAGCCAAGTAAAAACACACAATATAAACATTAAGAACAAATTAAAAAGAATATCTAAATTGGCTCCAAATTTAAAAAACACCCCAGTTTAAAATTATTTAAAAGGCTTTGCTTAGGCCAGCCCGGCTTGTTGGAAGAAAAATGTTTTAAGGGCACAGCGGAAGGCATGTATAATATGTGTATATATGTGTATAACTATTGTGCTTTTCCCCTTGAATATTGTGACTCCCTTCCTCAAGAATTATCCAGATATATTGCAATTTTATGATAAAGTCTGCATTCTTTTAGCTGCTAGAAAAATTAAATAACAATAGTTTATTTAATCTGAAAAATTGTTGGGGAATATAGACTGGATTTCACAGAGGGAAGGTATGCATTCCAGAGGAATAAGAGACAGTGAAATTTAGATAGTTTGATTAGAAGGAAGAGGGTCAGGCCAGTTCTTTCTTTAAAGTTTCTCAGTATATACAGTATCTTCAATGGTGTAAGGAACTTGCTTTAGTTTGCTTTGGCTAAGTTTTTTTTCTGTTGATAGGTGAGGAACAATAAAGGAAACTGCTTAGAAGTAACTCTATGTGGGTCTTACTTGGAACTTGACATAACTATTCTTAATCTCTAAATAACTAAGGAATTAACTTGACAATGACCCTGGTATTTTGTGCTTTGATCTACAATGCATGTAAAAAATGACACTATCAATTTGTGGTAGTGCAATATGGAGTGCTATAGTTGGACCCATAAAGGTTTAATAGGCATCACATGTCTATCCCTTAACCATGACCACCTGTTGTCATTTGAAAGATGAGAATCTAGGTTTTCTGATGTCCTACATCTAGGTTTTTAGACCAAAGATTCAACACTAAAGTTAACCTAAAACTAGCCTATATCTTTTTATTTTAACTTAACAGGGCCCCCTAGTTGCTGCTAATTTAATTTCAAATAATGAAAAAAAGAATGCTGGCTTGTGCTAATGAATATAGAAGCAACTAGCAATTGAGTTCAATTGTACATCAATTGATGTACAAAAAAGTGATAGTGAAACTACATGGGTTGAGAGTATTGTACAATGTGTCATACTAAGCTGCTGGAAATTCAAACACAACACAAATAATTTAAGTGTCATATGACTATACTGAGAAAATAAACGAAGCTTAAAACAAACCACCATTTAGCTCTTCTATTAATTCTAATCTATTCAGTTCTGATGATTTCATTTTATATAATACTTCGATAGACTGAATAATTTATTTTAATCTATGTTGATAAATATTCACGCACTGATCAAAACTATGACATATATCCAGGGTTCCCAAACTATGGTACCCCAGGGCACCATAGTGATCCTACAGGGAGCATAGGGCATTTTAAGTTTTTGCAATGTCCTTTGCAAACCTTGGTTTTGTGACATCTATTTGCAAAATCATCTCTGTGAAACTGTGGTTTTATTTTTGCAGCCTTTTGGCTCTGGGAGCCATGAAAAAATGACTGACACATTAAGGGTGTGTGAACTGAGAAAGTTTGGGAATCTCTGGCATATCTTGTAAACTATTTGAAAATAAAGCAAATATGTAACATAACCAAAGAAAAGAGAGATGAAGTCAGGGATCCTACTTATAGTTGCCTAATATAACTATTTTCATAATCCCTTGATAAGAGGCATCAGCATTAATCAATTTCATTTTGCCCTTTTTAAATTCATATTTTAATGCAGAATGGTTTCGGGAAAACAGGCTAGTCCAAATATGAAACACACTAGAAATATTATTTTAAAGACCGACCCTTCCTGGAAATCAGTCCTGCTTATTTTACATTCTCATTTGCTCCCCAAGATTGATTACTTTTAACTTGGCCAATATCCTAAACTGATTTTATGCCCTGGATGAAACTCTTCTTTTAAATAAGAGGAAAGAACATGGACGGAAATAAGATTCAAGATGTATTTGTTTTAAGGTGGCCTCATGAGGATTTCCTTTTCATAATCAACTCATGTTTATTTGAATTTTAAAAGTTCTGCATATTTCTCAGATTCCTCAAGTTTCTTACTCCTCTAAACTTTAAATACAGTTTACAGAATAGTTGCCAATTCCTTTTTAATTCATTTGTCAGTTCTTGACTATGTTCAGAATCCAATGCAAGTTCATGGGTCAACATCTAACAACGAGGTAATTCTGGTTATTTATGTGTACCATCCTTCACCATTACTTCAGACACAATAAGAAAATTTATTTATTTTCCTTTGGTACCTTGGAATATTTTCTTGGTGTTGGAAGATTCCCGCAGTAAGCAAAAAGGTCTATGTAATATTTTAGACTTCAAATACCATAATGGTTATTCTTGTTCTCCAGATTTACTTCCATCACAATAACAATAATTCAGCTCTTTTTGCTAAGTATCTTATACCAATATTTTAATATGCTTCTCCCTCATGTTTAATTGCAGCCACTGGATTAATCATCAGATTCAACCTGACGTTTTCAGATGCCTTTAAATCTCAGCCATTGCAAGCATTAAGTCTGCAATTCACAGACAATCCTGGAAACTGCAACTTAACACTTCCAGACAATGACAGGTTGGATAAAGTATGTTTTAAAACAGAGAAAAATGTTATTGCCAAATGCTTTTTTTCCTTGTAAACTACTTTAAATAAATTTAAATAAATTTCACTTGAAAATATCAACCATTACTTTCAAAATGATTACATTTGAAATGAAAATGTTTCCTACTATGACTTTCCAGTTTTTTAATATCTGTATTTAACCTACCGATATTAACTGTAACCATTATGTCCTTTGTATAATAGGTACCTTTCAAACACGTTTGATTTCAACCTCTCTCTCCACCTCTGAACACTGGTTGGGAAAAGCTCTTAAAATCTGTGAAGGGTTCTATGTGCCAGGATAATGTGAATTTAAATTACATTAAAATGAATGGTTTGTGATGCGCTTCATTAGAGTATCAGCAGCAGAACATTTACCGGTAGTTTTTTTCCTGGACCTCCATAATTTTTTGGTTATAATTTACAGTCAAGGGAAGCTAAGAGAAAAACATTTGCAAATCATATAAAATACTGGTATATCAGTAGTTAAATGAAGCACATGGCTACTTTTCATGTTCTTTGAAAAGGCTATGGTGAATGACAGGCAGAAGATTATATGCTATATAAGCAGCTCTGTGAAAAAAAAAATCTGGATAAACAATAATTCTGATCAACCTTTCATGGGATTAAGAAAAAAAATGCGTAAGATTTAAAATTACAGCAAATCCATGGCCTTATATGAAAAAATTAATATCACTGAAGTTTATATATCATATTTTGAGTCTCAAAGCCGTTTGGAAAAATGGTATATTTTTATTAAGATTCTGCCATTATGTACATTTACAGTATTTTGTTAAGAGATTAGTTTTCTAGACATATCTAAATCCTCTACCTCATTTTTAAAGTTTGAGCATCAATCTGCAAAAAGTTAAAGTAGAAAAACAATATAGTTTCAGGGTGACTACAGCTATAAATTGACACAGCAAAATTTGCTTGAATAGGGTTTATTCAACAAACCATATTAGATTATGTTCATACTAGTTGCTGAGCTATAAATCATGATTGATACATAAAGCTTGGGTTTATGCAACACATTACAGTTTTTACTTTACTTTATTGCCATTGCACATGGTACAACAAAATGAAATGCCGTCTTCAGTGTATATTATAACTATAAAAATAAAAACACAAACATAAATTCTTTACATTCTATATAATTGAAATTGGAAACCCGATATTGCACTATACTGTAGAATTTAGCTTAGTTCTTAATATGTGAACCTAATCTTGAACCTACAGGCACTGCAGAAGCACACGTTTTTCTGTCTTTGTGTCCAGAATCACAGGGCATTATCTTTCCAGGTAAGGAATCTTCCTGTACAGGTAGTCTTCGACTTACGACCACAGTTGAGTCCTAAATTTCGGTTGCTAAGATAGACATTTGTTAAGTGATTTTTTTTCTTCTTTTACGACCTTTTTTTGCCACAATTGTTAAGTGAATCACTGCAGTTGTTAACTTAGTAACATGGTTATTAAGTGAATCTGGCTTCTCCATTGACATTGCTTGTCAAAAGGTCACAAAAGGTGACTACATGACCCCAGGACATTGTAATCATCATAAATATTACTCAGTTGCCAAGTGTCTGAATTTTGATCATGTGACCATGGGGATGCTACAGTGGTCGTGAAGAAGTCATAAGTCACTTTTTTCAGTGCCATTGTAACTTTGAACGGTCACTAAAAGAACTGTTGTAAGTCGAGGACTATCTGTATTTGACCTTCAAGGACAGCTGAAGGAGAACGTGACATTGTGCGTGCCTCAACATTTATGCATCTGCATTGTCATTAACATCAATTTTTAATTGATGTTTAATTGATCTTTTTTCTTTGCTTTTTTGAATTTTATATTTTTTTGAAATTTAATAATCTTTTGGAAAAAAAATCAATTTGTAGCTGACAAATACTAGCTGACAACAGAGGGCAGTCTCTAACTGGGTTCCAAAATTAAGCAGCCAGCATTTTAACTGCATTTACTAACTATATAGTAAATTGTTAGGAAGTGATCGCATGCTCATTTCCAAAGAAATTGTCTTATATTATCATTTTTTCGAAGCTCAAAAGAAAGGCAAAAGTGAGAGGCTAAACCTATCAATTTTATGGGAGGAAAAAGAGAATGTAATGACTCAACTGAAGCATTTCTGCTTGCTCGGTTATTATGGCTGAAGCAGCATTCCAGAATGCTGTAATCTATAACCACTGAGAACCAATTCAGCTGATTACTTATTAACTAGTTCATAGTTAAAACTAAATACAGTTTAGGCTTGAATAAAACAGGAAACCACAAGTTAATCTAAAACAGAGCTGGGAGTTCTGATTCTTTCCTTCCATGATTGTAGATTTTTTTTAGGCAAACTGAGCCCATACATATGAAATAAAGAAGCAGGATGTGTAGTTCAATTTCACTGGAACTTTGTAGTAAGTGGTTGACATTCTTTCCAGCCTTCAATTTCTTTGAAGTTTATATATATTCTGTGTCCTAAATTTCTCTGCATCAAAGCTACTGGTCTGCCTAGAAAGTGGGAATATGCTATAAAATGAATACGTACAAATAGAATATATACACTTTGGAAACAATTTAGAAGAAATGTTTGGCTGTGATGCAAGAAAAACATCAGCTCTCACTGTCCTTTATTTAAGTGGCTGCTTAAATAGATCACATTAACTTTAATTAATCAACTCCTTAAAGCAATGCCATATTTTTTTAAAGATTTGTATGAAAGCTTTACAATAGAGCAGCTGTTTTAATCAGCAGAAAATTTATCTTCTCAGCAAAAAGCCCATCTTTACATGAGTTCTGAAGCACATTTTCTAAATTACTTGCAAAATATGCACAGCCTTGCAGTTGGGCTTCATTCAGAGTTAATTTTTTATTAAATTCAGGGGGTATTTTTTACTAGTTTATAAATAGAGTACTATGTGAAATGTTATTTCTAAGTTACAATGTAACACATGGATTGTAAAGCTATAGGTATGGTTTAATTCCTGTTTTCCTCTTGGTTTATCTATTCCATGCACAAAGCTACCTTTATTTAGGATTGGCCACTAAGTTACTTTTCATTCCTACACTGACTGTAAATGGTTGCTGTACGAGGCAGTCACTATATGAGGACTATCTGTATATGCAGGTAGGAGCTATTTTGGACAATTTCAACTACTACTTAGTATTGTACTCAATGGAAACACTGGGGCCATTTCCACAAAATTAGCTTCTATGTTCACCTAACCAGATTTAGAATGCCACTAGAGCAGTGTTTCTTAACCTTAGCAACATGAAGTTATATGGACTTCAACTCCCAGAATCCCCAGGAAGAGTTGAAGTCCACACGTCTTCAATTTGTTTAGGTCAGAGTTCTTCAACATTTCCGGTTTTGCAGATTGGCGCAGGGAGAGAGGGGATGGTTCGCGCAAACAAAGGGCAAGTGAATGCACACGATACAGCTCCATTTGTGCGAGTGGCATGTATGCATGCCACTCACACAAATGGAGCGTATGAGCATGTGCTTGCCCGCTGCTCACACCAGTGAGGATGCGTGTACATACACGCTCGATGGCCATTTCCACAGCCCTGTTGCAAACCCCTCACAGCCCACCCAAACTTAGGGTGAGAAACACTGTGTTAGAATAATGATCAGTACTTATTTCCAACAGGCATCAACCCTGTTGCTGAACACAGATCCCGTAATAAGATATTTTTGTACAGCTATAATACTACTAAAGCTATTGAAGATTTGTTCAAATTCTGTATTTTCATATACGCTGAACAGCCTAAATTTTGTTGCTTGATTCTGTAACATTTTTTAATTCATTCCCCAAGAACGCTAATGAAAAAATTAGAGAAACCAGCATGGCACTATAACAAAACCAAGGCATTGTTGCTCTTATTACAGTACCTTTGACCTCTCAGCCTGAGAACAAATTGCAAATGAGTTCTCTTGCAAATAGTGTGTAATATCTACAGTTCTTTAATGTTTTTCAACATCGTTAATTTTAAGATACCTATAGCCACAGGGACTTTCAATTCCTCAGGAAGCATTTAACATAAATAGTAAAAATAGGCTAAGTTATCAGCCATCACTAAAATCTCAGTTTATAAATGGGATATTAATATTTCTTCAGTGAACCAGATTAAAACCATAACTTGGATTTGGGGAATTTAGGCCACTAGAGAATGAAGAACTGGAAAAAATCCATTATCTAATTAATCAAGTTTTCACAAATTTAATTAAGAAAAAAATAAGTTTATAGTACAGTTCTGCTTTCTATGGTATATATATTTTAGAACTGGCTGGAAAAAGAAAACATATTTGTGGAGACCAGCTAGTAACTCAATTATCAGAAAACCAAATTCATGGCATTTGCTAGAAGGCCCAAGAGCCATTCTTGGAGCATAGATGGTCATAACATTGAGCAGGTCTCATATTTCAAATACCTGAGAGTAGTCCTTCATTCTGCCAACAGTAGAAAACTTCATGGGAACTATGTTGCTGAAAATGCACCATCATCAAATTCCTTAAAACAAGAGATGCTCACCATATACCTGTAGCATTCTATTCAAAGCGACACCAATAGTGTAACTTCTTTATGGCGCCCCGGTAGGTCCCTACTCCAACTTCGCATTATTGGAACCAAAATTTCTAACATTTTGGCCTTTCCAGTCTTAAAATTAACCAGGGAGTCCTGGTGGCACAGTGGACTAATTTACAGTTATTAAGATCAGCTGCTTGCAAATACTGCAAGTTCAAATCCCACCAAGGTTGACTCAGCCTTCCATCCTTTCTAAGGTAGGTGAAATGAGGACCCAGATTGTGGGGGCAATAAGCTGACTTTGTATAAATATACAAAAGTATGAAGGCTATTGCTTAACGCACTGTAAGCCGCCCTGAGTCTCCGGAGAAGGGCGGCATATAAATCAATTTTTTTTTTAAAAAAAATTGCCTTTAATGCCACTCTGAAACTGGAGACAGACTTCATGAAAGTCTGAGACTACAGTGTGGGTGACAATAGTCAACCAGTGGCTCAAACTATGCTTTTTTTCCCTTTGGCCTTGCTTCATTAACAATGAGGGATGATTTTCAGTCCACATGGAAAAAGGCAGTGATAGTCTCATTCTTGGGCTTCTTTCTAAGTATTTTACTCAGTATGGTATATGATCAGACCAAAGCACTCATTTACATACATGTACAATCACACACTTAAAACAGTGTGTAGCAGAATGCCAAATGGATCTAGGCAGTCCCTAATTATATTCTCAGTGAATCTAATAGATACTCTTCCCTATGACATACTTAGCTAACCCCAAAGTACCTAATCACTGGAGGGCCTTTATTCTGGCATGGTGTCATGTCCTCCCCTCAATGTCCTCAACTAGCAACACTGGCCCGGCGGGTGAACGGGAGGACAGCCTGCTGCGAGCTTTTGGGCTCTTCTGAGCCACTCATGGGGCTGTCAGGAGCCGTGGAGCGCCACGAGGTTGTGACGGCGCAGATGGGAGATGGGAGGCTCGGAACGGATCGTTTTTTGCCTACTGCCTGGGCGTCCCCCGGCAGCATCTGGATGGGGTGGGGGCGTCTGGATGGGGTGGGGTATGGGGGGCGATGGCGGCATGTTGGAGCGCCGCTGGATGCCCCCCCACCCCGAAAAAAAAGCTCGGGGGCTCCCAGCAGCGGCGGCATTGGGCACGGCAGCTGCGCCGGCAGGAGCAAAACGGCAGCTGCTGGGGCGATTGGGGTGATACCGAGGGGAGTGGCTTGACCCTGACTGAATTTTCCGAACTTAGACCTGTTCCAACTTGTCAGCTGTGGAAGGGGGAGTCCTGGCTTGACGGATTTGGAGCTGCTTGGTTGGTGACGCTTCTGAAGACCTGGGATTCAAGGGGGGGGGGGATTCGAAGATCAAGGGAGATTGGGGAGACTGGAAGGGTTGGGAAGAGCTGGCCTTGATGTGGACTGGCCTACCACCCCGCTGCGTCTCCCCACTCCCCCCTCGGCCCGGTTTTTTGGGCATTGGTTGGGAGCATCATTATCCTGACTGGACCCTTCTTGCACCTGGATTCACTACCCCTTAAAATGACTACAGCTGACCCCCGCCTCCGGCTATACCATCAGTACTACTGTTATCTGTACCGCCTTGCTGTGAGGCGAGGTTTAAGCCTGGGCATGGGCACTGAGGGAGCCACTTTTGTTGCAGCTGCCACCGAAGAAGATCTGCCGTTACCAGTCACCATGAGAGGGTGGCCTGGTCACTGCTCCCTCAGGGCAGTGGCTTGAGACTCCTCTCCACTGTCGTGAGAGGACAGTGGAGTCCAGTTGACCCATGCCGGAATGGTGAATTTTCTCTCCCGGACCTTTTTAATCAACACCATTGAATCCTTGGACTCGTTCATTTGCCCCAGACAGATTTTAGGATGTATTCTCCAGCTGAGCTCTTCATGCTGCAAGATTCCCCCTCTCGCAGGCCTGGCCCTGTTATCGAGGGCCTATCTTGATGACAGGTTTTGGAACCCCGAGAGATGGCATGCAGCGAAGAGGGGGTTGAGGGGCTTTTTATCTAAATTTTAAAGGAAAATTTTAAGGGGACCCGGGAGGATAGTGGGAGTTATAAAGGTGGACCTGGGGGGGTCCAGATACCCACCGAGCAGGGTGATGGGGCGATTGGCTGCAGCAGAGGGGTTGTGAAAAGAAATATAACTGAGGAGCAGGCGGGCGACAGGAAGGGCAACGAAGTTGAAATAATGAGTGGGAGGGGCAGATATGACGGGCGCTGGGGGCCATATCATGTATCGGGGTGCGCACACGCTGTTTACGAGCAATTGCACACTCCAGCCCCCAATGCACGACTCATGTCCTGGGTTGCGCAGAGTCTCAGGCCCAGGGTCCGCGGCTGATGTTGTGTAATGCCAGGTCGGTTGTTAATAAAGCCCCCCTCATTTGTGACCTTATTTTAGAGGGGGGGGTGCGGACCTGGCTGGTATTACGGAGATCTGGTTGGGCCAAGAGGGGGGGTCCCTCGTTGAAATGTGCCCACCAGGTTTCCATGCATTTCATCAGCCAAGGGCCCAGGGGAGGGGTGGGGGAGTGGCAGTGATTGTTCGGGAAAGTCTTTGTCCGAGGGAGACCACTGTTCCTCAGATAGCCGGATGTGAGTCCCTTTATGTGAAATGGGGCCGTGGGGTGCAGATGGGTTTGCTGACTACGTACCTGGCTCCCTGCCACGTGGCAGCGACCCTGCCCGAACTACTCGACATCATTGCCGGGGTGGCGGTTGATACCCCCAGACTTATTGTCATGGGGGATTTCAACCTCCCATCTGCGGGTGAGGCGTCAGAGGTGGTTCGGGAGTTCATGGTTTCCATGACGGCTATGGACCTGCCCCATTTAGTTCAAGGCCCCACTCACATGGGGACACACACTCTGGACTTGATTTTCGTCTCTGGTCAGTGGTTGAATGATCTTGGTAGAGGGGACCTAGATATTAAACCCTTGTCATGGACAGATCATTCGCTCCTTCACCTGCACTTTCCTACCGCTTTCCCCCGCCGCAGGGAGACGGAACCGACCAGATGGTTCCGTCCTAGGTGCCTGATGGACCCCGAAAGTTTCCTGACGGAGCTTGGGCAGTTTCCTGAGACTCTGGCACACGACTCGACTGAAGAGCTGGTGGCCGCCTGGGAGAGTGCGGCCTCCGGAGCTTTGGACCGCGTCGTGCCTTTGCGGCCTCAAACCCGATGCCGATCTCAATTGGCTCCTTGGTTCTCTGAGTTGCTGAGAGAGATGAAGTGTTGGAAAAGACGCCTAGAGAGCATTTGGAGGACTAGTCAATCCATTTCCGACCGGACACAGGTGAGGTCTTATATCAAGACCTACCTAGTGGCGATAAAAGTGGCAAAATCTAACCATTTTTCCGCTCTTATCGCATCTGCAAAGAACCGCCTAGCCGTTCTGTTTAGGGTGACCCACTCCCTTCTTCGGGGGGGGGAGTGCGGGAAGACCCCTTGCAGGGTTTTGCTGAGGATTTTGTGCAATTCCTGCATGATAAAGTCGCTCGGATTCGGGATGGCTTGGAATCTGACTGGATGAGTCCACGGGAGGAGATGAGGGGAGGTCTTGAGAATATTA
This sequence comes from Ptyas mucosa, assembly GCA_012654045.1. Lineage (NCBI taxonomy): Eukaryota > Metazoa > Chordata > Lepidosauria > Squamata > Colubridae > Ptyas > Ptyas mucosa. The sequence continues at coordinate 20,997,561 of WNWU01013815.1, forward strand.
TCTGGGAGGAGTTTGATCCTGTGGCTTCCGAGGATGTGGACAGGGTTCTGGGTAAGATTAGTGCTGCCACGTGTTTATTGGACCCGTGTCCCTCCTGGTTGGTACTGGCCTCCCAGGAGGTTACACGAGGCTGGCTCCAGGGAATTACAAGCACTTCTCTGAGTGAGGGTGCCTTTCCTGCCGCCTTGAAAGAGGCGGTGGTGAGGCCCCTCCTCAAGAAGCCTTCCCTGGACCCGGCTGAATTAGCTAACTACCATCCGGTCTCCAACCTTCGCTTTGTGGCGAAGGTTGTCGAGAGCGTGGTGGCACAACAGCTTCCCCGACACCTGGATGAAGCTATCTATTTGGACCCGTACCAGTCGGGCTTCAGACAGGGGTACAGCACTGAAACAGCATTGGTCACGTTGGTGGATGATCTCTGGAGGGCTCGGGACAGGGGTTACTTCTCTGTCCTAGTCCTATTAGATCTCTCAGTGGCTTTTGATACCATCGACCAAGATATCATGCTGCAGCAGTTGAGGGGGTTAGGAATAGGGGGTACCGTTTTACGGTGGTTCTCCTCCTTCCTCTCCGACCGCTCGCAGTTTGTGTTGGCAGGGGGGCAGAGGTCAACCTCGAGGCGCCTCGTATGGGGAGTGCCGCAAGGGTCGGTCCTCTCGCCCCTTCTGTTCAACATTTATGTGAAGCCACTGGGTGAGATCATCCGTGGTTTTGGGGTGAAATGTCATCTGTACGCTGATGACACCCAGCTGTACATTTCCACCCCAGACCACCCCAACAATGCCCTTGATGTGATGTCTCGCTGCCTGGAGGCCGTGCGGGTCTGGATGGGGAGAAACAGGCTCAGACTCAACCCTTCCAAGACTGAGTGGCTGTGGCTCCCGGCGTCCCGATAGTCAGCTGGTGCCATCGCTGACTATTGGGGGTGAATCGTTGCCCCCCCCGAGAGGGCTCGCAATCTGGGTGTCCTCCTGGATGCACAGCTGTCTTTAGAAGAGCATATGACGGCCGTGGCCAGGGGGGCCTTCTATCAGGTCCGCCTGATTCGCCAGTTGCAGCCCTTTCTGAATCAGGACACCTTGCGCATGGTCACTCATGCCCTTGTCACCTCCCGGTGGACTACTGTAATGCTCTCTACATGGGGCTCCCCTTGAAGAGCACTCGGAGGCTCCAACTGGTCCAGAATGCGGCCGCGCAGGTGGTTATGGGTGCAACCTGATCTGCCCACATGACACCCCTCCTGCGCGAGCTGCACTGGCTCCCAGTGGTCTTCCGGGTGCGATTCAAGGTGTTGGTCACCACCTTTAAAGCGCTCCATGGCATAGGACCCGGGTACCTTCGAGACCGACTTCTGCCACCAATAGCCTCCCACCGGCCAGTTCGCTCACACAGAGAGGGTCTCCTCAGGGTGCCATCAGCCAACTATGCCGGCTGGCGACACCCAGGGGGAGGGCCTTCTCTGTGGGAGCCCCAGCCCTATGGAATGAACTGCCCCCAGAAATGCGTAAGATCTCCGACCTCCGGGTATTTTGCTGTGCCCTTAAGACCCTGTTGTTCCGCCAGGCCGGGCTATCAATGTAATAATTTTAAATCGGGTGTTTTAAATTTTTGGGGTCTTAAATTGAGCCAAATTATTTAATAATTTTAATAATTTTAATTGATGTTTGTCTTGTGCTTTTAATAATCTGTACACCACCCTGAGTCCTTCAGGAGAAGGACGGTATAGAAATAAAATAATAATAATAATAATAATAATAATTATTATTATTATTATTATTATTATTAATATTATTAATATTATTATTATTACTACTACTACTACTCTGGAACTTTTCTGTCATTTTTTCTAATAACTAAAGTTATCTTTACAGCTTTTCGATAATCTAATTTAAGATAAAATTTCAACAATTTTATCTAATCTAAAAGCCAGACTGAATTCAATTATTATACTTCTTCATTCTTTCAAGGAAGGCAAGTCCTATATTTATTTCTTATTCATAGTTCTAGAAGGATTCTCCACTGTTGAACTTTTCTTTACAGAGGCAATACATAGAGAAACTAAACACTTCAGCAATACAAAAGAATAGCATCTATGCAAGCTGATCTAGAATAGATCAAAGATGAATGTATGCATGGATATATGGGTGGATAGAGACACAGATTACAATAGATACAATAAGAGACACACACACACACTTACCTAATTATGTGGAAATGTGGCTTCACTCTTGCTGTACAGGTTTATTGTGCATATTGTCTAAAAGGGCTTATGATATGCATTCTTTTACACCTTCATTACATAGCAGAATTTCCCAGATTTTCAGACCTGAGAAATTTCTAAGCTATACAGTATATAATGTAAATGCTTTGAAAGAGTGGTTTTATAAAATGTAATTCTGCTTTTGAAGCACCTCTATTGCTATCATAAAGCCAGGTGCAACTTCCTCCCAGGCTTACGTGAAGGCATAGAAATAACATGGGTAGTTTAATGACTTGAAGAGAGGTACTTCAGAGATGCTCTTACATCTTAAAAGCATATTTTTCAAACATTTACACAGCCCTATAAAAGAACCTTTGTAAGCCGAAAACAAATCGTATTATGGTTGACAGTTACTTCTCAAAAAAAAATCAAAAAAATCAGTGTAGACAGATTTTTGCATTGAGTAAATATCATCTACCTTAATTTAAAAGAGTTTCCCATCTCAGGCTGTAGATATACATAGAGCTCAAGGGATCCATTACATTCCTTTTATTTCTTTATCTTGCCTTATTTTTCTGTTTAAAATTTCTAGCGTCAAGATAAATAACAATGGAGATAACGGACACTAGAAATTTTAAACAGAAAAATAAGGCAAGATAAAGAAATAAAAGGAATGAAAATTAAAAGGGAAGAATACAAGCTACAAGCATTTGTGGATGATTTAGTATTTATTATGGAGGAACCTACAGAAATGGGCCCAAAGCTAATAAAGCAAATAGAGGAATATGGATCCATTACAGAAATATGCTTAGAACTACTGCAAGTCACTTTACTGTACTTTAGAGGTGGAGAATTATGGCCTCTTTATGACTTATGGACTTCAACTCTCAGAATTCCTGAGCTAGCATAGGTGCACTACATGAAGGCAAGCTAATGACAACACAATATTCAAAACCAGCATGTGTCAAAAGCCAAAAATAATTATAATTAGATTTGTCACCTTAATTAGATGAAAGGCAAACAATCCAGAGAGCCTGGTTAAATGGCCAATGCTAACACACCAATGATTGAAAGAAGATGGAAAATATTTGGACTCTCACCAAAGCAAATTCTATTCCTCCATTAGTTCTGCCACCTAATGGAATGGTTATTGTTAGATGACATACAACATATAATTTGGGTCTCAGAGTTTTGGTTTCAAAGAGAGGCATCTCGGATACCATGACATCAGCTGACATATATATCCCATTGAAGATTTCTGGAAAAATAAGGTACATGATTTTAATTAGTTTGCTTTCTTTTATTCCTTTAATATTGTTTTGTTATGAATTATAGATATGGTTTGATCTAAAAAAATATGACAACATTTGGTAAGATGTCATCTCCCAAACAAACTTTGTTTGGACTTCAACACTAAAAAAAAATTGTCTTTAGGCAAAATGTTGAGACATATGGAACTACAGTTGGTTTTTATTGAAATTTAAGAAGCATGATTTCATTAATTTTCATAAAATAATTTAGAGTGCAGGTTGTAGATATACTATTGCAGAAAGTCATATACTAACCTAATTGCTCAAATCAACAGAGCTCTAAAAGGATAACTGGCGATTATAGGTGAGCATTACCAACAATTACAACATAGCAGCATTTACATATTGTACTATTCGAACTTCAAAAGTGGAATGAATGATGCATAGTGGTTAACACTCTGTAACAATTATAGTATTAATGCAAAGCAGCAATGGAAAATCGCAAAATGTTTTGGAGGAAATTCCTGCCAAATAAATACTGACTTTTGTCTTTACTAGCATTGCTGCATCATTTTAATATATCTAGAAGCACAACTGAACTTAGATTCTCACCCATTTTCTAGATGGAAAATGTTCAGTTTTCTCAGCATTTTCTGTATGATATGCCAAGTCCTGGACTACAAAATAAATGCCCTTGTTATAGAAAACGTAAAAATAAATTGTAACAGCCACAGCCGTTCCAGGGAGCTGCTGCTTTTCTCTGAGTGGATTTCAAGAAGCTGGAAGATGAGTCTGAATGAAGAACAAGCTATCGTTCCTCTTAACTCCAGGACTACATTAAATTAAAAGAATAGACTGAATATGTGTGATTGATGCTGGCATTCCTTCTGTGCTCATAAAAAAACATAATTTACTTGGCAAACACATGCAAGTTTATAAAAATATTGAGAGCTGGTTCCTGCAAGAATAAGACATGTCACTGATATCACATTGTAGCACAATCAGTCATTTTTATGGCCATCAAAAATTAAATCCAGCAATTTGTAGAACCAGGAAAATTATCAGAGTTTGAAACAGTGGATATTCTGGATTGCAACATTAAGCCAGTGGAAGAAAAAGCTGCTGCATAGTCCATCAGTTGGTCTATAGCTGTCAAAAACCATTGAAGATTAAGTCGCCTTATGTAGAAGGAGAGGCAGAACCTGGGGATGGAGTTAAAAAGAGGGATTAACCTAGAATCCCTATGAGGCTATAAGCAAACTATATCCAACCTCCTTTGAATTCCATTGATTCTTACCTAACAAGGAAGGTGTCAATCGTTGGTTGAAGAGATTCTTGTGCATAGCATGATTAGCAATAAATCAGTTTAACTAGACCTTCACATGGGGAACTGATGTTTCAGGTGCCTGACACTTCGGTAATCCTTGAAGTAAGCTGCATGCCAATGATGCTTAATTTGTAAATAGTATGCAGAATTAATTTGTTTTTGGATCAAGTGGCAAAATGTATCAGACAGTCTTCTAGAGGCTAAATTTTTTTAGTCTTATTTTTAACATCTATATGGAACCATTAGGTGAGTCTGCCACTAGTTTGGGACTCAGTCACATCTGTATGCTGATGACACTCAGATTTAGATCTCAATCCTGGGTTGTACAGTGAAGTTGTGACCCAGTGACCCAGGTTCTGGTGGCTATTTGGGTCTGGATGAGGAAGAACAAATGTTGGCTCAGTCCTGAGGGGGCTGCCCACTCCCTCCTCTATAGATGATCTCTTTTTTGTTGATCTTGATAGAATAGCACCTCCCCATTTGAGGTCCGTGTACAAAGTAAGGCTTCTGCTGGACTTAAAGAGCAGGTAGCAGCTATGGCTAGAAAGGCCTTTGCACAGGTTCTGCTGTACACCAGTTGCATCCTTTCCTCAAACAGGAGGCCCTTCAAATGGTCAGCCAGACTCTGATTACCTCACAATCAGACAGTGGCAATGCACTCTGTATGGTGCACCCTTGAAAACTACTGGAAGCCACAGTTTCAATTGTTTTGCCATGCCAAATTGGGCATCCCAGGCCTTCTAATCTTTGAAACAAGGAAGCATACCTTTGTCACTTGAACCACCCACTGAAGCAGCATCACCCGAGACCTATGGACAGCTTCCACTCTGCTGAGATTCTGAAAAATCCTTATGAGCTGAGATTAATGTATTTGTTGGATTATTGTTGTGTTTTATTGTTTTTGTTATGACTTATTTTTTAGACCAGGCTGTTTTGTTTTGTGTTTTTTAACTGTTTTAACTGCTTATTTAAATTTTGTAAGCTGTGTAGAGTCTACCGAAGTGGATGACCATAACAAATGTAAAAAAAAATCCAGGGTTTAGAATTCAAACAGGCAAGCATCTGCTGCACCAGCAGTCCCCAACCTTTCTGGCTTGGTAGCCCAGTACGGGGGGTGGGGGTGTTTCTGTGTGAGCAAGCAGCAGGTGCACGCGCCTGTCACTCGCATGCAGGCGGAAGTACACATTCCTCTCATGAGGGGAGCTGCACACATGAGTACAAAAGCCCGCCCCTTGTGCGAGGGGAGCTTCGAGAACAAGCACCTGCTGCTTTGTGTGAGAGGATCTGCGTGTGCATGTGCACTCGCCCAATGCTTTCCATGGTCCAGTTCCAAACTGACAGTGGCCCAGTAGTGGGCCGCGGCTCAAGAGAGGGGACCCCTATGGTACAGAACAATCTAGACTTAACAGTTATTGATAAGATAGCTACTTTGATCTAGTAGTTAAGGCACCAGCCTAGAAACCAGCAGACTGGGAGTTGTACTCCAGCTTTAGCCTTGAAAGACAGTAGTATTCTATACCTTAGGCCAATCACTTTCTCTCAGCCCAATTCATGTCTCGGGGTTGGTGTGAGTAAAATAGGAAGGAGTATTAGATATGTTTGCCATCTTGAATTGTTTATAAAAATAATAAAGAGAGAGAAAGAGAGAGCTTGTACTTTATCACTAAATGCCTTCCCCAAAACCATAAAAATCCCGCCTGTTTTCTATAGTGCATTCCTGTACACAATGCACTCCCAGGAAAAACAATGTAAGTCCAATAGCCATGGCCAATTTTCCACATGAATTATCATGAGATGATTTGCAAAGTTAAAAAAAAGTTTCATGAAGTTATACAGTTGGGTATCAACTGCCATAATAAAATAACTTTACATTTTATTTTGTAGTTGCTGATAAATGAAAACTGCATGGGGTTTTATAACCTCTTTATTCAGCCAAATAAAATATTGGCTGTCCCCCGGGCACCAGTGATATGACCGGCTAATTTTTTCAACCCAGAAACACCTCTGATGCTTCTGATTCGAACAGGACAGGAGGTAAATAAAATAATCCGCTTACTTACAAAAGTTGACTATAAGTCTCTAAATTTGTTGCATTCCATTGGAATTTTATACGTGTCAACATCCCTGATTTTGCTTTAAAAACAAAGGTGTTGTTTTCAAACTACCTATAATAACCTTACCTATACATTTGCATGAAATCTGTTAAACTTCATCATCTAAACTACTCATTAATCATAATTTAGGGAGGGATAAATCAGTCCTATCAGATTCATGAAGAACTCTGTTTTTATTTTTTTTAAGTGAATTTATATTAAACATAAATTCACAAAATATATGACAATGTGTCTGAAATTTATTATATTCATATCCCTCCTTTTCTTTAGAGCCAAAAATCATTTATAGAGATTATGTTCCATTTATCAAATCAACAATCCTGTGAGAAACTGAAATTGAGTAGTGCCTTAGTAACCATAGATCAGATGAATCTTATTTTAGTTAAGTAATCACTTCTTCACAGTACCAAACAGATGCTTCAAGGATGCTCACAGGTGGTAAATAGATACATATGCCCTTTTCACTATTATTCCTCTACAACTATGGATTGAAAGAATTTCTACTCCCAATCATAGTTACATTAAGTCTTCAATTTATAAAGACATGTTCTCCTTGAATCTATCCAGTATCTTTTTAAAGCCAAGCAAATGAATGCCATCACCATGTCCTGTGATAATGAATTGCATAGGTTAAATTATATTCTCTGCAAAGTGTTTGTCTATTCTAAATCTCCATTCCCCCAGTGCCATTCCCTGACTCCCGTGCTTTGCAAGAAAAAAAATATTTCCCCTGCCCACTACATCCATGGCTCATATGATTTTATCCACCTCAATCATTCCTTTTCTCAAGCTAAAAAAAATAAGCAATGTTTTCTAGCCCTTTCCTGTGGTGATTCCATTTAAGTTCTTAATATGTTTCATTTGGTTGCCATTTTCTGCATTTTCCAATTTCTGTTTTATCATTTACAAATGTGGTGATCAGAACAGCACTATTCCATATGCATGCCTATTTCTAGTCTCCGCTTATGATGCCTAGCATGAAATTTTCTTTTTTTCCCCAGCTGATTATATGAAATACTAACTATCCACTGCGACATCTATGGAGATTCTCAATCATCTCAGGGTAATCAAACTGGCGGCCCATGGGCCGGATGGGTCATGCGCAGGCCCCGCTCACCCCTGCTCCACAAAAAGAAAAACATCACAAAATATGACATGACTGCAATGTGACGCTATGAGTTTGACACCCATGATCCAGATCATGGTTGTCCCAAAGGTAACTGGACTTTCTTGGTTTTTCCTTGAAAACCGAACTGAAACTGAACTGAAGACATTTCTTTGATGAGAAGCGAAACATTTTCATGGAAAAACCAAGAAAGTACTGTTGTCTTTTGAAAAGCATCTTTGGGTGCTTTTCCAAAATTATTTTACTTGGTTAATGAGTTGCAAGCAAGCAACTCAGTTACATGAATATAATATATGCATCATTATACACTTTGGTAAACTGAACTTTAGATGGTAGACAGGTAGTTCACCATCCATTTTAAAGAGATCCTTTTGGAGTTCCTCATAATCACGTTAAGTTTCTATCACTCAGAATAGTTTAGTATCATGTATAAACCTGGTCAGCAAACTGATTACTCCAAATAAATCAGTTACAGATTCAGTCCAATGCAGATTTTTGAGGGACTCCATGGTTTACTTTCCTCCTCTGAAAACAATTCCTTATTTATTTCTACCCTTTGTTCTGTTTTCTAAATAATGCTGGTTAAAAGAAATACAAATTTTCTTATGCCATAATCACTACATTTTCTCAAGAATCTTTGATAAGACATAGGCTTTTGAAAAGCCAAGTATACATTTTGAGTAGAACATTTTCATCCATCTCTCTATTGACCTCAATTGACTATAGAAGAACTTTAGACATATGCCTAGCATTATATCTTAACCTTTGAACCAGACTGACTTTCCCCCCATTTTAACTGAATAAGGTTATCATTATCAGAATATCTGAAAAATTTCAACAGAATATTTGGAAACATAAAATGTGTTGAATGACTCAGTTATGATTAGGAAAATAGTCTGAGGAAAACAAATTAAGACAATTTTTCTCGAAATAGCACAGGTAGGTTTCCTTATGCTTCCTTTAGGTTTCTTGGTATACTGATTCAGTGACTCAGTGAGGTTTCTAGATCTTGCTAGCTATGAAATCTTTCAATGGTGTATATTCCATCTGTTTAAACTATATGATAAGAATCTACCTTCTCTTCTGATCTTGAAAGTTCAAATTTCATTATTAATTTTGAGGCAAGATAAATTAGCTCAATTTTGCTCTATTTCTCTTTTGGCACCGGGGGGGGGGGGGGGCTTTTCCAATTTAATTTTGTGCCTTAGAAGTTTGCTAGGAAGCAGTCACATTATTTGCAATGAGTCATGACAATAAAATCTGTGTTCTGAAAAATGAACAATATCTATTCATATTTACTTTGTCTTTTAAATTGGCGCTTGATTTACAAGGCAGAATTTCATCTGAAGGGGAAAGTATTATTGATTTCTCCACTGTAATTACTGATTATTATTCAAAACCAATTTCCTGGGAAGGAAATTACAGGATTTTCAGTGTCCTGTAAATATTTCCATGCCACTAACGTCTGTTCAAAACAATTACATATAGTAATACTCTATACAGGTGGCGCAGTAGTTAGAGTGCAGTACTGCAGCTACTTCAGCTGACTGCTAGTTCAGCAGATCAGCGGATCAAATCTCATTGGCTCAAGGTTGACTCAGCCTTCCATCCTTCCGAGGTGGGTAAAATGAGGACCCAGATTGTTGGGGGCAATATGCTATTTAGTATACTGTCTTTGGTGTAAGCCGCCCAGAGTCCTCAGAGAGTGGGCGGCATAGAAATATGATTATTAATAATAATAATAATAATACAGGGTTATTTTTAAAAAACATGAAAAGGAATGGTAGCTTAAGAACAGATATCTAAAAGTAAAAACTACTCTAATTATTCTGTCATGCAGGCTTGGTTTCCAGTGGTTGATAGAAAAGCATTCTGATTTTGAGAACTTAGGCAATGAAACCAAGAGCCATTATATACTAATATTTTACAGCAAAAAACTATGTCAAAATATATTTTATAGACAGAAAGTAATTATTTAAAATAATATTAATCCTCTAAAATCCCATTTAGCAACAATTACTATCAGGGTTGGGATTGAAAAGTTTTAGCAACTGGTCCTCTGCCCGGTTGCTGGGTGGGTGTGGCCATGAGGGTATGGCCTACTCGGCCTCCGGCACCATGGGGGGGGGGGGCGTTTTTGCCCTCCCCAAGCTCTAGAGGCTTTCCTTGATCCTCCAGGAGGGCGAAAATGGCCTCTCCCATGCTCTGCAGGCCCTCCGGAGGCTGGAAACAGGCTCATTTTCAGACTTCCAGAACTTTTTTCACCCTCTCTGAGCTCCGGAAGCTTTTGTCCATTTTTTGCCCTCTCAGAGCCTCCGTGCGGGCCTTGCACTTACCTCGCATCCAAAACGGGCTGTGTGGACACTCCTGAGAGGGGCGGGGCGGAGGGTGGGGTGGGCAGGGCCAGCCAGTCTTGCAACTACTGGTTCAACGAACTAGATGTAAAATTAGCATCCGGTTTGCCCGAACTGGTCCAAACCGGCTGAATCCCACCCGAGTACTATCCAAAATGATACTAAAGCAGCATTTCTCAAATGTTATAGGTGTATATTTCTATCACGCTATAATGGCCAAGAAAAAAAGAAGTTGCAATTTCTACATCACCGGTATTTAGTGTCACAAAATTTGAGAATCTGGTATATTGATCTTTATAAAATATTTTTATACAAACAGAAACATATACATACTACTTTGTCTATCTGAGATAATAGTGACTGGCTAAAAGATTGATATTGTGTCATATCATATCATATCAAGAATCAAATTATTAACATATGAACCTATATTCTCCCATGAATTTTTTGAAAATTGGTTCTATCAGAATGATAGCTCACCTGAGAGAAGGGAGATACAGATATTACATTGTGTCATGTTCACATCCAGCACTTTACATGACATCACTGCTGCAGAAGCCAAGTAAAATCTTATACATGGGAAGTTTACAGAATGTAACATCTGTATCTCTCTGTTCTGAGGTAAGCTGAACGGCGATCACCATTCTGAAGACCTCTGTGTATTCCTTCCTGTATGTGGGTACCTTTTAATGCTAATGCACTGTATATAGTCAATTAAGTGTGAAGGTGTATACTTATACACGTAAGTGCAATTTGGTAGAGGGTTTAAATGCATAGAATAGCAAGTGATAATTCCTAATAAGGATGAAGCCAATAATGTGGTGCCTCCTTGTGGTAAATGTAATTGAAATTAGGATGCATATGTGTATTTAAAAAAAACATTTTCAAATTAAACTTTATAATTCAATGAAGAGATTGAAGGAACTTAAAGATTGGCAATGTATATAAAAACCTACATTAAAATATACATTAAAATATTTATGTTAGAAAAAATAAGATTAACAGTAGAACAATATATCGGCAGAAAAATATTAATTATATGGTGGAAAACATTGTGAAAAATGCACATAAAAAACCACAATGCTGCATATCATTTACCATTTTATGTTCAAAAAGTATTTTATAGCCTGCAAAACATTGTCACTATTCCATACATCATCTTCTTCTTCTATCTACATATATAGAAAAGGATGTATGTATGTATGTATGTATGTATGTATGTATGTATGTATGTATGTTTAAGCATAACTCTGAAACGCCTCAAACAATTCAAACCAAACTTGGTACACAGATGACATACCCTCTGGAAACAAACACTGTGGAGGTAAGACAACCCTAATACCCCTTGGTGTGTGTGTGTGTGTGTGTGTGTGTGTGTGTATGTTTGTTTGTTTAAACAAAACTCTGGAACGCCTCAAGAAATTTCAACCAAACTTGGTACACAGATGACTTACTCTCTGGAAAAAAATACTGTGGGGGTAAAACACCCCTAACACCCCTCAGGGTGTATGTGTGTGTGTTCCAGCATAACTCTGGAACACCTCAAGCAATTTCAACCAAACTTGGTACACAGATGAGTTACTATCTGGGAAAAAATACTGCAGGGGTAAGACATTCCTAATACCCCTCGGTGTGTGTGTGTGTCCTGGCACGCAGGTGGCACACAGAGCCCAGCTCAGCTTCACCATGCATGCGCGTGTGGGCCTCCCATCGGCCAGCTAATATTCAGGTCTCTGTCACACATGCACAGGGGAGTACAGAGGGGTGCAGTGTGAGCCCCCCGTGGCCCATTTTGGCTGTAGGGAGCCGTACTAGGCCAAAAATAGGGCATGGGGGCGGGGCGGTCCTCCCGCAGCCCATTTTGGCTCACAGGAGGATGCAGGGAGGCCTACTATGCCCAAAATGGGCCTCAGGAGGGTCATGCACACATGCGCAGGAAGCAGGGGGGATTAGGATGAAAAAATATCCGGACAGCACTGGGTCATCAGCTAGTTTAGAATATAGAACAAACTACAATTTTTCTATAGTTCATCACTGTTTGTGTTAACCTTTAAAACAGAGGTTAATACACAGAAGGGACGATTTTTTTTCCTTTTAAAAGCTCTTGGTCTTCCTAAGACTGCTTAGCCTTTGAATATGAAAAACAATATAGGAATAGAAATGCAACTTTTCCCCACAATTCCTCTATTCACATGTTCAATTAACACACACAAAATGGGAAAATAGCTAATATCATGTATGATCATATCAGGAAATACATAGAAAGAAATGCAAATGCAAGAAAATGAAACATGCACTATTTAAACTTTACAACCATAAAAATTTATTTCCAAGCTGGGTCCATTATAAAAGAAAAATTAATATAGCATTATATCTCTCCTTTTTTATCATTACGATAAGCATAAAATATTAGTGAAATCATTTTAGAACCTGATGTGATTAAAATATACTCAAAGGACATAGATCTAATTTTATAAAACTTGGGACACTTCGATTATCTTCATAATCAAGAAAGGAATGTTCTTTGTATTGCAAAGTTATGTGGTTGCTCCTGCAGCTCACAAGCTGGCTGATTCAGCGTATGATACCTTTTGCTTCTGAAGACTTGCCATGTTGCTCCCATTAGCACCCTGGCTGGATTACAAACATCTGTTTGCGCTTACTTGGCCTGTGCTTCTTCAGAACTGTTTCTACATGACGTACATCAGTGGTGTTTGACTGACATGTGTGATTTGTTTATTAAATAATATGGTTGAGATTTGAATGAAATATTTCCCCCATGGCAAGAACATGAACAGACACATCCAGAGGAAACAAGACAATTCTGCTTTTATAAGCTAAATTAGTCATGTGATTCTCCATTAAGAAATGATTAATCAGGAGGGAAAAAACATACTTAACCCAAAAAGGGGAAACAAAAGCAAGCATATTGAACTATTTATTATTTATTTCCTTTCACCTTTGATTCAAGGCACTTTTATTTACCTGACCACTGCCGCAAGTCAAACAAATTGAAAAAATAAATAATCATTGCAACAAGTCAGAAATAATATCTTGTTGCTGGTAAGTAATTACCCCAGATTCATTAAATATGTAGTGGGCAATAACAAAACTCCAGAAGGCTGACTGCTAAGGTAAGCAGGAAAAAAAAATGTTATCCTCATTCCTAAACGGATCTTTGCCTAGAAAAAGTGCACTATAGTGCTTATGGAATTCTATGGTTTACCTTGATTTGTTTGACTTATTTTTAGTGAAAAATACATTAATATTCTGTTTTTTAAAATGTTAGTTCAATATTTTATAACATAATGCAAGAAGAAAAAGAAAACTAGGAAAAACATCAAGTAATTAGGGAATGAACAAATTTATAAGTATAATAAATTTGAATAAGAAATTAAAAGTATCATTGGGATTGTTCTATTATACATATTCAAATCTCTTATGTTCAAGACCATTCTTAAACTCAAAGTTCTTTGAAATATTTTTGAGTCCAGCAAGAACTTGTCAATCTGCCAAGACTTAACATCTAACTGTACAAAAACTATGGGAAGAAAAGCAAGAAGAGCCAATTTCGAATTGAACACCCTGCCCCCATGATACTACACAAACATACATAAGTTTGTAGTGATTCTCATTTCATCATTCTGGAAAGCCACTAGATTCAGTGGGCATCACTGCTTAAGGCACAAACTGGCACCAAAAGTGTTTGCTTTAAATGATAATTTCTCTATTAAAAAACACGCAAGAGTACAGAATAGCCTCACACTCTTATAATAATTTACTCTAAAAATTCTACATATAATCAATTCTTCCCTGATTTCGTTTTCATTGCACAATTGATGTGGGCATCCTGTTTCTAAGTAATCTCAAAAGAATGAAACACCCAGCAAACCCATCCTTTATCTTTTAACCTCAAAGAGATACAATCATTTAACTAAAACTAAACGAAGGCAAACCACATACCAACAGGAATATGCTCCTGATCCAACAGGCATCTTTAGATTTCACATTTCTGAATATACCCATCATAACTTCTGAAGAAAGACAATAATTACTCTAACACAGAGAGAAAAGAGCCAATTTGGTATAGTGGCTAGAAACCAGGAGACTCGTGAGTTCTAGTCCCATTTTAGCCACAAAGTCAGCTCGATGTTCTTGGACTGGTCACTCTCTCCCTCAGCTCTATGAAGGAGACAATGGCAAACCACTGTTGAAATCTTGCCAATATATAGAACCTAGTGAATATTCCACACACAATGCAATAGAACACAGAAAAAAATGTTCTCTGAGCCCACTGGCAAGAGTGGTACAGTGGTTTTCTTAATGTCAGCCCTGCCCCAATCCTATCCCCTAGGAAAGAAAAGCCTTTGACTACATTTGGTTAAAGCAAAGGGTTCTTTTACTAAAAGTGTTGGTTGCATTAAAGTCAAACCAGCTCTGAAATTACCAGACTCGCTGGATAAAAAAAATAAGGTGTAGGTTTGCCCCCATCACATCCCTCCCCCAATGACCTGTCTGTTTCCAGCCAACCAGAGCTCACCAAGATGTTTTGAGATGTTTGGGGATAATCCACATATTACTCAGGATGCCTGGCCATGGGTTGCTGATACACAGAAGATCCTGCTTCTCTGGTCCTTATCACCTGTCATTTCCCCCTCCCAATTTCCTATTATACAAAGCTTTATTGCCCTTTCATCCTTCCCCTTTTCATCCTCCCCCCTACTTCTTCTTTTAATGGCAGGATGACTGTGAGGCCCCAGTCATTTATTTATTTGCCAAAGAATGAAATAAAATTGGTTTGGCATAATCTGTTTTTAACGAACAAGTGTTGGCTACTAGTTATAATTTTATTTGTTTCTAGATGTTCACAGATCTGTTTTATTATTTTTTCCAGTATCTTCCTGGGTGTTAATGTTAGGCTGATTGACCTATAGTTTCCTGAGTCTGTTTTTTCCTCCTTTTTTGAAGATGGGAACCACATCAGCTCTTTCCCAATCCTCGGGTAGTTCCCCAGTGCTCCAGGATTTTTTAAAGATATGATACATTGGTTCTGAAATAATGTCTGCCAGCTCCTTCAGAACTCTGGGATGTAATCTGTCAGGTCCCAGTGATTTGTATTATCAAGGTCAGACAGGTGTTCTCTTACTATTTTCTTATTTTAATTTTTATTTCTAGTCTGTCTTTTATAGTTATGTTTTTGGTAGGTTGGCTAGTTTCTTTTTGCATAAAGACTGATGCAAAGAATGAGTTAAGCAGCTCTGCTTTCTCTCTACTATCTGTTACTTCATTGCCATCTTCTTTCTTTAGTGGTCCAACTGTTTCCTTGACTTTTTCTCTATTGTTTATATGTTGAAAGAAATTTTTAAAATTATATTTGACTTTTGTTGCAAGACTTTGTTCATTCTGAGCCTTTGCTTCCCTGACTTCATCTTTGCAGGTTCGGGCTATCTGCTGATTTAATTATTCTGATAGTAATTTAATAATATGACTTGCTCCTGTGAACTGTTGCCAACTGGCAAATAAATAAAAGTATCCAGTAGCAGAGGCCGTGCTTCAACTTGCATAAATTCTCAATTCAGTGCCCAATTTGGTTCTTCCTTGTGGTACAATGAAGATGATATTGGATACAATGTCCTCAGTTCAGGAAGACAGTATATAAGGTGGAAAACATGGCATCTTTTGTATCTGTTCATGTACTTGATTGGTATGGGATCATGGAAGAGTATAAGATCCTGTTTAGTCAGTTTTGCTTTGCAATCAGGATTATCACTGTTTTTGTCAATTTCTGCATCTTGCTGATGGGAGAACAGTTGAAAGAGCCTCTTTCATTCAACCATGTGTATATTTCAATGCTACTTTCCCATCCTTAAAAGTCGTTCAAAGTAAAATATTTCTATCTCTAGCCTGGGTAGCATCTTAAGATAAGAAAAAATGTGATTAAATCTTATATTTTTCCCTACAATTTGCCTCCAATGCCAATTCCAACCAATCATGATAAGGTAGCATTCTTTGTTACCAACAAACAGCCCTTCCCTGCACTCCTGTGCTTCCGTAGGCTGCAGTGTTTCCTGAATTGAACATCCGGTAAAAATGACATGCATAAACATACACAGAAATCTCTTACATTATGGGTGGAATTGGCCATAAATATTCCTCACTATCTTATCGAATATCCTCTGCAAACCTCATTCTGTATTACAATGAACATTTTTTTAAAAAAAAAAATCAGAATGGAAAAAAGTCTACTTTGGAAATCCTTGCACTGATTCCTATTACATTTAATATGCTCCATCCCTTAAGTTCTGTCTAGCTTTCCTATACATGTCATGCTGTTCTGATTAAAAAACATGGGTATTTTATATAACAGATTTTAGGAAATCTGGCTCAAAAGTTCTTGTACCAATTTCTAATTACATTTGGATTACTTTCTTTATACAGTTCTGACTTCCATGGAAACATTTATCCCATCAAGCATTGCTTTAAATCAGTGCTTCTCAAATAGTGGGGCGCGCCCCCCAGGGGGGGCACGAGGCTCCGTAAAAGGGGGCACGTTTGACCTCGGCAAACACTGTCATAACAAGCTAAGCCCCGTGTTTATGTCTCTGTATTTAATCAGAGAACAACAGGAGCATCTGATTGGCTGTCCAAAACCCTTGTGACACGAGCCTGTCGGAGCCATCTTTAGTGTGGGACGTCCGTCCACACTTACTTTGTTGCCCGACGGATGTGCGCCCAATTGATGCTCAAATGACTGACAATGACCTTCTCCTGTGAAACATAACGCTGCCCCAATTAATCAAACTTGCTAAAGAAATCGGGCTACCGCTGCTGACATTTGCATCGATAGTGAGCATTAAGCCAGTACATGTGACTGCGCATGCTCCTCCCTTTCAAGGAGAACAGACCTTTTTCTAATAATGATACTATTTTTTTAATAATGATACTATTTACAGTCGTGCGGGGGGCGCGAAAAATGTTTTCTTCTTCCTAGGGGGGCATGACAGAAAATAATTGAGAAGTACTGCTTTAAATGAAGCACTATCCTGGGAACATACAAGCTGAGCATTTTCTTTTCCACTTTCAAGCTATTCCTTATCAGTTCTCTTTCTGATAGGGTACTGATGTCTTAGATATAATTTATTGTGAATTTATTACTGGATCATTATGTTTCTTCAAAGTATTTTGGCAAAATTCGTAGTGTAAAACATGGTGTAGAAAGCGAAACCAAATTATTTCCACTACAGTACCCAAGAATTTGGATTGATTTTGAATGGACTGAACTATAGCTTAAGACAGATGTCTAGTCATGCAGCAATCAGGTAGCCCGAGTTGAAATATGAAGGATAACTGTTAAAAGTTAAAATCAAATATCCACTGGGACTCTTGGAAATTACTTTCTTCTCCCTTCAGCCTTGTCTTACTTCTAGACAACTATAAATCTGTACATAAATGTATACATGAGTTATGGAATTCTTTGACACTATTTCTGTATTTAATATATTTAAGGAAAAGGCAAATCAGAACACTAAATCTCTTGTGATAAAAATAGTTTCATCTTCAAAATTAGCATTTTCTTCCATAAATTGTTTCAGAAACATTGAGAAATGTCAGTTGTGTTAAACTGATCTCATTTTTAAACTTTATTGCTGAGTAGAATGGAGAAAAGCCACAGGTTTTACATGGTGGTGGTGGTATTTATTAAATAGACGTTTGTAGCTGCCCAATTCACACATGACTTGGGTGGTATATACAGTAGTGGCCAAAATTGTGGAAACCTTTTGGGAGAAGTGTATTTTTGAGGTCTGATGGCTAATAACACCACTTTTTTTTTTTTTTTTGAGTTTCAAGATAATTATATTCCACTGCTGGAATGGCCAGGGAATAGCCCAGATCTTACCCCAATTGAAAATCTATGGAGCCAACTGAAGAAATTTGTTAGTCAGAAGCAACGAGCAATAAAACCCAGTTAATAGAAGCAATAATTCAATCTTGGTTTCACATTACAACAGCTGCAGAACTAAAAGACATGGTTCACTCCATGGGAAGATGTTGTAAGGCCGTAATTGATGCTAAAGGCTACCCAATTAAGTATTAACTGACGTGATAATTTTTGTATATCTAGTTTTTTAGACATGTTTCACTTTTCTTCTTTATACTGTAACTGCTATTCTAATAGCAAATCCTTCATAAAAGTTATTGCATTATATTCTTGATTAAATTATCCTTTCATTGATCTATAATTTTATGGTACTACTCCAAAAAAAAAGTGGTGTTATTAGCTAGTTTTACAAAATACACTTTCCCCAAAAGGTTTCCACAATTTTGGCCACTACTGTAACATTAAAATCAACAATATAAAAACTTCAAAAATCTCCAACCATTGTGGCAGTGACAAATATGATCAGAGAAGCCACTTGATTAGTCCAAATCAACCTGGAATCTCGAAGCCCACTGATGGAACCATGTCTTCAAATCATTCCAGAAAAGGACCAAGGAGCAGCCAACCTTATTTCCAAGGAAATGTGCATGCCAATGCATTTTGGATGAACTGAAATTTTGCAATACTCATCAAGGGCAGTTCCATGCACAGTGCATTACAACAGTCCAACTGAGAGCTGACCAGGGCATGGGTGATTGTGAAAAGGGCCCAGGAATGGACATAGTTGGTGCACAACATGCAGTTGTGCAAAGGCATTTCGGGTCATGATGCCACCAGTTGATCAAACAGGAGCAAATTGTCATTTACAGTATATAATAGTCTTATCTGTATAAGATGAGATTGTGCCTAAAAATGAATATGATCACAAACACATGAATACACACACTGTGTACTGTCAGGTAATAGTTTAATCAATATTAAATGTGACAAATGACTTTTGTATATGAAAGAAAACTGCAGAAAAAGAAATAAGTAACTCATGCTTCATTTTGTCAGTATTTTCAATCAAACAGATAAAACAATGCCTTCCTCCAGAGGAAGCTTCAAGATTTTGCAGCTTCAAGATTTTGCAACTTTCAAAAATGTAGTTGTTCCAGGTTAAACTGTTGATGGAATGAAAAAAATATCAATGTACTTCAAGGGATAAGTAAAAAGCTACTGAAATTGTTTAAAGTGTCTTAATTTCTTAAGAGAAATTAAGAAATTAATCTTAATTTCTTAAAGACCACTTAAGACACCTAGTGGTTAAAATCTGGGTCCAAGAAAAAAAATTACACATTAAAAATTGACTTCAGTACATAAATGGCAAATTGATACCATCTTTTTCATTTTATTGATTTATATCCCATCATTTTATATCTGTAATACTACACATCAAATCAGAATATATAATGCACCAAAATAAATCTCTGCGTACACACATATGCACACACAGAAAAACTCAACAGCAGTTCCAATGTTCAATTTGAACAATGGCACTTAAAAATAGTAGTCAGTATATAACAAATCAATATCATTAATTAAATTCCCACCTACAAGTATCGAAACTTGCTTTATTCTTAATGAAGAGCAGATTTAAGAAAAGATTAGAGCCAGGGGTGGGCAACGATGGCCCTTTTATGACTTGTGGACTTCAACTCCCAGAATTCCTGAGCCAGCCATGTGAGCTCAGGAATTCTAGGAATTGAAGTCCACAAGTCATAAAAGGGCCATCGTTGCCCACCTCCGGATTAGATAAGTGCTAAAATTATAAACAATTGAGTTCTTGTCTCATTTTTCTTGGAACACTTAAAGTTGGAAGAAAAGCACATGGGAGCTCTACCATATCTGAGTCAAGGCACTCCATAACCACAGCACATTATTATTCTAATAGAGCAGCACCTTCCACGAAAGGCTGTATCTGTAACAAGTTTTGGCTTGTTGAGTACCATTTAATCTGTAACTGCCATCATTTACTGTAACCATGATCCGCAATGTGAAGAATGCTATGATTTCAAAAAACCACTACCATACTTTAAACAACTTTTAAAGACACTTTAACCATATCTAGGCTATTCTCATTCAAATTGGGAGGGGCAGACACTGATAAAATGCTTATAAGTACAGCTGCATAACTTAGATAAAAGAGGCTACAGAGTGTGTAGGAGCAACCTGCCTTTACTCTACTATGATCTCAATTACAGCCATCCGCAGTTTTAATGCTTTAATGAAATGCCAAGAGAAACGATCATAAAGGAACTCCTCCCATGGGACTTCTTCAGATGATAAAGGCTGGGCAGTGGGGGTGGACAGTCTGCAGAGGGATGGAAAGATGCCTTACATCAAAAAAAGCAAAGCAAGACAGTATCCTCTGCAGATCAAGGCAATACGCTACAGCACACTCAAGGCCTTCACCTAAAGACTTTCTTAAGCACACACACACACAAAGATTCAGAGAATCAGAAGTTCCATTTGCAAAGGAAGAAAACTTTCAGAAATCAGAAGACAGATTTTGAAACCCAATTATATTGTCAATGCAAATTGATGTACATCTTCCTAGCACTCCTCTTGTTTGGTAGATGCTACCAGCGACTTTGATTCTGCATCTCTCTGCTATCTTCAAGTATTTCCAATTGTCCAGTTTCTTTTAATAACTCAAGTTTTCCCTACTGAGTATATACTAGGTCTATCCTTACACTTCATCCACCAGTGGCAGTAGAGGCAACTTCCTTAGGGCAGTTTTCCAGAAGCAAAGTGCTGACACTTTTAATTACACTTCTGATGGTCACATGCCTCTATGGAAAAAGTGGCGAGGACATGTAGTGACATCATGTTCTCCAAAACCCTTGTACACTCAATCTAATGGTAGTCCTTTCCCCATTCCAAGGAGTTGTGAATTTGATATTTTAAGTCACTAAATCCTTTAGACACAGAGTGATCCTATCTGAGTTTTTACATCGTAACTTAGTTTAGGATAGTTTAATATATCATTGTCTTTCCACAACATTTTCCTTACACACCATACAATAAAAGGTGAAAAGAAAAAAAGAGATGCTAGATTCAGATTCTTTGGGTCAAACTCATTATATGAAATGAGTTTTTATAACTATCTCATTATAATATTCTATGGCTGCCAAGTAACTCCAATAATATTTTATTCCACTCTCAAAATAAATTTAATGTAGTTATGTACATGCCTAGTAGTATCAAAATATTCAAGATGCACAAAAGTAGCTTTTAATTCCAAAGTATAATTTTTTAAATTTCTATTTAAAATAGCATAAAATGACAATTTTTATTATTCAGAATGTAAATGTTAAATGTTATCCCATAATATTGCACTTAATATTTAGGATATAGCAATAGCACTTAAATTTATATACCGCTTTATAGTGCTTTACAGCCCTCTCTAAGCGGCTTAGAGTCAGCATATTGCCCCCAACAATCTGGGTCCTCATTTTACCGACCTCGAAAGGATGGAAGGCCTTGAGCCGGTGAGAATCTAACTGCTGGCAGAGGGCAGTCAGCAGAAGTAGCCTGTAGTACTGCATCCTAACCGCTGCCCCACCACACTTTTTGCAAAAGAATTAACATATCATACAATAATTGCTTCTCTCAGTTTCATTAATCAAATCCCCAAAGAAAGTAAAAATGAGTTTCTTCAAAACATTCATCTTTTATGGAAAAGGACAAAAAAATTCAGAATTAAAATCCATGCACGTGTCAGTATGCTAAAACCTCTGAAAAGGCGATCCACTTTTTTTAAAATGTTCAATTTAAAACTCTGGAGAAAGGAACCCCTGAGATGAATGGAGAGAATTCATCTTTACCGTTTTTATTTCATGTGTTTAACATTACTCAGATTCTGTTTCCAAGACAACGCATTTGTAAAAAAAAAAAAAGTTCTCAAAATTCAAAACCAAAGGACGAAGCCCGTGTGAAACCTGCAATTCTCCCTCGATTCTTCTCATCTTACCGTCTTCTCCCCGTGCTCCCGCCAAGCTGCATCTTCTACATCTGCTAAGAGGAAGTTCGCCATCTCTTTTGAGGAGAAAAGTGCATGCAACAGACGAAGCAGAAGCACACGCGCCGTACAAAAAACCAGAGCGACGGACTCTGCCCGTATCTGCTGCCCCGCAGCTGAATCTACTCTAAATTGTAAAAAGTGATTCCCAGGCGCTCCCAAAGCAATTTCTGATTTTCCCTTCCGCTTTGAAAATAAATTAAGAACGTTTAGGAATGTCAATATCTTACCCTGATCTCCATTGTTTAATATGCCCTGGATTCCGTTTTTCTGAAGAAAAATGAAAAGTTACTAGCTTGTTCAGGCAGAAAGGAGTCTTCCTGCTTGCACGCCGTCTTTGCGTGGCTCCTCTTAGGACCAGCTGAGCGTTGTATACTGTAGTCAGTTCGGTTCAGGAAATTCTGCTCTGTCCAGGCTTACAATCACTCCCACTCTGGAGGGTGTGAGCTCTTACTTGTCTCTCCAGGCAGCTTAAACTCCAGCCAGGCTGATTTAAGTCTAATGGAAAGAACCAGAAATTTAACTCTAAAAATGCCAAATGGTTTAACATGCAATTTGGACAAGAGCCCCTGCAACATGATACTGCTTTAAATGTATCCCTCTATCATAACTTTTGGATAAATTTAATATTCATGTTTGATTTTCTGATTCAGTAGCCAATATTCAATCTTCACCTTTGCAAATAAACTTATAAAAAATAATTAGGCAATGCTAATGTTGAAGACAGAAGGGTACAAGAAATTATCTATACATTAAGGTGGAATCTTTTCTCCCCCTCAGCTTCAGATAGGTACATTTTCTGGCACTGGTTCCCAGTGGAACTCATTTGATCCGTAGTCAGTCTCTTCACAGTGGTGAAAGGTTGAATATGTAGCTGCTTCACCAACTACGCTGACCCCTAATTTCTTCTCCATAAAGCCACCTTCTCTCCAATCCTGTGCTTGCAGGATTATATCCTCTCTTCCATATCTGGACAGCACCCGCAGCCGAGGATGATCCTATTTGCCATACCATAGCAACTGGGCAACAGAAAAATATATTGAAAGGTGAGACTTGCTCCTCCAGCCCTTCATCACTGTCTCAATTCAGCCTTTCTATTTCTGAGAAATAGAAGAAAGGATTAGGCTTAAGGTTGGGGAACCAGTTATTGATAATTGCTAACAACCTTGGGCTGGGCTGAGCTGACAGAAGACAATCAGCAACAAAACAATTGTAAGCTCTGTGGTAAGTGAGGAGCTTGAATTTGGATGCCCCTCATTCTAATCCAGCAAAGTCTCATTCAGGTTGTACCCAATTATTGGTAACTTCATGGATATGTTCATGTCCAATAGAGAAGTGATTTACCTATGCTTATTTTTCAAGCAGCTTTTTTCGGTGTCTCAGACCAGCTTCAGCCCTGGTATATCCTGGTGGTTTCCACACCCAAGTACTAATTAGATCTAACCCTGCTTATTTTTTTAAGATTAACTCAACCAATTACAGAACACTGGCTCCAGCCACAATTAAAATCGGCATTAGAGATTATTAGTTTGCCTGAAGGAGACAAAGTCCTGATCTACTTTTTTTCCTTTTCTCTCTCTCTCCCTCATCCACACTGATAAAAATGTTCTTTAAGTCATCCATAATTCATATAGCAGTTCTTGTACAAATTATATTAAAACAATTATTCTGTATTCGTTCAGTAAACAAATACTAACTTTAAGACTGCAGATGAATGATATGTAATAAGGAAATAGTAGAGAATTTCATGGGCTGGTTTTTGTTTTGTTTTTTTTATTTGATTTATATGCCGCCCTTCTCTGGAGACTCAGGGCAGCTTACAATGTGTTAAGCAGTAGCCTTCATACTTTTGTATATTTATACAAAGTCAGCTTATTGCCCCCACAATCTGGGTCCTCATTTTACCTACCTTAGAAAGGATGGAAGGCTGAGTCAACCTTGAGCCTGGTGGGATTTGAACTTGCAGTAATTGCAGGTAGCTGAATGTTAATAACAGTGCTTTAGTCTGCTGTGCCACCAGGACTCTTTTGCAGATATTTTCCTTGATAGTGTTGGAAGTAAAATCAAGTCTGGTTCCAAGCCAAGAGAAAGATGCAGGAGTCAATGAATTTGGAAGCAAGCTGCAGGAAAGGAGGTCTCCACTTATTTAGGAATCAGAAGCCAAGTGACTCAGCATCAGTTCTGGGACAGATTTTTATACCCTTTTGGACCTTTGAGATTGAGATACCTGGTGGGGTTATTTGATTAGATTATGTGCCTTTTTGTATTCTAATCGTCCCTATTTGTTTCCTGGTTAGGGTCAAGGCTTGCCTTGGGGAAAGGTGGGGACTGGAAATTCTGTGTGGCTTTGTTTTCTGACTTACCACATTTTTCGGAGTATAAGATGCACTCCCCCCCCCTAAAAGAGGGTGGAAATGTTATACACCAAATTCAGCTTCTTTGGCCTCCTGAAGCCCTGCCCTGCTCGTCCCATTTTTGCAAAAAACGGGGCTGTTTTTGTGAAAAACAGAGTGTGCAGGAGGTTTGGGAGGCCTGCAGAGTGCTCCTGGGGGCTGGGGATGGGAAAAATAGGGGTGTTTTGCCCTCCCCCAGCCCCCAGGAGCACTCTGCAGGTCTCCCAAACCCTCTGCACACCCTGTTTTTTGCAAGAACTACAGTTTTGCCCTCCCACCGCCTCCAGGAGCACTCTGTAGGCTTCCCAAACCCTCTGCATGCCCCATTTTTTTTGCAAAAAACGGGTGAAAAATGGGCTTGTTTTTTTGCTCCATACCTCCGTTGAGCACAAGACTCAGAACTCCCTTTACTACCCTTGCTCCAAATGGGCAAGGTCTGAGAAACCCACCCAGAGACACAAGGGATCTGCTGCTGGCAAGGTGGATGTTTATCTGGGCCAGATCCATTGGTCAGGTTAGCCTGGAGTCCCATCTGGCATGTCAAATTATTGGAAGTAAAATCCAGTCCGATTCCAAGCTGGGAGAAAGATGCAGGAGCCAATGAATTCGGAGGCAAGCTGCAGGAAAGGAGGTTTCCATTTATTTAAGAATCAGAAGCCAAGTGACTCAACATTGGTTCTGGGACAGCTAACAGCGTGGCATGGGGAGTAGAATGATTTTTTTTTATCCTTTTGGACCTTTGAGATTGAGATGCCTGGTGGGATTATTTGATTAGATTAATAATGTGCCTTTCTGTATTCTAATTGTCCCTATTTGGTTTTCTGGGTGGTGTTCAGGTCAAGGCTAGCCTTTTGGAAAGGTGGGGAATATAAATTTGTGTGACTTTGTGTTTTCTGACTTAATCCTGTCAATTCAGCCTGTCTCAGTCTTTTAACCAAGGTTACTCGAGGCCATTCTAGCTGGGAGGCAGATTACTTTAGCTTCTTTGGATGGTTTTACTTTGCCTTCTCTGGGGGCATGGAAATAAAGAGTGGGGGGTGTCTTATGATTCTTCCTACAAGAGTTTACCTTTGACCATACTTATTGTGTTCTATATGTAAACAAAGATACATTCTGCCTGGTCAGATAAATTTGTTAACTGGCATAAACACTTTGAGAAAATATTTATTATTTATTCATGTTTGTTTGTTCCTATAACACAAAGACATATGGTACATATATGTCATCCACGTTTTCCTGAAGAAAATGAGAACAAAACTAAATATATTGCAGGCCTGGACCTGAAATCAATGGATTCAAGTTCATTTTTGAATCCACAAACTTGTCAATCTTCCAGGCTACAATTAGCCATGCATCCAAAATAGCTCAGTTCAGAAGATAATGGATAAATACAGGCAATGAGGGAGGTATGATTGTGTCTTGCATTGAGTGTACTGAAATATCAGCATTTTTTTTTCTACAGCATTGCCTATAAGTCAGAAAGTATAACATTCAATTTGCACTTGTGCCAGATATATATTCTGACATGCTGTGACCCAGAGCTTGAAAGTAGAGATGTTTCTCAGTCCTAGCTTTCCCCCCTTACAATATTTATTTATCTCCTGAGTAGCAGCAAGACACATGTCTTAAGCTCATATTATTCTGAACTATACAGGAACATTATCTTTAGTACATTATCATGGATGCTATAGTTAGTTATAAAGTTTCTTCCTTTTTCCTCAGAGATATTAATATTTGATTGTAATGGTTCAGATCAGCCCATTTCCATTTCAAGCCAAGGTTGGACTTCTACGGGGGAAATACAAAAATCAATGCCAGCAAAAATATTCACTAAGAGAAACAATGGAAAGGAAGTTGAAACTTGACTGGAGGATGAATTATCTCTACAAACATTACTTTACTTGAAAGAAGAGTCGGTTTAGATTAGATACAGAAAAGCTTCCCAATCAGCAGAACAGGGCAGTGATGGATTACTATGCCAAAAGCTTACATAAAGATTAGATAGAATTTAAAACCTAGGACGCTAGATGAAAAGTATGGGTTGAACTTCAGACTGAGTTGATTCCTCATTACAAATTAATAGAACAATCCACTACCCAGATCATAGATTTCAGTGTGCCAGAAACCTCATAGGGTGCACTAAACTTAGTCAATCTAATATATGTCATGTATAATATACAAACATGTCCAAAATTTACTGGAATGTCTTTTAAAGTCATGTTCAGAAATATTGTCACTGCAGGCCAGAAAATGGGAGGTCATAACAAATTAAGTTTTGGACTTATGGGTTTATTGAATAAAACGTATTTTTCTTAATATAAAATGAAGCAAAAAGGAAACAGACAAAACATCTATAAAATGTTATTTTATACACTAAAAAGTAAGGTACTCCTTTGATTTAAAAGTGGGACTAAAAAGAGGAGGTTTGCACTAATTACCATTATGAGATACTGTATATCTGATTGATAAAGATTAATTAATGCCAGTCAGAGGTGTCTACAATGGAGAATGGGGGTAAAAGATCAAAATGGTTGATGCAACCACAGGATCAAGGCCCCACCCTTTTGCATATGTATACATTACATACATATACCAATGTGTGGGGCTTTGATAATGTGTCTGTGTCTGCCATTTTGGTCTTCTGCTTCCCATGTAGACAATCTTGTAATCTTGGCTCTAATAATTTTTTTAAAAATATTTTTTATCTCATTCCCATTCATTTATTCAAGTTGCCTAAAGATTCTTTTTTCTATATTCCTGTTCCACAATAATGTTTACTAGTTTCCCAGACTCTCATTATCAACATTCATTAGAGTGTAACAGGCAACTATCACTAACCTATAAATTCTAAATTACAACAAAACTGCAACAGTCTGGATGACACCAATTAATACTTATTGACATACATTTTAGGCTTTTAATTGGTAATTAAACATTCACTTTCTGACATTTATTTAGCAGTGTCATCATTTCCACTTCAAAAAAAGAAACTAGGTTCAGATCAGTTGCAGATTTATCTTTATTCTACTGTAGTTTCCCAGACATACTGGCATATTTACTGTGCTTTATTTATTTACTTATGCTCTTCATCATTTACTAATTTTACAGTTCAAGTCAAATGCCATGTCATAAATAGAGGGGCTCATAGTTATTAATTTTCACTGACTTTTAGTCAGCTGAAGTATGCATGTGCACAGATGTGTTTATGTACACATTTGTGTGTGTATATGGGGGTTTATTGTGAGTATATAGATAGTAAGAAATAAAGGGGAAAAGGTGACAACCAGTGCTACTCAGCTCCAGACAGATCTGTTCTGTAAAATTTCAATCTCAAGGCTGGAGAAAAAAATAGCCAGAAGAAAGGGCAAGGATGAAATTCTGAAGTTACATACATACAAACACACACATATATAAATAATTATCATTTTAGCCATTGTCTAACCACTGCAGAGTGAAGGCCTCTTCCGCATGTGTCTAACCAATATGGTCCTGAGCTTTCTTTTGCCAATTGGGCCTGCAATACTTGCTGATGTCATACTGTAGATCCATCTTGTTTTAGGTCTCTTTCATGGATGCTTTTTATCAAGTGGGATCCATTTTATGATTGCCTTGGTCCATTTGCCATCAGTTCTTCTTGTTATGTGACCAGCCGATTTCCATTTCAATTCTTTTACTCTCTTGATGATATCATACATTTTCGTTTGTTCTCTAATCCATGTGCAAGTCTTTCTAACTTGTCTTGTTTTGTAATGCCGAGCATGTATCTTTCCATGGCTCTTTGTGCCACTTGTAGCTTTTGTATCAATTGTGAGTGTCCATGTTTCACTGGCATATTTAGAGCAGGTAGCACACACTGATTGAAAACTTTTCTCTTCAGGCATAAAGGGAGGTTGTTCTTGAAAATTATGCTTAGCCTGCTGAATGCCTGCCATCCACATTTAACACGCCATTCAGTTTCCTTTATTGTATCACCTTCCATTGATATCCATTGGCCAAGGTATTTGTAGTGGTCTACTATGTCTAGTTCTTCTCCAGATATAATTTTTTTTCTTTCTTAGATGAATTTATTGAATATAACCTGACTCTCTTTCAGATTTATTTTTAAACCAAATGGTTCTTCTGCTTTGTGCAGCTCTTGTATGTGTCTTTGTAGCTCTTCTGGGTCTTGTGAGAAGAGAACATCATCATATGCAAGTCTTAATAAGCATCATTGGTTTTTATTCCATCTTTTGCCCAGTCTAGTTTGAAAAACAGTGTCAATGCCTTGGTTGAGTAATGCATTAATTATACATACTCTCTCTGTGTGTGTTAAGTTTCTGTCTTTCTCATATGTACATAGCCACCATGACTTATACAAACCTATGTATATGATGTATCTGGTTATCTATCTGTCTATCTGTCTGTCTGTCTATCTATTTATCTATCTATCTATCTATCTATCTATCTATCTATCTATCTATCTATCACTATATCATTATACACATAAACAAACACATGCACACACACAAATGTATATGTGTATATATCCATCCTTGTATATACCGTCTATACACATATACTTCACATTTACTTTCTAATAACAGAAGTCAATGGGTTAGATTAAAAATATAATAATTGAACCAACACCACATAAAAGGTAACATCACGTTCATCATCTGTATTACGTGAAAAGATGAAGAACAGGTGAAATAATCTTGCTTAAAAAGCCAACTCATTCAGGGAGTAATATTGTTCGAACACAAAAATGGAACGAAAAGTAATCAGAGTGAAAGGTAGCCAAAATAATGGTGGTAAAAATAAAAATGTGAATAAGCATTCATTTTCCTCCAGTCTGAGAATTCAAAGTGGTTTTTTTTCTCCCTATATTACTCTTTAAAATAATGCACATACAATATAAAAGTAACATCTACTTAAGATATAAGTATATAATAAGATCAAATTAAACATTTGTCATGCAAGAAAACTAAATGTATTTACTATATATGTATTTTTAAAATACACCTTCCATTCTAAACACTCTCTGAAATACTTTATAAGATTATACATACAGAATTATTTATTTTTTTTCTAATTAATATGCATTAACCTAAGGGTAGCTTGTATTTAAAATCATTGCAAATATTTAAAGGCCAAAAAATCAACACTAAAAGTTAATCAGAAAGATTTTTTTTTCTTTAAGATCTATAGATCCTGAATAATGTTGATGTTACTTCGTAGTATGTATGCATGTACGTTGTGTCTTGTCTATCTTTTATCCAATGTAATTATTTCAAAATTGTATTAATATTTGGAAATTTCATTTACTTTTAAATATAAGTCATTTTCAAATAACAGTATTATGAAAAAAGTAAGCAAAATCCATTGATATTGCTTAACTTTGTAGATGTACTTTTATTTAAATCCAAAATTTTGAGCTGACGTATTTTTCCATATTGATTTCCATGGAACTGACTCAAATCATGAAGGATTTTGCCATATGTCACTGTGAGGTCTTATTTTATTTTCAGAAAATAAAAAGGCAATTATAACTTTTCCATCCCTGCAACTGCGTTTTCCACGAGACAGAAAATGACTAGACGTGCTAGTATAGCAGTAAAATAAAGAATGGTAGGTAATTAGTTGGGGGAAAAAAATCTAATCTAGAATACTATATGCAATATAACTTTATTTCCAGCGGCATAGAAGGATTCCCAGTTTCGTAAAAGTGGCAATTGTGTGTGTGTGTGTGTTTTTGTGTGCATTTAAAATATTAATTCACTTACACAATATGTATTACCATATATTTTCTAGGATCACAGAGATTTATCTCACCTATAACTGGGCAGAAACAACCATTTGAAATTCTACAAATTTGTGTCAAAAAGTTGTGTGGCCTTTTCGTCTGAATACTTTGAAATAAATTAGTGCCCCTATTAAAACATATCTCTTAATAATGTCTTCTGATGTGATTAAAGTTTAGAAAACCAAGAAAGCAACAGACCATTGGACACACATCCACTGGCCAGTTGTCATTAAATAAATGCAGAAACTCCACATTCTTTTATAAGAGTTTATTTAAATTTCTCTTTCCTTTGAAAAGAATTTCTAAAGATTGTTTAAAAGTAAATTTAATAATAATAACAATAACAATAACAATAATAATAATAGATTTATAAATAATTCTTTATATAATATTTTTTCATATCTGCAGCTGGGGGTGGGAGCTGAAATGTTTGCCAAACCTACAGACTCACAAAAGAAGCATGTCAAGTCATATTTTCATTTTCAAAAACAAATTCGTACTTGTGGATTTTTTTTCTGTTTTGTTGCATAGCCAAAGGCCCAAAACAGAAATAATAATAAATGCATTAAACAAACATTTGAGATAATTCAAATATATTTGGGGTTTTGGTTGTGTTTCGGTACTTTGCTGTTTCAAGAATGGAGAGTAAATACAAAGACTTAAAAAAGATAGTATTCACATTTGATTATGTATATCCTTGTTTAGTATCAAAGGTTACTAGATAGCATCACTGCTTGGAGTTATTAGAATGTGGATAAAAGTCAAGCTTTGTTTCTCTTTTTATATATTCCAGGCCTGATGCAGTCTTTAAACTAAACTAAAGCACAAAATGCAGCCAAGATTTTAATAGCAGATGGCTTATAGGGAAATCTATTCTCTTTTAAAATACTTTAAAAATATACTTCGGATAATGCAAATGCAAATGTTTCTGGAATAATACCTTAAAGTAGGATGAAGTCACAATCGCTTGTATTGGATCACTGTACTAGACCAAGTATAGTATGCTATTTCTTTATTCCACAATTATAAAGCAAGCATTCCACCCATCATTTACTGCTATAGATAGTGATGATCCACTTTAAAAAAAGCCATTGTTGGGTGGAGTAGATCGTGTTGTCTACCATTTGCAGAGAAATACATTCAATTTCTTGGCTTGGAATTATTCCCAGTAATGTCATCAGTTCAACATTTCTGTTTCAGAGCCATCTACAAACCACTTGGCCAGACTTTTGGCTGGCTATCTTATAACAATGCAATAGAAATCAATGGAATAATGACTATAAATTACAAACTTGTCTCCAACACACATTTAAGGCATTCCAGTTCTATATCCAGGGACAGAGATAGTGAACCTGTAATGCTCCAAATTCTACAGAATTATAATTCCCAGCATTTCTCCAATTGCTTGCATTGGTGGGGCTGCTAAGAATTATATTTCATCAATATCTGAAAGATCATCAATTCTCTGGCCCTGCTGTAATCCACCTTTTAAACATGGATTTATTGACATTTTCACTCTTTATCATGTCCATGTGCCTGCTATTTCTACATTTCTTTTTTTTTATTAAAAAGTTTTTTTGTTTTTCTCCCCCCCAATATTCCCCCCACCCTCTTCCCCTCCCCCCAACCCCCCCAACCCCCTTCCCGCCCTCCCCCCCCAGACTTCCCAGAGCAAAATACAGGGTATTTCAATTAACAATCATAAGCTAAATTAACCTAACTATCTTTAAGCTAACACATCTCCCCCTAGAACCTTAACTCCGCTATAAGTAACATAATACACCTAAAATTAACATTTATTCATAAGCCGGTAGTAAAAAATTTTAGAACCCACCCCTGCCTGAAATCCTGAAATGGTTGGACTTTTACTTCCATTCTCAATTCTTTCTACAGAATCACACAAATTCCAGTATGTGTGTACCAGAATTCTCACACTTTAGAACTGAAGAGAGACCATTACTAGACTTCACATTCATGGAAGACAGCTTTAGAATTGCTTTTGCTTATTCTTTATCTGCATGTCTGGTGAAATAGAGATCAGATACACAAAATGGTAGAAAGATTAAGCATCAAAGTTAATAATTGAATAATTCTCTGTGTGTGTGTGTTACTTGCAAGCAGGTTAGAACAAGAAGAAAATTGGAACTATTGTACCTTTTACACACAATTATTTCAAGACTGAATTGCATCTTTTTTTCTAAGCTTAAAAAGAAACTATTAGCAAGGAAGATTTTAAGGCAAAGAGCCTTCTCTGCCATTGCGCTGTTTGGAACATCTTGTCCCCTGGAGTGAGGTCGGCTCCAACGCTCCTGACCTTCCACTAGTGCTTAAAGGAATGGCTCTGCCAGTTAGCTTGGGGCTCCAATGGAGGAGTTTCACATTAGGGGTGGTTGATAGATTAATAACAAATTTCCACCTCCCCGCCTTCTCATTTTACTCCCTTCCTCCCCCATCTTTTAGTTAGAGCTCAGTATTTGGATTTTTAAAGTATTTTATTTCTATCATCTAGGTTTGATATAGTTTTATCTTTGTAACATTGTAAACTGCCTAGAGTTACCCCATGGTAAGATGGGTGACTAATAAATTTTACGAACAAACAAACTTGACTTTCAAGGAAATATGCAGAATCTATTGAAATAGTATACAGTCTCCTGCTCATGCAGGGGATTGGACTAGATCAGTGGTCCCTAACCTTTCCAGCTTTGCAGACCGGTGCCAGTGCCGGTGGGAGAGAGGATGGTTCTGCATGTGCAGCCAGAGAGTGCGCAAGCGGGTGCAGCTCCATTTGTGTGAGCAGGCTAGGGTTAGGCCCACTGCTGACACAAATGGAGCTTTGTGCACGAATGCAATCCCCTGTCACTCACACACTTACCGACCGCTTGCGTGGGTTCCAAACAGACCATGGCCCGGTACTGTGCCATGGCTCAGGGATTGGGGATCCTTGGACTAGATGACCTCTCAGTTATGGTCCGCCAGCAGCCTGCAGAGTCAGACAGTGAGGAGGCTGGGGAGGAACATGGGCCAGTCCTGGAGTCTGGGGAAGTCCCAGACGAGGGCTCTTCATTGGAGGCAGAGATGGGGCCAGGGCCATCTGGGAGTGATGCGCTGATTCCGGAGCCCCCAGAGTTGGACAGCAGAGAGGCAGAGGAACAGGAGGAGCCTGTTCCTAGTGCATGCATGCATAGACCTGCCAGAAGGCATGAGCAGCTAAAGCAAAAGGGACGACTCAGAAGTAAGGCCAGATGATTGGCCCCTCCCATAAGGCTTAAAAGAGAAACAGGCACTGTCAGATATTGCCTACGTATGATGCCCCAGGCACCAGAAGGGGTT